>OZ014483.1:20823975-21423975 GCA_963965965.1 Trididemnum nubilum
CGTAGCCAGGGGGGGGGGGCAGGGGTTCCCCCCAATTGAAATTCTACCAATGATAAAAATGTCACAAAAAAGAGTATTGTTTCTTCTATTTCAGTTTCTTTTAGCAAGTTCGCGTACAACAGTACACGCATACAACAGTAATTACCAACAATATTGATCCAGGTGGCCCGGGCCCCCTCAATTTATTTTTTGCCAGCCAATTCAAATGGGTCCCTTACAATAATATTTAAATGGCCCCCAATCTAAATGGGCCCCCAACAATAATATCAATCCAGGGGGCCCGGGCCCCTTCAATTTAATTTTTGCCAACATGGGCCCCCAACAATAATATTTAAATGGGACCCCAACAATAATATTGATCCAGGGGGCCCGGGTCCCTTCAATTTAATGTTTGCCAAACAATTTAAATGGGCCCCCTACAATAATATTTGAATGGGACCCCAACAATAATATTGATCCAGGGGGCCCGGGGCCCTTCAATTTAATGTTTGCCAAACAATTTAAATGGGCCCCCTACAGCAATATTTAAATGGACCCCAATTTAAATGGGCCCCCAACAATAATATTGATCCAGTGGGACCGGACCCCTCAATTTAATGTTTTTCAACCAATTTAAACGTATAACCCGAGTGAAATTAAGGGTTTTTATCCTAAAAGTTGCTAACTCAGGCCCTCATGTAACCTTTTTATGAACGTAATGCAATAACCAGGTACGAATTTAACAGATGGCACAGTGCCAGGGGCCACGCGCTCATATAAGACTTTTTTTGATCTTCACCAGTATTTGGCAGGAAAATATTGCGAAAATCCCAAAGTGCCAGGGGTCCAACTCGATGTAAACTGGCCTGGGCATATAACATTGTTAATAGGCGTAACCATCTATTGTACATTTTGCAATAACAATTCACCTGCACCTGGCCAGTTTTTATGCAACAAAATACTTTTGAAAAAAATTAGCTACAGTAAGGGTAATGCTCATTAAACAAAATTTTGAATTGAATGGGCTTAGGCCCCTTGGCCGTATATGTACTCCTACAACTGGTTGTTTTCATGACAAAGCAATAATCTCTAAGGAAAATTTTCAAGTGGATTGTTCTTCACTGCTAAAATATTGCAGGAGGCAATGTACTTTACTTCCCCCTACCTGGACCAAGTCACTTACAAAATTTAACCCCAAAACGCAAGACTTTCAACGTACTTTGGACTTAAATTGCAAGCAAAATGAGGACTGAACAACTTAATTTTTTCAATTGGCTTTTAAATGTTAAAAATCTAGTACTTTCAAATGGAGCTCCGAATTCGTGCGAAAAGTGATCCAATGGTGTTAAAACAGCTTTTTTTCAAAAAGTTACGAAAAATCGCCCAGCAGCACGGGGCTTTGTCCCCAGATCCCCATAACCTCCGGCGGCTGGGGGGACTCCACCCCCAGACCACTGTCAATAATACGTTTGAATTACAGTACACTTCTTTTCTCAACACGTCTTTCAATTTAGACATTTTCACATTTTAACTATTAGTTTAAGCCCTCTCCCTTAAACGAGTTCCAAGTTACGTGCAAACATCACGCCACGGCTTCTGATCTTCCATTTTACGATATCTTTGCCCCCCCAAAAAATTCCTCTTTCGAAGTTTCTAATGACGTCATTGCATGTAAATTGTAATTTGCCCCCCCCCCCAATTAAAAATCCTGGCTACGCCTATGCCGTAGGCTGTTATTACAACCAAATAACGTACATGCACTGGAAAAGTAGGCTACAACCAAATAACTACAAACAATGCAAAAGTTTGCTGCAAAATTGTAGGAAAAAACTCATAATTTTTCCGACTCCAAAATGTTTACATTGTGCAATGAACATATGCAGAATAATTGCTTTCAGCGTTTTATTATTTTTTTTACTTCTCGTTCTAAATTTATTGCTCATTTGATGGTACAGTTGTGGTGGACAATGGAGTCAATGCTGCTTAGGTCAGAAAAAACATATTTATTATACATTACCCGTAGTTTAAAAACACATTACATGCGGAAAAAGTATAATTTAGTTGATATCGAAAATCAAGTAACTTACATCGTACAATGTACTAACACATCAGTCCCCAGATAGCTTGGACATGGACATATCCCATAATGGCCAGACTTTGTTTGGAGCCAGTAATGGCATAGACTACAACACGCTTACTCAGGTTTATTCCTAAAGCAGGCACTCGCCGATTTGAAAGCAGACACTGGCCGATTTGGAACTTTACTATCCATGGCAGCATGGCTGAAGTCGAATCAACTGCGAACTGCATTTGGTCGTTTCCACTCATGCATGAACGGATGGGAATTGGCCGCTAGTGTGGAACAGAAATACAGACTGTGGACCACATCTTGCTATCCTATTCTATACACAAGCTTCCAACTGGTGCACTTCAAAACCTGGATGACAGCATCATTTACTGGCTGACACACACTTGTCACCCCCATGATGATAAAGAACTACTCAAACGACGACGAAGAGGTTGACTAGACTAGAGCATTTTTTAAAACTTTATTAGTTGATGACGCAATTGTTTGATGTCATTGCAAAAACCAATCCAGTGTCTTGTAAAAGCTCAACTATTCAATTTGCGAGTGATTCAAGCATTGTAACATAAGAGGTGTCACGAAATAATAATTTTGAATGCCTGAGATATGATTATTTGCTGTATTTAACGTGTACATGACTGATTTACTACTTTTACAGCTTTTTTGTGATTTAGAATATTCGAGATATTCTAGATATTTCCTTTCTAGTACATTCCGCTATTTTCTGCAGTTATCGATGTTTGGGTTGTTTACTTGTCTTAATTACTATATTTAGACTTGGGTTTGTGACGTCATAATCATGTTGAAATCTTATCCTAAGCTCGTGTATTTTTTTCTATTGTGACGTTCATGGATTGTTCTGGGATATTCGATAGCTTTTACCTTAGTATAAATTGGCGGGTCGTTTTTCATTCTAGTATTCTAAAAGTGGATGATTTTTAGGTATTAGTTTCGTGGACATTTTTGCGGAGTGTGTGTATCTGTGGTTGGCTTGTGTAGCCGTATAGTTTGGCGATCTGAATTGGGCGATCGCGAGAGTGTGTAAGGTGCAACCTGAAGCTGGTCGGTCGTGGTTAAGTATTTTATGATCTGAATCTGGTCGATCGTAAGAAGTGTTTTGCTCAGTGAGAGTGGTTTTGTGTTTTCAATCTTAAATAGAAGTTTTAATTTAAGATTGGTGTGCTGCTTTCTGAGATTCAACAAGCTAAAAGAACTGTCAACTGCCATTTTCGATTCGTCAATTAACATCTCAGTCGTTCTCTAGTTTCAGCCGACGTGGGCAATTCTAGGGATTAAAGGTTGTACTCTAGCCAAGTATCAACGGTCGCGACATTTGGGGGCTCGTCCGGAATCACTTGTTGGTTGACTATCATCATGGCGACGTTTGTTTCAGAAGCTTTCGAGGAATTAAAGAAGCAAGTGGAGTCTTTGGGCTTAGATGAAAAGTCCAAGAGCAAATTCCTGATGTAGGAATGGCTCAAAATGCGTGAAGCAGAGGCATAAGAAAAGAGGGCCGAGCGAGAGGCTGCGGCAGAAGAAAGGAGGTTGCAAGCCGAGCGAGAGGCAGAAGAAAGGAGGGCCGAGCGTGAAGCAGAAGAAAGAAAACTGCTCGCTAAACGCGAAGCAGAAGAGAGAAAAGCCGTCATGGAATTGGAACGGTTGAAACTGGAGTTAGAAGCCAAGAGGCTGGAAACTGCAGCTCGACCCACGGATATTGCTGAAGAAGTGGTACGGCGGAGTGCTAGAATTGCACAATCGCCCGAGTTACCTGCCTTTGTTGATGGCAGAGATGATCTAGATAATTATCTCTTACGATTTGAGAGATATGCTACAGTTGCAGGCTGGGAAAAGGAGGCGTGGGCTACCCAGCTAAGCCCGTTGTTGTCGAGCCGGGCGTTAGAAGTTTATTCAAGCTTGTCACAAGACGAAGCGATGGATTATGAACTCCTGAAATTGGCGTTGTTCAAGAGGTACGACTTTACGGAGTTTGGATACCGTAGAAGATTTCGTGATACGAAGCCAGAAGGACAAGAAAGCCCAAGCAGTTTATTGGACGACTGAAAAATTACCTCATCAAGTGGGTAAAGTTGGCCAAAGTTGAAGAGTCTTGTGATGGAGTGGTGGAATTGATGGTACGAGAACACTTTAGTAACGCGTGTCCAAAGGAGCTTTCAGTGTATTTAAATGAAAGGAGCCCAAAAACTTTGGATGAATTGGCGACATGGGCAGAGCAATATTTAATGGCCCACAACAAAAAGTTGTCCAGCAAAAATGCGAAAGGAAGAGGTGAAGGTTTAAACGTTGACGAGAGCGAAAGGAGTCTGGAAAGACCCAGGGAATTTTTAAATTGCTATCGTTGCGGAGGTGAAGGACATCGTGCAGTGGATTGCATGTCAAAGAGACCGGATGGACGTCGTAGGAATGGAGACCGGAGAATCTCGTGCTACAGATGTGGTGGACTTGGACACGAAGCGATAGACTGCAGGTCTAGACTACCCAGTCAGCCTGCCTCGCGATCTGGACCCAGTGGAGCCAAGCCTCCAGTGCAAGTTCATCGAGTGGGATGCGCCGTCCAGCTTCCCGAAGCGCCACCACAGGAGCCAACAGGAGACGTTCAGGTCTTAGAACTGAAATCTGGAGGGTCAATCAAGGTGATATATGCTACTGCGTGCGAGATACCGAATTCGAAAGACAAATTGCCATTGGTAAATGGAAAGGTTGGTGGAAAGAGTGCAAAGGTGTTGCGTGATACTGGATGCACCGGAGTGATCGTAAAGAAAGATTTGGTGAGCCAGGATCAGTTGTGTGGAACGTACGGATATGCGATGGCGTTTGATCGGTCTGCGATAAGTGCACCCATTGCGAAGATCAGAGTTGATACCCCGTATTACGTGGGAGAAGTGAATGCATTGTGTTTTCGTGAACCAATTTGTGAATTGATCATTGGAAATATTCCTGGTGCTAGAGATCCAGATGATCCAAATTCTACATGGGGATATGTTGCCCGAACGAACACGAAAGAACAGGAAACACAGACGATGGAGAGGGACATAGCTGAGGATTTGGAAGCCGAGGAGGAGTGGTGCGAGTTGCCGGGAGAAGGAGAACAGCGGAACGATGAGGTGAATGTCAATGAAGACCATGTTGCGGATTTTTCAGAGGATGAGGAGAAGGATTACTGTTCCGTGGATGGGAGAACCGTTGATGTGAGACGTCTGGAAGAGATACAGACGACACCAAGACCAACGACTAAAAGAAAGGTTAGGTCTTTTTTAAAGCTTTTCAATTCTTACCAAGATGAGATTCCGTCGTTTGCTGCCATTTCAGCGCCGCTGAGGGTCTTGATCAGCAAAGGGCAGCCAAATAAAATCAAATGGGGAGAGGCTCAGGAGAGAGCTTTTCGAGCTTTGCAAGAGTGCCTGTTAAAGAAATGTGTTTCGAATTTGCCGACTAGTTGAGTCGAATGATGGACTGAAATATTTACTGTATATATTTTTGTGTACTTTTACTTGTGTTGCGTGGCTACGATTTTTTTAAGGGTGATTTACATTTGATTGCTTTGAAGTAAGACTGAATTTTACAAATGTTTTTTTTCTAGATTTTTCTTGAAGTGACGATCATAAATGGGATGAAAGCATAGATTGGGGTTGCATTCATCCTGCAATTATTATTTGTGATGTTTTTGAATATCATTTGCAATAATATTCTTAAGGTGGGGCGTATGTCACGAAATAATAATTTTGAATGCCTGAGATATGATTATTTGCTGTATTTAACGTGTACGTGACTGATTTATTATTTTTGCCGCTTTTTGTGATTTAGAATATTCGAGATATTCTAGATATTTCCTTTCTAGTACATTCCGCTATTTTCTGCAGTTATCGATGTTTGGGTTGTTTACTTGTCTTAATTACTATATTTAGACTTGGGTTTGTGACGTCATAATCATGTTGAAATCTTATCCTAAGCTCGTGTATTTTTTTCTATTGTGACGTTCATGGATTGTTCTGGGATATTCGATAGCTTTTACCTTAGTATAAATTGGCGGGTCGTGTTTCATTCTAGTATTCTAAAAGTGGATGATTTTTAGGTATTAGTTTCGTGGACATTTTTGCGGAGTGTGTGTATCTGTGGTTGGCTTGTGTAGCCGTATAGTTTGGCGATCTGAATTGGGCGATCGCGAGAGTGTGTAAGGTGCAACCTGAAGCTGGTCGGTCACGGTTAAGTGTTTTATGATCTGAATCTGGTCGATCGTAAGAAGTGTTTTGCTCAGTGAGAGTGGTTTTGTGTTTTCAATCTTAAATAGAAGTTTTAATTTAAGATTGGTGTGCTGCTTTCTGAGATTCAACAAGCTGAAAGAACTGTCAACTGCCATTTTCGATTCGTCAATTAACATCTCAGTCGTTCTCTAGTTTCAGCCGACGTGGGCAATTCTAGGGATTAAAGGTTGTACTCTAGCCAAGTATCAACGATCACGACAAGAGGCTTAAAAATAGAAAATTCGCTATTGTGACGTCATCAAACAATGATGTCATTTAATTTTGACTCCGTATCACGTGAGCATAAAATATTTAATTTTTAAGTGTTTCGAACTTTCCAACTGTTTTAGATCTTGAAGCCATTTTTGACGTGATAGCGGAATCCTCTTTTATCATTTTTGGGTGGGAATTTTTAACGCTCATGCGCGACAGCTAATCGTAAAAATTTTGGAATTTTTTTTGCAAAATTGTTTTTTAGGCCCAAAGCGCGGGAAAAACCGCGTAGACATTAACTTTCTAACATGACCCAAATCTGAACACCGCTAACGTCGGGTATACCAAATTTTTGTTTGTAAATTAATCTAAAGATACTCTCATGCGCTCACGATTTTACGCACTGGGGTCTGAAAGCTTACAAAATTGAAAATCTGACGAATTTCGGCAATTTTAACGTGTACTCTGCACAGAGCTCTCTGTAACACCACAATCACTAAATGTTGTCATGAAATTAAGAATGTCGACGTTAAGTTTTAGTCTCCTTATTTTTTTAAGATATCAAAAAAGTGAATGAAGCGTCTGCTACTAAAACAGTAAACTAAAGTTCGAAATTAAACTGGAACAAACTACGGATTTCCGTAAATATTGGCGTTCTCAGTCCCAATTTCAGCATTGACATTGCAAAGCCTCAGCGATGTGTGTTCTTATACCACACTGGATGGAGGCTTCATTCTGTCCCTTTCAATTGTTGACCATCGAGTAGATATCAATTTTTATAATCTTTGGTTTGACTCGACCGAGAATTGAACCCAATTCAACCGTTTCAGTAGCAGACGCTCTATCTACTCGACCAATGATTGGCTAATTATACTTGTGCCAAGCCTAAGCAGTTAAAAACCTCGAGGTTTTTTAGATAATTTGTGGCGCTGCAATGTTTGTCAGTTCGTTTTGGACAAGCAAAGAAGGTCTTTTCATATTTGGAGTTTTCTTTGGTTTTCTCAGCAACGGATACGGCTTCATCAAAGCAAGCACGGCCAAACTGCTCGGAGTAGAGTGGTTTGCAGATGCTTTCAGCTGGATGCTACTGATCGAAGGAATAGGAATAATGGTAGGCCCCATACTAGCAGGTGCGGTAACAACTACCTCTATTTGCGCTTCCTAGTAACGGGGACAAACAACCTGGGTAATGTTTAGGATCCGCTAACTTTTTCTCCGAGTCGCAGTAACTGTTCAACTAAGTTATGGGGCAGGAAAATGCAAAGTTGCTCTCTAATGTAAAAGTTGAATGAAAAATGGAAGCTGTGAACTATAATACTATGCAGAGGCGTCGCTAAGAATGGTGGCACCCTTTATCGGCCAAAAAAAAAGGTCTTTGCTGCAAAACGAGTTGGTTTTCAGTCCGAAAATATGTGATGACCAAAAAAAAAAAGGTCTTTGCCTACAAATCAGTGGGTTTTCGGTCTCAAAAGAAAAAAACAAATAGGTGTCACCCTAAAATAGTGACACCCGGAGCTGGCCGGCCCCCCCCCCCCCCCTAGCCACGCCACTGATTCTATGTTAGGTTCGTCCGTTTGAAATCGAACCAGAATCTATTGAATGTAACGTAGTGGCTTTCAATTAAATACTGTAACTGTACAAGACAAACAATTGACTTGTTAATAACGGGCATGTGTAGCGCAAAATGCTTACTACTACTTTCCTGATTGAGTAAAGATTTTATAACGACAGCAGTTGTTATACAGCAAGGCAGGCGCAGAATCTCTATTCACTTTATCTACTACTCGGTTTGAGCCAGGGGCGTATTTAGGGGGGGGCCATGGCCCCCCCCAAATACGCCCCTGGCTCAAACCGAGTAGTAGATAAAGCAAAATTGCATAGTAAAGTGAGCAAAATTGAGGCATGGCCCCCCCCTTTGTAAGTTGGGCATCAGGCTTTTGGCTGGAAATTTGAGTGAATTCGGGTGAAAAACGGGACGGACCTTGAGTAAAGACCTTTTTTTTTTGGAGATCACCTAAATTTGGGCGGAAAAAACCATTGAATTTCGGATTTCGGCCGAAAAATCACTCTGAATTTTGGCGAAGACCTTTTTTTTTTTTTTTTTGGAGATCAGCTAATTTCGTGCGGAAAAAACCTTTGAATTTTCGAGGTTTTCCAAACATTTCGTCTCAATTTTCGGAGAAACCATCTGCAACTGATTCAAGATCAATGAAAATTCGAGTCAAGGTCGTTTGCACACTTCTCACTCTTTCAAAATAGCCCCCCCTTTTCCAAATCCTGGCTACGCGCCTGTTCTGGCCCCCCCCTTTTCAAAATCCTGCGTACGCTACTGGTTTGAGCTATAAAGCTATTTTCCCATAACACCTTTTTTGCAGGATACATCTATGAAACAACCGAGTCATATGCATGGTCATTTCGCTTCGGAGGATTGCTTTTAATTCTTTCAGCTCTTGTTTGCTTTCTCAAACCCATCGCAAAGAAATTGCAATCGAAAAGAGACGAAATTCGAAAGCGAAACTCATCCACGCTTGCTTCGAATAGCAGCCGAAAAGCAAGTGCAGTTTTTCAGCCATAAAAACAAACAATTGACTGGTTTCTATAGTAATAAAATTTAATCAAATTTTTGCTCAAGCACGTGACTGCTAACACTGCAGTTTATGCATTTGAAAAATCATTAACTCTTTTGCGACGGCGAAATACAATGGCGCTTCACCGTTCCACACGGCGGTTCGCACAAATTTAACATTGTATTTTAAATGGGCCATAGCATGCAACTACGGTCATCACTAGTGCCTGCAAAAGTCAATAAAGTCAAAATTTTTTCAGGGCTTTATTATATCATCAAACGTATACCAACATTGGATTCGGGCACTCCGGAGCCAGTTTAGGTAGATTTTATTGGTCAAAATAAAGTCAAAGTTTTGGGTTAGGTCAAAATTGTACGTGATCAAAATTTATTTTTCAAAAGCAAACAAAAGGTTTTTTTCTTCATTTTTCTGGATATTTGTAAAGCAATGAAACGTTATGAGCAATTTTATACATGTTTGAATGAAATTTTGCTACTCAAACTTCTGCAGATACAGTTGGGATATACCGCAATAATTGCCAGGGTTAACTTCTTTACAAAAATGATTTTATAATAATGCGAAACTCATTTTTTTTTAATTTAAAACAAATTAAGAATGCTAGCCTCGGCATGAATAAAATAACTAAGAACACTATATGTCCAAATTCAAAAATCAAAAAATCAATTTTTATTACACAGTACCGTATATCACAATGACTTAACCAGATTTTTTGATATCTTAGGGCTGTACAGTTTTGCTTTCACAGCTTTAGCAATCCACAAAACTTTTACACAACGCAACTTTTTATCAAGCAAGATTGAAATTGTGTCAATGTATTTCCCAATAAAAATTTAAGAACAAATGTGGCCGAAAATTCGTGAAAATTTAAGAACAGCAAATTTTAATCGAAAATTTACTGGTTATTAAAAAGTGTAATTGACATGGAAATGTGTGCAGATTCCTATGTTTTTGTTCGGCAGGGATTACGTACTTTAATCACAAGACAGACTGATTGGTATTTCTTTCTAAATGCTGTTAATGAAAAGTGAAGAAGGTTACCTGCTCCAAACTTACGTGAATTGGAAATAACAAAACATTTTTTTTTAAATCAAAATTTGGAGCTTTTAAGGCCAAAACGGTTTAGGTCAAAATAAAGTCAAAATTTAGCTAAAATAAAGTCAAAATTAAATTTTTTTCGGTCAAAATAAAAATGGCCTTTGTCACAAGGGAGTACGCAGGGTGGGGTTGGGGGTTCAAACCCCCCTTAGTCTGTCGATTAAAATGCACAATAAAGAAAATATCACGTTTCTAGCACTTCTGAGCCTGCTTTTTTTGCAAGGACATGGACTCCAACATGATTTAAAGTAATTTTTGAAAGATTTAGAATTTCTTGGGGGGTAATTTGTAAAAGATAAAAGTTACAAATTAGTAGCGACTTTAAAATGCTTAACATTGACTACATCAAAAATATGGAAATGGGGTTTCAGTATTAGCTAATTAATCAATATTAGTTAATTATAATTATTAATCCACTTAAATTTCGTTCCATTAGCTCCCTCCCCATACCCATCAGTCTCACTCTATAAACTACAGAATATGAATGCTTGTGAGTTTTTTCAAATTATGATTTTATGTTTTACCGGCTTGTAAATTAGAGGACTAAAGTGTTGCCATTAGCCACCCCCCACATAGCCCATTTATGCAAGCAGTTGAATCAAGTTTGCACTACCAATTTCTACGCCACGTTTTAAAACCATTACTTTTTATTAAAATAGCCCTAAAATTAAGTTATTTTTGAAAAAAAATGCAAAGTTTTCAAGCGCTTGAGGCTCCGACCCCAGACCCAAAAAACAGTCCCCCCAATGCGAATTTCTGGCTGCGCGCCAGGCAACTTTTCGCTGTTTATAATTATATGCTTTTTCGTAGCTTTTGTTTTGCGCAATTTTTTCTTGATTGTTCAGTTGCAACCTTATGATGTTAACTATAGATGTATGCCTAATGCTTAATTGTTTTTTTGTTTAAAAAGTTTTATTTACATTACGCACTGTGTGACTTTGATTCAATCTTGTGACATTGCTTTAGGTTAATTATTCGACAAAGTAGAGATCGCGAACAAATTTTTGATGTCACTTTTGAAAACCTCCCATTGAAAAATCCTGCGTACGTACCTGCTTTGTCGTCACCAAGGGAATGTTTGCCATATCGCTGCAAACACAAATCTTGCGCTATCACCTTCAATGTTCTATCACTGAAAAGCAAATTTCAAGAGAAAGAAAACGCGCTTTTAAGTTTAAATTTGGTCAAATATACCGAATTTATGATGCCGAATGTCAGGGACACTTTTTTTGCTCCGAAAAAACTCTGCAAAGTGCCTTAAATGTTATCAGTTCTAAATAGAGTTCTACAACTGCTTTTCAAACAATTTTTTCAGCAAAATGATAACCAAAGTCTAAGCTTTAGTATAGAATTTCATTTTTCAGTACAACAAAAAAGTTTTGCTGGCATAAAATGACTTCAAAAAGCAATGAAATTCTGATTTTTCATGAACTGCAAAGTCGCGATGTCGTTAATTTTTTTCTCTTTTCTAAGCGTTATGGTGATGTATAGCTAGCAAACGAAGAATGACGGCCTTTGGCTAGACAATTTACTCTGCTATTCGACAAACATTGAATTTTCAAAATCACCAATTTTCAAATTGGTGATTCTACGGGGTTTTGGGTAAAAATGGGTAAAATTTTTACTAAACTCTTAAAGTTACGAAATTAAGCGTTTATTTATCATTAAAAACCAAGATCAATATTTTTGTGAAACAAATCCACAAAATTTCAACCAAAAATGATGTCAAACTGATAGCAAAATGTTTAACAAGGCTTCAAAAGGTGCAAAAAAGCTTTGCCAAAATTCAGATTTTCGTAGCAATATATTACCACGCCGGCTGAAAGCTATTTTGTTAAAATGGCAATATAGAGTGACACGCAGTATGAAAAGAGTAAAGAGTTGAATGGCACGGAAAAACGGATCATGCTAAAGCCTTTGACAAAAAAAAAGAGTGAATCCAAGAACATTACCTAATTGTGTCTTAGAGGCGCTTCAACTCAGAGACAGTAGCATAGCCAGAGGGAGCAAGAGCCCCCCCATTGGCTTGTCGACCAAAATGCTGAATAAAAAAAAAATACCGCGTTTTTAGCATTTCTGAGACGACCTTTTGCATTGGAATAGACTCAAAAATGATTTAAAGCATTTTTGAAACGTTTATTTGGGGGAAAAATTTGTCAAAAATAAAACTCACAAATCAGTAAAAACTTTGAAAATTGGCTAAAAACAAGAAATCAAATTTGATCGCTTAATTCAGAAATAGGGCGCGACTATTCAGTATTAGTCAATTACCAATCACTTCTCTCACATCTCGTTCCATTAGCCCCCAATTATCTTTATGTATACAATATAGACGAAACAGATTACTTCTTTGTGAGTTTTATTGAACTCTAGGATTTTATGATTTCCAGCTCGTAAATAAGAGAACTGAAATTTTACCACTAGCCACCTCCCACAGACATAGCCCATTTCTGCAACCATTTTAATCATGGTTTTGCTCTGCTAATTTCTATGCCATGCTTTAAAAGCATCAATTTTTATCAAAATACGCCTAAAATTAAGTTATTTCTGCAAAAAATACAAAACTTTCCCTAAACGACTATCCCCATTGCAGATTTCTGGCTATACGCCCACTAAAAACGCCTGTAAGCTACAGACAAATACTTTTCAAAAATTACATAAAAAAAGTGCGCGCACAGTAACAAGAACTTACGTCTGTTCTTGGAAAATCGTCACGAAAGCAGGTAACGATAATGTTGTAGCGGCGATTTGTTATTTCAAGATTCGAACCAGGTTGAATTTTTCAGCACATTTACATAAAGATCAAGGCTTGATATATTGGAATTCGAACAACATTTTAAGTGCACACTTTTTTGATTCGCTGCAGATTACATCCTTTGAAATCCGTTTCTTTGCCCAAAAGCTGTTTTATTATTTCTTTAAGACGTAGAGCTCATTTACATTTTAGATTGCCGTTTTTGTGTGAAAAAACTGTGCGTTAAATTTATATGCCAATTTCTGTAATTCTTGCAAGCTCGAACTTGCAATGGCAAATCAGTCTGATTTAATACGACAGAGTGGAGAGGCCCATTCTAGAAGGACTGAGTCAGCAAGCGAATTCTCTACAGTTCGAGCCAAGTTTAATGTGGCATTTATCAAAGTCATTGAGACTTGAGATTTTAGGGACTGAAAAATTGTCCATTTTGAGAGCTTTAGTGCTCAATTTAGCTTTTAAAAGCTATTGTTTGTTGGTGTCCGTTGGCACATACCCCCTCGCTTAGCTGACTTCCCCTCCATCCCTCTCTCTCTTTTTTGGATTAGTCACCGCCTCTCGACTGATTTGTTATTTCAAGTTCGAGTTAGCATACAGTCAAATTGTGGAATTTATTGCGTCTGCGTCCGAAAATCCATTGGTGAGTAAAATGTTTAATTTTTGCTTTATTTACTCGAAGATAATCTAACTATTGTTTATTGTTTATAACACCGAGGATATTGTAAAGACTTTTAATACAGACACGCTAAATTATCATACACGCTATAAATCATGTGTTTGTATGCATCCAGTAGTTTTCAAAGTGTAACGTTACTTTTTTCCATTATAAATTTATTGTGTTTACGTGTTAATAAGAATTACTTACACATGTTTTGCGTTTTCAGAATTCGTTTTTTTGGCATTTCATTTTCGGTCAAAGTATGTGGATTATGTTTCATCAAGTTGCAATTAAAACTAAATTATGCCGAACGTGTTATTGATTGAAGAAGCAGACGTAGTAATCAAAATCCAATCAGTAAAAAATGTCATAGAAGAAACGAGCTAAATTGCGCGAAATGATTTTTTGGATTGTACGCAGTGGCATAAGTAGGGTTTTGCAATGGGGGGAATTTTCTTCCGAAATTAACTCAAAGACCACTATCTATATAAATTCGAATCTCGGGCCGGAAAAATCGGACGAAGTATCGCCAACGGCTTGTTGCCGCTACGACATTTCTTTGAAAAGATGTGTTGCCTGCAGGTATAATAGCGCGGAGATGGGCCCTGCCAACTCGTAACACGCTTTGGCGTAATACAGCAAGTACTCTATCATGAAAGATTTGATTTGGATTGAACAATATTATATGACATAAAGCAGACCATTTTTTCAGTCGTCAGTACTTCAAAAAGCTGAATCATGCTCTAACAGATTGTTTCCCAACTTAGCACTACTGACTACTCACTATGGAATGATTAGCTGCATTATTTGTGTACAAGATCCGCGAATGCTAATTATCTCGCAAAACGATTCAAAAATTCAATTATGAAGTTTTTGGCCACGAATTGTGGTAAATTGTAATTTTTCTTCTGGTAAAGAATAATGTCCTTTTTAATCGTCTACGTACTTTCTGGCCTAAAGGGAACTAGCGCGAAAGCGTAAGGAAGAGCTACAAGAACGGCAACTGCTTTTATTAAACACGTGATCTACCTGAGATAAAACTCAAAGTAGCACAGCCGTTTACAATGCGACGCAAATAAATTACGCAAGAAACGGCATTATCAGATGCGTCGCAAAAACCGAGTAATTGATAAATTGCAGAATCTTTGTTTTCACCAGGATTTGCGTTATTTGCAAAACAATAGCGCTCTAGTTCGACGCATGACAAGTCTTTTAACGAAGAAATCCAAGAACTCCAATTTTCAATAATATCGGCAGGTAATTCATCATCCCAGGCGAATTTAGCCGTAGCCACTCTCTGCAAAATCAATTTCCCTCCCAGGAGACAAGGACTAGCTATTCCAAGGGGATCGTAATTACTAGCCAGTTGACTGGCCATCTGGCGCCTAGTAGTGACAGTGGAAAATTTTTTATTAAAACTAACTTTAAGCTTGTCATTTTCCACGTCCGAAATTACTCCTAGAGCTTTTGAGTCTGGCATGGGTTTGGCCCCATTAGTAACTACACTTATTCTCGGAGCAAGATCACATTGTGGAATTTCAGTGAGTATAGCTTTAGCGCATGAATTAGAAATCCACTTTCTCAGTTTAAATCTCCGGCTATCAAAAAGTGCAGAAAATTCCGAGCAACCTTTTCAAGTTCAGACAAGGAATCGTTAGAATATAAAACATCATCCATGTAACGATTTTTATCGACAACGCTTAGCGTGACGTCACTAGCGCTTGTAAGATTTTCCGAAATCCAAGTTTTAATGGCGAGTAGCGCAGCGTAAGGAGATGAATTTATTCCCCAAACGTGTCTCGAAAAACGAAACACCTGTGGCGTGCCAGCCTCCAAATCACCATTGCTAAACCAAATAATTCGAAACAATCTCTTCGTGCTTCTGGCACAGCGACCTGGAAGAAGCACTTGCTTAAATCAGCCATGCAAGCAAATTTACCCAACCGAAAACGCGTCAAAACCTCCGCTAAATTATTTAACAAGTTTGTTCCTGCTAGCACGGTCTGATTCAAACAGACGCCTCCGAAGGTTGCTGCACCATCGTACACAACCCGGGGTTTTCCTTGTTTGGTCACAAAATAAGGAAAGTACCATTTTGGCGAGACACAGTGTGCATTATCGACACTCTCGATCCATCCTTCTTTGATAAGTTCAGAAAACGTGTCAATGAGCGTTTGTTTTAAAACAGGGTTTTTTAAGGCGCTCGTACGCAAAGATAAAGTACGTTTTAGGGCTAGTTCATAATTATCGGGTAGAGTTTTACTTAGTTCTGCTTTCAAGGGGACTGGCGTTTCAAACCTCCAATTTACCACTTTTAATATTATATTCAACTAAAAAACGTGCCATATCATCCTCTCTCGAGGGTAGCAACTCTTCATCCTTAAGTTCAATTTTCCGTAAGTTCTCTTTTAGACTGGCATTTTCAAGCCTAAGATTCTCACACTCTCGAGCATCGCACTTGCACACATTGACTACTGCCCATCTGCTGTTAATCAGATTCGAACAGATGTCCATGCGGCCACCGCTAGCCATAGGTTAAACGGGTAAGAACATAATTAGGTTCATTAGAATTAAAACCTTCACGCTCCTCCAAAACGGTGAGAAGAAACTTATCCGATTGCCCGATAAGCAGGTCAACACTTTTACGATAAGAAATGAGAGGTATTTGTACCCCTCTAAAGTGACAAAGTTTGGACGTGTCGATGCAATGAGGTAAAGTGTTTTCATCGTCTTCAAAATTAGACGCAATCAATATCCCTTTAATGCCATAAGTTTTACCATCAGCAAGCGATGTCAAATCGAAATCAGAATGCCCGTTACATTTAGTAATAAAATCACCCAGAGTACAAATCGCGGTACAGGCATTTATGTTACGTTTCAATCCCAATTCGTTACACAGCCTTTCGCTAATTAAGTGGCCTGTAAGGCGGTGCCCAACTGCGCATAAGCTAGCGTAGATTTTTTAGTGTCTGGGTTTATGACCCGTTCAGCACAAGTACGTAGCAAGACCACACGTTTGTCAACAGAGTCGATTTTACGATTAACGATAACATCATAATCATTAGTCGCTCCAGAACCGCTAGAAGGTGCAGAACTTGCAGCCTCCGCGGCCCCGAGGGTTTCATCGTCAGGTTTTACATAATAGTCATTTAGAGCCGTAGCATGTTTTGTGCGACAGTCAGGTCGGCATTTACAACATTTAGATGGGTACGCACAATTGCGAACCATGAGGTTCAAAGACAAGCAATTCAAGCATTGTTTTGCGTCAAAAACCGTTTGTCGTTTAAGATTGGTAGGTAAAACTTTGAATTTATCGCAGTCTGCAAGATAATGTTTATTCGAACAGACGAAACATTCGGGAAGTACAGCGGACTTAGAGGGTGAACGCTGACTTCGGACCCCAGCATCAAAATGTTTTAAACCTTGCCGATTAGATACATTATTCGGCTTGGATGCAATAGAAACGGCCGTTTGTCGAACACGTGCGGTAGATTTACATTCGCGTGATTTATCTTTTTCTTCAGTTTTAAACAGCGCTTGAGCATAATCTGAAGTCATTAACTTAATTTCATGCGCAACAAATTTACGCAACAACTCAAAGCCCTCAAAACTAGGTTGATTTAAATCCAATAAACTCTTATCAAGCTTGCCGAGATAACGACGTTTTAGATTAGCAGGTAAACGATTTGCGGTGTCCAATAATAATTGACCAGAAAGTTTTTCAACTTGGTTATGTCCGTAAGCAAAAACCTCAAGTGTTATAAGATCTTCATTAAATGATTTTAAAGATGACACAGTATTGGTCACTTTAGGGCTATTTCGGACCTCCGCAACTTTAGGTTCCGAAACAAACCCATTCGGTACCCCATAACGCTGTCTCAAACGTTCTAAAGCACGGTCGATGCGTTGTTGAGTCGTCTTGTTTTTGAACGGGGCAAAGAAAAGGTTAACCATCTCCCGGGACTCTCCTACGCAAGATGCCCGAAGCACCTCTAGGCGTCTTTCCTCGAAAGGCGATTCTTCCATCAATTTCCGGATTTGATTCTCGTAAAATACAAAGGAGATGTTGCTTCCGTTGTAATTAATTTGGGAAGTTAAATTGATATATTCGTTTCGGCCCTCTCGCTCCAGGTAGTTATGCACCACAGACGTAGGGTCGACAGGCGGTGCAACTTCGCTACTCACATACACAGCACCTTTTGAAATAGGAACGCTATTAGAAACGTCTTGAATCCACGACTTCGTTCGTTCTTTTGCGAAAGCTTCATCAGGCTGTTTACGTAGATGGGAAATGAAAAGAAGATTTCGATTCAGCTTGTTTAGTTTTTAGTGTTTTAGAATTTGAGATTTTTCGAAAGCCAGCGTCGGTGCCGAACTCACTTCTGCCCGCTCTCGTGGTCGTGGAACCGCTCGTCGAAGCATGCAGAGAATTCGTCCGCGACCTTCGAGAAGCAGCCACAGAACCACGTTCAGAACAAGCAATAAGCTTCTCTTCAGCTTCGATTCTTGCCTCCTCTATACGTAACTTTGCCAGCATCTCAGCTTTTTCGGCTTTAGCCTGCGCTTTTGCAGCTTCAGCACGTGCCTTAGCTTCTCGAGCTTCTGCCAATTCAAAAGATGCTTTTAATTCGGTGCGCCTTTTAGCGAGTTCAATTTGTCGGATTTCACAAGACTTGTTAGTCGTAGCAGTATAACCAGTCACTTGAGAAGCGATGTCCGCCGACTCCACCACGCTTTCATCCTCAGAATCATCGTGAGGACAGCCGACGACGCGCAGTTTACATTCGTCATAATTGCCGTAACAATTATCATAAGCATCCTTAAGACGTTCACTTAATTCATCAAATTTATCGGGATCCGTAACCTGAAGTTTTAGATCTCTACAGTATGAAGCGAAAGAGGATTTTAACGTATCAAAATTAGTGGAGCAGTTGTTAAACTGCTCAGGCGTCGAGCACAATTTAAAATCTTTTTGCATTTTTGGTTAATTTTCCCATTAACTTACGGTGACGGTTCAAAAACTTACGAGTGACATCAGGAATACCCTTTGGCCCATCTGTGGAATCAATGGGAGCAACACAATCTTTTTTAGGTTCAGAATCCGATAGTTTTCTGGGTTGCCGCCCCGCGTCACTGGCATCGGCGTTAGTTAAAGGACCCGACTCGGTTTTAGCCAAGTCCAACATTTCAAAATTAGCCAAGCTCGCCTGAACTAAAGTAGCGCTATTGCTACTAGTAGAACCGTCACTGCCTCTCTGAAAACTCATTACAAGAATCAGTGGCAAAAAATAAAAATACTAAGTTAACGCCAAACACACACAAAAAAAGAAATAAATAACAGTAAATAAACAAAGTAAAATGTAATAAACGTTCTTAACTGAAATTGAAGGTGTGGTTAGGGATCGAAAATTCTTCAATCGACGAAAAACAAGGATCACTGATTCACTCGCCACCGGAAACGACCGAGACCATAAAGATGAAAACCAAGTAGGTCTGCAAAGAATCGCTGCCAATCGCAGTGGATTTGAACAGGACGCCAAAAAATAAATTTCGAAACCGATGACCAGGAAACCAGCAAAAAGTCGAGAAACCAACTCACGATCTTCTCCAAACGGCAAAGGAAGTGTAGATAATATTTTTTATGTTCCAACTCGGGAGTTGGAGCATATCCCGGGGGAGTCACACGGGTATTCGCTGCGCAGCTTGACTCCGGCTTACTGGCCCAGCGTAGACTTCTCAGACGTGGCTGCACTCAGTAACTCTAATATACAGCGAACTGTATTTTATTAGATTTTATTGAAAACAGAGTCAAGCAGGCAACAAAATATTATCTAGATTTTTGCCGATAAATTAAACGTCTTCCAACTTAAAATTCCAAGATTCAAAAATAAAAACGTGAGCTGTTTGCTGCACAACCAAAATTCCGGAACTAAAAGCTACCAACACTCGCGAGACAGGCCAAAGTGCCACGTGAGTGTGACGTAATTTAGAAAATGCAGTGCGCAAAATTAACAAAAAAGGTGATTGGCCAAAATAACTTTGCAACAATCACAAAAACCAAAACAGTGCGAAACTAATATGTAAATAAGGTGAAACGGCAAAGCTGCACGTTTCGCAATAGGTGATCTGAAACAGTTAGGCCTAATTAGGCCTAAACTATTTAGAAATATATTATCTCTTAAACTATTAGGCCTACCACAGTTCTCTAAACTATTAGGCCTACTGTGGTTTTGGCGGGATGAACAAAACTCAGAGTTTCCAAAAACTTTTTTCGGGGGGATATCTTTTTGTATATGTTGAATATCTTTGCAACCGCTGTCCCAAAATTAAAACAAAAAATATCAAAAATTATAGTTGAATTTTAGCTATTATAAACCACTGGAATTGGCTGGATGATTCACCGCCTTTAAACACCGATTAGACAATGACAAATAATCTTTTCGATTTAAGTCACAAGATTGCAAAATCGAATAATTAACCAGACACAAATGCCCAAACAAAGATTTAAAATTGGTTCTTCAGTCATTAGTTGAAAGCAGGGCAGATTATTTTTAATGATTTTAACAAACACGTACAAAATTCCATCGATTTGTAACAAGTTTCGAGCTAAATTACAACAGCTGCAAAAATGCCCTGCAGACCGCGCTCCAGAGTTGTAAACGGGCCGACTAGTTCAGGCCCGAACCCGGCCCGAACCCGAAAATATAAGCCCGAACCCGAAAGCTAATTTGAAGCTCAAATCATGCCCGAAAAAAAAACGAAAGTTAAGTTAAATCTGAAAAATTTAGCAGTGTTGCCAAGTTAATTTGATTAAATTTTTGTGCACCTAAGCCAAAAAGCACGTCTCAGGCCCGAATTAATTCCGAAATTTTTGTCAACTTTAAGCCCGAACCCGACCCAAAAAGCCCGGCCCGACTTACAACACCGCCGCGCTCTTTGCGTGAAGGCAAACAAATCAAAAATTCGAAAATGCAAAACAGCAAATCAGGATTTAATGCTATGGCGTAACTACCGTGCTCGACACTCCGAATTCAAAGGAGGATTGGGCTGCCCTTCAGCTCTTAATAAATTCAGTTGAAGTACAAAATGATCACTACCAACTGCCATTGTTGTGGAAACCATGCGATGTCGAGCTTCCGAACAATTTTGTTGTAGCCAAGCAGCGTCTTGCCAGCTTAAAGCGAAGGTTTACCAAAGATGACGACTTTCGAGGTAAGTATACTAAAGTTACTTCTTCCTACTTACAACAGGGTTTTGCTCAACAAGTTCTGCATGAGCTCTTAAAATAATCACACAGGCCCTATATGGTACTTGCCTCATCATGCTGTTACTAACCCGCATAAACCGGATGAAGTGAGGGTCGTCGTGCAGCTAAATACAAAGGTACCTCGCTGAACGACAACTTAATACGTGGTCCGGATTTAGTGAATAGTCTTATCGGAGTTTTAATGCGTTTTCGTAAAGAAAAGGTGGCACTAGTGGCGGACGTGGAAGCCATGTTTCATTAGGTGTGTGTGAAACCCAGCCACGTCGACGCCCTGCGTTTTTTGTGGTGGCCAAATGGGGAAATAGACCAAGAACCCGTTGTCCACAGATTGTTGGTTCATATTTTTGCAGCCAAGTCCTCACCCACGTGCGCCAATTTTGCACTGAAACAAACGGCTGCTGAATTCGGGCATTGTGTTTTGTGCAAAAAACGCCAATTCTTCTTTAAATAAACAATTTATGGCAGATTTACCGCCATGTAGATTGCAAGCCAATGAACCCCCATTTCATAACGTCGGAGTGGATTACTTCGGACCTTTTTTAATTAAGCAAAAGCGCAGCCTTGTAAAGCGTTACGGTTGTCTCTTTTCTTGTTTAAGTATGAGAGCGGTGCATACTCAAATCGCGAATTCCTTGACTGCTGACTCCTTCATTAACGCTCTTCGTCGTTTCATCGCTAGAAGAGGTAAACCGATCATATTTATAGCGATAATGGTTCAAACTTTGTAGGAGCTAACCGCATATTGCGCGAATCTCTGGATGAATTAAATCAAGAGTGTCTAAATCAGTGTTGTTGTCAGCAAGAAATAAAGTGGACATTTAATCCTCCCTCGGCTAGCCACATGGGTGGAGCCTGACAGAGGATGATCCGCACGGTTCGTAAAATCCTTACGGCTTTAACTCGTGACCAAACCCTTGATGATGAAGCCTTTTCCCACTTTCATGACGGAAGTAGAGGAGATATTAAACTCAAGGCCTCTTGTCCCGATAATGTTTGACGACAGTACTCAAAATGAGTCCCTGACGCCTAATCACCTCTTACTGGTACGAGAAACTGTTAATTTGCCACCTGGTTTGTTTTCAAAAAAGGATTGTTACACCTGCAGGCGTTGGGCCCAAGTGCAATTCTTTAGTAATCAGTTTTGGTGTAGACGGGTAAATGAATTTATGCCTAACTTGACCCAAAGACAGAAATGGTTCCAACCTGGGCGGAATGTCCAAGTCGGTGACGTAATGCTGCTTGCAGAGAGCATGCAGCAGAGGTCCAAGTGGGTCATGGGAAAGGTATTAGAAACTTACCCTGATAAGCATGGTAAAGTTAGAATTGTATTATTGAACACACCAGGATCAACTATGAAACGACCAATTGCTAAATTATGTGTAATTTTGAGTGAATCTGCTATAGTTAATTCCTGTATTTCATTTTGTGTTACTGTGTTTTGTAGTGTTAAAACTGTTTCATGTGCAAAGCGCCCATTGTTAAATATACTCTCATATTGTGTGTTACCGATATGTAAATTATGATGTTTTCATGTGGTATATACAGCTAATCATGATTGTTTACGTTTGCTATGACGTGTTTGTCAATTTTGGCAAATGTTTTTCCTTTTGGAGTTTCCATTTGGGCAGGAGTGTTACGTCATAGCATTAAATCCTGATTTGCTGTATTGCATTTTCGAATTTTTGATTTGTTTGCCTTCACGCAAAGAGCGTGGTCTGCAGGGCATTTTTGCAGCTGTTGTAATTTAGCTCGAAACTTGTTACAAATCGTTGGAATTTTGCACATGTTTAAATTTGCATAAAATTAAGTTTGTTTCTTTCTTTATGCGCGACGCATAAAGAAGGCAAACTTTGCAATTCTTGACTGTGATGCAAGCGTTCTTCAAACCATTTCATCTTTTTAAGACCTGATGGTCAGACGATCAAATGACGTTACGTATGTTTAAAACATTTTGTTAGCGTGCATTTTTGGTTAAGCTACATTTTTGGGCTTTCTTTAGCTTGTGGCGTGGTATTTATTGGTTTCATTTTTTTTTGTCTTTGAATGAAGGATTTAATGCTATGGAAGGTAATGAATTAAGAAAAATTTGGTGAAAGGCTAAGTTTACCAGAAGAAGAAGCATGGTATCAATTTTGCTTAGTGGTCAAAATTTTTTAGGCAACAAATCTTCTTTATAAGTCAGTTTTGTTTAAGATTTTTTAGGCAGCTACAAAAGTCTTTGTGCAAGAATATCACTGGAAATTCATTTTCTCCATTTCCACTTCGAAATTCTTACTTCTAACATTGGAAACGATTTCATCAAGAAATTAAACAGGTAAAAGATCGCTATCCGGGAGAATAACTTGGACTATGTGGCAGATTATGTACTGCTGGTTTCTTCAGCGAGGAAGTGGTGCAAGGGGTATTGTGAGCAGAGTTGCAAACGGGCCGTCTAGTTCAGGCCCGAACCCGGACCGAACCTGAAAATATAAGACCGAACCCGGTACGAACCCGAAAACTAATTTGAAGCCCAAATCATGCCAATAAAAGGCCGAAAGTTAGGATAGGTCTGAAAAATTTGGCAATGTTGTCAAGTTATTTTGATTGTATTTTTTGTGCACCTAAGACAAAAAGTACGTCTCAGGCCCGAATCAAGCCCGAAATTTTTGTCAGCTTTAGGCCCGAACCCGACCCGAAAAGCCCGGCCCGACTTACAACTCGGATTATGAGAATCCAGCAAAAACGCAATGTATTTTTAACTGTTAACTGCAACAGTCTGTTAATATTTGAGGGAGTTTTAAACTCAATAAATTTTTAAAGTACTATAGCCGAAATTGGTGTGACCCCTGTTTGTTAATGAATACATCAAAGACGTTTCTCATATATCGCAGTGGTAAAGTTACAATGATTATTATGCCAAAAATAATGCATATATTTCATTATATTTTTTCAAACAACTAAAAAACCTGACGTGCTAGCACAAAAATAAAGCAGGTTTAAAGTCAGTGCTCCAAATATACTCTAAGGCACTTTTTCCCTTTAAAATTGCAAAATTTTGTTGCCTAGTGTAATAAAATAATCCACTCGAAGATATTCCTTAGAGATTTTTGTTTTGTCATGAAAATAACCAGGAGTACATATTAGGGTGTTGCAGCCGCCCCATAAAAATGAAAATTTTGTCGTAGCAACTTCTACCTTAGCTCAAGTTGAGGCTTCGCACAAAAACCCTTGCGGTCAAGTTTTGTAAAAATTTGTCAATGTTTAGGGGTCGCACAGTGACATCAAAATTTTGGCAATTTCAAAAAAAAAACTGTTTTTTTCATTTTGAATGTTTTTGGACTATCAGTCGAATCTATGATCCCTTTTGATCACTTCTACTGTTTTTGAAAGTCGTTCTTTAGTACATAGCGAACAAGAGAACTTCTTAAATCAAAGATCAAAAGCTACATAATAAACCTTCTGCCACAAGCATAATTAATATCAACTTATTGCATATTGTTCTAATTTAATAATTAATTTCACATCTGGCCCTGATTTTACGCTGAAAAGTGCTCATTATTGTTATCTACCCAATGTCAGTCTTTTTTTTTTTTGACAGCTGTGTCACCCAAAAAGCATCTTATTAATAAGCTGTTATTATTTCCGTTTCTTTTCTTCAACAGCCAAAATTTTTCCCATATTTGCCATACTGGTTTTTTAATCAAATATCATGCTATGCAAAAATGTTTTTTCTTCATTTTTCAATCATGGTAAGGCGTTGGTTTGATGACCAAGATTTCATTGTTGTGTTCAAATTTTTTTCAATGTTTGAGAAATCTTGGAAATATGGCAAAGATCTTTTTGCATGCATTGTCGATCTCGAAAAAGTATAATATAACTGCCTTTCTATCTTTGGAGGGTTCAAAAGAGAACGGCGTAGATGGTCAGTTGTTACATGCCATTAAGGCATTCTATGGTGCCGACTGGACTTTCGTGGTTGAATAAATGGCAGGCAATCAAAGCTTTCCACATAGGCATGAACTCCGGCAAGAATGCAATATTATTTGTTTCTTCTCTTCTTCATTATTTACGTGAATTGGATCGACAAATGCAACCAAGCTGATGAGTTTGCCACCACAGGAAATTGAAAAATAAGTTCCCTGCTATGTGCTGATGATTTGATTCTGCTTTTACAGAATCTAGCTTTCAGTGCACGTTACATGGGTTTCCAGCTGCTTATTACACAGCAGGAATAACAATAAGCACGGTCAAAACTGATATGCTTCATATTTCAAGAAACACTAATCAGCGCTTGTTGCAACTGAATAGAGCGACACAGAAACAAGTATACACGTTCAAGTATCTTGGGGTTGCATTTACGAGTGACGGAAGGCAAAACAAAGAACTGGGTATCCCAATTGGCAAGGCAATTGCAATAATGAAAGCTTGACACTATACAGTAATTGTGAGACGATTCAGTAGTTGTGAGACGAAAATTGTCCAAAATGAAGCAAAGCTATCAATTTTCGAAACAGTCTTTGTCTCTTCTTACCTACTCTATCTCTGTATGGTAATGAAAATTTGGTAATATGTGAAACGGTGTGATTGCAAGTGCAAGCGTCCAAAATGAGGTTTTCTTCAAAAAATCAAACGAGTTTCATCATTGATAAGGTGCACATCTGTTAAGATTCGAAAATCTCTAGACCCGCTATTTCTTCAAATTAAAAAATCTCAGCTTAGATGGTTTGGCCAAGTAAGCAGAATGCATCAAGAAAAACTTCCAAGCTTTACTTGCCAAAGCAAAAGGAAAAAAACAAAAAACAGTTGGACGACCTAAAACTACTGCAGGTGAATCAATATTACATTGAGGATCTTGGGTGGAATTGTTTGGGACTTCACCCAAGCTAGATGATGGGGAAATGGAAAACCGTGAAGTGTGGTAGCTTAAACTCGAGCTGCTGCCCCCGCAACTCTCGCAGGAAATAGGGCAATTAGGAGAGAAAGAATTTTCCTTGAAGTTCTCAACGGTTTTGTTTGCTTCTCTACTGTTTGTTCTGTTAAAGTTGCATTTGTACAAATTTTTCATTTCATCTACCAGCTTCTTTACTTCCTCAATTATTTTTAATTGACGAATCGTAGGAATTCCAGCTTCGTGGTGGAAAAACAAGTGCTTTTGATAGCATTGTCATCAGGTCTAGAAATAGTTCCTGACTGCCATCTGCAAGAATTTACAGATCTAGTAATGGTGTATTGCTAGTATATTTACTCAAATTCATGTTTTATGGAGCTTATTCTAAGTACATTGCACTGAACTCCGTATCTTACACAGCAAAACATAACTAATATGGTTTTAGTAAGCTGCTGCTGTAACTATAGTTAAGACAGTTGTTAAATAGATTTCAATTACTAAGCCTAAAGTATAGTCTGCACCGTCATTCTTTAAGAAAGTAACAATGTAGGCTATGTTTCACTCTGTTGTACACAGCCAGCCAAAACAGATACTGTAGGTCCAACTCAAATAGAGTTTCTGTTGCAGTTTCCCCGCAGATAAACGTGATCAATTTTGACCTCTATTAATTCTGAAAAAAAAACAAACCAAAAACATAAATGTAAACAGTTTTAGAAGTTGTATTGAAGTTTTTTTGAATGTATAAAATCAAAAGTGAGTGTTCAATTTTGCAATGACTCATTAGTACCAAAAATTTCGTATAGCACCATCTAGCGGCACAAAATAAAACGAATACCAAATCCTGGGTAAAAAAGGTCTCTGCGCGATCCCTAAACCTCAATTCTTTTTTCTCAAACTTTGTATTCTAAATCTTTTTTGGCAACCTCCTATTTTGAAGAAGGTAGAAAAAAATCGGAAGAGGTCGGGGCAACTGCAACACCCTAGTACATATACAGGCAGGGGGAACAGGTTCCCTCAATTCAGATTCATTAATTTGTTCAAGGAGCATTTTCTTCTATCTGTTTTTTTTTTTTTTTCAAAAGTATGTTGTCGTGTAAAAACTGGCAAGGTGGAGATGAACTGTTATTGAAAATGGTACAACATATAGTAACGCTTTCTAACCGTGTTACTGCCCGGACCGGATTTGTATTACGTGCAGAGCTGGGCACCCGCTACTTCAAACGTAGCGGCGCTGCCGCTGCCGCTATTTGGCAAAAAAAGCAGCGGCACTGCCGCTTATCGCTACTCAAATAAAAAGGTAGCGCCACTGCCGCTACTTAAAAAAAATAAATAGTACAATGAACGATGGCATTCAAATATGGTATCTAATGATGAAATTTCAACTTTATTTACGAAAGTTAATTATTCAAGCCTTTTAGATATTGGTTCAGGTTACAATCGGCATTAGCAAGCTTAAATGGTAGACAAGTAAACAAATCACCATTCAATTAGTTGTTGGCATGCTCCTTTCAAAAAACAAGCCTTTTAAAATGCTGATTGGTTAAACCAGCGCTTTAGAAATTACTTAGGATTTAGGAAGTTACTCTTGGAAGTTACTCTAGGAAGTTAAATTCCTTATCGCATTTTCTACACAAACAAAAGGCAATAAGAAATGTCGACTCAAATAAGTTAAGGTTTTGCCATTAAAGCACAATGACATACAGTATTCAGCTTCTATGCAATTCTGTCTCGGCTCTTATAGCTCTGAAGTAGTCGATCTGTTTATCACACACTCGGCCCTCAAGGCCTCAACCACTAAAATAATTCTTCGCGTAGAGATCCGAAAGGAAAATTTATCAATCGACCGAGTTCCAAAATATTTCTTGGAGTTTCGTAGAAATGGTAGGTGATACACTTCCCTGCGATGATTTCGTCCAACTTTGAAACAAAAGTAGATCGAGCGTTTAAGATATTGGTGTTTACGAAGTCGAAGGAGATACGTAGAAATGACGTACATGTTAAGCAAATGATGCTCAATGCGATTCATGTTACACTTAGTATTTTTTTTACGAGTATAACTCCATAACTAAGTTGTCTTTGAAGCTTATTTATTACCTGGTTCTATTTGTTCGTTCAATTCTCAGCGCACTATAAATTCATTTCTTAGTTTTACTGTTAACTGTTGTAGCAAAATTTATTTTACTACGCATTGACGTAACTACTCAGGCCCGGCGCCACGGGGCATAGGCGTAGACAGAGGGGGGCCCAGGGTGCCCGGACCCCCTCCAATTGAAATGCTACCTATGATAAAAATGTGACAAAAAAACTATTGTTTCCTCAGTTTTAGTTTCTTTTAGCACATTTTGCCTACAACAGTAATTAACAATAATATTGACGTCCAGGGGGCCCGGGCCCTCTAAATTCAATTTTTCCAATCAATTAAATGTATAACCCGGCTGAAATTAAGGGTTTTTATCATAAAAGTTGCTACCTCGGGCTCTCATCTAACCTTTTTAAAAACGTAATGCAATAACAGGGCGGGATTTACCATATGGCCCAGTGCCAGGAGCCCTGCGCTCAGATGGTACGACTTTATTTTTGGTCTACACTTATGTTTGGCAGGAACATGTTGCGAAAAATTTTAAAGTGCCAGGGGCCCCCCGCACAATGTAAATCCGGCCCGGGCAATAACATAGTAATTAAGCGTAACCATCAATTGTACGGTTTTCAGTAACAATTCACCTCCATCCACCTCGCTAGTTTTTACGCTAAAAAATGCGTTTGAAAAAAAAATTATCTAGGAGAAATGCTTATTGAACAAATTATTCAATTTAAATTGAGGGGCCTGGGGCCTCTTGACCGTACATGTTCTCCTACAACTGGTTATTTTCATGTCAAAACAAAAATAAGGAAAATCTTTGAGTGGATTATTATTTACTACTAAAATACTTATAAAATTTAACCCCAAACTGCAAAAACCCAAACGTATTTTCGACCAAATTATACGTAAAAGGAGGATTGAAACAATTTAATTTTTTTTAGTTGGCTTTCAAATGTTAATAATCTACTTCGTTCAAATGGTTCTGAACACGGGCGAAATGTGATCCAAAAGCATTAAAATAGCTTTTTTTTCAAAAACATTCCGAAAAATCGCTCAGCGACTGGGGTCTTCATCCCCAGATCCTAGTCTGTGATACGTGTGAGTAAACTAGTTTACTTACACAAGTCTCCCAATTTAGATATTTTCATTTGTAACTTTTGCTTTAAGCTCTCTCCTTTTAGAAAACTCTCGGTTAAGTGCCAAACCAGGCCACGGCTTCTGATCTTCCATTCTACGATATCTTTGTCCCACAAAAAGTTCCTCTTTCGAAAATTTCTGATAACTTCATTGTATGTGATTTTGGTTTGGCCCCCCCTCCCCCCAATCAAAAATCCTGGCTACGCCTATGCACGGGGAATGGCATTTCGAGCCGTGTCCCCCCAAATCACTCTTGTGCTCCCCAAGCGAGAGTAAACTTTTGTAGTAGCACAACTAGCAAACTTTTGCCCAAAAACAGGTCACCACAAACGCTTTTTTCAATGAAACGGCAAGACAGATCAAGTGAACGTGATCAAGTAGCCTAAGATTTTGCGATGAAGACCTTTTTATACTTTTTTGGTCTTCACCTCCAAATTTGAGGGCAAAATCCATACCAAAGAAGGATAACATAGGATTTCGAGCAAAATATTCACCAGATCGCTGCCGCATTCTGAATTCGTCTGGTCTCGGCTGCGTAAGCGTCCCCCCACCCAAGTTATTGTGCCCCCCCCCAAACACACTACTCTGGCTCCGTGCCAGGTACTATACTGTTCTATCTGCAGTGCACGATCTATATTGTGGTCTGTGACCAGATAACCAACAAATCATCTTCATTTGTTTTGCTAAATGCTAGCATTTTGAGGAAATATTGCGGAAAACCGTCTTTGCGATCTGCAAGTTTTTAGCAATTTATCGAACTCTAATTATTGCATTTTCGTTAAAGAGATACTGCTCGAAATCGGGTTTATTGAAATCGGTTTTATCAGTTCAAATTGACCAGCTACTAGACCACATTATTTGTTCAACTTCGATTGAGACCATGTGCGATAAAACTCGCCTATGCATACAGTATAAGAGCAACGACAAAATGTCACAAAGGTCTTGTATGTTCTATTAAACTGAAATAACGAGGTAACAAAAGCAGAGTGAAAACAAACGGAGAGTAAAGACTCCAAACGGTAACGTGTGAAAATGTAAATTGAAAAAGTCTTGGAAGAAGTTTATTAGCAGTAGCGGCAGCGGCAGGAAATTTGCTTAAAAATGAGCGCTGAAGCGCTGCCGCTTTTTTGGCTAAAAAACAGCGGCGCTGCCGCTTGTCGCTGGTGACAAAAAAAGCAGCGGCGCTGCCGCTACCGCGACCGAAAACGTAGCGACGCTAGTAGCGCCCGCTGATGAATAGCGCCGCTGTGCCCATCACTGATTATGTGGGGCCCCTGGCAACATAAAATTTTCACAAAATCTTCTCAAATATAAGTGAAAACCAAAAACAAGTCTTACCATCTGAGAGCAGGGCCCCTGGCACTGTGCCACATGGTAAATCCGCCTCTGGTGATTGCATTACGTTCATAAAAAAGTTAGATAGGCCTTGAGACAGCAACTTTTAGAACAAAAACTCTGAATTTCACCCAGGTTATACATACAAATTGGTTTGCAAAAATTGAATTGAGGGAGCCCGGACCCCCTGGTCGTCAATATTATTGTTTATTACTGTTGTACGCGTGTATGTCATACGCGAAAAATGATAAAGTGAACTGAAACTAAAGAAACAATAGGCTTTTTTGTCACATTTTTATTATTGGTGTCATTTCAATTGGGGGTTACGCTTGTGGCCACGCAAGTGTAGATCGGTGTTGCGTGATTGACGTACCAACATTACCAACCACAAATTTGCTAACTCGTTAATCTGACAACCTCGCTAATTGGACATTATTCACAGGAACAAATTGTGTCCGATTAACAGGAGTTAACTGTAGTAGCATTTCGCTTTTACAGTAACTCATATTATAATAGACTGCACTGCAGCTCAACTGATTACGTCTGATTCAAAATAAGCCACAAATTGTTTTCTTCAAAATTGGCCGATGCGGCCAGCCAGCTAGGCCGTAGGTTCTAACTCCAGATCTAGAAAAGTAGGTAAAGCAGTTAATTTTTCTGATGTTCTGAGTTAAATTTAGTCTATAAGCGTAATGTCTTTTATTTTCTCAAATAACTTTTTGTGTGGTTTATTCAAAAATCTTGACGTAAAAGATTGTAAAGCAAAAACAGGATTCTTTTGAAGAACTTTGCAATGAAAGGCTCAAGATGCAATCGACTAGGTATCCAATATTCTTCACCATGATGCAAGTCCATAATAAATTGACAAATGATTTGGTCTATGTTATTACATGGTTAAGGAACTAATTGAATCAAAGCAAAATTGGGCGAGCGGTAACGCGTTCGTTTCTGGAGCGGGAGGTTTGAGGTTCAAATCTCGGCCCAACCAAATCGGACACAGTGCTGCCAACGGTTCGCCACCGTTGCGACATTTCTTCAAAAGAAGCTGTATTGTTTGGGCGCAATGATTCGGAGATGGGCCTCGCAAACTCGTTACACGCTTCGGCGTATTACAGAAAGTATAAAGAAAGATTTGATGAACTCAATAAGTGTCATGTGATCTTTTTCTGTATCATTATCATTTTATTTCACCATAGTCACTAAATATTAGACTATTATGACTTCAGTAGACGGCACGTTAATCGTAGATATAGATGCATGGCCGAGTTGTAAACGGGCCGACTAGTTCAGGCCCGAACCCAGCCCGAAAATATAAGCCCGAACCCGAAAACTAATTTGAAACCCAAATCATGCCCAAAAAAATCCGAAAGTTAGGATAGGTCTGAAAAATTGAGCAATGTTGCCAAGTTGTTTTGATTATATTTTTGTGCACTCAAGACAAAAAGCACGTCTCAGGCCCGAATTAAGCCCGAAATTTTTGTCAACTTTAGGCCCGAAACCGGCCCGAACCCGAGCTCGACCCCAAAAGCCCGGCCCGACTTACAACTCTGATGCATGGTAACAGATGATAAGTTACTAACTCAGTCGAGTTTATTATTGCCATACAACCAGTCTAAAACCTTTTTACAGCTGTCTAGTCTACTGCATTGGATATCAGCACCATGACAGAAAAAGAAAAATGGTCATATAAATGGCTTATAATGGCCAACGGATTCCTTAGCCATGCATTAACGTACGGAATGACTTACTCGGTCGGCGTTTTCTACAAAGATTGGTTACGATATTTCGATTCAACAGCAAGTTTTTTGTCCCTGGTAGGGAGTGCTCCAACTTCGTTATCCTGTGCCCTGGGTAAGCAGTAAACACTTAGGAACGACGGAAATGACGTGTCGTAATAATTAGCGCTTTTTTTTATCCACCCTTCAAGCCAGGTTCTTGGTACCGGTGCGTGCTTATTGCCAGTGGTGTAAAATAACGAAATACTTTTACTTGAGTAGATTACTCAAGTAATTTATTCCAGTAACGAGTACCTTTTGAATAGTTTTTTGTGGCTGCTTTAACGTGCTTACTTTTAGAGTGAAGTAGCGCTGCTTATTTAAGTAGTATTTTATTCAGAAAATACACTGTAATTTTATATTTGAGCCACAAATTCGTCAGAGCGGTCGACTTTTCTACCGGCAATTGTTCAATTCAGTTAAGTTAGTTTCGAGGTCAAACCATCACAGCGAAATGACTCCGTGTAAATTCTGCATGGCACGATTTTCAAATCTCGAAGCTTTGCTGTTGTTGTTTTTTTTTTTTTTTTTTTTTTTTTTTGATAAATTGTCTTGAATATATTAACAAAAAACTTGCAAAAACTAGTAATTCATGACCTATTGAGAATGAGGGTTAGAAGACCACGCGCTATGTGACAGTGATGTGAAGGTAGTCGACCAGTTGTCATATGCCAATTTGTATAGTTTGTTTATTTGCTTGAATATTTTCAGAAATACTTGTACTTGAGTACTTTTAAAACGACTGCTTTTTACTTTTATTCAAGTACTTTTTTTGGTCAGTACTTTGCGTACTTTACTTCAAGTAGTCGTTTCGTTAGTAACGAAACTTTTACTTGATTACAATTTTCGAGTACTTTTTACACCTCTGCATATTGCTGGTCCATGCCGCAAGCACCAAATTACGAAAGAACCACGCAGATCAAAGAGTTTATAATATGTTGTTTTTTGTGTTTTTTTGGTGACATAGACCTATGCATTCTTGATTTCAAAAGAGCTAAAAATTCCTATGCATCTCTGAAGTTTGAAGTTGAACGTCGTGATTCCTTCGTGATTTGGTGTTTTTGCTGTGATTCATCACAAAGCATCTGCAAGGAACCAAGAATCGGGTATGGGGTGCCGTTTGTGTACTCTAATTCGTGCAATGTTTTTTTGTATATTTAATTAAATAAACATTTCAATTAAATGTACAAAAACATATAGTCAAAGTCGAAATAAATAGTCAAAAAAACTGCGCAAAGTAAACCGTTGCAAAATAAATAGTCAAAAAACTGCGCACAAAATAAAGCGTTTCAAAAATGCGCTGTAGACTTTTTTGTGTATTTGGTAGTGGAGCGTGACGAAGCGCTGTCGGCTGCTCTTGGAGCGCATTAAAAAGCAGCCGACAGCGCATCAAAGAGGAGCTGACAGCGCTTTGTCACGCTCCACCACCAAATATACAAAAAAGTTTACAGCGCATTTTTGCTACGCTTTATTTTGTGCGCAGTTTTTTTGACTATTTATTTTGACTGTGACTATATATTTTTGTGCTTTTAATTAAAATGACTATTTAATTAAAGATGCAAAAAAACATTGCACAAATTAGAGTACACAAACGGCGCTCCATACTGTTTGGTCCCGCTACCAAACAGTGAACATGTAAAAATGCTAAATGAGTAACATTAATTCATTAACCAATGGCTAAATCTGTATCAAAAGAGAGTCGCGGCTGCAAAATGACTTTTTTTACTTTAAGTTTGTTGATGAGTGAGTGATCGAATTGACCTTTTTCAACCCAAATGCGCTGTCTCCGTTGAACGGATGACTTCGCTTTACTTTCTTACCCTGTCATGAAGCATCCATCATTCGGTGTTTGTTGGAATTACAGTACAAACAATGCTTTGTCCTCACTCATCAGCTTAAAAAAAAAGCAAACCTGACTTGACTTGCAAATGATACAAAAATTTTCTTTACCACCCTTTCTCCATTTCGTCGTGTAATAGATTTCTGACCAACTTTTATCAAAATCAAATTTAACCTTTCATTATACTCGCTGCATTACGCTGAAGCGTGTAACGAGTTGGCGGGGCCCGTCGCCGCGTCATTGCGCCTGCAAGCAATACAGCTTCCAGTTTCGTTCGAAGAAATGTTCAGCGATGGCTAGGCTAGCCGTCAGAAAACACTGCGTCCGATTTGACCAGCCCGAGATTTGAACCTCAGACCTCCGGATTCATGAGACGAACGCCGCTCGACGTAGTGGTCGGTGGACTTTAAAAATGATAAATTGTGATATTTGTGTAACTCTTTTTCAGGTCCATTCTTTGGATTTTTATTGAGCAAATTCAGTTACCGAACATGCGGGTTCGCTGGGGGTTTCATCATGGCGCTTGGAATATCCTTAAGTTTTTTAGTTGAAACTCCTTTGCAATTGTTTTTTACATTTGGAATAACAACAGGTACCAATTAGTGAATTGTCTCCACCTAAACAAAACATCAGCGGGTATCAGCATTCACATCCAACACGATTGTGATGATTAGTGCAGCAGTAGTAAGCCGGGCCGTGCTTTTCGGGTCGGGTTTGGATTAGGGCCAGAACTAGTCGGTCCGTTTACAAATCTGTAATGCAGGATTAAGATAGGTGTTATAATGCTGCAGCGGTATTAGCTCAGTCCTGAAATAGGCCAAAAAAAAAAAATTAACAATTTATTTTCTTCTCTCTTGGTCTCCACCATAATTCTTAAAGAGAACACACGCCCAATATAAGTGAAGACCCCTTTTTTTTTCTTTTTTTGAGTAGGAGAAGGAGCTTTACCGAAATTCAGACAAGCGCAACAGTGCAACAGCATCAAGCCCACTTGAGCCTAATGCGGCCCTGATGATGAGAGTTTACTCAAGACGGAAGCCTTTCGTTCTATTAAAGCTCATCAGTTGCATGTAGACAGAAATTTTTATTTTGCCAAAAAAAAAGCGCAACTTCAGACAACCTATTTACAATTAACAACTAGTGATAAAATATAACCTTTTTGCGACCAAGAGTCTAAACGGGACTTTTAGGTCTTTATGTCAACAAGTTCTGTTGGCAAGTCTCGTTAGGCTCGGCCAACACAAGGGTTAGACTGCCTGGCTCTCATAAAAATAAGAGTTAAAGTGTTTTCCCCAACGACGCACAGTAAGTTCGTGAATCGAATCGGTAGTCAGCAACTTTTCGATCCCAGCCCGACGCTACCCCAACTGAACTATCGCCGCTCATACCGACTCATAGCCGAGATTAATTTCATTTTTATTAATTTAAAAAGAATAAATGTGTTAATTTACACTCTTTAATAAGAACCAGTAAATTTTTAGTCGAGACTGGGTGTTCGTAATTTTTGCAAATTTCAGCCTCATTTGTTCTTAAATTTTGAGAGCATCGATGTCAAGTTTGGCGACCATGATTGTAAAATTGTTTAAATCTGAATGCTTAGTCAGCTTGAATAAACGCTTTCTGCGCTGCCTTTGTAGTGTCGTAAAATTGCAAATGCGAAAAAGCGAGTTTTTTTTTAATTTAAACGACAGCTAAAATTTTCTCACTTGCCCGAGCAATACGCAACAGCACTCTACAATCTCGGAATCGGTGCCATTTCGCTTGCAAATACTTGGAAATCAATCATTAATGTTTCATCATTTGAATCGGTACAAATTTAGTTTCTTGTTAGATTTAAATTTTTTTTTTTTTGTTCTTAATTTCTTTTGCCGCTTAGGCTGACATTGTTCTTCAATTTTGAGCATAAATGAGCATCGTGTTCTTATTAAAATGTTCTTAGAAAAAAGAGTGTAAATATTAATTATGTAATAACCACACCTAAAAATGCATTTGTTATATTTTTATGCATGACTACACTAAAATATAACAAATGCATTTTTAGGTGTAGGTCTGGGACTTCATTATTATATTTCATGCTCAATCATAAACGAGTATTTCTTTGAAAACCGATTACTGGCTGAAGGAGTAGTGGGTTCAGGAATTGGTTTTGGAACCTTTATTTTTTCAATCTTGCTGCAACATTTATCGAACGATTTCACATGGAAGGTATACGTTTGCTTTTTATGACATATTTTAGAATTATGTCGACAAGGCCCTTTTGTGTTGTGACAAAACGAATCTAACTTTAATCTTGGATTAAGGGACTAAAAGCCCGACCCCTACCTTGCATTATTTTTTTTATTATAGGCTACATCGTCAAAATTCAACCTACCCGTAGCTGATCAAACAATATAATTGCGCTCGCATCTGGAGCAGCAAACCTGGGGTTCTGTAGTACTTCTAAGCCCGCCACCGATTCGTCATCACTGCAAGATTTGTTCCATCCTAGATCTAAGTTTCGTCATTAAACGGTCATTGACCGCAATTTTTGTGAAAAACCGAAAAAAGTTTAACGATTTCGTTGATAATAACACGAAAATTTTGCGTGCTCTTGCACTCAACCCCAAAAGTATAGATTGTAGTTTCAAAAATAACACACCTAAAAATTTTAGATGGCCGGAAAATTATTTCCACGTTTGGACACTTACTGAAAGCCATGAATGAAAAAATTAACTCAGATTCCAACCCTGAGGTCTGATTTTGCAAAAATGTAAATGTTAAAGCAAATTTTGCAGTAAAAAGAAATCAAAAGCTCAAGAATTCATGCCTGGAGACTTATTGAAAGCAGATAAATTGATTTTCGTAGGTCTAATCCAAATCTGATTTATTAACAAACTAGAGTACAAATCCCCCATCTTAATTTAACAAGTATGGATCCCCGATGAATATTGTCAGTAGCGCCAAATATTTCGGAGTAACCATTGACAAAGCTTTCAATTTCAAGGAAGACATTACTGGATTGGAGAGAAGGGTAGCTCGCTCGGTTGGCTTTTTATCAAAATTGGTGCATATTCTTTCTTAGAACATCATGTTACACCCAGTGGCGTAGCCAGGGGGGGAGGGGGGGCTCAAGCCTCCCCCATTGGCTTGTGAAGTATGGAAAATCGCATGTTTTTGGTGCTTTTGAGGCCGATTTTTTGTGAAAAATTGAAAATAGCCCCCCCCATAGGAAAACAGCCCCCCTCAAGCGTTTGAATTAGCGAAATTGGACAAAAAATCAGACTCAATGTCGGTGAGGATCTTTTTTTTTTTTTTTGGAGACCTCCTAACTTTTGGCGGAAAAAACCTTTGAATTTCGGATTTCGTCTGAAAAATCACTCTTAATTTCGGTGAAGACCTTTTTTTTTTTTTTTGGAGACCACCTGATTTTGGGCGGAAAAAACCTTTGAATTTCCGAGCTTTCCGAGAAATTTCGTCTCAATTTTCGGACAAACCGTGTGAAACTGATTCAAGAACAATGAAAATTCGGGTCAAGGTCGTTTGCACTTTTCTCACTCTTTCAAAATAGCCCCCCTTTTCCAAATCCTGGCTACGCGCCTGGTTACACCTTTATCATACATTAAGGCATCCACTGATATTGCATCGTAAAATTATTCGGGGATCCACCTTTACCTCCAAGTTGAAGAGATTAAATTTTTTTTCAAAATCAAGCGATAAAAATTGTCGCTTAATGTCATTAACGGGATGACGCCAACTCGTTTTACAGTCAGTTTAAAATATTACAAATTTATGATTTCTGAAAATATTAAATTGCTAAATTTGCACAGCACTATTTACAATAAAAATCCAAATTCGTGTCGCAATTTATTTTTTTAAATCTACGGAACATTCAAATCGAGCTACACAACAATCTACTGACAATACACATCTAAACATTCCTCGTTACCGCACAACTAAATTGCAGAGGTGTATTAAATATCAGGTCTGGAATTCCATTCAGTGGTGCATTAAATATGAGATGCATTAAATATCAGGTCTGGAATTCCATTCCTCAAGAAATTAGATCTTTTTTTTTCAGAAAATTTAAACTGCTTTATAAAGAATTTTTGCTAGGGCAGTATTGCAATTATATTCGCTGCGCGACGTGCTCGAGCCGTTTCTTGTCGTCGAACCTTTCGATGACAAGAGACTGTTCTTGCTTTGGCGTGCTCGAGTATTAAAAATTCATAATGGTCAAAATTTGCTTCATCACAAATTGAAATTTACTGGCAAAACTAGCGATTTTCAACTCTTACATGTAGGGTGGTTGCTTGACTCGATGACTGCAGGGTCCATTCGCAACTTTCCTGTCGCATGCTAAGCAAATAAAAAGTCAACTGCCATTAATGTTTTCACCATCAATATTTTTTTGTTGTTTATCGTTTACAATTATCATGGTTACAGTATTTAGCGACTAAACAAATTTGTCTTGAGTTCATGTATTTTGCTTGGAAATCTGTTAACATAAATTATTAAATTTTTTTCTAAAAAGCGCTCCTATTCTCAGCTACTCACACTAAGAGATGCACTCGTACCATTGAAAACCATATAGAAATACTATTTTTTGTGAAGTATGGCTTAAGTTAAAATACAGTACATAGTGTTAGTATTTCTTGTCGCGCAGGGTAGGTTTCTTTTATTGCTTGCAATTGGCTAAAAAAAGAAAACAGTTCACGTGAAGTTGAATCTGAATTGTTATTAGGCTGGTAATTAAGCTTAATGATACTGGCATATACGTTAGTATTCAGTAGACAGATGCAATTTTTCAATTCAATTGACATTCATATAAAAAAATTGCACTTTCACTTTCACAAAAAAACACCACAAGAACAGCGTCAGAAACATTATATGATGGAAATATGAGTCTGTGAGTCGAAATCAGGGATAGTCAAAAGCATTCACGTAATATTTCTCAAAATGCCGCAGCATCAGTAACTATAGAACAGAAAGATATTTTTATTTAAAAATGACAATGCAGGAGGATCAGGCTACTACAATTTACATCAGAATTCCGCTAGTAGTAGATCAAAAAATTTAGACACAGACCTTCCATTTGTCACGATGTACAAAAACGATTAAGTTTTCGGGGAGCTGGAGGTAGTGTAAACTGGAGGGCCTGGAGGGGCCTGCATTTTTAAAGCTCAATCGGTGAGAATGTTTGAGATTTAAGGAAAAACATAGCTATATTTGCCCTGTCACGAAATAATAATTTTGAATGCCTGAGATATGATTATTTGCTGTATTTAATGCGTATGTGACTGATTTACTATTTTTGCCGCTTTTTGTGATTTAGAATATTCTAGATATTTCCTTTCTAGCACATTCTGCTATTTTCTACAGTTATCGATGTTTTAGTTGTTTACTTGTCTTAATTGCTATATTTAGACTTGAACTTGTGACGTCATAATCATGTTGAAATCTTATCGTAAGCTCGTGTATTTTTTTCTATTGTGACGTTCATGGATTGTTCTGGGATATTCGATAGGTTTAACCTGAGTATGCGGGTCGTTTTTCATTCTATTATTCTGATATTCTAAAAGTGGATGATTTTTAGGTATTAGTTTCGTGGGCATTTTTACCGAGTGTGTGTATCTGTGGTTGGCTTGTGTAGCCGTATAGTTGGCGATCTGAATTGGGCGATCGCGAGAGTGTGTAAGGTGCAACCTGAACCTGGTCGGTCGCAGTTAAGTCTTTTACGATCTGAACCTGGTCGATCGTAAAAAGTCTAGTGGAGCGATTTTGCTCAGTGAGAGTGGTTTTGTGTTTCAATCTTAAATAAAAGTTTTAATTTAAAATTGTGTGCTGCTTTCTAAGATTCAAGAAGCTAAAGGAACCAGAGGTGGAGTCGAGGACACAAGGCTCGAGGCCAAGGCCAAGGACACAAAAAAAATCCGAGGCCAAGGACACAAAAAAAATCCCAGGCCAAGGCCAAGGACAGCCTTTCCAAGGACAGACACTCTCGAGGCCAAGGACCAAGGACACAAGCGCAAGTGCTCTCCAAAAAAAAAGGTCTTCACAAAAATTTTTCAGGTGATCTCCAAAAAAAAAAATTTTTTTTTTCAGGCGATCTCCACAAAAAAACGTTTTCCAAAAAATTTTTCAAGAGCTCCACAAAATTTTAACAATTCAAAAATAGTGCTACTCTCGAGCCGAGGACAGGCCAATTTTCGAGGACTTGAGGCCTCGAGGCCAAAGCCAAGGACTTGACCTTCGAGGCCACGTACTTCAAAATCTGTCTTCGAGGACGTCCTCGAGGCCAAGGACGTCCTTGAAGACTCCACCTCTGAAAGAAACTATCAACTTCCATTTTCGATTCGTCAACTGACATCTCAGTCGCTCTCTAGTTTCAGCCGATGTGGGCAATTCTAGGGATTAAAGGTTGTACTCGAGCCAAGTATCAACGATCGCGACATGCCCTTATACACCAACTCTGGAAGTGTTTTGATTGATAAAAGCGTTTAAAAATGTCTTGGGAAGATTTTTGAAACATTCTTGTTTTGTTATAACTGTAAAATACATCTTTAAATAGTCATAAACATGTTGGTTTAGGGAGCCATGCTGATATGCGGAGGAATGACTTGTCATCTTTGTTTGCTTTCCACACTTTACATTGACACCATTTCAATCGGAAACCATCCATTAAATTTGTGGAAGAATTATGATACTAGAAAAGAGCAACAAATGAAGACGTGCAAAATTTCCGTCAAATCCATCAGTCAAGTTTTTTCGTTGCCTGAAAATGAAAACTGCAGCAGCTGTGCAAAAGTCAGCAATCAACAAAGTTTGTAATTATTTAACGTTTGCTTTTTTCTAATTTCACCGCCAGTTTAGTGTTGAAAACTAATTACTGCGCTTTCTTTAGCAGCAGGTTGAATAAATAAGTTGGCATTTGGGCTTTCTGGCTGCACGAAAAAATTAATGCAGCTGTATTTCCCTTAAAACACTTGAGGTCTATTCAAATAAAGATTGCTACGACCGCGCTCATCATATCTAATTGATATTTCACGGTCCTCGCACGCGGAAGACCTCAACAAAACTAGAATATGACATCGCAAGCGATATCTGGGGACTTCGCGAAAATATTCAACGTACTGAACTAACGAACTTCGCAATTGCGTTTAGCGTGTTTATAATTGTTGATAATCACATCTGAAATACATCGCTTTCCAATTTTATCATGTTCGATCAACTTAGACAAGTTTGTGTTTAACCGCTTCCAAAATTTAAATGTCTAGAAAAGGCATCTATAAATATCTATCAGACCTCGTTTCAAATTTTAAGGAGTTAGTTGAATTTTCGCTTAGCAGCGCAATTGCTAAAATTGCGGTTACAAATAAAACCCTCGTTAAAACAAATATTTCGACAATAACCTTTTGCTACGATTGAAACACAGAAATAAAAACTTTTGATCTGAAAATGCCAATATGAGTTTTGGATTTGGCAACTTACATTATCTTGACCAGAAATTTGACACACTATCCGAAATATCAAATCTACATCCCAACTAGCCCACTGCAATATTTTTTTAAGACGAATTTGATACCAGCACATGTATGAACAGCTCGACTAATTTTTCTCAAAATCTAATAACTAAATTAAACAATGCCTGACACAAGCAAAATTTAGAAACAAAAAATCAAATTCATATAAATTTATAATTGATATTACAGCGTCTAACTTTTACGATGATTTTACACTGAAAACTTATAATAGCGATAATTTACTCAATCCTATGTTTTCCAAAACACTAGGGGTAATGTTTAAAGTCAAACAACTATTTACCAAAAATCATCTACTTCTTTCGCACATTGCGCTCTTTTTAGTTCATTTTAACAGCTTGGAGGTCATTTGCTTTCAATGTTTAAAGGTCTCAAAAAGTTATCAAAATAATCAAGTAACGTCAATCAAAAAGCTATAAGGAGTTCAAGCAGTTTTTCTCTTTATTATGAACTAACATAGAGAGATCTTTCAAATTCTAGCAACTTTATTACATCAGCCAAACTTAACACTATCCACGGCCAAAAATAAGCACGCATTTTACAACTACTGTATTCTTATTCTGAGAACGCTATTGACAGTGCGACCCAACGGCCAACATATTAGATATTGTACAGTATACTGTATTACATCCATTATTCAGCACAAAAGCTTTCTAAACAAAATTGTTCAAAAACTTTGAAGAGCAAGTATAAGATTTTTTCAACGCCATCAGCGGCAGTTTAGAAAAAATACTCGGCCATACAGTTTAAATCTAACAAAGCCATTAAGCTCAAGTACTTCAACGTGTTAAATGTTGCAGTAATCCCATAGGTTTTACTCTTCTACTTTTCTGTGATACCAATTTATCGTGAGAATTTCACGTACAGTTTGAAGGTCTATTTAAGGGCTAATTGTCCAACATGGTATTGCCAAGTTTGGCATGTTTTATCTTTTTCTTATATTAGCCTACCGGTTCTCTTTGATTATGTCTTGCTGGAGTACTTCGTAATAAAAATTTTGAAATTTTAAGAAGCCCATTTGGCATGGTCCCCTCAATGTGGCCAATTTAATTTGTTATCTTTAATCTTTGACTCATATTAACTTATCCAATACATTTAGTTTGTTAGCTTTTGTAGTTAATGGGGGAAGGTGCCAATTCAACTGGAGCAACCCTATAGTATGAGATCCTCGTTTTTTTGTCTAGCATAAGTGGTTAAAGCTTTTGAAGGACTAATTGGAGGAGAACTCTCTAACTGTGGCACTTCAACTGAGTGATATTTTATTGATCCATTCTGATTTTATCTTTGCTTTAAATTTGCATATCCTGAAAGTTTTATTTGTCTAGCTTGAATGGCTAAAAAGTTTGAATTCTGAAGGAACTCCATTTTGATGCCACGAACTTTTTGTCAAATTTTATCTTTCATATTTGCTTGTGTACCTAAAATTGTGATGTGTCTAGCTTACACGAGTAAAAAGTGTGAATTTTGACATTTTCATTTGAGGGGACCCCTACTGTGATACTCCCAAATTTTGTCTTTTCATATTTGTCTGTTTTGAAAAATTTCATCAGTCCAGGGTGAGTGGTTCATTTTTGAATTTTGGCGTCCTTGTTTGAAGAGGATTCCTTCATTTTGGTACCCCCAAATTTTGTAAAATTTTATCTTTTCTTCATATTTGCAGGTCCTGAAAATTTCATGTGTCTAGCATGAGTGGTTAAAAAGTTGGAATTTTGGCGGCGCCGTTTGAGGGGGACCCCTCATTTTGGTACCCTCAAATTTTGTCAAATTGTATCTTTCCTTTATATTAACCTACCTTAAAAATTTCATGTATCTAGCTTAAAAGGGTAAAAAGTTTGAATTTTAAAGGGTCCGTTTGGGGGGAATCCCCCCATTGTGGCTCCCCCAATTTTGTTAGGTTTAGTTTATTTCTAATATCTACCCATTCCGAAAATTTGATTCATGTAGCTCCAACGGTTTAAAAGTTGAAAATTTTTGGAGGACCAATTTGAGGGGGATCTCCCAACCAGGCACCCCCAATTTCAGTCGGGCACTAGTCCTCCCTGGTATCTTCAATCGCTCAAACTTTAAATACAGTGCGTTTAGCAGTTTAAAAGTAGATAGCCGGAGAAGAAGAATAAAAAAGAAAAAAAAAAAGAAAAATAGATTCAAGTTGAGATAAATGAACATAACCAAAAGAAAGGCAGTAGTTGATAATGTGCTCAAGAGTCAAAAACTATTTTTCATCAATATTGGTAATTACCGAGATATATCAGTTCAAAATTGTCCACTTTCTGCCCACTTTTGGCCTGTAAAATTTAGGTCACGTGACCGAGTGCCCCCAAACTTGGTTTCCATAAAGCATTTATAAGCACCCACATTGTATCCAAATTTCAGCTTTGCACGTCAAGTGGTTTTGGAATTATAAGCGATTTAATAACTTTTCAAGCCAAAAATTACCGTTTTTTTATGTTTTTTAGCGTCTCAAATCACGATCACGTGATCTAGGAACCCCAAAATTGGCACACACAACGCTTTCATTATTTGTTATGTTGAGTCTAAATTTCAACGTTCTAGGTTTTATCGTTTGCCAGTTATAAGCAAACCAATTCTCACCTGTCAAAATTCGCGAACAAAACCAATGGTACTACGCGCTCGCGCGAAGTCCCAATTAGATACGATAAAACAAAAAGCCAGACAAATGCCAAGTTGGCACAAACACAGAAAAAAGCTAAATGCAACGCATGTAGTTTTAGAAAATCAAAAACAGCAGAGTACTTAAACCTAAAGAGTCCAATTTTGTTTATCGGGCTTTTTTTGATGCATCATCACTAGCTTCATACGTAGGCTAAGTCTGCAGTTGGCTTGCCTCGTAAAGGTGGGTTTACACAGTATCCGTTTTTCGTACGTTTTCGTCTGTTTTTTACGTTTTTGCTTCTCCTTGACAAAGTATGCGCTTTTTCATCCGCATTTTTATGTGCCCATATCCGCACTAACCAGACAGTCACATACTGAACAAAAGTTTTCCGAAAAAATTTTTTTGTAAAGAGGTAAAGCTCTATTTCGAAATATCGCTCTTATCGTTCATTCACAAAATTTTTGAACAAAATTTTTATGTATATATAGCAGTCTACTTAGTGCGTATATGGACTTATAAAAATGCGGATGAAAAAGCGCATACTTTTTCAAGAAGAAGCAAAAACGTAAAAAAACGGACGAAAACGTACGAAAAACGGATACAGTGTAAATTCACCTTAAGGTATTAATCTTTTGCGAACACAGAACGGAACTACATGGGAGTTTGCCAGCAAACCCAGTGAACGACCGACGCGTAGCTAATGCTGTGACGCTCAAAATTACTTTTTGTCTACCGTAAAATCAGCAATTATTCAAAAATATCTGATTATGGAACCTCCAGAAAAGTAGAGTCAAAAATTTGTCAGTTAAATATCTCCTGATATCATAAAACACTTGCACCCCAGTTTGGGACATTCAAAAAATTGATTTTTGGGAGTCCATTTGGGGGGTCCTTGGGGTGGTGGCACCTCCAAACTACACCAAAATATTTGTGTGTTAAATCTCTGCAGATATCATAAACTACTGGCACCCTAAGTTGAACCGTTCAAAAAATTGATTTTGGGGGTCCATTTGGGGGAGTCCCCAGGGGGTGGCACCCCCAAACTATGTCAAAATATTTGTCTGTTAAACATCTGCTGATATCAAAACAAACTGGCACCCTAAGTTGAGTCGTTCAAAAAATTGACTTTTGGGGGGTCCACAGGAGGGTGGCACCCCCAAACTATGTCAAAATATTTGTCAATTAAACATCTGCTGTTATCAAAACAAACTGGCACTCTAAGTCGAGCCATTCAAAAAATTTTTTTTGGGGGGGGCCTTTTGGGAAGTCCCAGGGGGGTGGCACCCCCAAACTATGCCAAAATATTTGTCTGTTAAACATCTGCTGATATCAAAAAAAACTAGCACCCTAGCTTGAGCAGTTCAAAAAATTGATTTTTGGGGGTTCCACTTGGGGGGTGGCACCCCCAAACTATGTCAAAATATTTGTCTGTTAAAAATCTGCTGATATAAAAAAACCGGCACTCTAAGTTAAGCCGTTCAAAAAATTGATTTTTGGGGGGTCCATTTGGGGAGGTCCTCAAGGGGGGGGGGTGGCACCCCCAAACTATGTCAAAATTGTCTGTTAAATATCTACTGATTTCAAAAAAAAGTAGCACTCTAGCTTGAGCCATTCAAAAACTTATTTTTAGGGCCCCAGTTTGGGGGGGTTTCCGGTGGAGTTGCCACAAAAAATTTCAGAGAAAAAATTGCGCTTGCAGCTCAACAACTTTACACAAAAATTAAATTTCGATGTTTTGTGGTTTGGGAGAAGAGCGTACAAAACTTAGGAAGAAGAAAGAGGAGAAAAAAAGAAAAAAAAAAGAAAAAGGAAAAAAAGAAAAAATCTCATCGCGGCCAAAAGTGGGTTGGTTGGGATGAAAGGGTATCTTAAGACTTGCAACCATATGAAATATTTTTTGCCGTACTTAAGCCGTTTTTGACTGAGACCGCTTTTTACGCCAAACTTGCAGGGCGGTTTTCGGGTTCTAAAATGAAAGTCACGAGATTTATTGCCTCGAAATTTGGAACAAACTTGTAACTCATTAATCTCAAACTGCTGTCAAAATTTCATGCAGCTAGACCCAACCGTTCTCGAGTTATAAGCAAAAGTCTGAAATTTCGCACTCGTTAGTAGGAAAATGGCCGAGTAAAAACAAAGAAACACGCGACGCGAGCGTCGGTCGTTCCTAAGGCCGTGTTTACATTCTCGCGTTGCGTTCCGTTCCGTTGCAGCGCAACACGTCAACGCTTGCGCTTGTGAGGTTTACATTCTCGCGTTGCATTACGTTCGTTGTTGTTGGTTACCAACAAAGCTAATTCAGTGAAAAAAGTTTGAATCGGTGATAATAAGCAATGGATGTGTAATTCTTGTTCGTATTGATAGTTGCTCATTGCAATGCTGAGAACTGCAGTTGAAATGCATTTGCTATTGCAAGGCCAAGCAAACTAGCCAAATAAATAGTCATTTTATCTAAGGTACGCTGCGCTTCGTTGAAAAATCTGTAATGGTCAACAGTGCTGCAGCACCAGTAGATTAGTAGTAAAAGTAGCCGTAAATTTCAAAATCAAATTAAATAAATTCTAAGATCAGCCAATTAGATAAGAAGTTTAAATTAATTCCAACAACATAGCCTACAATAAACAATTAAGTTATTGACTAGGCTATTGAGACCCAAGACAAAATTAATCATTTTTCGGAAACTGGAAAAGACAGCCAATAATATTGCCCAAACACTTCAACAGTTTGTTAACAACTTAAGTAAAGACTGCTAGGCTTACAAATGCTGGTGCCATGAACAGTGCACGCTGGAACAAGAGAGAGACCGATTGGTTTGGCTATACCATTAAATAGGCTAGACTAATCTGCTAATAGATTTGCTAATCTTCAATATTTTTGCCTTCCTGATGTATTTTCTATTCTTGAAAAGAGCCTAGCCTGTCTTGTTTTGTTACTAATTCTTCTATTGGTCATTGTGTAGACTATCTTTTTTTTCTTTTCAATAGCCGATGAAAAGCAAACTAACATTCCACAAACACCTAATCGACTGTTCTAACATCTACTATAGATTTACGTTAATAGCTCACTGCTCTGCTCTCCACGAGGTCGTGTGCAAATGATATCAAGTTTCTCGAATTGCTGTGTTTAAGAATGATCAACTTTTTTTTTTGACCAATCACGACCAAGAACTGCTCTGACGTACACGCGTCGCATGCAACATTATGAAATCCATTTCATCTGCACGCGTGGTCGCTATACGTCACAGCCTCTGCGTTAACGCTTTTGCAAGAATGTAAACCCTCTTTGTAAGTTTTATTTTCTTCAAAACTGCGCGCGAAAGGCAACGCAACGCAACGCGAGAATCTAAACCCGCCTTAATAGTGCTAAAATTTATGTATTTAGAAAAACAAAGCTTTTTCAAAAGATCTTTGACTCTTTGGCAAGATCCTCTATTTCTGATGATTTTCCTCTCAGAAGCACTGGCATGGTTAGCCATATTCATACCGTATGTCCATCTTGTTGAAAGAGGAAGGTCAGTGCTAGAGTTGTAAATGTTTTTTGCCTTCGTTTTTTTTGAAATAGAACATGGCTTAAAAACTGTTTTTTTAAAAAATCTGTAGTAAGTGGAAATACGGATTGTGCTTTGCTATTTGATGGCTTCTAACTGTAATCCAATGGTTCTTAATCTTCAAATCACTAGTTTTGCTGAAGGGTTATGCATTATCCTCCCAAGCAGTTTAGGCACATATAAGTAGTGGCGCAAACAGATGTGTTAGGGGGCTTCATCTCCCCTTCGCCTAGTCATTTAGCAAATTTAACTCAAAATACAAGCATTACAACCTGATTTGAACTTGACCTGGAAGTAAGGGGGGGAGCTGAATTGCTGGGCAATTTAACTCATTCAAATGACTTCCAAATTTTAGCAATTTAGTTTTTTTAATGACTCCAAAAATGTGTAAAATGTGATCTAAGTGATTTTTAAAAAAACTTTTTTTTTCGAAAAATCACAAAAATCGCCTGGCGGCGATCCTCGTTTGTGATATGTGTGAGTTTCATCAATTTGTTCAACAAGTCGGATAGAATACAGTTTTCGGATAAAAAAATTTTAAGTTTTGGTTCAAGCCCCGAAAAAATTTTAAGTTTTACACAAGTTGGGAAAGGCCTTGGGGTTTGTTACGTTTACCGGCATTACATTTGCGCGTATTATACTTGATCCTTTTTCTGTCATCTTTTTTGTTTTCGATGGTTGGAACGTAATAATTACAGGTTTGGCTTTAGCTTCAAATTTTTTTATATTGATTATAAATGCTGTGGTAGATGTATCGCTCGTAGAACTATATCGTTTCTGATGACGTTGATCGTCAGAACCAACAAAACGTCAAATACACCCATAAATATAGCTAGTTGAGAAGTCTGTTACTTTACGGGAAGAACATATAGATTTAGTACTAACTCCTCATTATCGCTAAGCAAATTCTGACAGGAATCTTGGAAACAACAGCCAAGCCGAAGGAAAGTGGAATTCGTGCTATGCATAGCGCCTTCTTTGCTTTCTCATGAAAGCAAGATAACATATCTCTTTTTTTTTATTACTTGCTGTATTACGCCGAAGTGGGTAACGAGTTTGCGAGCCAATCTCCGCGTCATTGCGGCTGGGCAATACTACTCCTTTTGAAGAAATGATGCAGCGGTGACCAAGCCGTTGGCAACACTGTGTCAGATTTGACAGTCCGAGATTTGAACCTTTGACCTTCCGGTCCAGACACAAACGCGTTATCGTTCAACCAACAGGCCGGTCGAAAGCAGAATAAAAACCATTGCAGAAGGAACAAAAATTGGGTTCTGGGAAATGCCACACAACAAAGTCCGCAAATATTCAAATCTAATGAAATCTTTGATTATACTGGCTGCGATACGCCGAAGCATGTAACGAGTTGGCGGGGCTCATTTCCGCGTCATGGCGCCCGAGCAACATAGTTCCTTTCAAACAAATGTCACAGCGGTGGCAAGCCGTTGGCAGCATGTATCCGATTTGACCTTCCCGAGATTCGAACCTCGAACCTCCCGCTGCAGAGACGAACGCGTTACCGTTCGACCAACGGTATTGACATGTACTACAGAGGCCTAAATCGTGCCTGGCTTTTCAGACCAGTTTTGGGCTTAAAATTGACAAAATGTCGAGCTCTACCTATACTTGCCTTGCATTTTTGTTTTTTAGATACCGTAGAATGGTACTGGAAATAAAATTAACCTTGCTACACTGACTGAAGACTTCGTTTAAGCATTAACGCGATTAATTTTACTCAATGATTATAATTTCATCACAATTGATCAGCTATGAGTAGTTTTATTTTAATTGTATACCAGAAATAACCGCAAAAATTTTTAGATCTAACTTAATTTTCGGGCCTTGTCATCGCTTATAATCATTTTTCGGGCTCCGGCCTGTACTCGTCGGCCCTTTTACGACTCTGATGTGCAATACTCTGTCACGTTTGTTGTGCGATTTATACTAATTGCTTTGCCTTATTTTTAAAACAAACTCAAGTTTTGTTTTTGTCAAGTACGAAAGAAAAAGATAAACATTGTAAAAAAAAACTGTTTTTTTACATCTCTAGTCAGTGCACAAAAATCATAGTATAGCAGTAGTATATTTTCATTATCGACCAAATTTGTAGGACGATCTAAAACAGATCTTTGAAGTATAGTGGTCGCGTAAAACGAAAAAGTAGGAAAACGTTTTACGTTAAAACACACCAAAACAAAAATAAAACGGGACTTCCGCCAGTTCCTTTTCACCCGCATTCGCCTTTTCACATTTGAAGGTACCTATATTCCTGTAAACTTCAATCGTATGCAATGCGAAAAAACAAAAAGAATGAATGGGATTTTGTCTGATGAAAAAGAAAAAAATAACCATTTTATTGCAATATATTTGTGACCGAAATTTAGTATCACTTGATAAAAGAGTTTTGAGAGTAAAGAAAAACCTAAATCAAATCATTTGCGGTTTGGGCAAAACGGATATCCGACCAAGTATTTGAACCCAGCTCTCTTCAATCACGGCAATTTCAAACACTGGCGCATCTAACCATTTAGCCAGCTCAGCATATGAATCCAATTGACTAAAATCAATTCTTAAAATCAATTGTCAATGGTTTCGAGGGGTTGATACCCTACTACGTAACAAAATTCGTCTCTTAAATATTTACTGATATCCAAAAAACCAGCGCCCTAACTCAAGCCGTTCAAAAAATTGATTTTTTGGGGTTCAATTTGGAAAGGCTCTGGAACGGTAGTATCCCCAAATTATGTAACAGTTTTGGCCTCTTCAGTATTTACTAATATTAATAAAAACTGAAGCGTTAGCTTTTGCCGTTCAACAAACTGATTTTTTAAGGTTTATTTGGGGGTTTCGGGGTGACTGGTACCCCAAAATTATGTCTCGGTGAAATATCTGCAGACATCAAAAAAACTAGAGCGCTAGCTTAAGCCATTAAAAAATTGTTTTTTGGGGGTCCATTTAACAGGATTTTTTGGGGGGGGTGGTACTCCCAAATTACGTCAAAATATTTTTCAATTAAATATTTCTTCACATCAAAAAAACCAAAAAAAAACAAGAACAAGCGCCCTAACTTAACCGTTTGAAAAGTGACTTTTGGAGGATCTATTTGGGAGGGTTTCCGGGGGGATGGTACTCCCAAATTATATCAAAATATTTGTTGGTTAAACATCAACTGATATAAAAAAAAACTGGAGAATTAGCTTAAGCCGTTCAAAAAATTGATTTTTGTGGGGTTTATTAGGGGATTTTCGGGGGAGGGGGGAGTGATGCCGCCAAATTATGCCCAAATATTTGTCTCTTAAATACTGTATCTAGTGATATCAAAAAAAAAAACTAGCACCCAAGCTCAAGCCGTATAAAAATTAAATTTTTGGGGGTCTTCACAGAGAATGAAACCGTCTGATCATAATTATCTAATGTCAAAACAAAAAACAATCGAAAAAGATTTTGTCTCATCAAAAAAAAGTGATAGGCCTACGGGATTCAGCATGATCTTTGATTGAGAAAACCAATAGCCAACTAGATAATTGAATCCAGGTTTCATATGCTGGCGCCTTCAATCACTTGGCCACGGCAGCACATGACGAAAATTAATTATAAAAATCACGTATTAAACCTCGCTATCCCAAGTTTTTGGCGCGTCCGCCCCAAACCACGTGACGTAGTACCTCCAAAAATGCAGGTGCACAACTTCATATATAGATTTATCATATCTCTAAATTTCAAGTTTCTAGCTTTGGTGGTTTCGGAGTTTTTGTGTCTGCGAAAAAAGTTCCTAAACAAACAAACAAACAAATAATAAAAAAAAAAGTGTCAGAAACGTCATAATTTAAATTTGGGAGCTGAAATTGCATTTCCAGGCTCTTTTAAATTCAAAACTTTTATCTTCCTCCTGCAATTAGTTTTCGGGCAAAAGCTGTTTAAATCTTCGATTGGCATTTCAGTTTTTGGCTCGGAAACTCGTATCACGTGACCGATTGCCCCCAAAATTTGCACAAAAATGATCTATATGTATCCATCTAAATTTCAAGTTTCTACCTTTCAGCCGTTTTGAAGTTATGGTGCTTTCGACCTCTGGTTGCCGAATTCGTAATTTTGCACGGAAAAGACGTATGGACTTCTGACGCGAAGAGTCGCGGAAGTCCCAATTACATCAAATACTTTAAGCACGAAGGTTACGAACAAAGTTGAAAAGTACTGCGGTGCAGCTGCTCAATCATTAAACCAACTGTAGAGAACGCCACAGTAGCGTGTCTGAGGGGGGGGAGAGTGCGGAAAAGGCATGATGCGAAAAAAAGTCACTTAAATGCGCGAAGGCTTTCTCCTTAACTTACTGTTTACGGATTTCGACCGAACGAAAGAAAAATTTTGAAGATCTTTCCTTGCTCTTTATGCAGCATATTTCGGGCAAAAAATTTGAACTTCACCTCATTTTCAACACAAATTGAACACTTTGGAGACATTTTTTTTGGTAAAACAAAATTTTGATAAATGCAGAAATTCTGTCAACCTTCTTTAGTTATTATAACTTGTAAATAAAAGCCCGCAGAAATATAGATTTGTAGTCATTTTGAACTTGTGGTCAAGGCAACTGTTGAAAAAATTGGTGTGAGCTTTTCTCGAAAGATGAGAATATGATCTTGGTAGACTTTGAAGAACAAATTAACCGTTAATTGCCCATTAAATGCAGGCTACTAGAAGATGTGGACGAAAACACAGCATCTTGGTTATCATCAACTATTGGTATAGCAAGTATTCTTGGGAGACCTTGCACTGGATTTCTCGCCAATTATTTTCGCATCTACCCTCTGAATGCTTATATTGCTAATCAAGTAAGAAGGATTAGGTATAGTTGGTGGATCGCCGATCCTGAAAAAACAATCTTAAAGTCTAGATGCAGAACGTTTAATATTTTTGTTATTGGGTCTACGTCTTAGACTTTCTTCTTTTCTAATCGTTAAACCTGGAGAAAATGTCAAGCAACTGGAAGTTTTGAAGGGTCTGATTAAGAAAGCTGAAATTTGCTGACTTATAAGGCCTTGTCTACTTCATAACCAACTACAGTTTGTACGTCGGATCAGAGATGGAAACCGGTGGGGTTGACCGGCACCGGTCGGGTCGAGATTCTTCGACCGGCCGGTCAAGCCGGTTGAAACACCGGTCAAATTCTCCTTTCTTGCAACTAAAAACCATATAAGCACTAGGGTGGAGTGAAAAAAAATTTGAAAAAAGTGTAGTTCTTAAATCCTGACAAATACCCTAAAAACCCCCCAAAAAATGTTTTTGGGCTGTTGCCACTTTAGGGGGGCTAGCAACACCCCCAAATCTGTTTTAGGGGGGCCAATTTACCCCAAAAGGCCATAACTTGAGAACCGCTTATCGTAGAGACTTCATCTATAGCTCAAAATTTGCGTAATTGCCATGTTTGTATCAGCTCTAAGAGAAAGTTTTAGTCTATTTTAATCACAGAAAAAGTTATGACCAAAAATGTGTTTTTTCTGCCATTTTGTTGAAAAATCATGTTAATAAGCTTGTGTTTATGCACTTATCTGCCCACATAGAATCTAGATTACCGCCATTATTACAAATGAGATTGAAATAGGACAGATACCAGTTAACGCTGATGTATATTTTACAACATGCTGTAGACTAAACTTAAGAGAAATGTGGAATATAAAATAGCTATTTAACCAGCAGAGAAACTCTTCACCCAAGCATTTTGTCTGCATTTCTTATGAAGCAAGATGTAATAAGTTTTACAAACAGAAGCAGTTTGGTGTACCGAAATGCATTTCAAATAACGTTTATCTAATTACAACCACTTACATTTAACAACATAAACTTTACGCAATATTCAATAATATAATGACGTTTACCCATGTAGGTATACAATATCAATTGAATCTAAAATGTAAACCCAGAGGCATAGTGATAAAGAATTTTCCCATTATAAAGCAAGATTCATTGCAATTTAAAATTTTATAATCCACACACAAGGGTTCTATTAATAAAAAAAAACACTAGTCCGAAAAGATACCACGCAAGTTTGTCTGTACTGTATACCTTCTCTAGTTTACACCATTCCATTGCCGCCCAGCCGCCCACAAACATTAAACATAAGTAAGCCCGCTTAAGTTTTCGATTATCCGCTACCTACACAAAATAAAAAATGTCAAAACTGCATTTTAGTATTGAATGTTTTTAGAAGTTTACGAGATTTAATCTTCTGCCGAATCATCCCATCTCTTCGTGCAAAGCCTTCAACTTGAGCTGATGCCTCTGTTACCAACTTTACATGGCGTTCCACAGACTGATTATGACATGGATGGTCAAGCTTCAATGGCCTTGCTCGGCATTGTTCAATTTCTGTATCCGTTAAGTGTTCAATTGCAGGAGGCTGATGTTGCCAGGAAGTCAAGTCCACCATCTTGTCAAACGAAGTGGCGGTTAGATTGATTACTGGCACATTAAATGGGCGTACCGACAGAGCTGAGGATGTATCACAGGTTAATTCTGAAGAATGCTCTTCATTAACACTCATAGCAAGGAGATTCGACGAATCAGCTGATGTTAATTCTCGACGAATTGAAAGAACTTTGTTCACTCCTAGCATTCTAATTTTCTCATCATCATCTCCTAACATTCCAACCAAAATATTTTCCTGGTGAGCAAAAAATCCGTTTCGTTGCACCACTTTTAATGCAGTTTCCCTAACGATTTCATTTGGAACATTAAGAATTCTTTGGACTAAATTGAACAAATTTTTAGAACCACGAGTTAGTTGACTATTGGACTTGATTTCAAACCAACTTGGGAAGTAGACTTGAAGACAAAACTGTGCTAAGATTTCTAAGTTAGAGGAGGGATTATCCATGGAAATGTAATACCTAAGAATGCGACAACCGAGGGTAAGCCATCGCGAATGAACTATGGGACCAACTTTCAAATATTGCAAGTCGCTGTCAACAACTCCTTCGATTACAGCAGAACATATCTTATACGCATAATGCTGGTCAGCACTCAAATCTTCTATGACAGATACAGGCAACTTTACAAAATGTGGATTTGGGATTGATTTAAAATGAGCAGCAACAGGCCAGCTTGAAACTTCTCCATTTAGCGATTTTCCAATTGGACCTGAAAACGAGTCGGGGCTCTTAGTGGTACCATCAAGCATGGTAAAAACATGCCGCAATGGAAGTTCATTGGTATGTAACAAACACACCACCCATTGCAGTGGTTTGTTGAGCAGCTCTTCCAAACTTCGAATGCAGCCATTATATTTGCCAGTCATTGATGCAGTGCCATCTGTGCCAACTATGGCAAGCTTATTATGTAATTCCGTGTCAACAATGTTGTTGAAAATCTTCTGTGCAATCGTTTTTCCTTTGCCATCCTCGGTGGAAAAGTGTGTCAGATAGTATTCGCCAGGTTCTCCAATCAGTGTATAATGATCTTCAAGTTGTACCGATTTGTAATACTTGTCATTTGGTCCCTGGATGGTGACTTGCGTGGCATCCTTTCTGCCATCAAAGTAAATGGCATTCACTAGCTTGAAATTTTCTTGCTCCTTCTCCCTGATTTCAGTCCGACATCGCTCTCGTTCTCGTCGAAGCTTGCTGCGATCAATAACGTAGGTCTTGTCGTTTTCCGTTATGAAACCCAAATCCTGCATTACACTATTGGCAATCGCAGCAGCAGCTCTGTCTGATACTTGAAATCGTTCGCTCATTCTAGCAAGGTTGCTCCACTTCATTCGATTTTGACTAAATGACTCTGCATCCGGAACGAATTCGGAAGTAGTAGAAGACTGTGAATGCTCTGTTTGCACTGAGCTGCAATCTGAGACATAACCACAAGCTGACGTGTAAGGGGCGGCAGTTTCAGTAGAACACGTCGGTTCTGTTGATTGAGGGTGGCGCCTTAAAAACATCTTGTCAGAAGAAGATAAAGGAACAACAGTATCCATACATTTGCCAACTCGTTCACTTTTTTGATCTTGGTAAAACGCATAATCTGCTTCTGCCATTCGTAAGCCATGCTGTTTCTCCAGATTTTTTCTCTGTTGATCATCAACACAAAAGACATCAAACAAACTATCAATTGTCTGCATAAATTCGGATTCTCTTTGCAAAAACGTATTTCCTCGTCTTGATTTTGTCCAACGGTCAAGTGAACTAAATGAAGCGACTAAGTTCTGAACTTTTTTTGATATTGTGTACTTATGAACCGGATACACATTGCACCAAATCCATCTGTCATGAATTTCTTCAGCTATGTCATTTGCTACGGTCTCAGTCCGAAAATTTTTTAAATGAAGAATTCGCTCTATCACTTGTCGTTTTGTAGGCAACACACCTGGAGGAAAGCTGTCGCGACTTGTAAATGTATGGCCACTATGTAATGTCTTCACTGTATTTGAACTTCTTCTTCGCATTCTTTAGAATTCAAGTCAATTATATACTACAACGTGATGGCTTAACTGAAAATATTTTAGCTAAATTCTGTAAAATAAATACAGTAAAAGTAAAAGTCATGTTAGAATTTATACAATAGACGATTTTATGCTAGGGCGCAAAATGTTTCAACTGATTTCTGTTTTTCTTTTCTCACAGATTTGGTTTTGCTAAGGAAACCAGTGGCTATCAAACCAGCTTCAACCTATTTGTAATAATGCCTGTAATCTAGATTCTATATGGGCAGATAAGTGCATAAACACAAGCTTATTGACATAATTTTTCGATAAAATGGCAGAAAAAACACATTTTTGGTCATAACTTTTTCTGCGATCAAAACAGACTAAAACTTTCTCTTAGAGCTGATATAAACATGGCAATTACGCAAATTTTGAGCTATAAATGAAGTCTCTACGATAAGCGGTTCTCAAGTTATGGCCTTTTGGGGTAAATTGGCCCCCCTAAAACAGATTTGTGGGTGTTGCTAGCCCCCCTAAAGTGGCAACAGCCCCAAACCAATTTTTTTCGGATTTTTAGAGTATTTGTCAGGATTTAAGAACTACACTTTTTTCGATTTCGAAAAAAAGTTCTTTTTCACTCCACCCTAATAAGCACCAACCGAAATATACAGGTCAGATTGAGCACTCTCGCTGGGCACGAAAGTTACCTCAAGTGATAATTTTCGTGCAGACTTTAAGACTCTGTCTTTCAGCCAACTAGCATACTCTCTGTTCGCGGCTGACGAAGGGACAAACCCCGAAACGGCAAGCCGTACAACGATTGGATATATATTTTATTGTACATAAATTTTTTTTATAAAAAACAGTATTAACAAACCTCATCTTTTGAAAACACTTGTGGAATGATTTCAAGCTGTGACTAATATGCTGTGACCATTAAGGCATGCACATCCAGGAGCGTATTTAGGTGGAGGCAGTGTGCCATGCCCCCACCCCACTTTAGGCAACGGCACAAAACAAAAACGAGCAAAATATACGTTAAAATCGCGTAATCAGATTATAATAAAGCATGCATGTGGAAGAGGCTTACGCTACCTGGTATTTCAGCATCATTTTAATCAGCTTGAGAGTAGACGTGGAGCAGATTTCAAATTTTTTAGTACAAGCTAAAATCTTCCCGCTTTAAAAAGCTTTTTTTAACCTAAATTTACCCCATTCTTCAGTGGGCAAGAAAGACCTACTGTAGTTCTTATTTTTTTATATCTAACTAGCCATGGCTTGTTCTGAAATAGCAGCATTTCTGCAAACTGCTGGGGCACATTATATTTCGAATATTTTCTAGCCAATGTCATAACAGTTAGCGTTTGCTGCTCGGCAAATTGCAAATAATCTGTCCCCAATAGCTGAAAAATTTTAAATTCTTTTCTTGGATTTACGCAAAACATTATGAGAAAAAACGTCTAATAATTTAGCTTGTGTCCTCCAGTTCTTTTTATGATTATTTAGTGCACGTTGTGCGCTGCTCAAAATAGGCTTTTCAAACCGAAATTAAACCAACAAAAGTCTTAAATGTGAGTTATTTTTGCAAAAAACGCAAAAAACGTCACAATTTTTGTCCAAAGTCACAAATTTTAACACCTCACCCATGCCGCCCTTTTTTGAACTTTTTTTTCATTACATGCATTGAACAGTGAACAAAATCCTTCTGTAAAAAACCGGTCGACCAGGCCGGTCAGAAACCGGTCAACCGGAGTAGATTTTGAAATTTACCGGTCGGGTCGGGTCGAGAAAATCCTGACCGGTTCCATCTTTGCGTCGGATAGGGATGTTGGGATTGGTTCATGTTGGAAAAGTTAATGTCTATGTGATTTATTCTGTGCTTTGGAACTAAAAAATACTTTCTGCGAAAAAAAAAATTCAAAATTTTTACGATGATGACAGCATCAACGTTAAAAATTGGTACATAAACGTCAAAAATTCCTACCCAAAAATGATGTAAGGGGAGTCCATTATGTTGTCATAAATTGTTAAAATTAAAATAACTCAAGAACTAAAACAGTTGGAAAATCAGAATCACTTGAAAGTTGAATGTTTTAAGCTTACGTGATATGGAGTCAAAATTAAATGACGTCATTGTTTGATGACGTCACAATAACGAAATTTCTATTTTTTAGTGTTTTAGATGCTGCAATGCTTGAATCACTTGCAAGTTGCATAGTTGAGCTTTTACAAGACGCTGGATTGGTTTTTTGATCACACGTCAAGTAATGACGTTATCAACTAATAAAGTTTTAAATAATGCTCTAATCAACTTCCTTGTCGTTGTTTGAGTATAGTTCGTTATCATCATAGGGGGGGTGACAAGTGTGTATCAGCCAGTAGATGATGCTGTCATCCAGGTTTTGGAATACACTAGTTGGAATTTTGTATAAGAAACAGGATAAGATGATGTGATCAACAGTCTCTTCTGGTGGCCATTCCTCATTTGTTCACGCATGAGTAGAAGCGACCGAATGCAGTTCGATGTCGATTTAGCTTCACTTATGCTGCCTTGGATAATGAAGTTCCCAATAGGCTAGTGCCTGCTTCAAGAATAAATCTGTGGGTGGGGGCGTCTTGCAGTCAATTGCCATTCCTGCTGGTTCCAAACATAATCTGTCAGATCATTGAGATCTATTAACGTCCAAGCTATCAGCTAAACTATACTCTTACGGCATGAAATGTCTTTAAAACTAATATTTTTTTTCTGACTTGCGAGCAGCTGCTGCAGGATTGATGACACTACTGTTTATAACAACCAGACAAACAATAAATAGGTATACGTATACGCTCATAGACGTAGCCAGGAGGGGGGACAGGGGGTCCGCCCTCCCCCCCAATCGAAATTCTACCAATGATAAAAATGTCACAAAAAAGAGTATTGTTTCTTCTGTTTCGGTTTCTTTTAGCAAGTTCGCGTACAACAGTACACGCATACAACAGTAATTAACAACAATATTGATCCAGACGGCCCGGCCCCCTCAATTTAATGTTTTTCAACCAATTTAGACGTATAACCCGAGTGAAATTAAGGGTTTTTATCCTAAAAGTTGCTAACTCAGGCCCTCATGTAACCTTTTTATGAACGTAATGCAATAATCAGGTACGGATTTAACAGATGGCACAGTGCCAGGGGCCACGCGCTCATATAAGACTTTTTTGATCTTCACCAGTATTTGGCAGGAAAATATAGCGAAAATCCCAAAGTGCCAGGGGTCCAACTCGATGTAAATCCGGCCTGGGCATATAACATTGTTAGTAGGTGTAACCATCTATTGTACATTTTGCAATAACAATTCACCTCCACCTGGCCAGTTTTTATGCAACAAATAACTTTTGAAAAAAATTAGCTACAGTAAGGGTAATGCTCATTAAACAAAATTTTGAATTGAATGGGCTTGGGCCCCCTAGCCGTATATGTACTCCTACAACTGGTTGTTTTCATGACAAAACAATAATCTCTAAGGAAAATTTTCAAGTGGATTGTTATTCACTGCTAAAATATTGCAGGAGGCAAGGTACTTTACTTCCCCCTACCTGGACCAAGTCAAAAAATTTAACCTTAAAACGCAAGATTTTCAACGTACTTTGGACTTAAATTGCAAGCAAAATAAGGAATGAACAACTTAATTTTTTCAATTGGCTTTCAAATGTTAAAAATCTAGTACTTTCAAATGGAGCTCCGAATTCGTGCGAAAAGTGATCCAATGGTGTTAAAACAGCTTTTTTTTCAAAAAATTACGAAAAATCGCCCAGCAGCAAGGGGCTTTGCCCCCAGATCCCCATAACCTCCGGCGGCTGGGGGCTCCGCCCCCAGACCACTGTCAATAATACGTTTGAATTACAGTACACTTCTTTGCTCAACACGTCTTTCAATTTTGACATTTTCACATTTTAACTATTAGTTTAAGCCCTCCCCCTTAAACGAGTTCCAAGTTACGTGCAAACATCACGCCACGGCTTCTGATCTTCCATTCTACGATATCTTTGCCCCCATGAAAAATTCCTCTTTCGAAGTTTCTGATGACGTCATTGCATGTGATTTGTGCTCCCCCCCAATCAAAAATCCTGGCTACGCCTATGCCGTAGGCTGTTATTACAACCAAATAACGTACATACACTGGAAAAATAAGCTACAACCAAATAACGACAAACAATGCAAAAGTTTGCAGCAAAATTGTAGGAAAAAACTCATAATTTTTTCGACTCCAAAATGTTTACATTGTACTATGAACATATGCAGAATAATTGCTTTCAGCGTTTTATTTTTTTCTTTATTTCTCGTTCTAAATTTATTGTTCATTTGATAGTACAGTTGTGGTGGACAACGGAGTCAGAGCTGCTTAGGTCAGAAAAAAACATGTTTATTACACATTACCCGTAGTTTAAAAACACATTACATGCGGAAAAAGTATAATTTAGTTGATATCGAAAATCAAGTAACTTACATCGTACAATGTACTAACACTTCAGTCCCCAGATAGCTTGGACATGGACATATCCCATAATGGCCAGACTTTGTTTGGAACCAGTAATGGCATCAACTACAACACGCTTACTCAGGTTTATTCCTAAAGCAGGCACCAGCCGATTTGAAAGCAGACACTGGCCGATTTGGAACTTTACTATCCATAGCAGCATGGCTAAAGTTGAATCAACTGCGAACTGCATTTGGTCGCTTCCACTCATGCATGAACGGATGGGAATTGGCCGCTAGTGTGGAACAGAAATACAGACTGTTGACCACATCTTGCTATCCTATTCTATACACAAGCTTTCAACTGTTGCACTTCAAAACCTGGATGACAGCATCATTTACTGGCTGACACAAACTAGTCTCCCCCATGATGATAAAGAACTACTCAAACGACGACGAAGAGGTTGACTAGACTAGAGTATTATTTAAAACTTTATTAGTTGATGACGCAATTGTTTGATGTCATTGCAAAAACCAATCCAGTGTCTTGTAAAAGCTCAACTATGCAACTTGCGAGTGATTCAAGCATTGTAACATACGAGGATAAAAAATAGAAAATTTCGTTATTGTGACGTCATCAAACAATGCCGTCATCTAATTTTGACTTCGTATCACGGAAGCATAAAATATTAAATTTTTTAGAGATTCGAGTTTTCTGGCTGTTTTAGATCTTGAGTTATTTTAACTTAAACCATTTTTGACGTCATAGGGGAATCTTCTTGTATCATTTTTGGGTGGGAATTTTTAACGCTCATGCGCGACAGCTAATCGTAAAAATTTTGGAATTTTTTTGTGCAAAAATTGTTTTTTAGGCCCAAAGTACGGGATAAACCGCGTAGACATTAACTTTCTAACATGACCCAAATCTGAACATCGCCATCGTCGGGTATACCAAATTTTTGTTTGTAAATTAATCTAAAGATGCTCTTAAGCGCTCACGATTTTACGCCCTGGGGCCTAAAAGGTTACAATATTGAAAATCTGACGAATTTCGGAAATTTTGGTATGCCGTGTACTCTGTACAGAGCTCTCTGTAACACCACGGTCACTAAATGTTATCATGAAATTAAGAATGTCGACGAAAAGCTTTAGTCTTCTTATTTTTTTAAGATATCTAAAAAGTGAATGGATCGTCTGCTACTGAAACAGTAAACTCGAATTCGAAATTCAATCGCACCAAACTACGGATTTCTGTAAATATTAGCATTCTCAATTAAAATTTCAGCATTGACAGTGCTAAACCTCAGCCATGTGTGTTCTTATATCATATAGAGTGGAGGCTTCATACTGTCCCTTTCAATTGTTGACCATCGAGCAGATATCAATTTTTATAATCTTTGGTTTGACCCGACCAAGGATTGAACCCGATTCTACCGTTTTAGTAGCAGACGCTCTATCTACTCGACCAATGATTGGTTAATTATACTTGTGCCAAGCCTATAAGCAGTTAAAAACCTCGAGGTTTTTCAGATAATTTGTGGCGCTGCAATGTTTGTCAGTTCATTTTGGACAAGCAAAGAAGGTCTTTTCATATTTGGAGTTTTCTTTGGTTTTTTCAGCAACGGATACGGCTTCATCAAAGCAAGCACGGCCAAACTGCTCGGAGTAGAGTGGTTTGCAGATGCTTTTAGCTGGATGTTACTGATCGAAGGAATAGGAATAATGCTAGGCCCCATACTAGCAGGTGCGGTAACAACTACCTCTATTTGCGCTTCCTAAAATGGGGCTTAGTAACGAGACAAACAACCTGGGTGATGTTTAGGATCCGCTAACTTTTTCTCCGAATCGAAGCAGCTGTTCAACTAAGTTATGGGGGAGGCAAATGCAAAGTTGCTCTCTAATGTAAAAGTTGAATGAAAAATGGAAGCTGTAAACTATAATACTATGCAGAGGCGTCGCTAAGAATGGTGGCACCCGGGGCAGGATTTTGAGGTAGCACCCTTTATCGGCCAAAAAAAAGGTCTTTGCTGCAAAACGAGTTGGTTTTCCGTCCGAAAGTATGTGATGACCAAAAAAAAAGGTCTTTGCCTACCAATCAGTGGGTTTTCGGTCTCAAAAGAAAAAACCCAAATAGGTGTCACCCTAAAATGGTGACACCCGGAGTGGGCCGCCCCCCCCCCCCCATTTAGCGACGCCATTGATTCTATATTAGGTTCGGCCAGATTTGAAATCGAACCACAATCTATTGCCTTTAATGTAACGTCATGGTTTTCAATTAAATACTGTAACTGCATAAGACAAACGATTGACTTGTTAATAACGGGCATGTGTAGCGCAAAATGCTTACTACTACTTTCCTGATTGAGTAAAAATTTTATAACGACAGCAATTGCTATACAGCAAGGTAGGCGCAGAATCTCTATTCACTTTATCTACTACTCGGTTTGAGCTATAAAGCCTGCATTTTCCCGTAACAACTTTTTTGCAGGATATATCTATGAAACAACCGAGTCATATGCATGGTCTTTTCGCTTCGGAGGATTGCTTTTAATTCTTTCAGCTCTTGTTTGCTTTCTCAAACCCATCGCAAAGAAATTGCAATCGAAAAGAGACGAAATTCGAAAGCGAAACTCATCCACGCTTGCTTCGAATAGCAGCCGAAAAGCAAGTGCAGTTTTTCAGCCATAAAAACAAACAATTGACTGGTTTCTATAGTAATAAAATCTAACCAAATTTTTCTCAAGCACGTGGCTGCTGACACAGCAGCTTATGCATTTGAAAAATTATTAGCTTTTTTGCGACGGCGAAATACAATGGCGCTTTGCCATTCCATTCGGCGGTTCGCACAAATTTAACATTGTATTTCAAATGGGCCATAGCGTGCAGCTACGCTCATCACTAGGGCCCGCAAGAGTCAATAAAGTCAAATTTTTATCAGGGCTTTGTTATATCATCAAACGTAGACCAACATTGGTTTCGGGCACTCTGGAGCCAGTTTAGGTAGATTTTACAGGTCAAAATAAAATCAAAGTTTTGAATTAGGCCAAAATTGTACGTGATCAAAACTTATTTTTCAAAAGCAAACAAAAGGTTTTTTTCTTCATTTTCCTGGATATTTGTGAAGCTATGAAACGTTGTGAGCAATTTTATACATGTTTGAATGAAATTTTGCTACTCAAACTTCTGCAAATACAGTTGGAATACACCGCAATACAATTGCCTGAGTTAACTTCTTTACAAAAATGATTTTATAATAACGCGAAACTCATTTTTTTTAAATTAAAAACAAATTAAGAATGCTAGCCTCAGCATAAATAAAATAACTAAGAACACTACATGTCCAAATTCAAAAATCAAAAAATCAATTTTTGTTGCACAGTACTGTATATCACAACGACTTAACCAGATTTTTAAAATTTTAGGACTGTACAGTTTTGCTTTCACAGCTTTAGCAATCCACAAAACTTTTACAAAACGCAACTTTTTATCAAGCAAGATTGAAATTGTGTCAATGTATTTCCCAATAAAAATTTAAGAACAAATGAGGCTGAAAATTCGTGAAAATTTAAGAACAGCAAATTTTAATCGAAAATTTACTGGTTATTAAAAAGTGTAATTGACATGGAAATGTGTGCAGATTTTTATGTTTTTGTCCGGCAGGGATTAGTTACAGAGGTGGAGTCCTCGACGACGTGCTACGTCCTTGGCATCGAGGACGTCCTCGAGGACACATTTTGAAGTCCTTGGCCTTGAAGCCTTAAGTCCTCGAAAATTATCCTGTCCTCGGCTCGAGGACAGCACTATTTTTGAATCGTTGAAATTTCGTTGGAAAACGCCAGAAACCTTGCGGAAAATCTGCAAAGACCTTTTTTTTGGTTTCCTCAAGTAAAGATCGCCTGAAAAAAATTTTTGAAGACCTTTTTTTGGGATCGCCTGAAAAAAATTTTAAAGACCTTTTTTTATGAAAACACTTGCGTCTGTGTCCTTGGTCCATGGCCTCGCGAGGATCTGTCTTTGGCCTTGGCCTCAAAATTTTTTTGTGTCCTTGGCCTTGGCTTCGAGCCTTGTGTCCTCGACTCCACCTCTGATTAGTTACTTTAATCATAAGAGAAACTGATTGATATTTCTTTCTAAATGCTGTTAATGAAAAGTGAAGATGGTTACCTGCTCTAAAGTTACGTGAATTGGGAATAACAAAACTTTTTTTTAATCAAAATCTGGAGCTCAATAAGGCCAAAACGGTTTAGGTCAAAATATAATCAAAATTTAGCTAAAATAAAATCAAAATTAAATTTTTTTAGGGTCAAAATAAAAATGGTCTTTGTCACACGGGCGTACGCAGGGGGGCTTTAGGGGGTTCAAACGCCCCCTCCCCCCATTGGTCTGTCGATTAAAAGGCACAGTAAAGAAAATATCGGGTTTTTAGCACTTCTGGGCCTGTTTTTCTACAATGACGTGGACTCCAACATGATTTAAAGTAACTTTTGAAAGATTTAGAGTTTCTTGAGGGGGGTAATTTGTTAAAGATATAAGTTACAAATCAGTAACAACTTCAAAAACTTGCCAAAATTAGCAAATTTAACCGCTAAAAATGCTTAACATTGGGCTCATCAAAAAAACGGAAATGGAGTTTCAGTATTAGTTAATTAATCAGTATTAGATAATCATTAATCCACTCAAATCTCGTTCCATTAGCCCCCTCCCCATACCCAACAGTCTCACTCAATAAACTATAGAATATAAATGGTTGTGAGTTTTTTCAAATTATGATTTACCGGCTTGTAAATTAGAGGGCTAAAGTGTTACCATTAGAAACCCCAACATAGCCCATTTATGCGAGCAGTTGAATTAGGTTTGCACTACCAATTTCTACGCCACATTTTAAAAGCACTATTTTTTTCAAAATAGCCCTAAAATTAAGTTATTTTTGAAAAAAATGCAAAATTTTCAAGCGCTGGGGGCTCCGCCCCCAGACCCCAAAAACAGCCCCTCCAATGCGAATTTCTGGCTACGCGCCTGGCAACTTTTCGCTGTTAATATACGCTTTTTCGTAGCTTTTGTTTTGCGCAATTTTTTCTTGATTGTTCAGTTGCAACCTTATGATGTTAACTATAGATGTATGCCTAATACTTAATTGTTTTTTGTTTGAAAAGTTTTATTTACATTACGCACTGTGTGACTTTGATTCAATCTTGTGACATTGCACTAAGTTATTTATTCGCCAAAGTATAGATCGCGAACAAATTTTTGATGTCACTTTTGAACCCCCCCCCCCCATTGAAAAATTTTGCGTATGCCCCTGCTTTGTCATCACCAAGGGAATGTTTTGGACACAAAAACCATCTCAATTTTCTTAGTTTTTGGAGATCATCTTCCAACAAAAATTTTTCGGGCAAAAATTTGGTGCCCCCCCAAATCATTTTGAGCTCCTACGCCCATGGGTGATTCTACGAGGTTTTGAGTAAAAATGGGTAAAATTTTTACTAAACTCTTAAAGTTACGAAATTAAGCGTTTATTTATAATTAAAAACCAAGATCAATATTTTTGTGAAACAAATCCACCAAATTTCATCCAAAAAGGATGTCAAACTGATAGTAAAATGTTTAACAAGGCTTCAAAAGGTGCAAAAAAGTTTTGCCAAAATTCAGATTTTCGTAGCAATATATTACCACGCCGGCTGAAAGCTATTTTGTTAAAATGGCAATATAGAGTGACACGCAGTATGGAAAGAGTTAAGAGTTGAATAGCTCGGAAAAACGGATCATGCTAATTGCTAAAGCCTTTGACAAAAAAGAGTGAATCCAAAAACATTACATAATTGTGTCTTAGAGGCGCTTCAACTCAGACACAGTAGCGTAGCCAGAGGGAGCAAGAACCCCCATCGGCTTGTCGACCAAAATGCTGAATAAAAAAAATACCGCGTTTTTAGCATTTCTGAGACGACCTTTTGCACTAGAATAGACTCAGAAATGATTTAAAGCATTTTTGAAACGTTTATTTGGGGGAAAAATTTGTCAAAAATAAAACTCACAAATCAGTAAAAACTTTGAAAATTGGCCAAAAACAGCAATCAATTTTGATGGCTTAATTCAGAAATAGGGCGCGCTATTCAGTATTAGTCAATTACCAATCACTTCTCTCACATCTCGTTCCATTAGCCCCCAATTATCTTTATCTATAAAATATAGACGAAACAGATTACCGTACTTCTTTGTGAGTTCTATTGAACCCTAGGATTTTATGATTTCCAGCTCGTAAATAGAAAAACTGAAATTTTACCACTAGCCACCCCCCACAGACATAGCCCATTTCTGCAACCATTTTAATCATGGTTTTACCCTGCTAATTTCTATGCCATGCTTTAAAAGCATCAATTTTTATCAAAATACGCCTAAAATTAAGTTATTTCTGCAAAAAATACAAAACTTTCCCTAAACAGCAACCCCCATTGCAGATTTCTGGCTATAAGCTCATTAAAAACGGCTGTAAGCTACAGACAAATACTTTTCAAAACATACTAAAAAAAAGTGCGCGCACATTAATAACGAACTTACGACTGATCTTGGAAAATCGTCACGAAAGCAGGTAACGATAATGTTGTAGCGGCGATTTGTTATTTCAAGATTCGAACCAGGTTGAATTTATCCGCACATTTACATAAAGATCAAGGCTTGATATATTGGAATTCGAACAACATTTTAAGTGCACACTTTTTTGATTTGCTGCAGATTACATCCTTTTAAATCCGTTTCTTTGCCCAAAAGTTGTTTTATTTCTTTGAGACGTGGAACTCATTTACATTTTAGATCATCGTTTTTGTGTGAAAAAATTGTTCGGTAAATTTATTTGCAAATTTCAGTAATTCTTGCAAGCTCGAACTTGCAATGGCAAATTAGTCTGATTTAATTGCAACAGAGTGGAGAGGCCCATTCTGGAAGGACTGAGTCAGCAAGCGAATTCTCTACGGTTAGAGCCAAGTTTAATGTGGCATTTATCAAAGTCATTGAGATTTGAGATTTTAGGGACCGAAAAATTGTCCATTTTGAGAGCCTTAGTGCTCAATTTAGCTTTTAAAAGCTATTGTTTGTTGGTGTCCGTTGGCACATACCCCCTCATCGCTTAGCTGACTTCCCCTCCATCCCTCTTTCTCTTTTTTGGATTAGTCACCATCTCTCGACTGATTTGTTATTTCAAGTTCGAGTTAGCATACAGTCAAATTGTGGAATTTAATGCGTCTGCGTCAGAAAATCCATTCGTGAGTAAAATGTTTAATTTTTGCTTTATTTACTCCAAGATAATCTAATTATTATTTATAACACCGAGGATATTCTAAACACTTTAAATACAAAAACGCTAAATTATCATACACGCTATAAATCATGTGTTTGTATGCATCCGGTAGTTTTCAAAGTGTAACGTCACTTTCTTCCATTATAAATTTATTGTGTTTACGTGTTAATAAGAATTACTTACACGTTTTGCGTTTTCAGAATTCGTTTTTTTTGGCATTTCATTTTCGGTCAAAGTTTGTGGATTGTGTTTCATCAAGTTGCAATTATAACTAAATTATGCCAAACGTGTTATTGATTGAAGAAGCAGACGTAGTAATCAAAATCCAATGAGTAACAAATGTCATAGAAGAAACGAGCTAAACTGCGCGAAATGATTTTTTAGATTGTACGCAGTGGCATAAGTAGGGCTTTGCAATGGGGGGGGAATTTCTTCCGAAATTAACTTAAAGACCAAAAAATGGGGTGGGAGAACATTGATTTTTAGTGGCGAAATACAAATCAAATTTTCACAAACCAAAGAAAAGGGTTGCGAATTTGATCAGTTTGTATTTGAATTCAAGTTCAGCCATTATTTTAGGGTCTTATTCAAACCAAAAAATGTGATCCTCGTCTTACTCAAAACAAAGAACTTCAAGATATGTGAGCTCTATCATATATTTATGCCAGTAGTTTGTGTGATAAAGATTTTTATATTTCTTAAATGTGAAAGGGATATGCTTTAACAAATCAAAGTGTTAGTTAGTAGACCAATTGTTTGGGAAGATTAACTGATTTCCAATTAAGCTCTAGGCAAGTATCATAGCTTTGTCCAAAAAACTTTTTGAGTTACTGAAATTTTAGTAAATTGACTGAGCAATACAGTAAATAGTTTAACTCATCACATTCATTCTTTTCTTAGTAGTGTAAACGCTGTGTCATATACTGTTACCTACTTTGTGTGTATGTTTTTATCATTTTTCCGATATGTTAGCGTTGCAAAACTAAACCCATCTATGTATGTATTTAGGTGGAGAGATGACAATGTAAAAAGTAGGAACTACAAGAGAGAAGCAGAGAAAGTTTTAGTTACAACTACAAAAAACCTTTACGGTTTTCTATCTTTAGAAAGTGATTCACACATTGAATAAACAATTAGACCAGCAAGCAGGGGTGCCGAAACCCGGGGGGGACATATCCTCCAATAGTTTGAGTATGGTCTACATCTGCATCCCCCCCCCAATAATTTGACTTTGATGTGCATTTGAGCGTAGGTGTCCACTTGAATTCGGGAAAAAGTGTTCCATTTTTGGTGAAGATGTTTTTTTTTTTGGTGTTCACTTAATTTGCCCACCTGAACAAAATCGTGGTCGAGGTTCATCCCCCCCCAATGTTGAAAATAGGGCAAAATTGCAAATTATCCCCCCAATGCTCAACAAAGATCGGCACCCCTGCAGTCAAGTTGATCGAGCGGTGTCACGTTCGTCTCTGGTCGAGTAGGAAATCTTAAAAGGGCATTCAGAAAGTTTTTTGTTTCAAAAGTTTTTTGCGAAACCTTAGTGAAACAACTTTGGCAATTTTTTAGAATTTTTTCTCACCAATTTCGATTCTCTTCGGCCTAGAAATTGTAAGATATTAGCAATTATTTTTCCCCTTAGACTAAAGAGAAACGCTTTCCGAACATTACCAAACTGAAAGGGCGTAGGTCAAAATCGTTCCAAATGACTGACTACATCAGTAGTTGTGGAGGAAGTGGCTGCGTAGGACGTAGATACCTGCTGATAACCGTAACAAACGTTTACGAAAAATGCTAACTAAAATGCTTTGCACTGAAGTTTTCAACTTCAAATTTACGTGAAAAACTAACTGGCCTTATTTGATCTTTAGGCCTAAACCAATCGCACAATAATTGCATAAAACTTACTGGCTCACTAAAAACTGGAATCTTGGTCTAATATCTTGTCAGCTACGACGCTTTAGCTTTCAACAGGCAAGTTTTTCGGATTGGCTATCTATTGTAAGCAATAGCTACAATCTGCAATAGGCTATAGGCTACTACGTCTAAAGCACAAAAACCTAATATTATTCCGAATACTTATAGCTACCACTTGGCGGACAAAGCAGACTAGGAAAGCATCTAACCTCTCTGAATTCAAACAGTAGTTGTTCCACTAATTTACTTACCTATACCTTCAGCACTCACCTAGTTCCAAGAAGCCCAATACTTAGCAAGACTCGGAAATAGAAGTTGCAAACTGATTTATTGCGCAATCTACTTGAAACAAGATGGCCGAAATTTGGATTCTAAGAGGAAAACATAAAATTTTTTCTCTTAGACTTTCTTAACAGGATGAGTTGCAAAAATCCCAATGGGGTCATGTTGATAAACATATTTTTTAAGATTTTTTCTCAGATTTTCAAAATCCGGGTTGAATGCCCTTTAAAATTCGAATCTCGGGCCGGATAAATCTGACAAAGTATTGCTAAAGGCTTGTTACCGCTGCGACATTTCTTTGAAGAGAGACGTGTTGCCTGCAGGTGCAATAGCGCGGAGATGGGCCCTGCCAACTCGTAGCACACTTCCGCGTTATACAGTAAGTACTATATAATGAAAGATTTGCTTTGAATTGAACAATATTAGATGACATAAAGCAGACCATTTTTTCAGTCGTCCGTATTTCAAAAAGCTGACTGAATCATGCTCTTACATATAGTTTCCCAACTACTACTCACTATGGTATGGTTAGCTGCATCATTTGCGAAGAAGATACGCAAATGCTAATTATCGCGCAAAACAATCCAATTTAGCTAGTTCTTAATTCGCATTCTGCCTATATCTTCGACTCAATTACGAAATAAACACTTTCGATTTATCTACTGGTTATTCACGTAAACGACACGTAGTCAATAACAACAAAGCCTGAAAAGCGCAAGAAATAGCGACACATGGTGAACAAAATTATTTACAAAGTTAATGGGATGAGTCGCCACATAACCCCCCTTCCAGCATGGCATAGCCTAGAAGGCTAAGCTATGCTACTGTGGCCACAAAGTCTTTAGTGAAATGTTTAGGTGGTCGTGTATTGCGTCCATATCTGGTTTTCGTGGGTTGTGGCACATGGACATCGTGGCTCTCATCGGTATTGTGGTTAACATGAACATAAGCGGTTTTAAGCCTGTCAATTGAAACATTGTCTGAACGACCATTAATGTCTAAAGTAAAGTATTTGTCTGAGGTAGAAATAATTCGAAAAGGTCCGGTGTATGGTCGTTGGGGTGGTGTGCGATGTCCATCAACTCGAACATATACATATCCTGTTGAAGAGAGAGTGTTAGGCATGTATGTTTGTTGAGAGGAATGGTATTTGACTGGTGGTGGTGGTAGAGCATTGTTCGTCGATGTTTGAAGTCCCCGAAGGAATGCTGAAAAAGGTTGTACATCACGAGATGTTATAGGTTCAACAAATTCACCCGGGATGCGAAGGCTGGAGCCGTAGACCAATTCTGCGGGCGAGCAATCAGGGTCTTTGCGCCACGCGGCACATATTCCCAAAAGAACCATTGGAAGGTGATCCATCCAGTACGGATCATCGGTTCGTGCCTTCAGGGAATTTTTAAGCTGACGATGCAATCTTTCAATCATCCCATTAGCTTGAGGGTGGTAAGCTGTAGTCTGGTGCATCTTAACACCGAGAGAGCGGGCGAGTTCAGTACACAAGCAAGAAGTAAACTGTGGACCCCGATCTGATGTGATGTCATTAGGAATGCCAAAACGCGCGATGCAGTGCCTAATTAAAGCTTTTACACATGTGGAAGTCCTGGCATCAGGAATGGGAATAGCTTCTGGCCACCGACTAAAGCGGTCAATAACGGTAAGCAAATATGTCATTCTTTCACTTGGAGGCAATGGTCCAACAAGATCCACATGGAGGCTCACAAAACGGCCTGCCGGTGGCAGTCGCGAGAAAAGAGGTGCTTTAGTGTGCCGTTGAATCTTTGCAGCTGTGACATTCTTTACACCATTTCTTGACATCTTTTTTAAGTCCATGCCAAACAAATCGATCGGCAATTGCTCGTTGGGTGGGCCGTGGCTCTGAATGTGATAAAGAATGCACAGTAGCAAACACTTTACGAGTCCATTCTCGTCGAATAACAGGTCGAGGTTTTCCGAGAGACACGTCGCACAGAAGAGTGGTATCTTCAAAAGGTACGTTCTGCAAAACAAGTCCAGTGATAGCTGTACGATACGCTTTAATTTCGATCGATGATGACTGATCTTTGGCCAGCTGGTGAAAGTCAATGAAATCAATCGTTGCAGCATGTATTCGCGATAAGGCATCAGCAACCACATTGTGCTTACCCCGAATGTATTGGCTGTCAGAGATGAATTCAGCAATAAATGAAAGATATTGAGCTTGACGTGGTGATCGTTCAGCAGTGCTCGCTAGGGCGTAGGTGAGCGGTTTATGGTTGGTGGACAGTGTAAAAGGTTTAGCTTCAATGTAACGGCGAAAATGCTTTACAGCTAGATAAGCACTTAACAATTCGCGGTCGAAAGCACTATATTTTTTTTTCTGTAGCCGAAAGTTTACGAGAAAAAAATGCCAAAGGAACCCAACGACCTTTTTTGCAATTGTTCCAACTGCACACCAACAGCAGAATCCGATGCATCAACTGTAATGCTGGTCTTGACATCAGGTCGAGGATGATGAAGCAAAGTGTTGGAGGACAAGGAAGTTTGGGCTTCTTTAAAGGCATTTTGACACTGAGATGTCCAGGTGATATCTTTACCACGTCCAGCTGAAGGGGCATGAAGAGGGACGAGCTAGGGAGCTATCCCAGGAAGAAACTGATGATAATAATTAATCATCCCTAGGAAACGTGGAAGGTCAGTTCGCGTTTGAGGGGCTGGAAAGTCGTGGATCGCTTGAATGCGACTGGTAAGCGGGCGAATGCCATCGTACGTGACTAAATGCCCGAGATACTCTAACCCTGTTACACCAAACGCACATTTTGATTTGTTAATGACTAAACCGTTCAGGGAAAGTAATTCAAAAATCGTTTTCAAGTGATCTCGGTGTTGTAACTCCGATTTATTTGCTACCAAAATATCATCGAGGTGTACAAACGCAAAGTCTAGGTTCTGAAAAACGTCATCCATAAGTCTTTGAAAGGTCTGCGCAGCGTTTTTTAGTCCAAACGGCATACGTAAGAACTCCCATAATCCAAACGGTGTGGAAATAGCTGGTTTGGGAATAGAGTCAGGAGCTATTGGGATCTGGTGATACCCGCGAATCAAGTCAATTTTGGAGAAGATGCGAGATCCTGCCAAACGCGAATTAAAGTCTTGAATGTGAGGGAGAGGATACCTGTCATCAGTGTAGTTGCCAGAGGTGGAGTCGAGGACACAAGGCTCGAGGTCAAGGCCAAGGACACAAAAAAAATCCGAGGCCAAGGACAGCCTTTCCGAGGACAGACACTCTCGAGGCCAAGGACAGGAATGCTCGAGGCCAAGGCCAAGAACCAAGGACACAAGCGCAAGTGCTCTCCAAAAAAAGGTCTTTACAAAAATTTTTCAGGCGATCTCAAAAAAAAAAAAAAAAAAAAAAGGTCTTCACAAAAATTTTTCAAGCGATCTTCACAAAAAAACGTTTTCCAAAAAATTTTTCAAGCGCTTCACAAATATTTAACGATTCAAAAAATAGTGCTGTCCTCGAGCCGAGGACAGGCCAATTTTCGAGGACTTGAGGCCTCGAGGCCAAGGACTTGACCTTCGAGGCCAAGGACTTCAAAATGTGTCCTCGAGGACTCCACCTCTGGTAGTTGCATTAAGCCGTCGGTAGTCGCCGCATGGTCGCCATCCACCTGACTGCTAGGGTACGATATGTAAAGGCGAAGACCATGGGGAGTTTGATCAACGGACAATGCCGGCTTCTTCATTTTCGTAAATTCATCCTTGGCAGCTGAAAACTTATCGGCTGGTAGACGTCGTGGATGTGCGAAGATAGGGTGCCCATGCCTGACAATGTGATGTTCTACACCATGCTTATTAACAGTTGCCTGAAATTTGGGCACTAACGTGTCCGGGAATTTTATTAAAAGTCGATCAAACTGTGTAGGAGAATTTAACGTCAAACCGCAGAATGTGATAGACTCCTATTCTACATGTGCTAAAAAACTAGTAAGCGGCGTCCGCGCAAATCAATGGCAACATTATTGGTAGCAGAAAAGTTCGCTCCTAGAATAGGACGAGTTACATCGTCAAAATAAAAATCTTGTTTGTACGACGTATGTTTGTTGCCAAAATTTAAGGTTTAAGCCCCAAGTGTTGATTTTGGAACTATTAGCGGCTGTTAAATGACCTGAAGGAGGTTGTCTTTTGTTTGGTGTGGGAACTGGAAAAACGCAAACATCGGCACTGCTATTAACAAAAAAATGTGTTCCTGTAAGGCGATCCCACACCGACAAAGTACTGTTTGTATATCCGCCGACCGTCGCAGTCACTGGCGGCCGGCGTTGGCGTTTTCCTGATGTTGCGATTTTGATGCTTGTCTTGATGAAAGCAATTTAGAAAAAAGACAGCCTGGTCTACAATTGCGGGCATCTGGACCAAAACGTTGATGGTAGCTGCATATGAAGTTCTCTCTGGAATGTTTTTAGTTTTGCAACCGGAGTTTGATGAAACTGTAACGGTTGTCGCGTGGCAGAAGCGGCAGATACCACTGAATGGGAAATATTTTGAGCTTCCACTACACAATCGGCTGCTTTGGCCAAATCCTGGATGGTTGCAAAATCCTGTACCGCGAGGATAGATCTGACTTGAGTAGGCAATTGGGCCAAAAAAATGCCCGTCTCAACGTGTCAGCGTTATTGTTGAGAGATTTAGCTTTCGGAAAAGCGCGGAAGGAGTTCGATCACCTAAACCCGAAATATTGAGAAGTTCTGCGTTCTTTTAGGCTCGTGTTTTTCCAAAAGCGCCCAACAATGCCTCTTTCATAGTGTTACAGCCAATTCCCTTTTCTACTTTTAATTAATTTTGCCGCTAGGTTGACCCTTCTAGAATTTTCCGTGAATATAGATAGAATCATCATGCTGTTAAAATTTGAGGCTAAGCTAGCGCTAAACTACCGGTCATATTCATGGCATATTGCAGTTCTAATTTGTGTTTTATTTGCAGTCGTAAATTACCGTTAGCCTACCTGAGTTGCGATATTACTCGAATTATTGGCATTATGTTGGAATAAAGGTGTTTTGAGTTGAAATATACAAAGGTTTGCTCATTGCATCATCAAACCCAACCAAAAATCCCAGATAGTCGTCGAGTCAACAATTCCCCCTTCGGCGGTTATACGAATTCTAGTATTCGCAGTCAGCACAAGAGCTAATCTTTCAAGAATATGTGGAAGATAAGTTGGTAGGCCTATAAATTTCATCACAAGTCAAGATAGCCTACCGGTACCGATTTGAAAAATGTCTTCGTCAAATTCATTCATTACAAGGCATAGGTGGGCACAAGTCCGTTAATCCGTGAATAACGAAGCTAACTTTTTCATTAACTCGTTAATCCGTTAAAAAGTTTTTTCATGTTAACGGACTAAAGTAACTTCCGTTAAGTTCTGTTAACGGAATAAAGCTACTTCCGTTAAGTTCTGTTAACTTCCGTTAAGGTTTTTATCTTTAATATCTCGCAACATTCATTTATCAGACCAGTACAAACCAGTTTGCACTGGTAACACTTGTTGCGTATTAGCACGAGTTTTATAAAAGAAAGCGAAGAAAAGAGCTCTTTTTTGAGGCAAATAATAACCTGCAGCCTCAATGGTCTATTAATTATCGCTGTTCACAATTTCCAAAGATTTTCGGGTCGCAGCTTCGATTGTGCATTTGAACTTGTTTTTATCTTGAAATTAGATTAGACGGTCAAATGTAACTTCCAAAACACAAAAAGACCACCATAGCGATAAATATTTCCTTACAATCAGCTCAACAGCGTCAATACGTATTCTAGAAGCGAGTGAACAAAAAGAAATGTAAATTACACGCAAAAGGTTAACGGATTAATGGACTTTATTAACTTCCGTAAATTAAAGCTGAAAATAACGGATTAACGTTAACGGAGGTATGAAGTTTGTTAACGAATTAGCGGTTAACGAAGCTAACGTTTTGCATTAACTTGCCCACCTATGTTACAAGGTCTAAAGCTAAATTGCAAGATTTAACCAACAAAGTCGATGAGCAAAATCCAATCGCTCATCTGGAAAACCATCCAACAACTTCGCAAGTCAATGTGAATGCTGAATCAGAAGGCCTAAGCCTGCTAGCCAAACAAACCGCCAATCCAAGGTTTCTGGAACCAACAGCAGCTAATCAGTCACCAATGCCGGCTGAAGTACCAAGAACAATCAAATCTGGTACATTTAAAACTGCGTCTACTTACAATTCAAGAAGTTCAACGGGATCATCTCGACTAAGTGCCCAAACTCGCTCAGCAATATTAAAGGCGAGAATTCAGTCTGAAGCCAAAATTGATGAAATCCAAAAACGCCAGTATGCTGAGCGCCATGCCTTTGAGCGCCTAACGAAAACACAAAGGCTATAACAAGAACAAGAAATGATGATTAACTGCCAACGCGAAGAACAAGCAAGAGCTCACCAATATGAACTTTCCCAGGCTAAGCTGCAAGCCGAACTTAACGACACTTTGGCTGAAATAGCAGCAGAAGATGCGAACGATCATGATGAGCCAGTCGTCACTAATACTACCGGTACTTGGTCGGGTTGAATCCACTAACTACCCCCTGTCACCGGTTTTGATCCCTGCCCTTGAACCTGAGATTTTTAATGGTAATCCAGCAAATTATCACAGCTTCATCGATACCTTTGATGCACTAATATCCTTTAACGTGCCTGAGCCAAAACGTAAATTGTATCTTTTGCTGCAGTGCACAACTGGACCAGCCCACGCATTGGTGAAGGGATGCCCGTACATGCCTGGTGACCAAGGTTATTACAGGGCTAGAGAAATGCTCAAGTCTACTTTTGGGCAAAAATTCCAAATTGCCAAGGCATGTACTTGTTGCGCACACGTCTTAATTGAGTGGTTTGGGAACACTCCGGGTGCCAACAAAGGTGATTGGCTACAGAGAAACGCGCTCGGAACTCGAATCTCAAATTCAGCTTCTTGACTCCTGCTCAATTCTCCACCAAGCGTGTAGATCAGATCGATGTTTATTCACAGCAGAAGTAAAATATTCAAAGAGCAAGCGAACGAGCGAGCGAGCGAGCGAGCGGTTTCTGTTTAAAAAGGTAAAATGAACACTAACGCAGTGGCAAACTTCATTAAAAACATTACATAATTAATTAGCAAGGCTTAATAACAGAAACAATAAAAAACATCCAACTCGACATATTTTGGAGAAAACCGTCTTAAAGAATTATAATGATTTAACTCTTATCTAATTCAATTCATTTCCCAACACTAATCATAGTCAAACATTACTAATTACAATCCTTAACGTACCAAACTGTTTCGCCCAAACGACTGTAACGGTGACGGAAGAGAACACAATAACACGATGAGGACGACGGCTGACAGTATCGTAATGCGGTTTTCGAGGTTTAATCTACAATTTATATCAAAGCTTAAATTTAAGACCGTGAAATAATCAGATATTCAAATGCCGTTGAAACATCGGGTAAAAACATAACGAGTGAAAGGTGCAAACTAATTTCGATTACATCCAGAACGTGAAGCATTGAAGTTTACACAGTTTAACAATTATTAATATCTTGACATCAATATCATTAAAGATGACAGTCCAGCACGAGTTTAACTAAAGTGCAAGAAAGCAGTAGACCAAGTTAAAGTTTTACCTTTCCACAAAGGAATAGAATTGTTACAAATACTATTAAAGTTATCGCAATGAAAACGTACCTTGAGAATTTCCAATGACGCAGTTTCCAATTCAACAACTCAACTCAACTTGTCAATTGTTAAAACACAAAATTAATGACGTTACCTTGACAAGATCCAACTGCTAACTGATTTTTAGATTTTACGTGAACAACAAAAACGCTACAAAAAGGATGTGCAGTGTACAATCAAACGTAAAACGAAATTAAGGTCAGTCTTTGGGCGATAATTCGCCGCTTAATATAGTGCAGTCTGAAAATCCAATTTGCATACAAAATTACGTTCAATCTTCTATAAACCAGTTCCAAAGGTTCGAATCTCGTTGCGGCAAATTAAAATTTACGATGTAGGCGTGCAATATTTTACAGTACTGACTCCCTCATCAATGGCCCCAGCATAAATCACAATGATAAGGGTTCCATGCTCAAATTTTCGGCTGAATTAAGTTCTTGTCTAGACACACTGTTAAGCATAGACTACTCACATAAAATCGATAATTTTGATTTGTTGTCTAAAATTGCGAAGCGCTTGCCTCAATCTTGGATGACTGGCTGGCAAGCTGAGCTCGATTCAATTGTTCACATTAGGCGAGAAAAGGCAAGCATCAAACACTTAGCAAGCTATGTCTCTCTCAAAACACGACAAGCCACTAATTTTGAATGTAACTGGTCGCAAGACCAAAGGCCTGACAGGAGCTCTGCAAAACCATTTAAGGGCCGTAAGGAAACTACATTTTCCACCCAGATCACTTCTACCCCAACCATTAGATGTAAACTGTGCCAAGGATCACACTATTTTAACCAATGCAAACGTTTTCGTAAATTCTCTGTGCCTGAGAGCCTTAAATTTGTAAATGAAATTAGGCTGTGTCGTAATTGCCTCGAAACAGGTTATTTTGCAGATCAATGTAGTAGAAAAAAAAACATGCAAAAAACCGGGTTGCAATGAAAATCACACGACCCTTCTTCACCCAGCACCGAGCTCTCCCGAAAGGCTAAAGACTGAATTTGACGATACTAAGCCAATTGGGGAAGTCAAGGTTCGCAATGGCTCTGCTGACATTCCCAACATGAGTGAAGGTCTCCTCCCTATTCTGCCGGTAAAGGTTAGAGAGGGAAGCTCTGGCGAACTGGTGACAACCCAAGCCTTTCTTGATCAAGGGAGCACCGGTTCTTTTATCACAACTGGGCTCATCAAAAAACTGCAAATCACACAGTAGCCCACCGTTGATGCATCAATGAGTACCCTAAATCAAACTGGTAAGAAATCAAAGTGCATGAGGATATCTAATCTTGAAATCTGTGATTATGAGAAATCAGATTTTCTCCACTTGCAGCCCACGCTCTCAATTAACAATTCGCCCATATCGTCAGAAGATATACCAATGCAGAAAGACATCTCTGCTTTTAGGGAATTTGACAACCTTGTCATTTCCGAAGTTGATCATGATGTGGGACTTCTAATTGGAAACGACAATCGACACATTCTTCAGCCTATTGACACAATCACCTCCACCAAGGGCTACTACGCAATTAAAGCTCCCATTGGGTGGATTTTCAATTGCCCTGGACAAGGAAGTTCAAATGACGCTTGTCGCAACAAATGCTTCTTCGTCAAATCTAACCCAAAATCAACCAGTCTATGTGTGCACTTTGTACTGATGTTAATCGACTCCATAAATAGTGACAAGGTGAGACTGTCTCAAGAGCAAGCACGCTTCATGCAGCTTGTAGCCAATTCAGTTCGACTGCGGCCAGATCAGCACTATGAAATTGCATTACCACTAAGATATCAAGACATATCTTTGCCAAATACTAAGGTGCAAGTCGAACAACGAGCTGATTATCTTAAACGCCGCTTTCTTAAAAACCCTCAGTTTTTTGAGGACTATAAATGCTTCATGAGTGACATGATAGCTAATGGATTTGCCGAAAGGGTCACTGATACCACAAGAAAGGATGAACAAGTATGGTACTTACCACACCACGCGGTGAATCATCCCAACAAACCTGGAAAACTGCAGGTGGTTTTCGACTGTTCGAGCAAGTATAAGGGCATATGTTTAAACGATTGCCCACTTCCGGGATCCAACATCACCAACACCTTACTGGGAGTTCTTTTTCGTTTTCGATGTGGCCTGTACGCTATTTAAGGTGACATTCGCAGCATGCTTCATATGGTTGGAGTCTCGGAACATCATCGGGACTTCCTGCGTTTTCTATGGTGGGATGAAGGCAATCTAACAAGTAAACCACAAGAGTATCGCATGTGCGTGTTCCTATTTGGCACGGTGTGTAGCCCTGCCTGAGCTAATTTCGCGCAGCAACAAACGGCAAAGAACCATCAATCGGAGTACAATGAGGCAACAATTAAGGCCGTTAACGAATGTTTTTATGTCGATGATTGCTTGGCTTCTGCGTCTAGAGTCGAAAAGGCTGAATCCCTTCTTCAAGAACTAGTTGAATTATTGGCGAAAGGCGGCTTCGAGCTTACAAAATGGACCAGTAATTGTCGCGAAATAGTTGCCTCCGTGTCGCCTGACAACAGATCTAAGGAGCTGTTTCACCTTGATCTAACGTGCAACCCATTACCCAATGAATGCGCTCTAGGCCTTACCTGGGGCACTGAAACAGACACTTTGAACTTTAGGACAAAACATGAACACAAAACTGCAACACGTAGGGGCATCCTTTCTGTTTTAAACTCTCTTTATGACCCTCTTGGCTTCAGTTCCCTAGTTATTAAGCCTGTCAAGGTACTTCTTCAGAATCTCTGTAAATCCAAATTGGGGTGGGACAAACCTATCCCCACTAAACTCGAAAGACAGTGGACCAATTGGCTGCAACAGCTCCCACTTCTGGCATCTTTCCAAGTTCCTAGATGTTACCAACCTGCTAATCTCGGTAGCATAGTCAGCGCTCGTATCTATCACTTTTCAGACGCTTCGCAGAAATCGTATGGATACGTTTCGTATCTCAGACTTTAGACAACCAAGAGTTCATACATTGCTCTTTTCTTCTAGGTAAAACCAAACTTACACCACTAAAAGTGCTAACCATACCTAGATTGGAGCTCTGTGCAGCCACCCTCTCAATCAACTATGGCTCTTTGCTGAGTCGAGAGCTTAAATTGCCTTATGATCTCGAGCCTTCGCTGTTTTGGACAGATAGTACTACTGTCTTAAAGTATATCAATTGTGAAGACAAGGCCTTTCACATTTTTGTCGCCAACAGAGTCCAAGCTATTCGCAACCAATTTGAACCAAACCAATGGAAGTATGTAAGCACAAAGGAAAATCTGGCCGACTATCCAAGTCGGGGAGTTAACGTTTCCGACTTTCTGATTTGCGAACAATGGAAGTCTGGTCCTAACTTTTTTTGGCTTCCTGAATCATCTTGGCCAGAACAACCTTTCCTTGGCAATCAATGTGATTCAGACTTGGAAATACGGAAACCAGCCATCTCCTGCTCTACCACCATAAGGCAACAACCCAACTTTCTACAGAACTTAATATCCCGATTCTCTAATTGGACAAGGTTGCTTCGAGTTGTCGCTTAGGTAATGCGAGCAAGAGAAGGTTTCTTCGCATCACGAAAACCAATGACTATTCTGAAAAGGGGCATTGTCTAAGACCACACAATGTTACTGTTAGTGAAATGTCTGAGGCCGAAAGTTGGCTCGTAGCTTCCGTGCAAGGCGAGTCGTACAAGGAAGAACTCGCCGCTTTGAAGGCAAAAAACCTGTTAAAGGTTCAAGCAGTTTGGCTAAGCTTGACCCTTTTCTCGAAGATGGCGTGACTCGCGTCGGCGGACGCATCAGACACTCTTCTTTTCCTTACTCTCTCAAGCACCCAATCGTACTCCCTCACAAGGGTACTGTCACAAATTTGTTGATCAAAAACGCTCACGCACAATTAGGACACGCGGGACGAGAACATGTGCTTTCCTTTCTCAGATATAAGTTTTGGATCATTAGTGGTAACTCTGCGGTGCGTAGGGAACTGTAAAACTGTGTTAAGTGTAAAAAGAAATTTTCTTCGACATGTACCCAAAAAATGGCCCAATTACCGGCTGAGAGACTGACTCCCAATAAACCAGCATTCACCTGGGTAGGTCTCGATTATTTTGGCCTTTTTTCACACACGTCATGGTCGGAGTAACTACAAACGCTACGGAGTGATATTTACATGCTTAAGTACAAGCGCATCTCATATAGAAGTAGCTTTTAGTCTTGACACTTCACCATTCATCATGGCACTGCGTAGGTTCATTGCAAGAAGAAGACAAGTGACGCGCATAACACAATGGCACTAACTTAAAGGGCAGAGAGCGAGAGCTCCGTTTAGCTGTAAATGCCTGGAACAATGCCCAAGTACACGATTTCTTGCTTCATAAAGGCGTTGAATGGGTTTTTAATGCCCCTGGGGCTTCCCATCATGGTGCAGTGTACGAAAGAGAAATAAGATCATTTCGAAAATTTTTCAATGGCGTCGCACGAGAGCAAGTCTTCACCGATAAGTGCTTGCTACCCTAGCGTGTGAAGCAGAGGCTATCTTAAATAGTCGCCCTCTGACTACCGTTTCGAATGATGTTAGCGACTTGGAGCCCCTTACACCCAACCTCCTGCTTTTGCGTAAGGTTCTTAACTCCTTGCCCCCGGGTGTGTTTCATAAAGGGGATCTCCATTCGCGGAAGTTAGGGCGTCAAGTCCAATACTTAGCTAATCTTTTTTGGTCCAGGTAGGTTAAGAATTACGCCCTGAACTTGCAAGTAAGACAAAAATGGACCCGGCCCAAACCTAATTTGATACCTGGAGATATTGTCTCGGTATGTGATAGCAGTCTACCTCGAGGTACCTGGCCGATGGGTAGAATCATAGATGTTTTTTTTAGACTCGGCGGGCCATGTTTGTACAGCACGAGTTAAGACTAAGGACACCTTACTGGTGCGTCCTATCACTAAACTTGTGTTACTACTTTCCAAGGAGCCACAGTCTGTTTGATATTTTCAGTGACACATGTGTAGTTTACATAATTGCAATGTTATAATTTCAATTGTATGGTTTGTGATATCGCAGTGAAGTTAAGCCACCCTAGCGAGTGCTTAAGGCGGAGGGGATGTTACTGCCAATTCCCTTTTCTACTTTTAATTAATTTTGCCGCTAGGTTGACCCTTCTAGAATTTTCCGTGAATATAGATAGAATCATCATGCTGTTAAAATTTGAGGCTAAGCTAGCGCTAAACTACCGGTCATATTCATGGCATATTGCAGTTCTAATTTGTGTTTTATTTGCAGTCGTAAATTACCGTTAGCCTACCTGAGTTGCGATATTACTCGAATTATTGGCATTATGTTGGAATAAAGGTGTTTTGAGTTGAAATATACAAAGGTTTGCTCATTGCATCATCAAACCCAACCAACAATCCCAGATAGTCGTCGAGTCAACAATCCCCCTTCGGCGGTTATACATAGCACCATACTTATTGGCGGCTGGGAGATGAAGGAGAACCGCTTTAACCTCTGCAGCAGTTAAATTGTCTAGAGACTACCACATAGCCGAATTTTGTTTGGTCCTGTGTAACTGACCGTGAACGTAGCTGGGCTTCCACGCCAATGAAACACGCCTCCGGATCTTCTGGCCAGGATTCTGGAAGCTTCACTAAAACTGTGGAAACTGCAGCTGCATCAGCTTGACGTGAATTTTGAGAAGTTGAAGTGTTGAGGTTAGATATCGCTTCAGCTAATCTGGTCAGTGCCTCGTTCTGATTCTCCAAAGACATGCTGCAGAGGTAGAGTAGGCCTCCGGTACCGGTAGCTAACAGGCAATGTAGACTGCTCCTCACAGGTTTAAAAATTCTGTTTGAGGCTCTAAGCGTGTTCTAGAACAAGGAACACCAATTTAGCTAGTTCTTATTTCGCGTTCTGCCTATATCTTCGACTCAATTACGAAATAAACACTTGCAATTTATCTACTGATTATTCACGTAAACTACACGTAGTCAATAACAACAAAGCCTAAAAAGCGCAAGAAAGTGCGCGAAATAGCGACACATAGTGAACAAAATTATTTACAAAGTTAATGGGATGAGTCGCCACACCAACAATTCAATTATGAAGTTTTCGGCCACGAAATCTATGTAAATTGTAATTTTTCTTTTGGTAAAGAACAATGTTGTTTTTAATTGTCTACATACTTTTTGGTCAAAAGGGAACTAGCGCAAAAGCGTAAGGAAGCGCTACAAGAACGGCAACTGCTTTCATTAAATCAATGCCAAAAAGTTGTCCTCCAATGATGTATTACCGACCGACTGCTCTACCAATTAAGCTAGAAAGAATGATTCTTCTCAACTTCAATTTTTCATCTTTAAAACCAGCAACTGGAAGCAGGTTTTATGATTGCTCGCTGTTAGACTTTAGCCAAGAATGCACACAAACATTTACACGAAAAGTTTATCTGTCAACCAAAAGATAAACTAATATGTTCTCACATACCAACGCTTAGGAATATTAGTAGATTCCGATCTCAACTTTGCATTCCACATAAAATCTATCAAAAGTAAAATTGCTAGATCAGTTGGAATTATTAGCAAACTAAAACATTAGTTGCCTACAAAACAGTTTTGCTTTTGTATTACTCGATTGTTCATCCTCATTTTTTGGATATGGAATACAGATTTGGTGCAATATCTATCCAACTTATCTCAGAAATTTAAGAAAGAGTTACTCAATACTACATTAAATTTCAAATTTTAAAACTATCCGATATATACATCTATGAAACAGCAAAACCTATGCACAAATACTCCAATATAATCGTTTGATGCGAAACAATTTCAATGGCTATCTAAGCCACGCAAATTCTGTCAGCTCCAATAAAGACACTAGATTACCAAATCAAAAATTAATTAGCTCTACTTAGTTTAGACATTTGTTGCTTAAGCTACCATACAGTGTATAACTCTTTTTACCAGCTCGGATCTGTTCTGCTGACAAGATCAAACTGGTTAGTGAGCAGCAAAACAACTCAAATGCAGTAGCCTAATAGCAGCTTTGCTGTAGAAGGTTAGAACCAGGGGTGCCAGAAAGTCAAGGGGCAGGAGCGTATTTAGGGGGGGCATGGTGCTCCGGCCCCCCCTTTGGGTCGCCAGGATAGTATAATAAGCATAGAACAGTATGCAAAATTGCGGCATGTCCCCTCCCCCCTTTGTAACTTAGGTAGAAAGCTTGAGCTCACTAACGGACAGAATCTAGGTGAAGACCTTTTTTTTTGATCTTCACCCAATTTTGGGCCAAAAACCGGACTGAATTTGAGTGAAGACCTGTGCTGTGCCCTCCCCCCCCCCTAGTGGCTGCTTGTGCCACCATTTTGGTTTACTAAAAATACTGTTATTGGAGCATCACACAATAACAACAGACAGTGATGGAAAAATTGCTGTAGGCTTACATAAATCTGATGCAATACTACGTCTTAATAACACGCTTTTACGGATGTGTCGCGAAAGAGACACGTAAGCCTGCAGAATCGTTAGTGATTATGACATAAAATAATTCGTACAAATGTTTTTTTAAAGATCAGCTGTTTTGATTTTTAGAGCACACTCAAGATTTTGAGGTCACAGTCAGTGGTGCAACTAGGGTGAAGGGGCTTAAGCCTCATTAGTCAAGTCACTTAAAAAATTTAACCTCAAAATACGAGCGTTTAAACGCATTTTAGACTTGACCTGAAGTAAGGGGGGTTGAAGGTGTTAAGCAATTGAATTCTTTGAAACGATTTCTGAATTTTAGGAATTTAGTTATTCGCATGGCTTCAAAAATTGCAAAATGTGATTAAAATGGGGTTAAAACCTCTATTTTTTTTTGCTGAAAAATTGCAAAAATCATCCAGCGGCTGGGGGCACTGCCCCTAGGCCCCCGTCCACAATCACTAATTGGTTAGTGACTACGTCCATCTGTGACACGCTTGAGTTGCATCAGTTTGTTCAGCACGGGTACTAAATCATACAGTTTTTGTGCAAAAAAAAAGCTTTTGGTTTACCCCCTCAGCAAAATCTTGGCTGCACGTCTGGTAGCGGTCACTGTTGTAAGTTAGATAGATTTTTCAAGCGATTACGAGCCGCAGACGAAACGAGCTAAAAACCGCTGCCGACCTTTTTTTCAAATTGCGCATAATTGTAGCCGTACAAGATCTCAAGATCAGTTTTTATGAGCAAATTTTAGTTCCCCCTCACTTTGTTTGCTCTGGCGACGGCACTGGTTAGTAATTACGATTAAGGTTTGAGTTAGTTTTGGGGTTACTTGTAAAGTAAGAATGGAGTTGGGTTAAAATTAATAAAAAATTAGATAAAAATTTCCGGTAAAATAGCCTCTTCCATTTTGTTATAATTAATTTAATAACTTTTTAGTGCCACTTAGTGAGAGTATTTGTTTATCCCCCTTGCCCCCCGTTTCGGCATCACTGGTTAGAACTGGAATAGCGTTGCTATAAGGCATTCAAACGTCAGGGTTGCAAAAAAAATTACAACACTAGAAGTCCCTACGTTATGCTTGAAGTAGGATATCTCTGGAACGGCTGAGTCAAGAAGGATGGAGTCAACGCCAATCTAGTTGCATTAAGCTTTGTATAACTTTGGATATCTCCATTGATTAGGCCTTTGGTCCTCGTTTAAGTGTTATAGTACTTTCTTTGAGTAATAATGTACCTTACGACAAACTTTTAACTGGGAAAAATACAAACAACATCTGAGGCATTAATTGAACAAGACTGAAAAAGAATTTTCACTGAAACATTCCATGATTTTGTTAAAACCCAGGAATTGCTAGTGTAGTAGCGATACTGTGTGAGCAACTGAACATGCTTTTGATTACAGTGCAAACGATTATTTGAACGCAACTAACAGGAAATACTACGCAGAAAAATTTAAATTTTTTCGCGACAAATCGAATTCAACTTAATTTTCGCATTCGTGGTAGTGAACAACTGCAGAGTAGATACGCGATTTAAATAGACGAAAAAACAATGAAATGCAAGCAGAAAGTTTATTTAACTAAGTTATAAGCCAATGCTTACAGATTAAACAAATAGACACGTCATTCGTCAGCAGTGTTTTGTCAGCTTTTCCAGCGACTCAAAAGAAACTTAGTAAAATGCCTTGCAGTCTTATGTATCAAGTGATTGACTGGTAATGTTCTTTCGTTTATTATTTAAAAATTTTGTATCAATTAGAACAATTTAATACAGTAGTCTCAAATCAATCTTGTATTAAGCTTTAAATATTTAGCACTATTAAATCGCTTGACACCACCAGGTATAAAAAGCTTGCTGGATTTGATGTCACTCGGAGCTTTAACTCTAGAATAGACGACTTAGATTTTTGAAGCTTTAAAGAATCCCCCTTCGCTGAAAAGGAAATAAAACAGATAACTTGGGCAAGAGACGCATTATCGCAACTACAGCAATTTAACTCTAAAAATGATGTATCTAGATTCTAGACCCACCTCTAGAAGAGAACCGAAATTTAAAATGATGTCTGAAATGCGAGCTACAAACCTTTAGATCAAAACAAAATCTTTCTCGTCTTTGTGTTTTTCACCCATCATACTAATCTGGGAGATAAAGCATCTGCTACTGAAACGGGAATCGATTTAGGGTTGTTACTGTAAAACTGGAATTAGAACTTTTTTACTTAACGTTCGGCATTAAAAGGAAAAGTGTAAAGCTTCTACCATGTGTGCAGGCGCGTAACTAGAAATCTGCAATGAGGGCCGGGATGTTTTGGGGGTCTGGGAACGGAGCCCCCAGCGCTTGAAAATTTTTTAGTTTTGATAAAAATTAATGCTATTAAAACGTGGTACAGAAATTAGCAGTTCAGTTTATTTAATACTGGATAACCAACAAACGAACGGTCATACAAACGAAAATATTAGGAAATATTAGTCAATCAGTAAGGAGACTGCGAACAAACCTTTCGGTTTTCAAGTCAAGCAGCCACGCAGTGCAAAAACATCATTATACTAGTTGCATAAATGGGCTACGTGGGAGGTAGCTAATGCTAGAATTTCATTTCTCTTACTTACAACCTTGTAAATCATAAAATCCTTTACCAGTAGTTCAATAAAATTCTGGAATATCTATTTCGTCTACATTTTATAGAGAAAGATAAAATTATGGGGGCTAATGGAACGAAGCTTGAGAGAAGGGATTGGTAACTAACTAATACTGAATAACCCCTTCTCCTCTTTTTACTTAAGCATATATATTTTTTGATGAAACCTATGTCAGGGATATCTAAACAACATCGGGATACTAAGGCTTTTCTCGCGCTTGACATTAGAAGGGCTATTAGCGCGTCTGCGGTTTCGCCGCTTTTGTGCGATAATTTGAGTTTTACTAACAAAACAATAGCTCGTGAAAATACTAAAAAATCTTTCAATTAAATGACTTTAGATGCAAAACTATACAAAAAAACTTTAGGTAAATATATCAGAACTATAACATATAATGATACTTCGCATACAAGTCATAAAAAATTTTATTAGTTAGACAGTACATTTACATTAAAAGAGTATACTAAACTTCATTCTTTTACGACGAACTTAATATTAATCGCAGACCTTCAGAAAAAAAGAATCACTATAACACTGAAAAAAACAAGTGAGAGAAATGCACAGAATACTGTTTGTACGACGTAAAATAGTACTACATTTTACATCAAAATTAACTAAAAATATTAAACATTCAATAGTAATTAGTGAATAGGTCTAAAAATTCATCAAAAAAAGATGGGATCAGCCACAAAATAGGGAATCACAAACATTAATTCCGTCGAAAAGACCTGGGTGGCAGTAATCTGCTCAGTTGCATTACTGCTAACCGAGGATCACTATTAAGCCATCATAATTACAAGATTCGCATAGGCTAGGAAAAACTTTTCGTGGATAATCGGTACCGGCAAAGTCCAAAGCATAACAATTTTGTTAGGTCATAGAGCTCAGTCAATTTCTTGACCGAACTACCACCAAGCAAAACAGTCGTGCGAAAAAAAAAAATCTCTGTAGCAAAAAGAAATTTGAGAGTAAAATAACCCTCCATGCAATGTTCAGAATAGCGCTATTTCGGTCAATACCAAACCTCATCAGCTGAGCTGGCATGAATCGAAATGAGTAAAAAACGAAAATTTTTCTCACTATTTATAGAATTTCTAGTCGCTGAAAACAGGCCAAGCCAAAAAAATGTAGAAGGCCGAAACAAAAGAGCAAAAAATCGGCAAAACCAACAATAAGCTCCGAAGTCAAAATTATATTTTGGAGCTGGTTGTTGAGAATTGCCTGCTGGCCTGATTCCCTGCTATTCTCCTTTCAGCTATTGGCTGTTAATTTTTGTTTGGCCTTGGTACCTTGCAAAGTTTTTCATTTTTTAAGCACAATTTTGCTTCCAAAATAATGTTTTTAGTTCAAAACTCATGGCCGATTTCAACGGCTAATTTACATAATTTTTTGATCGGTTCATTAAAACTCGTAGCCGATTTCAACGCTTCATTTGCAATTTGATCGCTGGCGAAACGATAATTTTGACTTCGGAGCTTATTGTTGGTTTTGCCGATTTTTTGCTCTTTTGTTTCGGCCTTCTACATTTTTTTGGCTTGGCTTGTTTTCAGCGACTAGAAATTCTATAAATAGTGAGAAAAATTTTCGTTTTTTACTCATTTCGATTCATGCCAGCTCAGCTGATGAGGTTTGGTATTGACCGAAATAGCGCTATCCTGAGCTTTGCATGGAGGGTTATTTTACTCTCAAATTTCTTTTTGCTACAGAGATTTTTTTTTCGCACGACTGTTTTGCTTGGTGGTAGTTCGGTCAAGATATTGACTGAGCTCTATGACCTAACAAAATTGTTATGCTTTGGACTTTGCCGGTACCGATTATCCACGAAAAGTTTTTCTTAGCCTATGCGAATCTTGTAAACATTCAATAGTAGTCACAAAATTTTACTCAACATTGTAGCTATTAGCAAAATTCAACACTAGGATAAGCTAATACTGATTTCAAAAAATATCTGTCACACCACAAAAAATAAGCTTGTCATAAGAGTACTTTCAAAACTAGTTGTCAAAAGTTTTGGACATCTGAATTTTAGAAATTTAGACATCTGAGTATTAGACACTTTAGACATCTGAGTTTTAGACATTTAGACAACTTGGCTCATTGCAAAGCTTTCTTGTAGTTCGCTGCATTTTTGCAGGTGGCTCTGATTTTTTGCAGCATAAACTTTTTAGTTCGTTCTTTGCAAAGCAATTGAAAGCGGTTTGGAAAATCAATGCAAGGTTATCATGGTTTTGGAAACAACGCTTTTTAAAAACAGCAGCTGATGAAGAAGAAAGACGCAACAGCGGTTGAGTAAAAACACATCGTTGCTTATCAGATGCCAAAAATTTGATTCGAAACTCGCTATTAGATAAAACAGCATGGTAAGCTTGCACAATGCACAGCCAAAGTTGTAACAGCGTAGCACAGCTCAGTCATGGCCGACAGACGTCGATAGGTATCGTCAAAAAGAGACATGTAGTTTTTCGAAATATATTCCCTATTTTATTCCTGTTTTTCGTTATCATCCAGCAAAAAAACTTTGCAACCTGTACGTTTTCTTCGCCCACAAATACTGCAGCCAATTTAACCATTGTCAATGTAAGTTGCATTGGCATCCTCGAGCGATATTTCGTTGAGGTTATTAACTTCATTTTGCCAAAAAAAGTTGTGAAGCCAATCAACTTCAACAGCATATTTAGGGGTGCACAAATCTTGCTCATTGCCAGCAAAGGAAACTTCAGAGGCTTCCACAAGAATCTTTTGCTTAAGCAAGCTCAGTATTCTTTCTTTTCAGCTAGTATCAGTTGCCGAATGCAAATAAAAATATTTTCACCACTGCAGTGGTGCCGATTTATGTTGAGTATTTAGGGGGATAATTTGCAATTTTACCCAAATTTTTCCCTATTTTAAACATTGGGGGGGATGAAGCTCGATCACTATTTTTTTCACGTGAATAAAACATGACAAACGTTTAACACACTTTCAAGCAAATCCAGTGAAGACCAAAAAAAAGGTCTTCATCGAAACGACTTTTTGTCCCCAAAATCAATAGAAGACCAAGAAAAAAAGGTCTTCACCGAAACTTAAAGAGCTTTTGTCCCCGAAATCAAATGAAGACTAAAAAGCAAAAAACAAATATCATCCAGCGCTTAAATGCTGACCATTGTCGAATTATTGGGGAGGGATATTTCCCCCCCATCCACCCCGGGTTTCGGCACCACTGCACCACTGGCTTGGCGAACAAAAAATATCCATTTTTGATGATGCTCCCTATCCTTTTGGAATTGAAACATTGCTGGTTATTTTGATTTGACTGCACAGATCATTAACCAGACTTGCATAATGGGGCACAGCATATATTCACCATTGAAATAATAACAAATTTTAAACACTACTCAAAATATTAAACTATGCCGGCATTGATATTAACGTTACGATTACACTGCAACAGCATATATGTTTAGATCACAAATTAAAATGCTTATTTGTTCAAAATTAAAGACAGCAATGCAGATAGGACTTAGATAAGCTGAAAAAAAACTGACATTGATAAGCTTATCAAATCTAAAACTAGTTTTTAGAATTTTACCACTAAATTTCTAACTTTTGTGGTCTTACTCTCGATACCAAGTTTTTGCTAATGCGGGGAATTTCAAATAACGGCAGGTATCAAGGCAACCTCAGACTTTATTGTTGAGCCTAAACTGTTTTTGTAAATGTACTGTAGACCTCGCAGTACTCTGTACAACTGCAAGCTACGGTAAAGGATTCAGAGCAAATGAAAAGCCTAGACTACTGCACGCACTTACAGCTACAGCTTTTTATACCATGCAGAGTACATACTTCCACGATACTAATAACCAAGCTACCGTAATTATATTCTTCTGAACTATTATTGTACTGTACCAGAAGAGAACTCTGACTACACCACATATATGGAAAATCTATCATTAACAAAACTAACAGCATCTTACAACTGCTTCGTTACACGTGCGCTTGCCAAGCTTGACTTTAGAAAGACGCTGCAGCACTCGCCTCTGAGCAATAGCCCTTCTACTGTCGTACGAAAAAGGCAATCGCTGAAAGCCTTCACATCCCGATGTTGTCTAGAAATCCCTGACCTATGTTAAGCATTTTTCAATGAACGATTAAATTTGAATACCAATTTTGACCATTTTTCAAAGTTTTTTTTCTGATTTGTGAGGTTTATTTTTGGCAAATTAGCCTCCCTAAATAAACATATTAAAATATGCTTTAAATCATTTTTTGAGTCTATTCCAGGGCAAAAGACAGTCTTAGAAGAGCTAAAAATGTGGCATTTTCTTTATTCTGCATTTTAGTCGGCAGGCCAATGGGGGGGAGGGTACACTCTCCTCCCTGCTACGCTACTTTGTGTGTGATAGACAGATAGGCGGTCTCTTAAGTTGATTAAAAAACCTAGAGCCCCCTTCGCAGTCTCCTGAGTCTTGGTCAAGGCAATTTCGTAACTGAATAAAACGTAAGTTACAATTACAACTATACTATTACATTACCATGCATCAGTTCATGTTTCAAAAAGGCACAACTCACCGAAGAGAAGCACTGATAGACGGATAGTTTAGCCACCTGTACTATATTGTAAATCAACCAACTTCGGTGTAATCGAGATATTAGTTGAAGCTTACAAAGTGAACCAAGACTAACGGAGTAACGAACCGGTAGTCTATCTTTCAAAAATGGGAGTCAAGTCAACGCAAAGCGAGAAGTGGTCTTTCAAATGGGTGGTTATGGTCAACGGATTTCTTACACAAGCACTATGCTATGGAATGACTTTTTCAGTTGGCGTTTTATACACAGATTGGCTAAGATATTTCGATTCAACGGCAAGCTTTTTATCACTGGTGGGGAGTGCTCCAACTGCATTGTCGTGCATCTTCGGTAACTAATAGACTAAAACTACTACCCTACCGATGAGTTTGTGGTTAGTTATTTATACTCAATTGCTACTTTTGTGCATTTGTAACAAGTTTCTCTGGCCATGAAAAAGCGAACTGACCTTTGCGGTCTATAAGCTGCCGCCTGTCTACCACAGCACAAGGTGGAATTCATACAGTTGCTTTCGTTGCTGAACGTCAAGCAGGGAGGCTGTGATACCAATTTTTATAGTCTTTGGCTAGACCTGACCTGTAATCAAGCCAAAGTCTACAGTTTCTGTAGCAAACGCTCGATCCACTCGACCACTGATCGATTAATTTGAAAAAGATCGAACGGTTGCTTCTTCGTATAAACAAAATGCATCAACATTTAGAAAAGATTTCACAAACAAGTAGTGCTCCGTTAAAAAAAAAAACACCTGAAGAATGATAATCATTAACTTTATGCCCCCAAACAACACCAAAATCTTACCTGAAATCGCTACAAATTCACGAAGATAAACCAAGTAACGGAAGACGGTGATGTGTGACTGCTCGATCTCATGCTCTTACAGCCTTTGGAGCAGACCCGGCGCCAGGATTGCGTGACCACGGGAGCATAAATAAATTTTGGGGGGGCACGAAAGGTTTATTTATTGGAATTCGTGAGTGTGGACCACACGAAGAAGGTATTTCACGCGAATTTCTACGAGAATTCGGTGATGAAAAATCAAAAAAAAAAAAAAACGTCTTGAATTCTGGTTTTCATCTTAAAAGATGAGCGAATTTCCACAAATTCAGAGGTGAGACCAAAAAAAAAGTCTTCGTCCCCAAACATACGTGAATTTTCATGAGTTCTGGGGTAAAGCCACCAAAACAAACCGTGTTTATTGCAAAATCTCCGAAAGAACAGTTCTTGCTCACGAATTCTGGGGTGACATCCAGTATTTCGGGGAGTCTCAGGCGTCGAACAGCACTCCAGCAGCACCGAGCCTGTTAATTTCTTCGGGGCACAATCCTCGCTTGGGGGGGCGGCACAATTCTTGTTTGGGAAGCACAAGCAGTGATTTGGGCGGGCACGGCCCCGGAATGCCCCCCGTGGCGCCGGGCCTGCTTTGGAGTTTGGAGAATTAAAACTAATACGGTTTCGCACATGAGAAATAGGATTGTGGACCTTGCCAATTGGGCGTTATGGGCAACCTAAAAATGTACGAATATTAGAGCTTCTTGTTCTTGTTGCGCATATTTATCCTTCTGTTACCGGAAACTTCATTGCATTGACTAGGCTACTTCGTGCTGGGAGAAATCCGCACCTGTTCAAAAGTTTCCATTGATCCAATGTTCCTGCGGATTTCTTCGAATTCTTGCCCATTGAATTTGCTGCTGGTTCGAAGCCACCAAGCAGACTAGCAAAGATAATCATCGTAAAGCGTCCTTACCAAGGACGCAACAACGTTACCAGGGTGGGGGTTTGAAGTCAGGGTCGTCGTTAAAACGACGCGTTTACCTAATTGGCCACGCTGCCAATCTGGAAAGAGAAGAGTAGCAATTGCGACTAATTTCATTACGGTTGCACGGAAAAGCGGTAAAACATTAACAAAATTTAGGTTCTTTAAGAGTTTTAACGTTTTAGGTCCCTTGTTTGGATTTTTATTGAGCAAATTTAGTGCTCGGACTTGCGCATTTATTGGAGGACTAGCAATGGCAACAGGAATATTTACAAGCGCTTTTGTAGAAACTCCATTGCAACTGCTTTTCACTTATGGAATAATAACAGGTAAAGATAGAAGAATTTTACATGAGGGCTACGCACCCTTAAATTATGCAATGGTGATTTTTGGTCACTCAAACCTATGTTTAAAACATCTATTCATTTTCTCGAAACAACATTTTGAATGATTATAGACTTATAGTAACCATTGTCGCCATTTTTAATAGAGAATTCTTTAAACAAAATAATGTGGCAAATTAGTTTCATATGAAAAAGTGCAATTGTGCTTATATTTAAATTGAAACATACCACTGGTCTTGTGTAGCCTCTTCTAGCATAATGTATACCCATATTTAAATAAAATAATTGTAAATTCGTGTTTTATCACAAAAATTTGATCTAAAGTTTATAAACTTTCACAAAAACGTTTTTTAGCTTCATGCTCCGTTGGTTGTATGCATGTAGCGTATAGATCGTTAATATTTTTTGAATAACCATCTGCTATCTGCGTATACAAACTTAGTTTAGCTTAGTGTAACCGCTTTATTTGCTACTCTAATAACTTTCTCAATTCTTTTTTTGAATCATAGGTTTTGGGATCATCAGACCGTTGGGAAAAGTTTTGGCTCTAGGCTTAACGTTGGTATAAATGACTGCGAGTAATCTTCTTTGATGTCAACTTGAGGTTTTGAAGCAAAAGCAAATGCAGACTTCAAAAAGTGCATTTCGGCAAAGCGAAATATCATCATTATGCAAATGCAATTTATATGCATCCAATCAAATCTTTCATTATACTCCCTGTAATACGCCGAAGCGTGTAACGAGTTTGCGGGGCCCATCTCCGCGTCATTGCGCCCGGGCAACACAGCTTCTTTCGAAGAAATGTCGCAGCGGTGGCGAACCGTTGGCAATACTGTGTCCGATTTGACCGGCTCGAGATTTGAACTTCTGACCTCCCGATCCAGAGACGAACGCGTAACCGGTCTGCAATATGCATACCATATTTAAATAAAGTGCAATTATTGAAATGGAATGCTATACTTAAATAATTTAAACGGCATTTTAGTCGCTAAAATTAACATAAAGTTAATTATTGTAAGTGCACTTATTTGCGATGGTTGCTAAAATGCAAAAAAAAATAAAAAATAACAAATCGCATTTTAGGACTAGGTTTGGGACTTCACTTTTACGTTTCATGCGCACTCGTAAATGAATACTTTTTCGAAAATCGAATTCTGGCTGAAGGAGTAGTGGGTTCAGGAATAGGTTTGGGAACTTTTGTCTTTTCTATCGCCCAGCAACGCTTATTGAATAATTTTACCTGGAAGGTAAGTAATTGCATGTATGTTGTGCTATGATAAGTAATAATTTTAGCATCCAGAGTCAAAAAGAAGTGTCCAACGCGGTCGATCGGCTACGTAGAACAACGTGTGGGCTATTGCGAGATTTAATTTGCTTTTGGTTGTGGGTTTGTTTCCAGCTGAATGAAGAGGTAATGCGACTGCACTCACATAATCGCATCACTATAAAGAGTCACGTAACGGTATTGAATCATGATATCCGTGTAAAATTTAATGCAAAATTTTTGCATTAAATAATTTAATGCAAAATCATTTAATGCAAAAATTTACAGCTTCACACCTCCCGATGATGTAATAAATTTATAAAAACTTGTGTTAAATGACGTCATCTAATCAAAAGTCTATAGGCTAATGATGACTAAGTCACACGACTACTCAGATTTTTTTGTATTTCGTCTCCATAGGATTACTATACTGGCTGCCTCGAATTACGAGTTATGTAGATTGAGACAAGCTTTTACTTTTCGGCAATTTATACTTGTTGATTGCGGACGCAGGTTTACAGTTATTGGTTAAACATTACTAGATATCCCTGGTTAGATATAAGCTATCATGCTACCAGCAACGTAGTTTAAAGCCCCACATTAAAAACCGCAGCCGAGATAGACGAAAGAAAATGGGATGTAAAACAAGTTTCTTAACTTCAGCTCCACCATCCTCTTGTGCTAAACTCAAACTGCAAGAACTTTTGTTGTTTTAGGGAGCTATTTTGATATGTGGAGGAATAATATTTCATCTTGTTTTGATTTCAACGTTTTATATTCCCGCCAAATCAATTGCAACACATCCATTAAACTTTTGGAAGAATTATGACAAAAAAAAGCAAGCAAATAACCAAGAAAATAAAATCAATTCCATTAGCCAATCTGTACGGCTGCCGAAGAAAGAAAACTGCAGCAGCAGTAAAAAAGCAAGAACACAAACAAGTTCGTAACTTTTGTAAATCTTGCCAAGATTTCCAAAATCTGTATCTCTTTTTTATCGAATGTAGCAATACCAACTATCAGTTGATAAGATAAGTGAAAATGTTGTACTTACTGCATCATGAAAGTAAAAACTGATACATAGAATACTAACAATAGGTTGTGCGGTATTTTTTGTAAAAGCAAAATTGTACGAAACACAACATAACCGCACAAGACAAGATGTAGTCAACATTGTTATAGGTGAAAGAGGGTAATGACATCATCAATTTTTGTTGTGACGTCATTTGCAGCAACGATAAAGTTTTAATAGGGGAGCACCGGGGCACGCCCCTCTGGCTACGTTTTTGATTTAAGTGCAAAAATCAAATCAAATCTTTCATTATACTCGCTGCATTACGCCGAAGCGTGTAACGAGTTTGCGGGGCCCATCTCCGCGTCATTGCGCCCGGGCAACACAGCTTCTTTTGAAGAAATGTTGCAGCGGTAGCGAGCTGTTGGCAACACTGTGTCCGATTTGACCGGCCCGAGATTTAAACTTCTGACCTCCCGTTCCAGAGACGAACGCGTTACCGCTCGACCAACAGGCCGGTTTGCCAAATGAGCTAAACAATAGATTATCAATCAGTTCAGCAAAAATAACGAGATGTAATTATACGTACACTAGGTAATTCAACTCAACCAAAACATATTTAACACCTTTCATGTCTAGTTTTTGTAAATTTAGAATTTTATTTGCTTTTAATTTATGATTTAATATGAAAGCAGTTTCCTCGTTGTATCATCTTAATATAATATTGTGCTGCACATCTGCGTATGTTTAGATCTCCCTTGCCTTTCTCAATCTAGCTCTACTTTTTTTAGTAACAAATCTCATTTGTAGCATATTATTTTATTGTAACGCATTGCAACTTACACGCAGATAAAAAACAAAGTTTCTTCAAAAAATCTTTGATTCTTTGGCAAAATCCAGTGTTTTTGATGATTTTTCTCTCAGATGCACTCTCATTTTTGACAATTTTCATCCCTTATGTACATCTCGTTGAAAGAGCAAGGTCAGTAAATCGAATAATGATAAAATGGTTACAGCTTTACTCCGCCGAAATTGCGAAAAAAACAAGAAGTGGATCATTTAAATTCAAATGTATTGATACTGAAAAATAAAATTTTTAGATAGACAACTCAAATTGAAGTTTGCTAACATTTATATCTGGGAATAAAATCAAATACTAACTGTGCAGTTACCCATTGATCAGAACAAATTTGGAACATTTCTTTTCGGAACAGGCGCTGTTAGCACGTAGGAGTTGAAAGCGGATATTATTACTTACAAATCAACAATTACTCAGGGTCTGGAGAATCGAACTTAAGATATTTAACCTAATAATGTTTTCGTTTGATGTTTGGCATATATCCATTGGCAAATATCCAGAGCTGGGCACCCACTACTCGAAAAGTAGCGGCGCTACCGCTGCCGCTATTTGGCAAAAAAAGCAGCGGCGCTGCCGCTTATCGCTACTCAAATAAAAAAGTAGCGCCGCTGCCGCTACTTGCATGCAAAACAGCGGCCGCTGCCGCTACTTTCAAAAAATAAATAGTACAAAGAACGACGGCATTCAAATACGGTATCTAATGATGAAATTTCAACTTTATTTTTGAAAGTTAATTATTCAAGCTTTTAAGATATCGGTTCAGGTTACAATCGGCATTAGCAGGCTTAAATGGTAGACAAGTAAGCAAATCACCATTTAATTAGTTGTTGGCATGCTCCTTTCAAAAAAACAAGCATTTCAAAATGCTGATTGATTAAACCAGCGCTTTAGAAATTACTTAGGAAGTTACCCTTGGAAGTTACACTAGGAAGTTAAATTCCTTATCGCATTTTCTACACAAACAAACAGCAATAAGAAATATCGATTCAAATAAATTAAGGTTTTGCCATTAAAGCACAGTGACATACAGTATCAAGCTTCTATGCAATTCTGTCTCGGCTCTTATAGCTCTGAAGTAATCGATCTGTTTATCACACTCTCGGCCCTCAACCACTAAAATAATTCTTCGCGTAGAGATCCGAAAGGAAAATTTATCAATCGACCGAGTTCCACAACATTTCTTGGAGTTTTGTAGAAATGGTAGGTGATTCACGTCCGTGCGATGATTACGTCCAACTTTGACACAAAAGTAGATCAAGCGTTTAAGAAGTTGGTGTTTACGAAGTCGAAGAAGATACTTCGTATGTAGTAATGACGCACATGTTAAGCAAATGATGCTCAATGCGATTAATGATACACTGAGTATTTTTTCTACGAGTATAACTCCATAACTAAGTTGTCTTTGAAGCTTATTTATTACCTGGTTCTATTTGTTAATTCAATTCTCAGCACACTATAAATTCAATTCTTAGTTTTATTGTTTACCATTGTAGCGAAATTTATTTTACTACGCATTGACGTAACTACTCAGGCCCGGCGCCATGGGGCATAGGCGTAGCCAGAGGGGGGCTCAGGGGGCCCCGGCCCTTTCCAATTGAAATGCCACCTATGATAAAAATGTGACAAAAAAACTATTGTTTCCTCAGTTTTAGTTTCTTTTAGCATTTTTTGCGTACAACAGTAATTAACGATAATATTGACGACCAGGGGGCCCGGGCCCTCGACAAATCAATTTTTGCCAATCAATTAAATGTATAACCCGGCTGAAATTAAGGTTTTTTATCATAAAAGTTGCTACCTCGGGCTTTCATCTAACCTTTTTAAAAACGTAATGCAATAACAGGGCGGGATTTACCATATGGCACACTGCAAGGAGCCCTGCGCTCAGATGGTAAGACTTTATTTTTGGTCTACACTTACGTTTGGCAGGAAGATGTTGCGAAAATCTTTAAAGTGCCAGGGGCACCGTGCAATGTAAATCCGGCTCGGGCAATAACATGGTAATTAAGCGTAACCATCAATTGTACGGTTTTCAATAACAATTTACCTCCATCCACCTCGCTAGTTTTTACGCTAAAAAATGCTTTTGAAAAAAAAATTATCTACGAGAAATCATTGAACAAATTATTGAATTTAACACTTTCACTGCGGCAGCTTTTTCTCTTGCAGTGCGCTAAAGCGATAACAATACGGACTTTTAGCATTCCTCTGAAAACGTCGCATTTAAACTTAGCCGAAGGACGAGTTATCTCGTTCTTAGCGTGCTACATCACTAAATATGAAAAAAGCGAAAATAAATTTATTATGACTTTAGCTTTCAAAGTACAACTCGAAATTGAAAATGTTTCTCATAACCGCAAATTGTCATCAAATTGTAGTCAAAGCAATCGTGAATCGTCTAATTGAATAGTTTATTCGTTTTCATAAAATGATAAATATGTGGAAAATTTAATTGTCATTTGTTTCGACGTGCAATTGGCTGTGGAAAATTTTGAAACATGGGACCACACATAGTGCCGGTTTCGATTTGCAGGTTTCGCAATAATAACAAGATTCTTTCCGTTTTCCATTTTGGTCACAAACTATGCACTTTTTTGTCGGCTTTTGCTTTGTAGCTGTGGGTGGAATATAGCCCAAATATTGCTGACCAGAATAAATTATATGGTCCAAATAATGCTGACCTTGTTGGCAAGTGCTTTCTATTCTTCCTCAAAGTAACGTTTTTCTTTTTAAAAGTTCTTCTGCTAAAGGGACACTGGTATAAAAGTTGTCAACATAAAGGACGCGGCCACAGTCGAGAAGCTTCTCCATCAGCTTCAACACCACTGTTTCAGCATGTCCAAATCCTGAAATCGGGTCCAACTTCCCACAATAAATGAAAAAATTCCAGGCATAACCACTGGGCTTACACAGCATTAGATAGTTTCACTCCATACTTTTGTCGTTTGCCAGGAATATATTGACGGAAAATTAATCTTCGTCTCCACAATATAATAGATTCATCTATAGATACTTCACGAGCAGGAGAATGTAAAGCCTGAAAACGATCAAGCAAAGCATTGCAGATGTCTTTCAGTTTGAAGAGTCGATCATCATCTAGCGCCAAATCATTATTGCAAAAATGTTAATAGCGTAAAAGCAGTTCAAACCTATCTCGTGGCATAATCTGATTGAAAAATGGAGTTGCTATTAGTGGATCAGTGGACCACTATTCCGATAATCGCGATTTTTTTACCAAACCCATTATGAATAGAAGTCCAATAAATGTTTTCATTTTTTCGTTAGTTGTGTTTACCCAGCGTTTCAATCTGCTTTTATCTTTCATTGTGGACTTTGACAGCAAATCATTTGCGTGTCTGTTTGTTTCCATAACCATCAACTTCAAAATATCATCAGTAACAAATAAATTGAAAAACTCCACGGGCAGGGAATCTTTATTTAGTGCGATTGCTGGATTACACCACTTCCTCCAGAAAAATGAACATCATGGGGAGGTGAATACGATTCTTCAATCGATATCCATTCAGACTGACCATTATCATCAACGCTTGACGCTGTGGAAGCGTCGTCATCACTAGCGTGCATACTACTCTCATCTTCTAGGGCAGGAAAATAGCATCATTGATTGACTCAGAAGTTAGTTGCTCGTTGGTCTGCACTTGCATACTTTCCTTTTCAAGATTGGAATCTTCATCATCTGATGCAGATGTGTCACTCAGCTGAAAATCACTGTCTCTGTCATTATCGTCATCCACCATAAGTTCCTCTCAGAAAGGTTAAGAATATCTATTTGGTCTACCACGTCAACCAAAATATACTTTCTTTTCCTAGAAGCCATTTTACAAAATTCAAAAAAAATCTCCATAAAACAATTAACTTTTCAAAATATTATATAGATCAAAAACCCAACTTTAACGCAAATCTGACCAAGCAAACTTACTTTCTGACTTCACTTTCATGGTTTTAACTTTTAGTGTAGGTATATTTGCTCTCTGTCTCAAGCTCTCAAGCTAATTTCGAAAACACTAAGATTGGGGAACATAAACAGCTCGATCTAAAATCAGTGGTCAAGGCCTGTTCCTGCCAACCAAGCTTATTCATTGTAACTATTATTCCAATCTTATCACTTTCGATTTCAAAGAGATTTGGAAAAAAATAGGTCAAACGTCATCGCAGACAAACGCCATTGTTTTCTTTTAGTGCCTTGTAAAAGATAGAAACGTTTATACAGCGCTAAAAACCTCGCATAGAAATTTAACTGAACGACGAGATATCTCGTCCTTAGCGTACAAAATGCAGAATGAAGATAACGACATATTTTGTCCTTAGCAGTGAAAGTGTTAAATTGAGGGGCCTGGGGCCTCTTGACCGTACATGTTCTCCTACAACTGGTTATTTTCATGTCAAAACAAAAATAAGGGAAATCTTCGAGTGGATTATTATTTACTACTAAAATACTTATAAAATTTAACCCCAAACTGCAAAATTACAAACGTATTTTCGACCAAATTATACGTAAAAGGAGGATTGAAACAATTTAATTTTTTTCAATTGGCTTTCAAATGTTAATAATCTACTTCTTTCAAATGGTTCTGAACACGGGCGAAATGTGATCCAAAAGCATTAAAATAGCTTTTCTTTCAAAAACATTCCAAAAAATCGCTCAGCGACTGGGGTCTTCATCCCCAGATCCTCGTCTGTGATACGTTTGAATAAACTAGTTTACTTACACAAGTCTCCCAATTTAGATATTTTCATTTGTAACTTTCGGTTTAAGCCCTCTCCCTTTAGAAAACTCTCGGTAAAGTGCCAAACCAGGCCACGGCTTCTGATCTTCCATTCTACGATATCTTTGTCCCACAAAAAGTTCCTCTTTCGAAAATTTCTGATGGCTTCATTGCATGTGATTATTGGTTTGGGCCCCCCTCCAATCAAAAATCCTGGCTACGCCGATGCACGGGGGATGGCATTTCGAGCCGTGTCCCCCCAAATCACTGCTTGTGCTACCCAAGCGAGAGTAAACTTTTGTAGTAGCACAACTAGCAAACTTTTGCCCAAAAACAGGTAACCACAAACGCTTTTTTCTATGAAGCAGCAAGACAGATCAAGTGAACGTGATCAAGTAGCCTAAGATTTTGCGATGAAAACCTTTTTATATTTTTTTGATCTTCACCTCCAAATTGGAGGGCAAAATCCATACCAAAGAAGGATAACATAGGATTTCGAGCAAAATATTCACCAGCTTGCTGCCGCATTCCGAATTCGTCTGGTCTCGGCTGCGTAAGCGTCCCTCGCCCAAGTTTTTTGAGTTCCCCCTACCCCAAACACACTACTCAGGCTCCGTGCCAGGTACTGTACTGTTCTATTTGCAGTGCACGATCTATACTGTGGTCTGTGACCAGATAGCCAACAAATCATCTTCATTTGTTGTACTGAATGCTAACATTTTGAGGAAATATTGCGGAAAACCGTGTGCGATCTGCAAGTTTTTAGCAATTTATCGAACTCTAATTATTGCATTTTCGTTAAAGAGATACTGCTCGAAATTGGCTTTATTGAAATCGGTTTAACAGTTCAAATTGACCCGCTACTAGACCACATTATTTGTTCAACTTTGATTGAGAAAAAATCAGACCACGTGGGATAAAATTCGTCTATAAAAACGTCACAAAGGTCTTGTATGTTCTACTAAAATGAAATAACTAGGTAACAAGAGCAGAGTGAAAACAAGCGGAGAGTAAAGACTCCAAACGGTAACGTGTGAAAATGTGAATTGAAGTCTTGGAAGGAACTTATTAGCAGCAGCAAAAATTTGCTTAAAAAAGAGCGCTGAAGCGCTGCCGCTTTTTCGGCTAAAAAAATAGCGGCGCTGCCGCTTGTCGCTGGTGACGAAAAAAAGCAGCGGCGCTGCCGCTACCGCTACCAAAAAAGTAGCGCCGCTGTGCCCATCACTGCAAATATCCAATAAGCACAGTTAGAATATAATATCCGACGGATAGATTTTCGATCTAAATTTCTATGTGGCATTGCTGTAGCTCGACTATAGCTCCAGCCGTCTAGAAGGAAAAGATTAGTTAGTAACAAGACTACATGCTTGAAGAAAATCATTGTAATCTACTTTTACGACGAGATATCAAATACAACATAACAGCAGGCTATAATGCCCAACATTTGGGAAATTTTCTGTTCTATAAATCAGGAGTGTGAGTTTGGGTCCGGTGTTCGTAATTCGGGATTACTTTCCCCCTGGGTCAGGAGTCGGATTTAGCCTCAGCTAAATCAGGTGTTGAACTTTGAGTCTCTACTTCTCTCACTAGTTTTAGATAGAAAAGTTTTTAAATTTTTCCAGTCAAATATGGGGTCAAAGAATCCAAATAAGTTAGAAACAAATGAATTTAAACCAACTTTTTATAATATTGTAAATGCAGGCTACTAGAAGATGTGGACGAAAACACAGCATCTTGGTTATCATCAACTATTGGTTTAGCAAGCGTAATCGGACGATCTAGCACTGGATTTGTTGCCAACTATTTTCATGTTTACCCGCTGAATGCTTACATAGCAAATCAAGTAACGTCTTCACATTGCATCATAATTATGATCAAACAATAGCTGTGCTTGGCACTTCAATAGATAACGCATAAGGAGTTTTTGAGTGAATACTTTAATTCATTTTGAGCTGTTCACATTTTAAGGGTACTGCTACGTAAGTACCCAACAACGCAGACACTCTACTGATTGTTTCATTTTCAAGCAATTTTAAGCCTAGCAGTAGAAAAAAACTTGCACTTCGAGAGGTGACCGAGTTTGGTCTTTACTACAATTGAAACACCGTGATTCTGGTGCCTGGCAAGTTTTGCCGGCTTTCTCATTAGTGGAACGATCAACGCTCGCGTCGCGTGTTCCTTTGTTTTTACTCAGGCCATTTTCACACTAACGAGTGCGAAGTTTCAGACTTTTGCTTATAACTCGAAAACGGTTTGTTCTAGCTACATGAAATTTGGAGAACAGTTTGAGATTAATAAGTTGTATGTTTGCACCAAATTTCGAGGCAATAGATCACGTGACTTTGGTTATGAGTATGACCTGAAAACCGTCCCAAAAGTTTGGCGTAAAAAGCGGTCTAATTGAAAAACGGGTTAAGTGCGGCAAAAATATTTTACACGGTTTTTTGTTTTTATCCTTTCATCCCTACCAACCCATTTTTGGTCGCGGTGAGGTTTTTTTGTTTTTGTCGTGTTTTTTCTTTTTTTCTTCTTAAAGCTTGTCCACTCTTCTTCTCCTAAACTACATAACATCGAATTCCAATTTTTGTGTAAAGTTGTTTAACTGCAAACATAATTTTGTCTAACGAAAGTTTTTTGGCTGCTACTCAGAAATTAGGAGAAAAATATTTTGAACTATTAGGAGAAAAATATTTTAAACAGCTTAGGGGTGCCACTTCCTCGGGGAAACCCCAAATTGGACCACTTCTAAAACATTTTTTTAAACGACTTATCAAAGATCTAATTGTTATTGATATCGGTAGGTTTTCAAAAAAATAAATATTTTGACATGGTTTAGAGGCGACACCCTTACCCGGGAGCCCCCGAAATAGATTCCCCATATTTTTAATTTTAATTTAAGCTAAAACAGTTTTTTAGTAGATGTTTAAAAGACAAAGAATTTAAAATACGAATAGCCGTCTGTTCCAGATAAAAGTTTAGAATTGTTGTTATTAAGGTAAAAAATAGATCTGGAACCAATACAGTGCAGAGTGTCTTATGTAAATAATATGTAATACACATTAGACAACAGCTTTGTACGCATTTCGAATTTACGCCTAAGCTAAGACCAACGCATCTATAGTAGTGATGGTGGAAGCTTTAACAGTCTAATTGTTGTTAATCACTTCAGTTGTTGGTTTAGTACAGTAATTAGATATGGTAGAATATTTACTAGGCTATTGCGTTTTATCTATTTGTTTAACCTACAATACCGTTGACAGAAACATGTTTAACTATGTGTATTTGATGTATCCATGGATATTGAATAATGGATAGGCCATATCATACCCGATCATCAACTTCTGAGCAGAACAAAGCTTGACACGAAAAAGAGACAGACGACCATTTACTGAAAAAAGTCAACCATTTGTAAAAAAACTACTAAGCCAAATACACCTCTACAAAAATAAGCAAACAATTCCGATGTTTGAAGATGAAAGCCGCAACAAAATTATATTCAAATGTCGAGAATTTTTTTTCTGCTAACCTATTCAGGAATTTCAAATTGTTCTTTGCAGTCGAAGCAACAATAAACCGTTTAAGGCTCACCCTACACTGGGCGTAAAATCTTAAGCGCATGCCGTATACTTTATTTAAGTCGCCACTTCGAGCCTACCAAAATTTTGGTTGCGATAAACAAAGGATACGCTCGACGTACATGATTTTAGATCTGGTGAAGACCTGGTGTTCGACGGGATAGTGCGGAGTTACCTTAAAAGTTGAAGCTTTGTAGTAAGTTAAAACACACTTTGACTGGCGATAAAGTGATTTTAAGAAGCTTGTTTAGCAAGTGCAATGGGCTAATGAACTACAATGTTATAGGTGTGGAATCTTGCATTTCTACATTATTCGCAACTGTAGTTTCTTTACAGCGAACAAAAATTTTGCTTTTTATCGAGCATTTATGAAAAAATTGAATATGCTTTAATCAGTGACGCAACCAAAGGAGACCAAAAGGGCTGAAGCTTCCATGTTTAAGTGTCACTTAAAAGATTTAAGCCAAAAATGTGATCTTTCAGCTTTTAAACGTATTTTGGACTTGACCAGTAACTGTGTGGGGACTCATTGGACTTCGCAAAATAAATTCATTTAAACTCTTCCAAATCTTCGTAATTTAGATTTTTCTAAATGCTCTAAAAACATGCAAAATGATATCCAAAGGGCGTTAAATGGCTATTTTTTTCCAAAAAATTACAAGAATTGCCCAGCGGTAATGGTAACTTGTTTTCTCGCACGCAATTTTTGCAACCAATAACTTTCAAAATCGTTATTGCAGGGTTTCTCAGTTCTGACAAAACAATGTTTGAACGAAATGGATCTACTTCCGCGAAACTCGGCTCGAGTATAATGCTGTGCGTTTTTATTAATGGTTAAAATATAATTAACTGCAATTCGGTACTGGTTGTTTTCTGAAAAATTGAAACCCCCCCTTTGAAAATTTCTGGGTGCGCCCCTGGGGGCCACACTTCGGAAACTCTCCAAATGTGCACTTCAATAACAACGGCTTAAGCTGGTATATAATGTTTTTTTATAGGTTTTAAGTCAATACATGGCCGATAAAATATATATTTTTCACATTGTTTGAAATGTTAAACCCTTCTTAATGGTCCAGATGAAAATATTTTTAATTGCTCTCTTAAACGGAAAGTAAAAGTTTTTTTTTCAGAATCCCATTATTTAACATGCGTCGGTCGTTCAATGGGCTGTTTTTCAACAAACTTCCATCTAGCTTTTTTGTGGATATTACTGTCAACATTGTGTGCAACTGAGCATATCAAATGATTCGTATAACATCATCATCATATTTTGTCACGCCAATTACAATGTCAGGCCATGCAAGGCCTAAGTCTTTGCAGTGAAGGCTAAAGAGGCATTTGGACAAGATGCGGTCCGTTGTTTTGCCTCCTTCGCCGAATGTGCAAGTTGGATTATGAGTTATTTCTACTGGTGTTTTCTATCATTTTTTCCATTCGATTGCTGAATGGATATTTGTCATGCGTGATTTGAGTCGTGGTGAGATAGTAGTTGTGTTCGTGGCGAACGGGTGTCATGAATTCAAAGCTTGTACGTGTTAGTGTTTGTAGCGTTCCTTTCTCGTTGCAACGTATGCGTATGCTTGGTGCTGCAATATTGTAGACATGTAGCTTAGAGCATGAACAAGTGACTTGGAGGGCACTGGTGACGGACCATCAATGGTGGTTTGACAACAAGTTGGACTTTACAATATATGAAGGCGATAACTTTTCAGATTTGTTGTGGAATCTCAATGTTTGTCAGTTCGTTTTGGACAAGCATAGACGGCCTTTTCACATTTGGAGTTTTCTTTGGTTTTCTAAGCAACGGATACGGCTTCATCAAAGCAAGCACGGCCAAACTGCTCGGAGAAGAGTGGTTTGCAGATGCTTTCAGCTGGATGCTGGTGTTCGAGGGCACAGGAATATTGGTAGGCCCCATACTAGCAGGTAAAATGACAATAATTTTAAGTTGTTCTTCCATCAAAAAACACAAATATGTGGTTTAGTCAAGGTCACTCAACCGAAAGAACCAGTTGCGATAACTGTCCTGCGATTTTGACCCACACTAAAAAGACGGAGACAACATAACCATAGTAAACAAAGCGGCATAAAGTTGGCACGACTTAGGTGTACAAAGAATTGATTTAGCATTACTCTAATGTTCTTAAAGTTTAAATTGTTTGTGTTCTTTTCTAACGTATAGATACATAAGCTACCAGGGAAGAAGCCGAGGGAAGAATCACCAGAACGGCAATTGCTTAAAAACAAGAAATGTAAACGAGTTGTCCTTCAATAGGATTCGACTTGCCGCCAGTAGATTACTGGTCCAGGGATGTACCAAATAAGAGAGAGTTTCTAAAGCCAATTGAGCCTAGAGGGCTAAACAAAACTCTGGCACGCAACCATCAAGAACACTATCACTCTTAAACAAGAACTAAAGGCAAAATCAACGGGATATTTAAATTTAGGCGAATCGTATTAGACTACATTAGCGTTGACTTCATCCTTTTTGACATAGTCGTTCCAGAGATATTTTACTTCAAACACAACGTCGGGGCGTATTAATGTTACAAATTTTAATAATTTTATTAGCAACCCTGACGTTGATAGCCCTAGCGTCGTTAGCGGCGCCTTCCGAGTTCTAACCTAAAGCAAGGTCGCTATTAGGCTACTGCATAGGCCAACCATATTTAGGAGATAGAAAAGCGCAACAGTCGTAGATAACCAGAAATCTCATCAAGTTAATCTGTGGAACGCGAGGTGATGACCAAAAACAAAACAAAAAAGTCTTAAGGTCAAAATCCCACGATTTTTGCGGGTCTTGAGGCAAATTCCAAAAGAAAAAAGAAAGATTTTCACTCCGGGATTCCCACAAGTCTCCACGGGGATCGAGCCTCTCTTCGTGAGTCCTACAAATCACTTCGTAGGTTTCACAAGCGGATTTGGCCAGCTCCTTATCGTTTTTTGGGACAGAATAGCAACCGGGCGGGACAGCGGAACAAAGGCCTGAAAATCGGGTCTGTTCCGCAAAAAACGGGACGTATATGGTAAGCCTACTATCTGCATTGAGTCATTTCGCTGCGCACTAATCAGTTTGATCTTGTCAACACAACAGATCGGAGATGGTAAAAAGAGTAAAAAGACTGTTTGGCAGCCAATCGATTTTAGTAAAAATCAAGCTATCACACATACATTTCAGTCTAAATCATAGCCTATCCTACCAATAAAGTTTCTATTACTAGGCTACAGAATACAAACTTATACCTGATAATAAGACTACAAGTACTTGAGTATGCCTATTATATTTGCTTACAGTATTGTGTGACCCTAGAATAAACGTTTCCATCTAAGTTGCAAACAAAAAAATCTAATACTCTAATAACTCCACAAAACTTACTTTAGCTTGTTCTTAGACAAATAATTGTTACCTAGACTACCGTGCAGTCTACTCTTTTTTTTCCGGCTCGAATCTATTCTGTTGACAAAATCAAACTGATTAGTGCCCAGCGAAACGACTCAATGCAGTAGCCTAATAGAGGCGTTGCTTTAAGTTAGTACTGGGAAGGCGTTGCTAATGACGCAAGGCTATCAGCGTCAGGGTTGCCAATAAAAATTATTAAAACCTATAATATAAGAGGCCGCGACGTCGTATTTGAAGTAGAATACCTCTGCAACAACTATGTCAAGAAGGACGGAGTTAACCCTTAAAACACTAAGGGGGGTCCCTCAGGGACCCCAATGATCAATTTTTTGGTGTCCCGCTTTACTTGTAGTAGCGTATTTTTTGTTTTTTCTTGTATGTGTCAGAATCTTACTCAAGTTTAATATAAACCAATAAAATTAAAAAAAAAAAATTAAATGGATAAAATACAAGGTTTTATTACGTGGGGTCTTCTAGGGACCCCCCTTAGTATGTTATGTTATAAATTTCAAATGTTGTTTTTCAGACTTTTAAAAGCAAATTTTAGGTCGTATATATTCGTAAGTGAAGTGTTTTTTGAAAAATGGCTCGCCATATAAATTCGCAAGAAGATATTGCCGAAATTTGGGATGAACTTGATATAAGTGACCCAGAAGATATATTGAGCGAATCTGATGACGAATTTATACCACAAGGAAATACATCTGAATCAGAAGACGATCTTGAAATAAACTCTGAAGAAAGTGACGTTGCCAGCGGTACAGAATCAGATGATGATTCTGGTGAGTGTGAAGAGTATATTGCAAAATCAGGAAAAGTGTGGAAGATTTCTGTACCTCCAGTAACTCGCAGGCACAGTTGCAATATTGTCACTGGATCTCCTGGACCAACACGCATCACAGACAATGCTACAAGTATGCAAGATGTTTTCAATTTGTTTGTTGGTGACGAAACTGTAGAGGCCATATGTACCTATACCAACCTTGAAGCTACAAATGTTATTCAAGAGGTCAATGCTAAAGGTCTTTCAAACCGAATAAGAACGTGGAAAAATGTAGATCCTGTGGAAATGAGAGCATTTTTTGGTGTGCTATTGATAGCTGGAGCTCTTCGGTGCCGAAAAGAAGCAATTTCTGAAATGTGGACTACTGATGAATCCATTCGCCGAGCTGTTTTTACTGCTTCAATGCCGCGAGACCGATTTGTTCACATTCTTCAGTTTATCAGATTTGATGACAAATCAACACGTGACCAAAGAAAGAAAAATGATAAACTTGCTGCTTTTCGTGAGATTTGGGATGGATTTGTGGAAAATTGCAAGAAGCTCTTTGAGCCATTTGAAGAAGTAACAGTAGATGAACAACTGGTCGCTTTTCGAGGAAAATGTCCAATGAGACAGTACATGAAATCTAAACCAGCTAAGTATGGAATCAAAGTTTGGGCTGCTGCTGATGTGAAGACGTCGTACTTGTACAATTTGCAAGTTTATACTGGAAGACTACCTGGAAATGCACCAGAGAAAAATCAAGGACGCCGAGTTGTTTGCGATATGATGAAACCATTGTTTGGAACTGGAAGAAGTGTTACCACAGATAATTTTTTTACGTCAGTCCCAACCGCAGAGTTGTTGCTTAAGAAAAAGATCACTATAACTGGAACATTGAGAGCAAAGAAGCCTGACATTCCAGCGGTTATGGAAATAGCAAAGGGACGAGATATTTTGTCATCAAAATTCATTTTTTCGGATGGACTAGCAGTTGTGAGTTATGTACCGAAAAAAAATAAGACAGTTCGTGTTCTGTCTTCTCAATATCTTGACAACTCGGTGTCTAATGAAGATCATAAAAAGCCCAACATGATACTTGAATATAACCGAACCAAAGGAGGAGTGGACAATGCAGACAAGTTGTTCAGGGAATATACTTGCGCCAGACGAACCTCAAGATGGCCTTTCAGACTGTTTATGAATATGCTTGACATTGGAGCACTAAATTGTTATATCATTTGGATGTTCAAGAACCGAGACTGGAACAGTGAAAAACCGAATCGAAGGTATCACTTCTTGATGGCATTGGGAAAAGAACTGACAAAGCCCAATATCTTGCGCAGAGCAAGTAATCCGATTGGTTTCCAGATTCACGTCATCCGAGCTATTAAAAGCATGGGAGTTTCTACTGGACGCATTTCCAATTCTTGTACATCATCGGAGGCAGGGCCTGCAGAGAGACGTAAAAGAGGCAGATGCTTCCAATGTCCCCGAAGCAACGATCGAAAATTCAGCGTTCTGTGTTCCAAATGCAAAAGGTTCGTTTGTGAACAGCACAGAGTTATCGAAACAACTGTGACATGTACCAGATACTGTGAAGCTGACAGAGAATAATAAGCTGCTTGACAATGTCCGTCTGATTTTTGAAATGACAGTGATTTTTAGGAATATTCAAATTACACTTGCTATGCTTTTCAAACTAAAAAAAAAAATTTTATTACCGCAAGGAAATTTGAGTTATTGTGACATAACGTCTGTCATTCCCTAATTGAGGGTAAGACTGTATTTATTCCGTAAAATGACGAAAAAATGTTGACCGGTTACTGTTGCCACCTTCACTTTTTTTTGGTGTACCGGTACATGCTTTTGAGTGGATATCTTTTTTTCAAAAATAAAATAAATTGAAGACTTTCAAGTACTTTGGTCATGTTCAATGTTGATTGAGTCACAGTAATAGAGCTCACCAAAGTTTACAGGTCCAGTTCAAAATGAATTATCCTAATCAGCAAACCTTTTAACCATTAAAAACGTTGGGGTCTCTGAAGGACCTCACTCAGTGTGTTACGTTGGTAAGATAGGCTTAGGGTTTTAAGGGTTAACGCCAATGTAGTCTCATCCGAATGGCCTAACTTTAGATACCCCAATGATTTTGCCTTTAGTCCTTGTTTAATGTTGTTGCGATCATATCAAGATGTTTTGGACTGACGAGCTGAAGTACAGTTGAGTGTATGGTAACCACAAATGTGTTACGGTTAGATCACTATGCTACAGTAGCTCAGTTACGATGCAAGCAGTCAAGCACAATAACATATTTAAAGGTTAAACCGTTCGTACCACGGCATCGTTTTGACTGGCATTTAAAATTTTGCACGTCTGTAGAATGTACATGCGATTTGCTTAAACACGCGTCAAGTTTTTTACACAATTGTTAAGAGCGGTAGGTTAGTGATTGAAAGGTGTTAGACTAAACAGGCAATGCGTCCTAGTGTATCTAGAAAAGACTTAATGCTTATTTCTAGTCGTTGTGGTGGAACACAACCCAAAGAGGATACTCTGCGTTAGTGCGGTTCGACAGACCCAGAGTTTTTGGTTTATACACATGAATGAAGCGTCAACGTTGGTACGCATGAATAAATGATGCGTCGACATCGGAGCTGTGTGACTTATTTGAAGAGGAGTATCCTAATATTTATACTAATTTGCTCCTATGAACGAGTACGTATGTAGCAAAAAATTAGACCTCTTAGCAAGTCATTCCCAAGGGCTACTTGATAAAATACTAAAGCTTCAAACATCATTTAGTTTAAGAAAATTTTTGCGACACATATGCGATTCTTAACGGCGGCCGTACACATGTTTGATATCCCCTGTTCAAAACTGAGACCAAGATTTAACAATAATACTTCCTTTTTTCGTAGGTTACATCTACGATGCAACGCAGTCATACATATGGTCGTTCCGCATTGGAGGAATGCTTTTTGTTCTGTCAGCTTCGGTTTGTTTCTTCAAACCGTTAGCAGAAAAATTGGAAATGAAAAAGAGCAAAAGACGAAAGTCATTTAAGGACACGTTGGCTTGCTACGGAAAAGAAAATGCTGCTTTTCAATCCTAAAATATCCAGAGCTTAAACCATACAGTAGTTTCAAAATTCTGTTGAGGAGAACTTTTGTTAAGGTTTAATATTTTGGAAGATATAACCCGAGACTTTGTACCGTTGTTTGGGTCCTCACTGCACTGCTCACGAAGTTGCGCAACATACCCAGCCTAAAAATTATGCAATAAATACAAATAGTTGCACAATATACGTAATTCATACCAGAGGTGGAGTCCTCGAGGACGTCCTTGGCCTCGAGGACGTCCTCGAGGACACATTTTGAAATCCTTGGCCTTGGCCTTGGCCTCGAAGGTCAAGTCCTTGGCCTTGGCCTTGGCCTCGAAGCCTCAAGTCCTCGAAAATTGCCCTGTCCTCGGCTCGAGGACAATACTATTTTTTAAACAGTTGAAATTTCGTTGAAAAGCGATAGAAACCTCGCGGAAAATTTGCGAGCACTTTTTTTGTTTTCCTCACTTGGAGCATAGACGTAGCCAAGGGGAGGATGGCAGGGGGTCCGCCCCTTCCCAATTGAAATTTCACCAATGACAAAAATGTGACAAAAAAACCCTATAGTTCCTTCAGTTTCAGTTTCTTTTTAGCATTTTTCGTTTACAACAGTATAACTATAACAACAATATTGAAGGCCAGGGGCGCCGGGTCCCCCTCAATTCTATTTTTGCCAGCCAATTTAAACGTATAACCCGAAGAAAATGGAGAGTTTTTGTCCTAAAAGTTGCTATCTCAGACCCACATCTAGCCTTTTTGTGAACGTAATGCATTAATCAGGGCCGGATTTACCATAATATGACGCAGTACCAGCAGTAGCGTAGCCATGGGGGAGGCGGGGGCTATAACCCCCTTCCATTGGCCTGCCAACCAAAATGCAGAATAAGAAAAATATCACGTTTTTAGCTCTTTTGAGACTGTTTTTTTGCGCTGGAATTGACTAAAAAGTGATTTAAAGTATCATTGGAAACATATATTCAGGGGGGGGCTAATTGTCAAAAATAAAAGTCACAAATCAATGAAAACTTTGAAAAAATCCCCGAAAATAAGCAATCAAATTTGATCGCTGATGTTAAAACGCCCAACATAGGTTTTATCAACAAATATATTATAAACTCAAGAATAAGAGGAGGGGGGCTATTCAGTGTTAGTTAATTACCATAGTCACTTCTCTCAAATATCTTTCCATTAGCCCTTCTCCCAATTATTTTTTTATAAAATATAGACGAAATAGATTACACCGAGTGAGTTTTATTGAATAATAGGATTTTATGATTTACCAGCAAGTGAACAAGAGAACTGCCATGTTATCATTAGCCAGTAGCCACTCCCCATGTAGCCCATTAATGCAAGCAGTTGAATTATGTTGCGCTGCCAATTTCTACGCCACGTTTTAAAAGCAATATTTTTTATTAAAATAGCTCTAAAATTAAGTTCATTTTGCGAAAAAATGCAAAATTTTCGAGCGCTGGAGGCTCCGCCCCCAGACCCCCAAAACAGCCCCCCATTGTGAATTTCTGGCTACGCGCCTGAGTACCAGCTAGGGTCCCCAAGCTAAAATCGTAAGACTTTTTTTGTTCTTCACCTATATTTGGCAGAAAGATGTTGCGAAAATCTCCCAAGTGCCATGGGCCTAGCGCGAAGTAAATCCTGCCAGCAATAACATGGTTAGTAGACGTAACCATCTATCGTAACAATTTTCAATAACAATTCAGTAATTCACCTCCAACCTCGCCGCTTTTTATGCACAAAATACTTTAAAAAAAATTAGTCATTGAAAATGCTGATTGAACGAATCATTGAACTTCAATTGAAGGGGATGGCCGAACATGTACTGCTTTAACTGGTTATTTTCATGACAAAACTAAATCTCTAAGGAAAATCTTCCGGGGATTATTATTTCCTGCTAAAATGCTGCAAGAGACAATGCACCTTGCTTTCCCCTACCTGGACCAAATCATTTACTATTAAATTTAACTCCAAAATGCAAGATGTTAAACGTGTTTTGGACTTAAATTGCAAGTAGAAGGAGTATTAAACAATTTGATTTTTTCAATTGGCTTTCAAATGGCAAAAATTTAGTGCTTTTAAATGGCTCTGAACACTTGCGATATGTGATTCAATGGCATTAAAATAGCTTTTTTTTCAAAAAACTACAAAAAATCGCCCAACGGCTTGGGGCTTCGCCCCCAGACCCCCAAAGCCTCCGGCGGATGGGGGCCCCCACCCCCAGACCCCCGTCTGTGATACCTTTGAGTTACACCAGCTTTCTCAACACGCTTCCAAAGTTAAATATTTGCGTTTTTCAGCTATTAGTTTAAGCCCTCTCCCTTTGCAAAATCCGGGTTACGTGCCAACAGGCAACGATTTCAGATCTTCCATCCTACGATATCTTTGTCAAACAAAAACTTCCTCTTTGGAAAAATTTTGATGACGTCATTGCATGTGATTTGTGGTTTAAGCCTCCCCAATCAAAAATTCTGGGTACGCTAATGAATTGGAGATCGCCTGAAAAAAATTTTTGAAGACTTTTTTTTCGGAGAACACTTGCGCCTGTGTCCTTGGTCCTTGGCCTTGGCCTCGAGCGTTCCTGTCCTTGGCCTCGAGAGGTTCTGTCCTCGAAAAGGCTGTCCTTGGCCTTGGCCTTGGCCTCGGATTTTTTTTGTGTCCTTGGCCTTGGCCTCGAGCCTTGTGTCCTCGACTCCACCTCTGATTCATACTGTGCTCTTCTACCTTGTCTATAAACATATCAAAAAACCAGTTTAAATATATGCCGTTTAAATTACTTGAAAAGTTTCTTTTCTTCTCTTAAACCACAATTAATGAGTTCATGCATACAGAATAAGTTGGAGATTAACAGATTACTTTTGTGCATACTGCACACTTATAGACGTGCACTATTGTTTTGAAAAGGTGGTAAACTGAACCTTGCGAGTATAATTTACACACAGTAACAACAAAAACTATCTTTGGAAAAGTTTTCGTAGCTTTGGATCTTAAAAAAGCCTTCAGTCGCCAAGATATTTTTGATTTACCTTTACAAATATTAAACTGGTGATATTTCTAATTTTATATATCTACACTTGATGATTAAACCAAACATCCTTGGGTTTAACTCTTTCCACCCGATGGGGAAGTGTACTTCCCGCGACTTCTTAACAAAAAAACCGAGCGGGAAGTGTACTTCCCGTAACTTTCGCGTTTTGTTTACCACGGTTGAAATGTTTTGAAGCTAATTTATTCAAGCGTAAAAGTTTATTAACCATAGAAGTTGTCGTTGGTGGGCAGTAGAAAGCTGTAAAGCGGTTTGATCATCTCCAGCACGTGTTTCAGCTTAACAACATTGCCAAATACTCGATTAACGCTGCTATTTTCGCCAACCTTGTTTTGCTCTTCGCTCGGCAAACAGCAATGTTCACGTAATTTCGGAAAGCTTAATCGCATTTTATAAACAACTTAGTTAGATAAAATTGGCACTGCGGGATAGCATTTTTTAAGTGCTTTCAGTCAATTCCAAAGAAGTGAAAATCGTTCAAGCAGAGCCGACGTAGTCAGTGATAAACGAAAGACACATTTAGCGAAAATTCTTCGGGTTTAACGATAAACGATGAAAGCGCGCTTCGGGTGGAAAGAGTTAAAATTTGCGCGTTACTTTGCTTGCAACTGAGAAAAACGTTTAATCGTTTACATCAACAAATATTTTACTTCGTGTAGCATCTTGGTATTTTCATCTGAGCCATATCATGCATTGTATTGCTATGATCCATGATATTGAAAGCAGCAGAAATAATTGCGCACAACTGTAGTTGCTCAACTATCTGTACTAGATGTGGAAGCATAATGTGCAAAAGTTTATTTAAGTTTTCGTGTAAAAATGCTACCTTTTTTGCCTGCTGAATACATAAATTGTTCTAGTTTTTTAATTTCTAGCTTTACTAACATTAACTTCGACAACTTATAACAGGGTTCTGATACACTCATTTCAAGCTGTTGACCAAAGAATGAACTTTTTTTTAAAAAAATGTGACATAGATAGCATAAATCTCAGAAAAAACAAGATACCAAACGATCGAAAAAAATGTTGGCATGTATTATTTGCAACGCATTTTAAAATGGACATTGTAACTGTAGTACACATTGCAATACCAACGTAATCAAATTTTTCTATAAACCAAAACACATAAATCTAAATATTCTCTAGATCAAAAACAAACCCAAAAACCTTCGCTAAACTATACGACTGCAGAAACCCAAAACGTAATAGATCTTTACTGTATGAGATGCGAAACTGTTATATGAAATAAAACAAGCAAATTGTTACTTGAATACGTCTGATCAGTCAATCAGCGTTTAACTATTCGTACTAGACGTGGAAGGACCTTCTGGTGGCAATCCTTCCTCAATATTTCTCACTTCAGTCACATAATCTTCTCTCAGCCTAAAATAGTAGTTGGAAAATATCGCAATGAGGAAGGGTTAGGACAGTAAGCAATGTCGAAGAATTAGTTTTTGCACTTCCGTCTTCATGAGAAAATCAAAGCAAAACGTGGATCAAATTTTGTGCAACAACAACCAACAATCGAAGTCATTGATTGAGCGAGGAATCAGCAACATTAGCGAATCATAACTGCCTGCTTTTGCTGCCATGATCACAGCCTCTCTCTCCTACAATCTACACAGAAGCAATTGTAATGAGAACGCTTCCTGCAGCAGCTACGGGCACCTTTAACAGAATCTCAACCAGCTTCTTTTCGAGTGTGCTGCTTGTAACCCTCTATAACGAGCTACTTACCGTTGTTATCTACATTGCATTTGACCTTGGAGTGTGGCTTGACTGTTGGGTCTCCGTAAAGTTTATCTGTAATACCATCGCTTGGAAAAGGTTGAGTATCACCACTACTATTACAACCATGACTGCCGAAGCGCGCAACACGGATGGCATTTACCGAAACATAACTTCGAGGAATGTGAAACGTCAGTCAATTCCGAAAGTCACGTTTTGACTGGTTAATTATAGTCTTGATCGTGTCAATAAGACACGGTCATCAGTATTCTGCCTACCGCCTATCAGATCATGATTAAAAATCAGCAAAAGACATGATTAATACCTTGTTACATAGTCCATCAGGGCATCGTCGTCCAGTCGAGAGCTTCTTGCAACTTGCAGCAACTTTGTTGCGAACCTGCACGTAAACGAATATCTTTACTTTGTTGATTTGTATGGAGCGCCGTTTGTGTACCCTAATTTGTGCAATGTTTTTTTGCATATTTAGTTAAATAGTCATTTTAATTAAATGTACAAAATACAAAAAAAAAACACGTACAAAAATAAATACGCAAAAATTTTTGAATATTTATTACACCAGAATCTGCGCAACATTTTTTTGCATATTTAATTGAATAGTCATCTTAATTAAATACACAATAAAATATGCCGCAGAATAAACCGTTGCAAAAATAAATGGACAAAAAATTGTTATTTAAAAATTTTTTGCAGAAAAATTTTTGACACAAAAATTGTTGTTGCAAAAATAAATCCACAAAAATTTTTGTGGTTTTATTTTCGCAATATCATTTTTTGCATCAAAATTTTTTGCATTACAAATATTTGAAAATTTATTTTTGATAGCAAAGAAACAATACACGCCGAAATAAATGTGCAAAAGTTTAAGACGCAAAAAATGTTGATGCAAAATTTCTTGTAAAAAAAACGCGTGTAAAAACAAATCGTCAAAATAATTGACTATTTTGTTCTTGTCCATAGTGATTAAGGGTTGAAATTATGCGGGCGGGAAGATACGGTGAATGAACCTTCATTTCCCAGCCCGACGAGAGGTTTCATAAGCGGGCTAGTACCTTACTATAGGCTGCCATACAGCCTGAAGCTTTCGTCTTGAAGTTCCAGTTTTATACCTTACTGGTACCTTCCCGCCCGCATAATTCCAACCCTTTATCATTATTGACACGAACTAAATAGTCAAATATTTGGACGATTTATTTTTGCACGCGTTTTTTTGCGACAAGAAATTTTGCATCAATATTTTTTGCGTCACAAAGTTTTGCACATTTATTTCGGCATGTGTTGCTTCTTTGCTATTAAAATAAATGTTCAAATATTTGTGACACAAACAAGTGTAATACAATCAGTTACACTCTACATGACATTCAGTTACACTCTACTCCCATCATTCAACTGAAGAAAAACCGAACAATCGTAATCAGCTAAGCAGAACAAGACTGTGAAGCCCATATTGTACAATCCTAATATGATAATGATACCAGCCAGTTGGTCGAACAGTAACGCGTTCGTCTCTGGAGCAGGAGGTCTGAGATTCAAATCTAGCGCCAGTCAAATCGAACACACTGTTGCCAATGGCTCGCCACCGCTGTAACATTTCTTCAAAACAAGCTGTGTTGCTCGGACGCAATAAATGACGCGGGGCGGGCTCCGAAAAACTCGTTTCGCGCTTCGGCGTAATACAGCAAGCACAATGAAAGATTTGATTATTTACTTATAATTGGCATTTTCCTTTCTTTGTTTGATTGAAGTGGTGGCATCAGTCGCCTTTTTCACTTCCTTTATTTTCTCAGCAACTTTTTTGGCTTCTTTGAGAATTGAATCCGGAAAATTAAACATTTCAGCCAACTGCAAACCTAAGTACAGTAGGTATACTAGTTTCAAGGTGCAGCTTATTTCAGGCTTAAATATTTGTTTGCTTGCGACTAAAGTATGGCCATGAATAAAGGCATACATTATGCCTGTATATTCATCGAACGCAGATTTATCTCAATAGGCAAAGTTGCAAAAGATCTACTAGCTTATCGTCAAAGCGATGACGTCATTAAAACTCTGATTTCGTCATCTATTACCACGTCTAAAAATGACAAAAGTTTGACAAACTAGTTCGACAACACTCATTTAAACCTCTTACCGTATCCAATCAACGTTGCAATTTTTTGCTTTTTTTCCAAAGTTGCAATTTTATGCAAAGTTAGAGTTGGATCGGGTTTGTCGGAAGAATTTTCTGTGAAAGTTGGTGTACACCAAGGATTTGTGTTGTCACCTTTGTTGTTTGCAATGGTGATAGATGAAGCAAAGGAAAATGCAAGAAAAGGCTGCATGAAGCAAATTCTTTATGCAGACGATTTGATCCTAATGGGGGAAACTATGGAAGAATTGAGAGAGAACTTTGATGAATGGAGAAAGGCGTTTGAAAGCAAAGGGATGAGAGTCAATTTCGGAAAGACAACGTTGATGGTGAGTGGAATGAAGGAAGAAGCGTTCGACAGTAAGGTTGATTCCTATGTCTAACTCGGTGTTATGTACAGCATGTGGTAAGTGGCTCCACCCAAGATGCACGGATAAGAAGAAAGTTGCAATTTATGTGAATAAAAATATAAGAAATGTAGAAGCGTGATAAAGAACTTCAAGGGACCAGCAGATGAAAAATTGTATGATGGTGTGGAAACTGTAAGCAAGTTCACTTATCTAGGTGACAGATTGAATGCAACTGGTGGGTGCGAAACGGCAGTAACAGCTACATCAAGAATTGGTTGGATAAAGTTTAGGGAATGCAGCGAAATACTTAAAAGACAGAAGGTTTTCATTAAAGATGAAGAAAAGATTTACAAAAGTTGTGTAAGATCAGCTATGTTGTATGGAAGTGAAGCATGGTGCTTGAGAGAAAAAGAGATGGCAATTTTGAAAAGAACAGAAAGAGCTGCGATTCGAGCAATGTATGATGTGAAACTATTAGATCGAAAAAACAGCGAGGAGTTGATGGACATGTTGGGCATAGAGTAGTCATTAGATAGGATGACTAAAGCAAGCAGTATGCAGTGGTACGGTCATGTTTTGAGGAAAGAAGACGAAAATGTGATAGTGAAGGCTTTGAAATTTGAAGTGAGTGGTAGTAGAGGAAGACCAAAACAAACGTGGAAAAAGCAATTGGAGAATGAGATGAAGAAAAATGGACTGGTGAAAGAGGATGTATGTGATCGAACAAAATGGCGAGGCGTAGTAAAGACAATGACCATATGAAATCCGGCCAACTCCGTCGACGGGGACAATACCGGATCCAACATGTGATGATGATGATTTCCCTGGCAATTTAGGTTTTTTATACCTCCTGCCAAGTGCAAAATTTTGGACCTCTGACACTTAAATTATGACCGTGTTTTTTGAAATGTGTTAGAGGCCAGTGATAATACTAACCATAGTGGGATTGTTCGGTGAATCCACGAGACAAAACGTAGGTGTAAATTACTTTTCTTAACCCACCTTGCCTTGCCAAAACATGCTGAATCTGCGAGAAACACAACAGCACTTATTACAAAATAGTTTTAATCGTTGACCTCTAAGCTTATGATATACTTATGAAATTAACTGAACTTATATAACTCAAATTAAACCGATCAATGGTCAAGTGGATGAAGCGTTTGCTACTGAAACGGTAGAATCGTGTTCGAATCTCGGTCGGGTCAAACCAAGCACTATAAAACTGGATATTTACAGCTTACTTGCTTGACGCTCAGCATTAAACGAGACAGTGCGAAGATTAATCGCGTGTGGTAAACAGGAGGGCAAATGACAGCTTGACTCAAAAACCGAAAGGTCCTTTCGCTGTCCCCTGGTCAAGGCAACGTGGTGAATGAAAATGAATTACAATTACAAGTTTATGTGCAAGAAGTTCAATAGGCATCTAAAGAATATCTTTACCGAATTTCAGCTTTATATACAACAATTATTTTATTCTCAGAAATTTCATTTCCAGGTTAAAAACACTTCCACGAAGTGATAGAAGTTAAAATCACATTTTTTCTAAACTTATCATATGTAAAATATAACTTGTAAACGTATTTTGAGAGCAAATGATTGCAATGCTTCAGCAATAGGCTAAAGTAAAAAACAAAATACATACTGAACTTGGATATATAGTGACTAATTTGTGGAAAGTTAGATTTTAAATGGCAACACTGCACGAGAGAGAGCTTTGTAGCTTTGAAATCAAAAATTACGTAAACGATGGGTTCTACAAAGCTGAAATAAGGTGAGGATTTCGCTATATTTTGGTCCTATTTGTAACTGGATACTCCCCCCTCCAGTTTAATCATGACAGAATCAACCATTGTGTATCTATCAGGAGTGGTGATGGGATGCCCAGTAGTCCACCATTGGAGTGGTGTGGAAATGCCACTTGTCTTTTGATCACTGGGTTTCCATAAGTAAACTTTTTTTGCTGCATCATGCTTTTATCCACAGAAAGAAGTCGGGCAACTGGAAGTTTCTATAAAACTTTTTTGCTGCCTTATAACTAATTACCTCAAAATGATAGTTCTGCACGTTCGGATAGACAGATTCCAATCGACATAATTCAAGAAAATGGGTGGCGAAGAATGTGAAAGCCTGAAAATAGAACAGAGCTATTTAATATAAAATGCAATACAGAAAAATGAACTGAATTTAAGTCCAGCTTTTTAAATTGTGGTAAAATTGTTTGCAGAATTTTTTTGTCTTTTTTCATAAAAAATTTTGCTAATATTTACGAAAAATGAAATTTAATTATAGTTTTAAATGATCATGGCTCCGCATTTTAGTTACAAAACACACAAAAACGAACATTTTCCATTACTGATGCTGTAAATAGCTATTATTATTACTAAATTATGTTTTGGTTTAATTTTCTCTTCTTTATTTCTGAGACCCATTTCCTATTATCCGATCCATTGCGATTTAAATTCTGTAAAAAATTAAATCCTGGAATAGCTGGTGCGTACTGGACTGGTACTATATCCAACATATTTATAAATTCTGCCAAAAAATGTACACCAGCCTGAAAAGTCTGAACAGCTTTGCTACGGTACCTTTTGTGACAGCATAAATTCAGATATAGACCAGCAGAGCCCCACACCTTCTTCCGCACTCGTACCTCGTCCCAACTCGTCGATTATAACCAAACTGTTGTTGCCGACATTCTGGATGATGTAGTTGATCTGGAAAATACAAAAACCTACGTCTTTCGAATAGAAATTCCCTGGAATAAACACTTAAATAGCAAGTGCAAACTCCAATAACAAAAACTTTATTAACCTATTGGCTCCAAGTTCTTTTACCTTGAAACCAGGCAAATAACAACACTATTATTGAACGTTAAAAACTTTTAGATAAGTTTGTGGCAAAACCACACAAACCAGTGCAATTATATTTCTTAATCTTGCTGTAAATTCTGAAAAATTTATAGTCGGCAAAGAAATGATATTGTAGTGATTTTCAGTCTCATATTTGACAATGCCTGAAGAGAAGACTATGTCAAAACAAGTACAGCACAAAATAAAAATAAAATAAAAAATAACGAGCAGGCCGCGAAAAAGTGCTGAAAATTTATTGCATTTATGCATGACTTCAACAAAAAAAAAACGCAAAAAATGATGAATATAAGGAGTTGTTAAAAATTTAATATACTTTCCTTGGGATGAAGGACTGCAATAAAACAGAAAATTTACCTCTTTCATTTCCATGGTGAATGATGACGTATTGGTATCAATGTCATCATCGCTTCCCACTCGGGAGAAAATGTGATCGGAGAGGCGAAAAGATGCAAATTCGGCGGGCACGTAACATCCCATTTGAGCGAGAATCTCAAAAACAAATGGTGATCCACTATTAAAATAATTGCGATCTTGAATAAGTGAAATTAATTTTAGTAGACACGGACGTACATCCGATTTCAAGCACTGCAACTAAGCAGCACTTACAGCACCTCCATGTTTTTGCGGGCACAATAGTGAAGCTATCCACCGATCGGGTCACAAAAGAAACGCATTTGCAATAGGAGTGTCCACACCATAACAGTATGAAAATGAGCAATTCACTCCTGGAGTTTCTGAGGACTGTGGCGTCATATTTCGTTGCTGCTTTCGCAAGAAAGATTGAGCTGATTCCAACAAACTGCCCTTATAGGAAACAAACTGATTTTGCAACTTCGAAGCCAATAAATTTAAAATTAGACGTTTGACGCTTTTATTTGAATGAGGAAATATTCCTGAATTTCGGCAAAATTCACGTTTATTTGACCACATTACTCCACATGAAGATCGCTCAAATTACTCTTAGAACTTCAACAATGCTAATACAACAAATTCTTACGATTATATAATTGATTATACAATCGCATATCTAGGCTAAATAAAAATACCTGTAGCAAAGGGACCATTTTCAAATAAGTTGACTTCCCTCCCATGTTAGGGCCAGTTATGATGTTGAAATTCGATCCTTCAGATGCGTACACGTTGTTAGCAATCACAGTTGATGAAAATTTTGCAAGAACAGGATGTTTACCTTGCTTAATTGCCAGTGTGTCAGTAAACTCGGGACGAACTAAAAATTTACAATTGTTTCCGGTCATCTGTTGCTTCAACAACTAGTAAAGCTGACATTTTTAGCAAGTTTGATTGGTTGGAGCTGCCAGGCTCTTTCCCGTAGATGACATCATGGTGCAGCGGAAATGCTAAACCAAAGAACCCCAGCCGGACTAGAGAACCCGAGAGAAAAAGTGACCATTTCCACTCCATTCAAACAGAGGTACCCTATTATATCACCACACAGGCGGCCCATGCTGATGGATACCATATGTTGCGATTCAATACCTTTCGTATCTTCATTTGAAATAACCAAAATACATAGACATGCGTTTAAGTGGTTAGACAATAGACATTCTGTGCTATACTATAGCCACACCCAATCTTCGTTAATACAGTAGTTAGCTATGGAAAGTCGGGGTTAAGGTGAGACGATCAACAAAAAAGAATACGTCTCACCGCATTCCGTGGTGGTGCAGATGTGAGCAAATGACATGAGCATATCGAGCGTGGATATGATTTCCGATAGATTGTAGAGGCAGCCGATGTCGCCGCGAACTTGCTTCAATACATCACAAACCACACTGCGAAATAAAACGCATCAGGTTAATAAGTTGATGGCAGAGAGGTAACTGTTCGCTGGGACATATTAAGTCATCTTTTAGTGTTTTTGGTCAGTGTCTTTGAACAAAACTTTGGATTCAAGCAAAAATCTCGCCCAAACAAGATCAAACTACAGTAGAATGTACAATGAGATAACCTGTAATTTTTTCTAGGTTTTTCTTTACCCAATCACTCATAAATTTACGTCACATTGACGGCAGGTTTTTTTGGGGGGGGTCACGCGAAGCAACTGAAGCAGACATTATTTATCATTACAGCGCTCTTCAATTCAATTTCATCATTTGTATTTTCTCCGCAAATCAATAGTTCTGATCATATCGGATCCCAACCAACCACCGCCATTGTGCACTATACCCCCTCCACTACCCTACAATATCTATCTCTGGTGCGACAGTTGGAAATCTGTGCTTTCCGCATCTTTACTAACAGAAAGATTTCATAATGTTATTTTAAATACAAAAAAAATACAATCACTTATAGTGTAGATTGCGATTATTATTAAACTTCTTGATTTTCGTTGCCAAAAACTAGCTTAGCAGTGAAGCATAATGTTATTACTACAAAAACGAATAACTTATACGAAAACTAAAGCTAAAATCAACAGGGGTATATTTAAAGTTAGGCAAATCGTATTAGACTAGATTGGCGTTGAGAAGATCGAATTGATTAGTGCCCAGCGAAAGACCAGCAAATGCAGTAGCCTAATAGCGGCGTTGCTTTAGGCTAGAACTGCAAAGGCGTCGCTAACGACGCTAGGCTATCAACATCAGGATTGCCAATAAAAATTATTAAAACCTATAACATTAGAGGCCCCGACCTCGTGTTTAAAGTAGAATATCTCTGGAACGGCTAAGTCAAGAAGGACGGAGTCAACGCGAATCTAGCCTTATGCGAGTGGCCTAACTTCAGATATCCCCATTGATTTTGCTTTTAGTCCTCGTTTTAGCTTAAAAACTCACGTATCTGCGATAAAATTAATGTCTTTGATGGATTGATCAAGACGGTCGTTGAGCTGCATCAGGTCGTTGGTAGTGCAGCTACATGTTTTCTTTGTTTTTGTGACCTGTAGAAAACTCGGTAATCTACCTAAATCAATAATCATTGTTTCGCTTCAGGTAGAAGATAAATTTTCTTTCTTTTCCTGATCCCAGCAGGTCGGATCCACGATACCTGACCGCCAACTATCCCCAATGATGGCGGTCAATTGGTTCACAGCAGTTTAGATGGTCCAACGACTGGTTCTCAGCAGGTCTCCCCCGCAAATATCTGCCAGTCGGTTGTTACACACGAGTTTCAATATGTTGCGCTTTTTGACTCTTGTAATGATTTCACTCATATCTAGCTTTATCTGTAACATATTTTGCTCATTTAATGGACACCGATAAACTAAATAGAAAAACATTGCAAGAAAAAACATTAAACCGATTAAACGGAAAGTTCACAACTTGTTTTTGGCCAGTTGAATGAACCTCTACCAACTATTAATAGTTAATCAGTTGTCGACTGTACGGCAATATGTATTGCAGAGAGGCTACTTGTATTCGAGATCTGCTTCATACTTTTTGTCGTTTAGATTTATTTTTTACTGATGATGGACGTTGTCAAGCCCGAAACCTTTAAAAACTTTACTGTTTCAACTGAGGCTTTGTAGTTTTTAGCCGATTTAATCAATTGCATTTTCTTGAAGACATATTAAAGAGACCTTAGTAGACGTATAATATACCTTTATAAAATCTTCTGGCATTTTCACTGCGTCTTTCGCAGGCAATTGAATGTGGAATCCGCGAGAAACGTTGTAAGAACTTTTCAAAGACAGGTTGTACTTCTGAGCCAGCTGGTTAATCAATTCTGCAATAACGAGAAAAAAACTTTGTTAATTTCTGTATTAAAACAAAAACTGAGCATTTGTGGTAATGTTGATTGAATCGGCGACTTTACAGTGAGCAGAATGGAAGAATAATTTTAAATTGGGCTACCCTATCTGCCGTCCTGACCAGAACTGCATTTTGAAAAAAAGTACAATCCTTACATAACGATGAGCTGGTAGGATATACGTACAATACTTAGTCGTGCATGTCAACAGACCCTTCAGGCAGGCTAGGAAACATTGAAACTGCTCCTGTACAGCCGATGATCAGTTGATCACAGCAACACGAGTACACTCTTCGCATCCCAGAATGCTTCAAATCTGATTCTTTCAAGAGACACATCATTGGGTTTCTCTAACGCTTCTAAGTTTGGGGATGGCAGTTGATTATTGGGCCTCCTTGTGCCATTCACTAAAATAACGAGGAGCTAGTCGTGCAAAACTTACACAGGGAGCTGCACTCAAGCGTAACGCTACGTCGCTGTCGTAAGGTAAAAAGTTGCCGCAACGTAATTCCTATCCCCTCAGGCTGGCATCGCTGCCCCAACCCTAATTGTAATGCAAGGTTTTGAAGCAAAAAAAAGACAGCTTCATGCATTTCCTTCCCAGTTTCTGCATACTGCATCACACCTTCACAACCCAACCGCAAATCGAACCCGGGTGCGGAGGGTTGGTAGCTGAGCCTGATAACCACTACACTGCGCAGCTTGCAACAACATAGTGACAAAATGTCGTATTTAAACCAAATGTATGAGAAAAAGGCAATGGCATGTGCGTGAGCGTTTGCATGACTAGCTTCTACTACGAAAGATTTTTTTTTTGATTGATCCATATTATCCTCCACTCACGAAGAAGCGATGGTGGTGCTTTTATTTTGGACGAATCCTCACTCGCTTAGGAGTTGACCGTTTTCCAAATTTTCCACTTGACGTTTGACTTCTTCCCACGTAAATTTGCTGCTTGTTCGAAGCCACCAAACAGAAATAATCATCGTAAACCTCCTTATCCAAGGACGCAACAACGTGACCAGGGTGCGGGTTGAACCCAGATCATGCGATCGAGCTGGTCGTAAAAACGACGCCTTTACCCTTTCGGCCACGCTGCCGACCTATAGATGGATAGTCCAAACTAAAGCAAATTAACACATCTAGATGCAATCACAGTTCTCTACAAAGGGGTTGTTCAACTCTCTTTTTTTTTGTTTTCTTCCTTCATTGTATCGGCGTTATTGCTCACGCGTGAAGGAGCAGTCATGTGATCGAGTTGATCAATTTATCATCATCACATTTTCGATCCGGTATTGTCCCCGTCGACGGAGTTGGCCGGATTTCGTATGGTCATTGTCTTTCCACGTCTCGCCATTTTGATTCACAAGTATCGAGTTGACCTATTAAAGTATTTATTTATTACGTTTTTTACCTTGTTCATTATTACTCATGCGTGACGATATGAGCTAACTAACTCTTTGTAGATAACTTTGATTCACAAGTTGTTTTTTTTTCTCAGAACAACTTCACAATGCTATGGCTGGGAGCTGATTTTACCATTGATGTCGTCGATGTATTCAGTGTAAGTTTGCCGTGCGAGATCAAGAACACCGTTGATGCCTTGCTTCACCGCAAAACATCGCTGGGTTCTCATGTTGAGGTGGCCTTTCTGGTACCGAGCGTCTTTGTGGATAACCTTTTCGAGAGTGTCGTGAATACGACCTAGAAATAAGAAACTTTTATATTTGTAACATTTTTTCAAATATAAAACGTTTTTCAAATATTTATCACAGCTGAACTAAAGAAATTGAAAATACGCGAAAACAATCGCAAATAAGCCATGTAAAATACGAACATATTTCCAAACAATCGTTAAAATGAGACTAACTTACTCTCACAATGCAATGAGATACCCACCAAATCTAGCATCTTGAAGAGACGCCTTGTAAGCTTGCAGCAAATCACACTGGGCCTCTGAAACAGCATCCTGTTAAAAGAAACACATCTATTACCATCTTATGATAAACTTTAAAGAAGCATAAATACTTGTTTTAGTAATTTTCTGACCTATTATTACTATTGGCTCTGGTTGATTGCTTGAGTTGAATAAATTTTGTTTTACATTCAAAAAACCTGCTTATAATCGGCCAGCAATAACTACTTCACATCTAGGCTACATTCTTCAGACCATAGACTCTTTATTAGTAGACTGGAAACTGACAATTTTTTTTTTTTTTTCTTTACAGTTCATTTGTTCTAAAATATGCCGATTTGTCCAATCAGCGTGACTTTCGTCTTCACGATTCACTCGTTCTACCAATAAGTCCAACCAAATCAGTCGAATACGCGCGACCGCAAAGAAAACTTCGCAACATGAGCAAACTTTTTTTCTTTAGTGCTCTTCACTTTTCCTACGCGGGTCTGTTTCTAGTCTACTAAATACAAACTCTATGTCCAGACGCAACGGATAGCCTGAAATACTAAACGACAGTAGAGGAGTCTCATTTTATCAAATTAAATCTTCATTGTACTCGCTGAGCATTGCCCAAAGTGTTTAACGATGGTGCGGGGTATGGCTTGGTGTCAGTTAGCTAATATTAAGTTACACCACGTCAAACAATTTGTTGTGAGTAGCGAGCCGTCCTGTCTAATATGACAGACTTGAAATGACTGACTCGAAATTGAACGTAAGGTCTTCAGTGAAACGTGAAAAAGATCAGGATATTTACCACCAAAGCAGGCACGAGTTCAGTGGCATGTTTTGTCAGAATGCCAGTGTTGATGTGAGCTTCACGCGTCTTGTCCGTATTCTGCTTTGGTATCTGCACCAACGAAGCCAGCAAGTGGTCCACGTCAATCTCAAACCGAACCAAGGCAGACTGTAAACTAAAAAATGACAAGTCAAATTTGTAATCGTAACTTTAGATGGAGCCAGAAGGAAATGGAATTCAATGATGGTAGGATTGCTGGTATAGCCTATGTGTATTTAATTTTTTTTTTTTTTTTTCATAACGAAGATATACATTTGGTTGAAAATGAAACAATCATTATTATCCTATGCTATCGTTAGCATACTACTTTTATGTGGCAAGAATAAAAGGTAAGAAATTATACAAAACTGTTTTAAACTGACATTTCGTGGGACAACAATTTCGTGAAAAGTAAGTAAGTTGAACAAGCTTTGCAATAGCCTGAATGTCATTGATTTTGTCACACTTAATCATGCATTATCAATTTTCAAAATTTCGTCGCTTGTCCCAAGTATAAATATTTTTGATCACAAACTAATACCATTCTAAATTATTTCTGAAGTGAAATAGGCAGAGCTAATTTAAGTTCACAGAGACATCACGTCCTACAACTCCGCTTCATTTTTGACAACACCGTACTGCTGCCTCCGAGTTTACAATTCTATAATGGGCAATCGTTTTAACCCTTACTGACGCAAGTGAGGTGAAACTCCTTCGTATTAATATCACATTAATTAAATGAACAGTTAAATACATACCCAAAAAACAAATCCGACGACCCAGACAACTCATCTACACAATCCAATCTTGCTTGAATAGTGGGAAGATCGTTTGGTGGTTGAAGAATGTTGCTACGCAGAAGCTTAGCGCCACCGTGTGTCTTTGTGTGGTTTAAAATGCCAAACAACGTAAACGGTGATCTTTAACAAAGCTACAGTTTAAATCTTACTGTAAAGTTTGTCATTTTTTAGCAGGTTGATGTATTTTCATATTACAAGTTCCATAACATAAGTGTTTAGTCTCGCAGTCCAGTCTGTGAAAGATGGTTTTATAACAGATACCGCTAACAAATATTTCAGAGTTGCGAGTATTAATACCAAAACTTTAAGGTTTAGTGAAGTATTTTACAAAAATACAATTTCATTATCATTTTGTAACTTTAGTAAACAAAAAACAAAAAAACTCTAACTACAATGCATCATGCACATTGCACAATAAAGCCAAAGAACGGGTACACAACACATACAGTATGGATAAAGAAATTTTCATGCTCCGTGCATGACAACGAGATAAAAACAACACAAACAAAAGCGTTCACTAGCTTCTCCAGTCTCATCTTTCGTAGCCGAAAACACAGCGACTTGCGTATTAAAGTTTTTGCAGTGGACATCCTATACATTTCATTTTCCATGAAACTTCAGAACTAACGAAGAAATCATTCGTTATAGGCCTGATGTAAAATCACAAGCGATTCAACATATTATTTGCTTGTTTTAAACAACTGTGGCTTGTTTCTTGTCGAGTCGTGAAAAGTACACCGGTAGTCAAAGGTATATCCTATGGATTTTAGGCCAAGAGTATACATGGCCTATTGATTGGTCTGTTTGCTGCACTTACTTGACGTCTTCCAAATTAACAAGAAGTTCTAGTACAGAAGCAGTTTTCGAATCAATTAGTGTGGTTTGTTCACTGCCTCTATACACGATGCTGAGAGTTTGTGGCGCATATAAGTTGTTCTGGACAAATTCCACATACCTAATTAGGGCCGCAGCGGCAGCAAGACAATAGTACCTAAAAGTGAGTTTGGCTTGCTAAACTACGTTTAGAGTAGCTATATTAGCAAAGCATTAAAAACAAAACTTGCTGCAAAACCATAATTGTAGAGCCACTAAAAATATTGTGTAGTTGTATATTAATTCTCCTATTACCAGACTGCGTCAGACGTTAAGTGTTGGACGATCCGCACACGTTCTATTGCGATGAGTACTTCACATCTGAAGCAATCCGCACCTGCTTAAAAGTTGCCAGTGATTCAATGTTCCGGTGGATTTTTTCCGAGTTCTTGCCTGCTGAATTTGCTGCTTGTTCGAAGCCACCAAACAAAGATAATCATTGTAAAGCGTCTTATCCAAGTATCCAACAACGTGACCAGGGTACGGGTTAACCGATCATGCGATCACGGTCGTCGAAAAAGCGACGCCTTTGCCCTTTTGGCCCGCTGCTGATTTGCCCTTTGGCCACATTATTCTCAGCAAATTTGTAAATTTTAATGTACGCTAAAAACTGTCATTGCTAACAAAAAGCATTTTATTGCCAAAAATCTAACCGAAGAGATTTCTAATCTATATCTATTTTGGCTTGAACTTTAAATGAAGCTAAAGATATTTTAACTGACTAACTTAGCTTTGACATCATTCTCAATTGAGCTATGTTCCTTCATTGCCAATCTCTTTATTTCCTCTAGACCATTAGCTTCATTAAAATATCTTCTTTGAACTGTTGACACATTTGAGTTCTAAACAACAGGTTACTTATCAAACTTGAATGTTGTTATCAAATTCCCGAACTTATGACGCTAATCACCGCATCTTTTCTTTAAAGCCATAAATAACAACGCAGCAACGATATATAGCAAAAACGCTATGCCAGACTTCAGACTCTATAAGGCTTATGGAGGCAGTTCTTGACGAATTCACCACAAAATTTGTTCCTACTTAGTACAACATTAAAAAAAGCAATTGACCTTGACTTCAATCTTTTTCCAGCAAAACTGGTCGAAACGTTCGCGTTTTGAGCTGCAGTACGTAGTGATTGCAATTTAATATGCCCACCCAAGAGTAGCCAAAAACCTCGATAAAGCAAATAAACAAAGTATCAATATCGAACAAACTCTTTTTTTGTGGCCCTTTTAGTTCGCAACAATAGATAATATTGGTACAACTAACACTTTCTTAGACATGAACTAAAATTGGTTTCAAAATGACAACGTTCTCTAGCTATCATCATGGCTTAAATTAAGTTTTAAAAATAAACTAAAATATGCTGTAAAATACTTACTGGAAAATTTTCGGTAACGGTTTTGAACACTTTAGCCATATTACCGCTGTCACACATAGTACTTGGAAATACAAACTCTTTGGGTTGAAGTACATTTAATTTAGTCAGAGTTTTGACATAAGTTTGTGAATCCGGAAACTGAGACAAATTAAGAATTGGATGCTTCAAATCGATCGACGCCATTCCAACTTCACCTCTGAGACAAAAAATTATAAACTATTAAGTTTGACTACGAAGGGAGCTGGACCTCAGCTGAATTTGTAATCTCGGTCTTAAAATATGATAGCCAGTTGTATTTACGGTGCAAAAAATAGGTTTTTCGAAAATGACTATTGGCAATGATTAATTTTTATTATGAACTTCAAAGAGATACTGCTCGAAATTAGTTTTATTGAAGAAATGAGAACTACTTGAGGTAATAAAGAGGTGCCCCAAACATTTTTCCACATTTCACTTTATTCGTGAAAATAAGATCTAATCCGTTTGACTCGGCACATTTCGCAATTTAGTGACATCACAAAAGCCTATTGTATATCAGTACTGGTATCCTAGGTCTTTAAGTACCAGTAGTAGTAGCCAAGTTTTCAGATTTGGTAAGGCTACTCACTGCACCAGTTGGTAAGTTATTGGTATTAGATTAGGCCTACAGTAGTATTTTATTGCGCTAGTTTTTAATTACAGATCTGAGATTAGTCAACTGTATACAGCATATTCAGGTATTTTATTCCTTGTTGTAATATAACTTAGCTTAGTGAAAAAGAGTTGACAATAGGACTGGTATGCCAGTTGGTGTCGTTTTAAGGCTGCTATAGTATGCAATAGCCTAAAGTCTGCGAGAAATTTCGCAAAATCAGCCTTTTGTGATACCCAAAATTGTGAAATGCAGGGTTGCCAAAGGTACAGAATTAAACGGACTAAATCGTATTTTCGCGATTAAGGGGAATTGTGGAAAAAGGTTTGGGCGCCTCTTTGTTACCTCAAGAAGTTCTCATTTCTCCAATGAAACCGACTTCGAGCAGTACCTCTTCAAAACTTATTAAAAATTTATCTGTAACAACAAGATGATTTTTTTCAAACAATTCAAAAAAAGTACTCAACAGCAGTGATCCTCAGAACGTTCCTCATAATTGCAGAACTCATAGTAACCGTAAAACTTCGAAGTCCTACAGACTGTGATTTATCCAGTAAGGTACCATAGCCTGTATGATTTATTTGTATTAATGATAAAACAGTTCTAACGCCGCATGCAGAGTGTATTTTTTGCTCAGCAAGTTAGGAGATTTATTTCAAAATTTTGAAATAAATTTTGAGCAAAATTTTTATTTCAAAATTTTGAGCAAAAGAAAAGTTCTATTTGACAGAAAACCAGACTAAAACCTTTCCTAAAGTTCAGAAATCATTTTGACTGAATAAGTAAGGAAGCTCTCGGTGGAATCACGTTATTTTCTGAGAAAAGTAAAAGAAGATTCTAGCCTAAGTCAACCACTTGCATCGCTTCAGCAACATCGGCAGCCATTTTAATTTACAAATTATTACGTCACTTAACAATACGGTATGCCAAGCAGAAGATTAAGGATTTCAAACAAGGATTTTGAAATTATGGAAGTTAGGGTTACAAAGCAGTTGCTCAGCAAAATTGAAACTATAGTTGCAAAAATGCAAGGACTTTTTTGAGGATAACAGCAATAAAGTTTTAAATGAGCCCTTAGCAAATCAACAGATAGAATCTCTGAAAAGCTGCTTAATATCATTGAAAAACGACTTTAAGTTCTTGAACAACAAAGCAGACAATACAATTGGAAGCCTCTCGTTTGTCGCAAGCGATGATTTCAAAAAAAATAGGTAGTATAACCAGAGAAAACTTGGAATTGCGTAAAAAATTAAGCCGCCTAATCGAAGCAGTTGGAATGATGAACGAAAATCTAACCAAAACTGAAGAACAACTTGAAGTATTAGAACAATATGGAAGGCGTGATAATTTGGAAATACATAACATCCCTAGGACGAAAAATTAAAGAACGAACGAAATCGTTAAAAAGATTGCGAATACTCTGAATGTAAAGCTAGATGACCATGATCTTTTTTCCTCGCAGCGACTCTACTCCAACCAAACGCCTACGCCTGATTCTCCCTATATAAATTTGACACAAACTGAAGCAGATGAACATCCTCTAATCATAGTCAGATTCGTCAATTGGGATAAGAGGAATGAGATATTCGCTAAGCGTTTAAGGCCTAAATCTGCCTCAAATCCGACTTCTGGCAGGAAAACAGATTTCATTACAAAAGAAAATCTCACCAAATTTCGAAAAATGCTTGCACAAGGAAGCCAGAAAAGTTTAGCTATCAACTGGATGCAAATTTTTATGGACCTGGAAAGGACAAATTCTGATGAGTAGAAATGAGTCAAGTCTGTAAAATTTCTTCTCTACGAGATCTCGCAAGAATTCAGAACTGGCATGCAGGACTTACAGGTGAGATCTCATCAACTATTATTGTGGTAATTACTTTTGAAGTACAATTTTTTTACATAACTGACAAAAAGGGAGCTTTGTGATTGCGAATTTTTATGTACTAGATGCAGTGCGGTTCTGATACCGTTTTTTTCTGTTGGCAACTTAGAATTCAAAATGCTAAACCATTTAAATAATGCATATGAAATTAAATATGACGAACATTTTTCTCCCAGCAAATTGTCTAAATTGTCATTTACTTTAACTAAAAATGATTTTTTTATTCAACATTTTAATGTCAGAAGTTTATCCAAAAATAAAGAAGAAATTGAAGAATTTTGTGATGGCATAACTAGATTACCGGATGGTATTGCAATTTCAGAAACAAAACTGAACTAAAACATCGTGTCTAATTTAAATATACCAAATTATACATTTCTTCGTAAAGATTCACCAACTTGTGCTGGTGGAGTTGGTTTTATATTAAAGGAAATATGCAATATCGCATAAGAAACGACTTGTCTCTTAATGTCCAACATTGTGAAGATTTATGGATAGAACTTGAAACTAAAAAAAAGTATCATTTTAGCAGTAATTATCGCCATCCTGATAAATTATTATTGCCTTTCCAAGACAAGCTTTGTGATACGTTAACTGATCTAGAAAATAGTAACCTGAATTATATTGTATGTGGAGATATTAATGTAAACTTCTTTGCGAAAGACAACAAAAAAATTTCTGATTACATGAATAATTTACCTATGGTTGGGTGCAAAATGAAGATAAAAAATCACACCTGATTTGGCAAAAATTGTAGGCCTTCATTCCTAGATCATATACATACCAACATTGGCAACACATGTACAATCAGTGGGGTATCATTATTTGAGTTGTCAGACCATTTTCCTACATTTTTTGTGGTAAGAAACACCACATGTTGTGTTAAAAATGATACGAAATTTATACGCTATGTGAAACATTTCGTTCTTGAAGACTTCTTAACTGCTTTGAATGCTAAAATGTCAGAAATCAAACTAAATTACTCTGAAACTAACGTTAATACTGATGTATCTAATACTACACTTGCTTTTAAGTCAGTGCTAGATATACATGCCCCTTTGACACCGCAGACACGAAAAGAAAAACCACTAAACAAAAAGCCCTGGATTACTACAGGTCTTCTTAAGTCCATAAAAACTAAAAATAAGTTGTTCAGACAACTTTTCAAAAGTAGTAATTCTAAAAAAAAAACGTTTTACAAAAAATATCTGAACAAACTGACGCATGTAAAATGTGCTGCTAAACGTAATTACTATGAAAAATTAATTAAAACTAACCCTAAAAACTCTTCTCAAACATCGTCTGCTTTTAGAGAGATTATTGATTGCAAACATTTGTCCAACAAACTTACATTAACTTCTACAATATCAATTGAAAATCAGTTTTATAAAACAGATTCAAAACCTTTTCTGAACAAACTAAGTGATTATTTTGCCACTATCGATGCCTCTTTGTCTAAAAACATTGCACCACGAAATAATTCTTCGTTCAAAAGTCACAGAAATGCTGCTTGCATTCTTTTGTTTTTCATGAAATTACTAAATATGATGTAAGTGATTGGATTAATAAAATCAAAATTAATTATGCACGTGGTATTGATGAAATTCCTTCTAAATTCGTAAAAATGTCTTATTGTATTTTATCCCCTGTAGTAGCAAAATTGTTTAACAAAGGCATAAAACTAGAAACCTTTCCAGATTCATTTAAGATGGCATATGTTGTTCCAATAGCCAAAGTTTCATCTCCGAAGTCACTGGGCAATTTTCGGCCTGTTTCACTCCTCTGTGTTTTCGCAAAAGTGTTTGAAAAAATCATTGAAACGAATATGACAAAATTTGTGAACAAATATAACATTTTAACACCTTCGCAGTTTGGTTTCAGAGAAAACAGCTCCACTGATCTAGCTATTACAACATTTTAAGACAAATTACTACATAATATCAATGACGGCAAAATTACATGTTCAATCTTTCTTGATTTAAATAAAGCCTTTGATTCAGTGGATATAACCATTTTATTAAAAAACTTTGCCATTATGAAATTCAAGGCCCTGCATTCAATCTACTGAAATCCTATCTTACAGATCGTAAAATCTGCACGAAAGTGAGGTGCAACATATCCAAATTGTGTAAGATAGAGCATGGAGTTCTGCAAGATTTGATATTTGGCCCACTATTATTCTCACGATATGTCAACGACCTGCCCAATGTTTCCAGTTTTGAAACTACACTGTTTACAGATGATACCAACTTACATATTTCACATAACCTTAAAATTCTACAATCTGTGGTAACAAATGAAATAAAAAAAATTGACACTTGGATGAAACTCAACAAATTAACCATCAACTACAAAAAAAGCTGCTATATGCTTGTTGATAAAAAATGTACGAAAACGACCAATTTCAGACTGCATATTGATCATTACCCAATTGAATTAACGAACAGCAGTAAGTATCTAGGAATTTACTTAAAATAGGAAATTATCTTGCTAAAATCACATTGACTATCTCGCTAAAAAGCTTTCTAAAGTTTGCGGAATGATCTATAAATTACGTCACTACGTTTCCTTATCAACTCTTTGAATAGTTTATCATAGCATGTTTCACTCACATATTCAATAAATACTCCTTATTAAATAGGGGTAGAGCTGCCAAAAGCCATTTTCTTAAACTTTCAATTCTACAAAACAAAATTTTAAGAGCATGTCTTTTTTGTCCCCGTCGTAATGAAACAAATTTATTATATTCTAGGTTTAGAGTTCTGAAGCTTGATGACATGATCAAAATGGAATTCGCTGAATTTATTTCTAAGTAAAGCAATAACATGTTACCAAATTCTTTCAACAACTATTTCATCAAACTCGAAAACATACATAACTACGATACTGGACAAAAAAGTAGAAATGAGTACTTCCAAACTTCTTTTGGCACTGAAACAGGGAAAAAACGTTGCATTATCTCGGTTTGAATGAATGGAAAAGTATTCTGCACGAATATCGTCGATGTTCATTTACAACATTTAAGAATTTTGTAAAAATAAGCTATTAAGCAATTACAATTGATGTGCTTAACTACGAGAAATACCAGGTTGTCACTTTTGTGATATTGTACACTTTTTTCGTTATTTTTGTATTTTCTTTTGTACCTGCTGTACTTTCCATGTTTGTGTCACTATTCATACAGTACCTCTATTTTAACTAATTGTTTTCTCTTAAATTACTGAAGTAGCATTCGGTAATTTGCATGTATAGTTTCGAGCAGAAATATGATTGCTGTTGTAGTCATTATAACCATACCTTATACAGTAACCTTCCGCTATTTTTTTTTTTTTTCTTCACTGTTTGAACTGCCATAAAGTGATATACGTAGGCCTATCAAACTGGTTAAAATAGTAATAATTTATTTAAAAACATTGATTGCATTGTCTACATTTTTAATTATCTTCCAAAAAAAAAAAACGACGAGGTGTGGATATTGCCTATAAATTCGGGTTTATGCTGCTGAGTGTGTTTGAAATTCCAGAAATTTATATTCAAAATCGTACAGCGTTTGTGCTTTAGATCCTCATATTCTTTTTTCTAAAGGCTGCAATGTATAATTTGACCATGGTACGGGCAAGATACTTATTTTATTCCATTCCTGTCTATGATTGTCTGAAAAAAATTTTTTTAGCATAACTTCAGTGTTTGTGCTTAATCCACTTGAGCTAAGGGTCTATCTAATGCGTAAATTATCGAAATTCCGGAAATCTAAGAGAAGTTGGTGATCCTAATTTTGGGTTGTGGCTGGAAAAAAATTTTTTTAAGGGTTGATGGCCTTCAGATCTGCTTGATGTGATATGAACAGTCATCTACGGCATTAGCGTGCAATCGAGTAGGAAGTTGAGTCAATGTGTGCTTAGGTTTGTTTTGTTATATCGATCGGTTTTCTTAAACACGATTGAATTTAGACGAACTGAAGAATGCATTGTTATGGCTTTTGGATTGTTTGCATGTAAATGCAATCATTGTCTTGATTATCCAATTGTTAGTCGGGTAAAGAGTGCGAAAATTTTTGTTTTTTTACTATACACAGTGTTGGCGAAATCGTTTCTTTAGATTATTACTTGATGTTATTTCTACCAACTCAAAATATAACAGTTAAATTCAGTCTTTTTTTAAATGTTATTGTTGTATAAGAATATGACTTAAAACTAAATTATGACTGACTTGCCTTCTTTAATACTAAACAAGTTGAGCTTTTAACAATGTACAATGTCTAAATAATTCAATTTTTTAATCAAGCAAAAGTCAGTTGTTTTTTTTTTGTGTGTGTTTTTTTTTCTAAACATTCAGTGCAAAGCTGGCAAAACTGTTATTGTTACCTGTTACATTGTTAATGATATTTTGAGTTTTTTATGTTTAATGACAAGCTTAAATTTATGCCTGTAACTTTTAAGTATTGCTAAAAGGTGCAATCTTTGCACTGAAGTAAAATTTACTTTACCGCAAATCTTTGCGCTGAAGTAAATTTTTTCAATTTTTCATTTTCATCATTACAGTGAAGCACACCGTAGTTTTCTTTGACAATAGTTTGCCCATAAAATAAACAATGATAGAATAAGCAAGAGATTTACCTAGCTATTCCTCTACCCTCTACAATAGCCACCACAACTGATGACTCGGAAGCAATCCGCGGTGTTTCTCCACATTGATTTTTTGGTGTTACCTTTCTCAAAGGAGTGCTCTTTATTGTTGATGTACCTGAAGTATGTTCAAGTCTAAAACAAATTCATCAGTGCTATTAAAATCCAAGAATAAGCTCACCTGACAATAAATTGCCATTGCATGAAACACTGAGTAGTGGTTGTTGGAATGCTAACTTAGAAAACGTTTAAATTTTGCAACCTGAAACATCTAAAAACGATTGGATACTTTTTAAAACATGCATGTTGTTACCTGCAAAATCTTGCCGGAGTTTTTGGAGTAGAACTCATAGCTGCACGTTTTGGTGCAGGAGCAATCGGCATTTGAAAAACTGCAAGTGAAAGTAAATCAGTACTACTAATGCTTGCATGAGCAATAGTATCACTACAAAAAATCGAATTAAACCTTCATTCAAACATAGAATAGCAGTAAAAATGTTATAAAATAATCTTTTTTTGTTATTTGTGAGAAAACAAAAACCATTGTAAATAAAAAAAGAATTCCACTTTGAAATGTGAAAAATTTTAAAAAAAGTAAGTTGCTCAATCAAATACTGGCTGAATATAAATAGTTCTTAGCTGGAAAAATTTGAGGCAATAAATCATTTTTTTAGGTTTAAAGACAAAGAATTAGGTTTGAAACATTATTTGAGTTTTGGTTTGAAATGCAAAAACAAAAAATAAAATTCTCAACTAAAAGGTCAACCAATTGCTGCGTAACCAATAACCATACTAACCACATACCATAATTGGTGTTTTTACCAGGGTTTGAAGTATCTTTAACAGTTGTGTTTTCAGTAATTTCTGCAGTAGCACACAGTGTGCTTGAATGGGCTGAATTAGCTGCATTGGGAGTCTTTGCTGCAACTGTAAAATAATTTTTTGATCAAAGATCAGTGAGTACTAGTATATTTTGTTCTATTGATGGATTGCACGTGACGTCATTGCACTGCTAGCCAAACCACTGGATGTCAAAATCGCGGATCAGCACTATGTAAATGCATGCAAAAACACTAGCAGTGAATATATAGTGCTTATTTTTAGGCTCTAAATTCGTTGATTCTTTTTAACATTAAAGTTAAATATTAGATAAAAGCCTGTAAAAACTGAAAAAAAATTTTAATGAATAAGAATTCGGTTTTGTTTTCTATTTTCAATGACATAAATTCGGCTTGCTCTCAAGCAACTCATGAGAACCATGTAATATACACAGTGGTAGCTGCTAGCTAGCTTCAGTTATCAAATGCAAGGTTTACTATTGATGGCGCTGAAATAAAACAGTCGTATTTCCTTCATTCGTGACAGATTAGCTTGTTTATAAACTTTTGTAATTTCATAAGTTTATTTTGCAGGATCTATGGTGATTTTTTTCATTTGATGTTGTCATTAGCGGCTTAACGCTATGGTTGCTAGGAGTTAAAACCCATAAGCAGTTGTTTTTCTAGAATTATTTTGTAAAGATGTCATTGAAAGTTTAAGCTAATGATTTAACTGGCCTCAGTGAAATGTTGATCGCGCCTTAATTTGCATGTATTTCAAATTGAACTAGTGGTGTAAAATATTATTCACATATTGTGCTTAAATTAAATGTTAATCCGCCTCGTGGTAATGCTGTGGCAAAGAATTTTATGTATTTTAGGATATGGCCGAACTTACAGTGTGAACCAAAGCCAAAAACCGGACAAAGCAAACAATATCAGTCACAATGGACATTCACGCTTCACAAACGGCATAACTTTTTAGACTCACTGAGTTATGTAAGCTGCTTGAATCGATCCTGGTAACTTTCAACTAAGTTAGGCTATCTACTAAACTTTCAACTTAACAATCAAATTCTTTAAACATGCCCACTGAAGGAATTAAGCATTGATTTATGGTAACGTCCAATGCTTTGTATTATCGTTTTGACGTCAAATTGTTTTGGTGGGAAAAAGCTGTGACGTAGCTGCAATTCATCAATATGTTTTTAATTTTGTGTCCAAGATTATAAATGGTATTTAAATGGCTAATAACTGTAAATGGCTAAGTTAGATCCTTGTGGCTGGGGTGGAACACGAGTTATGTCTAACTCAGTGTTATGTACAGAATGGGGTAAGTGGATCCATGCAAGATGCATGGATAAGAAGAAAGTTGCAGTTTATTTAAATAAAAATTTTGTTTGTAAGAAATGTAAAAGTGTGGTAAAGAACTTCAAGAGATCAGCAGATAAAAAAATTGTGTGATGGTGTGGAAACTGTAATCAAGTTCACTTATCTAGGTGACAGATTGAATGCAACTGGTGGGTGCGAAACGGCAGTAACAGCTACATCAAGAATTGGTTGGATGAAGTTCAGGGAATTTAGCAAAATACTTAAAGGCACAAGGTTTTTATTAAAGATGAAAGGAAAGATTTACAAAAGTTGTGTAAGATCAGCTATGTTGTATGGAAGTGAAGCATGGTGCTTGAGAGAAAAAGAGATGGCAATTTTGAGAAGAACAGAAAGAGCTATGATTCGAGCGATGTGTGGTGTGAAACTATTAGATCGAAGAAACAGCAAGGAGTTGATGGACATGTTGGGCATAGAGTAGTCATTAGATAGGATGACTAAAGCAAGCAGTATGCAGTGGTACGGTCATGTCACAGTATAAATATCATACAGTAATCTTACTCAATTGTGACGTGTGTCCGCATTTTTTGAGAGGTAAAAGCAGCGCTGGGTTTTTTTTGACGTCATAATAGTGACATGTGAGCGGACGAGGATAACGCCAAAATATAGGAATTATTTTGAAATTTTACGTGTGTTTTCTTGGCTTGACGACGTTACCGTCTTCATCCTTTTTTGCGCCCCTACACGTTAGAGGACAGCATTTTTCCCCTCTGCATTAGTCCAGATATATCGCGGTCTAGCTTCTTTTGTAGAGTTCGCACGGGATCAGAATTAGTCTCGATGGAATCGTCAAAGCTCGGGCTTCGACTGGCTATAATTTTGACCTCACTTTCTTGTGATGTCACAAAGTAGTACGTTTTAGAAGAAAAAAAATCGGAAATTTTCCTACACAAACAACCTTTAGTTACTTGGGGTTTTGCTCACAGCCGGAGCTCAACATTAAAAGTTTTTCCACACTTGGTTCGTTTCGTTAACTAACTATCCTGCAAATTTTGTTTCAATAGCTTAACGTTTAACGAAAATATCCTTGATTGTTTGCTTTGTCGTTGTAAAATTCGTCTTGAATTGCAGTTATATGCAGTGATTGTGTTATTGCTTAGGCATATCACCAAATAGACTGTGACATCATTATGAAAGTTTTTAGTTAGCCGTATGACTAACCCGCTTAAAAAATATTCATGACAACAAGCGATTTAACAAAAGTTCCATGGACGTAAAGAGTTATTTACTGCATGGTAGCAGAGATGTAAGTCGAGCCGGGCTTTTCAGGTCGGGTTCGGACCTCAAGTTGACAAAATTTCGGGCTTAATTCGGGTCTAAGACGTGCTTTTTGTCTTAGGTGCACAAAAATATAATCAAAATAACTTGACAACATTGCTAAATTTTTCAGATAAACCTTAACTTTCGGGTTTTTTCGGGCATGAATTGGGCTTCAATTCAGTATTCGGGTTGGGGCTTATATTTTCGGGTTTGGGCCTGAACTAGTCGGCCCGTTTACAACTCTGCTTGGTAGTTAATTATATCTCCCTTAACGTGAGTTTTAACTTTCCCCATTGACTTCCAACAGTTACAATGAGCTAGTCTCTCTGATCATGTGGTAATCATTATTATCTCTGATATCGGTTTAACACTCCCTTGTAAATTCTTGACTATGCCTGCACCTGTTGCAAACTATTTCGTTGAACAGGGCAGGGCATATTTAGGAGGGGGACATTGTGCCAAAGCCCCCCCTTTGGGTTGCCAGTAATGTTTGAATACCTCATAATAGTACGCAAAATTGAGTCATGCCCCCCTCTTTGGAATTTGAGTAGAAAATCTGGGCAAAAAAACGGACTGAATCTGATTATGACCTGAGTGAAGACCTTTTTTTTTTTTTTTTTTTTGGTCTTTACGTAAATATGGATAGAAGAACGGGCTGAATCTGAGTGAAAACCTTCGTTTTTTATTTTCATCTTTTTGGTCTTCATGTTTCTCATCTGGTTTTTATCTACCTTTTCAAATTTCTGGCTACGCGCCTGGCCCCTCCTTTCAAAAATCCTGCGTACGCCACTAGAACAGGGGTCGGCAACTTATTTCTCTTGGACTGTATCCGGCCCGCGATCTCAAACATCCATCCGAGATCCCTTATGTGACTTCCGGAAGTCGTTGGCCACGCAACCAAATCCTGCTCCGAAACTATCCCAACATTTGACAAAACCTTTTTTTCTTAGGTCCTCAACTACAAATCGGCCAAAAACTACCTTAAAATTTGGTGAATACCTTCTTTTATTTTTATTTTCTTTCAAATGATTCTAAAACGTGCAAAATTGTATTCAAATGGCATTAAAATAGCTATTTTTTTGGGAAAAATCACTAACATTGCACAAAATGACCCCATAGCCTCGGGCGGCGGCTGCCTACCCGCAGACCCTAGTATGTTTGTATGTGACATGCTTAGTTGCACCAGTTTACTCAGGGCGTCGCTTAAATGACATGTTTTTGATCAAATTTTTTTAAAACTTGGGTTCAATCCGCCGTTTTCCTCAGCAAGATTCTCGCTGCGCCACTCTATTTTTGCTCAGATGAACGGTTGCCATATTTTTGAAGTAGAAACGCAAAACAGAATTATTAGAGAACCGCATTTTCTCCTGAATTTGAGAAAAAAAAAATCAGAAAAAACGATGTTTATTCACTTCAGAAAAATTGCAATTTTGTTCGAATATGAGGTGAAGTTAAATAAAAAAAATTAACAAAAGGTCAACATCTTCATCATAGGTAAAATGTAAATCACAATTTTTTGCGGATTTGAGATGAAGACCAACTATATTATTCAAGCGGACAAGACTTCAAAAAAGTGACTAATACCAAACCCATTTAAACATGATAATAATAAATGATTTTGTTCACTACCTCTACAACTAGAAGAAAATAACTAGGATTGGGCAAAATTATTGCAGCTAAATTAAAGTTTTATCATGAATTACACTGAACGTCTGCATCAATAAACGATAACTCATACAGTCTATGAAAGCTTTTTTTCGATCAAAAGTTCTAGAGGTTCACGATTACTACTTCATAATGATGTCACAGTCTATTTGGTGATATGCCTAAGCAATAACACAATCACTGCATATAACTGCAATTCAAGACGAATTTTACAACGACATAGCAAACAATCAAGGATATTTTCGTTATACGTTAAGCTATTGAAACAAAATTTGCAGGATAGTTAGTTAACGAAACGAACCAAGTGTGGACAAACTTTTAATGTTGAGCTCCGGCTGCGAGCAAAACCCCAAGTAACTAAAGGTTGTTTGTGTAGGAAAATTTCCGATTTTTTTTCTTCTAAAACGTACTACTTTGTGACGTCACAAGAAAGTGAGGTCAAAATTATAGCCAGTCGAAGCCCGAGCTTTGACGATTCCATCGAGACTAATTCTGATCCTGTGCGAACTCTACAAAAGAAGCTAGACCGCGATATATCTGGACTAATGCAGAGGGGGAAAATGCTGTCCTCTAATGTTTAGGGGCGCAAAAAAGGATGAAGACGGTAACGTCGTCAAGCCAAGAAAACACACGTAAAATTTCAAAATAATTCCTATATTTTGGCGTTATCCTCGTCCGCTCACCATGTCACTATTATGACGTCAAAAAAAAACCAGCTCTGCTTTTTCCTCTCAAAAAATGCGGACACACGTCACAATAGTTTTTGCATGGAGTGAGAGTACTGTATGATATTTATACTGTGGTCATGTTTTGAGGAAAGAAGATGAAAATGTGATAGTGAAGGCTTTGGAATTTGAAGTGAGTGGTAGTGGAGGAAGAGGAAGACCAAAACAAATGTGGAAAAAGTAAGTAGAGAATGAGATGAAGAAAAATGGACTGGGGAAAGAAGATTCGCATGATCAAACAAAATGGCAAGGTGTGGTAAAGACAATGACCATATGAAATTCGGCCAACTCCGTCGACGAGAACAATACTGGATCCAACATGTGATGATGATGATGATGATGACAATGATCATGATCACGATCTTGGAGATGTAGAAAGAAGATTAACTGGCATATGAAAAACTGCTTTATGAGAGCAATGTAAATGTAATCTTAGAGTAACCCATCCCACGCCACCAGCTAAATGTAATGTTACTATAGCTATACAACCAGTGTAAACAAGGCTTAAAATGAAATATAGGCCTGTTTTGTTATTGCAAAGTAGACAAAGCAATATTACTCTACAAACTGAGTGACTAATCAATCAACATTTACAAATTTTAAAAACTTTTAGCATTTTGTAGTAGCCCAGCTTTATATTATTGCTCTAGAAAAATCTTGAAATCATTTGTTGCACCTGAGCTGTTAGGGCCTAGTCTATGCAGATCTTTTGCTAATTAATTACTAGGTAGCTATATTACTACTCTACAGACTCTTATAAAGTTTTTCAACAACTTCTTTAGGCCTTAACCATCAATAATCATGTTTCCATTTCTCTCAATTACAATTATAAGAAAAGCTTAATGGGGCTAATCCAAAAATGGGCTAACTACAACTATTACCATTATATGCACTGTAAAACCAACCTGATGAATCCGGAGTTTTCTGGGCATTAGTTCCAACACTAGTTGATAATAAACTGACATCTGAATAAGAGTTTATATCAGAACTATCTGGGGTTTCCAACAAACCAAAGTTGTACTTTGGAAAAAGTGAGGCATTTGCCATACCTACCTGCCTACTGGATTTATTACGCTAATCTGCAGGTAATCTTTTAGTGTAGGCTAGCTGACAATATACTGGTAAGTTATAAAGCCGATTTTCCTGCCTTGAATTATGGTAGCCTACCGCCATCAATTGCCTAGGTTCTACTGGTACGGTAGGCTACCGGTATATTTCCAGATTGTATTCAATACTGGTAACCTACAGCACTAGCCTGCTACTACTGCTTGTAACCGATAGCCTACAGTGTTTGAAGTTAGAAAATGATCAACTTCTTAAGCACATGCAGAATCAGAAATTGTGCGAAGAATTGAAGCATCACTGCTTTTCATTACACCTTCGGGAGAAAATCGTTTGGAAGAAAATGTAACCAAAGCTTAACTACCACTAACTTGCTATCAGTACCTGTCGCTAAACTGTACAGTGTAGAATATACCATAATGATCTTGGATTTTTGAGATCTATGACGGCCAACTCTGCTTCCTTTCTAGGTTACATACCGGTACCATGAATCTGCCTTTTCCAGTGCTTCAACTAAGCGCTTAGCAGACGATATCATGTTAACCCCTACTTTTATACAAGTTACACATCTCATGCATTGTTATCAATACAGCCTACTTTTAGTTTTATATGCTAGTCCAGTAGCTCAGGTTAGAAAACGACAAATTAGGTTAGTATCTGCCAAACAAGTTGCAGACTTCAAAATCAGTTATTTTATAATCTTGATTCAGGTTGATTCTTAAGATTGCGGAGTGGATTGTTCTTGGAAAGCCGGAGCACGGTCAGATTTTTATTAGCTGTCCACAAGCCCGTAACCAGAAACTGAGCACAGGGGGGGGCATTTTTTTAGCAGGAGGGGCCAAAATCTTTTCGTTTGCTTTCAAAAACATCAAATTTTAAAAAGTTAACGTCTAAACTAGCACAATTTAAATTTGTCTTTTATGTAACTAAAAAGATTACCCGTACCGAATAATATGTAAGTTGAAATTTGGAAACAATTCAAAAAATGTATGAACGAAGCTAAAACTTTTTTCATAAATTGCTTTCAGCTCAGCTAATATTTTCACTTGCATCCAAATAAATGTCTAAATTGTTTTAAAGCAAAATGATCAATAAAATCTGTGATCACTTTCAGTAGCGTAGCCAGGGGGGGGGCAGGGGGGGCTATAGCCCCCCCATTGGCCTGTCAACCAAAATGCAGCATAAAAAAATACCACGTTTTTAGTTCTTTTGAGACTGTTTTTTTCGCTGGAATTGACTAAAAAGTGATTTAAAGCATCTTTTGTAACATATATCCAGGGGGGGGGCTAATCGTCAAAAATGAAAGTCACAAATCAATGAAAACTTTAAAAAATGCCGAAAAATAAACAATCAAATTTGATCGCTAGTGTAAAAACGCCAAACATAGGTTTTATCTACAAATATTTTATAAACTCAGGAATAAGGAGAGGGGGGCTATTTAGTGTTAGTTAATTACCAATCACTTCTCTCAAATATCTTTCCATTAGCCCCCCTCCAATTTTTTTTTTTTATAAAATATAGACGAAATAGATTACTCTGTGTGAGTTTTATTGAATAATAGGATTTTATGATTTACCAGCATGTAAACAAGAGAACTGCAATGTTATCATTAGCCACTTCCCATATGGCACATTAATGCAACCAGTTGAATCATGTTGCGTTGCCAATTTGTATGCCACGTTTTAAAAGCATTATTTTTTATTAAAATAGCTCTAAAATTAAGTTATTTTTGCAAAAAAGTGGAAAATTTTCGAGCGCTGGGGGCTCCGCCCTCAAACCCCAAAACAGCCCCCATTTCGAATTTCTGGCTACGCACCTGATCACTTTGTTGCTATTTGAATGCATGTTATCAAAATCAAAAAATATGCTATCTATTTTATTTGCTGAACTATTATTTTTAAATCAAACTTAGTTGAAGAGATCAATCCAAACACTTTAAAATATTACTTTCTAGACTAAAGTACCGTACGTACAATATCATAAACCTTCTACATAATTCGTGCATACTGGACGCAATGATACGACACTGTCGTTTCTTTACACTCTCCCACTCTCTGCAATTGGAAAACTTTTAGAAATGGAACTTGCAGCATAAGACCCAAAAATATTTTTTTCTTAGAAAGCTCTATTTTGCCAAAAAATATTTTGCTTTTTTTTTTGTTCTGCTCTTTTCTTTCGTCACTAATTCTTTTGGGATCCTTACACGAGTTCGAATAACACTTGATCGAAAATGCTTTTTTTCACTTTCCCGCCTAGTGACGCTCATTGCGTGCTGCACTTAGTCGAAAATCTAAACGTTATTTTTTCTATCTCATCTAGTAGATCCCATTTTTTTTGGGCTGCATTTTTCGGGAAAACAGTTATTCCATTTTATTTATCTTTCTTTTTTATTGGTCTAACCAATGACATAAAACAATGACATAAAACTAGATAATCCGAAACTCCGCGAATGCGCTCATTTTATTCTCTGCTTGGTCACGCTTGGCTGCAGGCCCCACTCTTCTACTTTTCTCTGGTACTGGCGATTGGTGCGCAGTTTGAAAAAGGTCGGTTGAAGCGCTAATAATGTGCTTGCACAGTAATTAACGGTGGTTTGCTGTGAACTAATCTGTATTCATGTTTATGTTATTCGAGTGAAAGCGATATCTTGAAAATTGGAGCTGATTCTACAGGTCTTTGATAGCCTATTCAGAGTAGGATCGAGTTCGTTCTTAATCGTTTAAAGAGTGTGAACGAAATAGTCGAAGTCTTACTCATCTGCACCAACATTTTTCATAGGTCATAACTTTTGCTGTAGTCACTCGATCGATCATTCGTATGAACCAGGCACTTTGCGTCTGTCTTACCACATCAACGCCTAACACAGGCGTAGCCAAGAGGGAGGGGGTAAATGACATTGCCGCCAATGATAAAAATAATGACAACAAAGTCTTTTTTCAGCTTAAGTTTATTTTAACACTTTTGCGTTCAACAGTACTATATTAATATCCAACCACTGTAATGTATTATCCGGAAGAAAATCAGGCTTTTTGTCCTAAAAGTTGCAACCTCAGTCCCTCATCTAACCTTTTTGTGTGTACATAATGCAATAACATGACTCGTAACCATCTATTGTACTAACTTTGAATAACAATCCACCTCCATCTAAGTAGTTTTAACGCGACAAAATAGTTTTGAAAAAAAAAATTAGCTTGGGAAAATGCTTATTGAACAAATTATTGAATTTGAATTGAGCGAGCCTGAGTCGTGGTCGTTCATGTACTCCTAAAACTGGTTGTTTTTACGATAAAACAAAAATCTCTTAGGCAAATCTTTGAGTAAATTATTATGTACTAGCTGCTAAAAATATTACAGGAGGCTTTGCATCTTGCTTCACCCTACTTGGACCAAGCCACTTGCAAAATTCAATCTAAAAATTCAAGATTTTAAACGTGTTATGGACTTAACCTGTAAGTAAATGGAAGATTGAAAATTTTAATTTTTTCAGTTGGCTTTCAAATCTTAAAAATTTAGTAATTTTAAATAGATCGACAAACGTGCGAAATGTGATCCAAATGGCCTTAGAATTGCAATCTTTTCCAAAACATTCCAAAAAATCGCCCAGCGGCGGGGGGCTTTGCCACCAAACTCTAGTCTGTGATACGTTTAAGGTACACTAGTTTACTCGCCATCTCTCCCAATTTACAATTTTTTGAAAACTTTTCAAGTTTTGGTTCAAGTCCTGACCCCCTTTAGCAAAATCCTGGGGCTTCTGCTTCTGATCCTCCGTTTTACGGTATCTTTTTCCCATTAAAAATTCCTTTTGAAAAGTTCTAATGACGTCATTGCTTTGCGGTTTGGCTCCACTGATCAAAAATCCTAGCTACGCTTATGACGCCTAGCTCTTTTTTGGGTTCTATTTGCAAGTCTTTCCTCTGGCTGGGCCTCCATTGCGGGTAGACTGCTTAGCCCTCATGGGAAATATGCGTCAAGTGTCTTTCCCAAGGACACAAGGACGTATTTCAGTCACTAATTCTGAAAAAAAGATGCGTTGACGCTTTTTCGCAAGAAGTTCGTAAAATGTATGAATCTTCAAAGGTAAAGGGGTTTATTTAAGACATCAGACGACATTTAGAGTTTTGATCGTATGCTGTAGCTGATGATTTATTTTTGCTTTATCCTGCTGTCACGAAACAACGGTGGCGCTGTATATCAGACAAAACCGTATCTGCTTTGGAGTTTCTCTGCGATCAATTTCAAAACATACCCTTGATTTTTCTCTAAATTATTTTGATGAATTCAAGTTTTTTTCACTAAAACGTCTCAAAATCGACGGTTTTCTTAATGAAAAAAGAAAAATTTCTTGAGCGGCGACCCTCCAAAATAAAATTTGCAGCTGAAATTTCACGCAAAAATATTATAAAATAATCTCTTTTGTAAAAAAAGAGCGAGACTTTTCAGCGGCAAAGACTCCGCATTCCAAAGTAGAAGTTAATGTTTTTCATGAAGATACTTCACCACTGGATAACATATCTCCAAAAAAAGAAATCAAAAACGCACAAACTAACTAACCATATACACTCTTTTCTAGAACAATTTTATAAGAACACTAGGCTCATTTTTGCTCAAAATTTAAGAAATAATTAAGAAAAATTCCAGCCTCAGCAGCAAAAATAAATTAAGGACAAACGTAAAAGGAAAAAATCCAAATAAATAAAAGAAACTAAATTCTGTACTGATTCAAAACTATAAAATTTCAGTGGTTTTCTAGTATTTGCGAGCAAAATTGCAACTATTATGAGATTAAAGAATGCTGTTGCGCTCTATGCGAGTATCTGAGAAAATTTTTGGCAGTCGTTCAAGTCGAAAAGAGCAATTTTGCGTTGCGGCAAAAGCAGTAAAAAGCGTTCACTCAACCACACAAAGCTTTGGAAAAATGGTCGCTAAAATTAACATCTTAACAGTTGTACAAAATGTGGTTGCTAAAATGAACATCCGTGTTTCAAACTTTAAGCACAATTGATGCTAAAATTCGGCAAAAAAGTACAAACAGCCAGCCTTAACTTTTACTATTTAATGGTTCTTATAAAAAAGTATACTGTATGCCGAAAAAAGCTACGGCAAATTTTTTTGACATTATGAATATTCAGTTTATTTTTGCCATTTCTGGCATGGAAGCAACGAAAATTAACGTACGCTCTTGGCTCTTCAAAGTTCAATGCTACCGTAGTAACAACAACACAAAATGAAACATCAAACTGGCACGTACATATTTAGAGTAGTTCAACCAATTCAGTGTGAAACATTTAAAATATTTTGACTCAGAAAAGCAGAAGAAATGAGAAACCACAACAATAAACAAACAAACAACACTTTTCATATCTACATTTCAGTGATGTCGTAACATTAAGTTGTGATAACACGTTGATATTTATGTATTTTACGCAAAACTTACCGGTACTCGAAAATTGGATTTTGGGGGTAATTTAGTGGTTGACAAAACTTTACGTAGGTTACGCAAAGCCACAATTTACAGATACAACGATATATGTTATAATTGCTACCCTATTGTTAGTTGAGCAAGGCAAAGGCTGAACAATACAGTCACTGTCAGCAGCAGGGCATGGTATGGAATGGAATGGAAGACGATTTTTCCATATTCCATACTGGAAATTTTCTTCCATTCCATTTCCATTCCATACTAAAAATCTTCCATTCCATATTCCATTCCATACTAAAATTTTCTTCCATATTCCATTCCATACTTCCATACCAAGGTAAGTTTAGACCGGAAGCAACGCGTAATTTGCATTGCACTTTTGCGACGTTAAAGCGTACTTCTGCAAGGTAACCAGTATGGTGCAATAAATCTCATCCCATATTTGAGGCACTACCGCAATGACCTACCACAAAAATTCACTCAGGATAAAAATATCAACCACAGGCGCAGCCAAGATTTTATTTGATTGGGGGGAGGGGGCAAAGTGCAAACCACATGCAATGACAGCATCAGAAATTTTCAAAAGGTGGGATTTTTATGGGACAGACATACCGTAGAATGGAAGGTCAGAAGTCGGGGCCTGTGTGTGTGGCACATAACCATGATTTTGCTGAAGGAAGAGACCTTCAACCAACAGCTATGAAGATTTTCCAAAATGTCTAAATTGGGAAACGAGGTGAGCAAACTAGTGTAAATAAAACGCGTTGCAGACCAGGGTTTGCAGGCAGAGTCCCAAGCCGCAAGAGACTATGAAGATCTTGGGGCGAAATTTCCAGCCGCTGGGTGATCTTTTGTAATGCTTTGGAAAAAGTAGCTATTTTAATACTAATGCCATTTCGATCACACATTTCGCACGTTTTCAGAGCCATTTGAAAAAACCACATTCTTAAGATTTGAAAGCCAATTAAAAAGCTTTAATTGTTTAGTCCTGCCTTTATTCACAGTTCTAGCCCAAAACACGTTTAAAATCTTACATTTTAGGGTTAAATTTTGTAAGTGACTTGGCCCAGTTGGGGAGAAGCAGGTACATTGCCTCCTTCAAAAAGTTTCACTCGAAGAGTTGACTTGGAGATTTTTGTCTTGAAAACTATCAGTTTTAGGAGTACGTGTACGACCATGGGGCTGAGGCCCCCTCAATTCAAATTTAATAATTTGTCTAATAAGCATCTGCCCTAGCTAACTTTTTTTTAATATTTTGTCGCGTAAAAACTGGCGAGGTGCAGGGCAATTATTATTTGAAGTTTGTGCAATAGATGGTTAGTAATTATGTTGGCGCATTACCTTCATAAAACGGTTAGATAAGGGTCTGAGGTTGCAAATTTTAGGACAAAAACCCTGAATTTCTCCCGGGTTATACGTTTAAATTGCTTGGCAAGAATTTGAATTAAGGGGCCCACTGGTCGTCAATATTAATATTGTTGTTAATTATTACTGTTGTACGCAAAAATACTGAAATAAAGTAAAACTGAAGAAACAATAAGCTTCGTTGTAATTTTTTTCATCATAGGTTGCATTTCAATTGGAGGAGGCCCTGGCCCTCCTGGCTATGCCTATATCAACCACTTAATCAACAGATAATAGGTTAACCTCTATGCTCGAGGTTTAAAGATTGCGAGTTTGCAATCACACCAACTATGAAATTTAGCATAGCCAAACTGCAAAAAAAAACACTTTAAAAACATTCCAAAAAAAGCTTAAAGGCAAAACAGAAAAACAACAACATCGAATTAAGCTCAATGGAAGAGAGAAAAGTAAATACAAACCTTTGTTACGATGGAAAAGTTTTGTCAATTGGCAAATTGTCATTCTCAAAATAAAAATTAAACCTGTCAGCATCAATGTAGCTGCAAATTGCCATGAACATATTCTATGATCTGATGATGCAATGCCTACACTGTTTGCCCAATGCACATGACCGTATTACCCTATTAATTTGACGCAGATGATTAGCTGCTAAACGCTTCCACGTATTTTTAGTTATCACTAGACGTGAATATATTTTTTCTGTAAATGCCACGTGCGAAATCTAGTATGGAATTGGTATGGAAGTATGGAAGATTGTCTTCCATTCCATTGTTGAAATCTTCCATTCTATTTCATTCTGGCATCTTCCATATTCCATACCGAAATTTCCGTTCCATTCCATTTCATTTTCCATTCCATTCCATACCATGTCCTGGTCAGCAGATCAGCGCGGGCAAAGACAGAGCAAAAATCCGCACAATAAAGAAACAAAGAGGAAAAAGAGTGGGAAAAAGAGTTGCGTATCACCTAGGTTTATGTCATTGGTCTAACTACACGATTGTTTTGCTACGCTATGAATATAAAGCTCTAATTTGGCAAGTATTGAACGGATGTAACAGTCTATGATTAAACCAAGCTGTTTGTTTTATTTGGGTGATAGTAAGATATCATACGACTGAAACGCTACATTTTTTATTCTTTACTACTGTAATGCAAGTAAGTTATATTGCGACATTGCGTCCTTAAAGTAATTACGGCCTCAACCAACAGAGTGATTGGAAACAGAGTTTCCATTCATTTATTTTATAGGCCACCGTGTGGGTGAAGAATCCGAACGTCACTAAAGTCAGAGTACGCCAACTCCACACACGCTTCCATTTCTCTTTTTAATGTGCTAACTGTACCCGGCTCATTTGCAACTATACTGACTATACTTGTACACTGTATTATCACTTTTGCTGCGTGCAATTGATTATTTGCTTCATACCGGTACCAAACAAATTTTCGAGCGGAAATCGTTTGCGCTTACAGCAGCTGCAAACTTACTGTACTAGCTATCAGTGTACCAGTAATCTACCAGTTAAGTTCGCACCCGTTTAGGTTCGCATCCCGGTCCCTTCTAACTTCGCAAAAAATGATCGAAAAATGAAGATTTACTTTTGCAAAAAAAATTTTACTTTGTACTGCCGTGCGATGCTTCTTTTACTTGAAACATTTCGCTGACTTAAATGGGAGATTACCACCAATGTATGGGACTCATTTAAATGCTTGACTTTGCCCGGCATTATTTGTGAATAGTAGGCAATGCAGTGATTAATATTTTGCTAAAAATTAGTTTTTTAGTTTTCAGTCAAATCTTCAATCACAGATCAGCCTTGTCTGTTTTCCAAACAATAGACTAGTCCCTAATCCTAATGATCATAGTCATTTTTGCTGATACAGGCCTTCCAGTTACGTAATAATACACTTTGTGCTAACAAACAACTAGTGTCTACTGTCCAGCATAACAAAGGTTGCCCGTATACATTTTTTAGCAATGTATCGTAGGTAATCAAAGAAAGCAAAGAAGCAAGCTAAGTAGCTTAAATCTGACAAGGGGGGCCAAAATTTTGACAGGGGGGCCTGGCCCCCGTCTAGATACGGGCCTGGCTGTCTACCTTTTTAGATGACGCTGTCGTTATTGTAGGATCCATGGTCGTAGTTAGATGATGAATTTCATAAATTTTATATTCTCACAACGCTAAGTTAAAATTGAAAACTATCACATCCGTTTTCACATCGATTAGCAAAGCTTTATTTTACAACTTTCGTAAATTTGAAATTCTTTCAGCAACAAAGTTTAGTCATTTAGATCAGGGGTGCCGATCTTTGTTGAGCATTGGGGGGATAATTTGCAATTTTACCCTAATTTTGCCCTATTTTCAACATTGGGGGGGATGAACCTCGACCACGATTTTTTTCACTTGAGCAAATTAAGTGAAGACCAAAAAAAAGGTCTTCGCCAAAAATGGAACACTTTTTTTTACCGAGTTCAGGTGAAGACCAAAAAAAAAGTCTTCACCAAAACTGGAGCACTTTTTTTCCCGAATTCTAGTGGAGACCTGCGCTCAAATGCACACCCAGACGCGTAGCCAGAAATTCGCAATGGGAGGACTGTCTTGGGGGTCTGGAGGCGGAGCCCCCAGCGCTCGAAAATTTTGCATTTTTTTGCAAAAATAACTTAATTTTAGAGCTATTTTAATAAAAAATAATGCTTTTAAAACGTGGCATACAAATTGGCAGCCCAACATGATTCAACTGTTGAAAATGATTCAACTGGTTGCATTAATGGGCTATATGGGAAGTGGCTAATGATAACATTGCAGTTCTCTTGTTTACATGCTGGTAAACCATAAATTCCTATTATTCAATAAAACTCACACGGAGTAATTTATTTCGTCTATTTTTTAGAAAGAAAAATAATTGGGGGGGGCTAATGGAAAGATATTTGAGAGAAGTGATTGGTAATTAACTAACACTAAATAGCCCCCCTCTCCTTATTTCTGAGTTTATAAAATATTCGTAGATAAAACCTATGTTTGGCGTTTTTACACTAGCGATCAAATTTGATTGTCTGTTTTTGGGCATTTTTTAAAGTTTTCATTGATTTGTGACTTTAATTTTTGGGAATTAGTTCTTCCCCCTGAATATACGTTTCAAAAGATGCTTTAAATCACTTTTTAGTCAATTCTATGAGAGCCCTCCCCATTGGCCTGTCAACCAAAATGCAGAATAAGAAAAATACCACGTTTTTAGCTCTTTTGAGACTGTTTTTTGCGCTGGAATTGACTAAAACTGGCTACGCTACTGTGCACACTAGAGTCAAATTATTGGGTGGGATGCGGATGTAGACCATACTCAAATGATTGGGGGAGATACAGTCAAATTATTGGGGGTATATATCCCCCCATCCCCCCCGGGTTTCGGCACCCCTGATTTAGATGAAAATATGCTACTGAGAGAAGAAAGTGTATAAGAAAGCTAGGGCATTTGACGATAAAATTTATGATTAAAAAATTATTTGTTAAGTTAAAGTCAGAGGTGGACTCAAGGACACAAGGCTCGAGGCTAAAGCCAAGGACACAAAAAAACCCGAGGCCAAGGCCAAAGACAGCCCTACTGAAAACAGACCCTCTCGAAGCCAAAGACAGGAATGCTCGAGGCCAAGGCCCAGGATCAAGGACATAAGCGCAAGTGCTCTCCAAAACAAAAAGGTCTTTAGAAAAAATTTTCAGGCGATCTCTAGAAAAAACCGTTTTCCAAAAAATTTTTCAGGCGCTTCACAAACTTTTAACAACCCAAACAATAGTGCTGTCCTCAAACCAAGGACAGGGCAATTTTCGAGGACTTGAGGCTTCAAGGACTTGACCTTCGAGGCCAAGGACTTCAAAATGTGTCCTCGAGGCCAAGGACGTGCTCGAGGACTCCACCTCTGGTTAAAGTATATTGTAATTTCGATTTCTTGCTTGATTTATCTGATTAATTTCTTGTTATCTATTTGAATAAGACATAATCTTTAAAATTTACTGTTGTGTATGATTAACTAAAAAAGCAAAATGACGGAACACGCACCCAATCACGTCAAAATTTTGCAATCGTCGTAAATAATGCTGCTGCATCACAAGAACTCGTATTTCGAATATTATTACCTTCCAAAACCTTCATAGCAATCGTGAAATCTTTTATTTTACAACGAAATGGTATTGATTATTTTCAAGAACATCATAGCAAAACTTCATGTAAACTGCTTTAGTATTTCTTTTCGGTCTCTTTGATTTATTGATTAAATTTTTATTCCGTTAAATCTTGGTGTTTAGTCGCTATTGATTGTACAAGTCTTCGTCGATTGGAGTTGTAGCTCTCAACGTAGAGCGATAGAGGCACTTCTGCGTACACAAACACGACAACATGCTCGAGTTATTCTAGTCAAAGTAGGGAGGTCAACGCATGATCAGAGTTCGCTTTGCTTTAGTAAAGTCTGTAGAATGAATGTTGGGTTCAATCCTCAAGTTCCCTGACCCTTTTAACGGTTACCGCACTTACATTTTTATCTGTTCTGCTTTCAGATACGATACAACGCAGTGATACTTTATTATAATCGAGTTGCGCGAATCGCCAAAAAGAGTGCAAAATAACTTTTACACTTACAATTGGGTAATAGTAATACCAATGTTGTTGCGAGTAATTGGTGGCAATCTTTGAAAAGACAAGCAAAAATATTTTATTGCAATTTGATTAAATACAGTACAGCACATTTATGATTGTAAAAAAAAAACACAGTAGCAAAACATGCAATTACACGTTATGGTTAAAGCTGGATAACGAATCGGCTATTTAAACATTTAATACTGCTTTGAAAATACGAGAACAGTTTGTATTATTCTTTATTTATAACTAGCCGACTGTGCATAAGTAGGCTTAATAATTCATAGTTCCGGCAATTTTAGTGTGCCCACAATACATCAGTGGTTGAACACAGCATAGAGATGAGTCTATGAACACCGCAAACAAGTAAACGTACAAAAGTAACTTGTGTATTGTTTTGATTAATCCGGATAGGCTCCTGCAGAATTTTTGTCTGATAAGATGCGATTATTCAATGTGAAGCTGCATACAGTACGTCAGTATAAATAGTATAAGTTTGAACAGTCACTAAATATATATAATATAACAACATTTAGTGAATATGGTTAAAAAGTGTATAGAATTGTAGGCTTGTAGTAGCCTTGTAAGAGAATGCCAAGGCAACGTTAGAATTATTTTAACAAAAAACTCTAGTAAAGTTTGATTTCTGATAGCACAACCGCCATTTTCTCGTGCATTCGATCCAAAAGTTTTTCCAATAAGTTTCATCAAAAACACCTAGGCCACGCGCGGATTCTTCATGCTGTCCTGCAATCATCAACTTATTTAGTTTTAGTTCCTTTTTCTCAATTTTTAAAATAATTTACCAGAAATCAAACCCATTAGAAATGGGATTCTTGCTCAAAAACTTGCTGCGAACGAGCTGAATTCGTTTTCTTTTTTCTCATCATGTGATAATGCGATGCCGTTCTGCGAGCAAAAGCTGAAGGGCCGGCGTTGTACCGCGCTGCTTTGCCATTGCTGGATGTGGTAGCAACTATGCTAGACGGTGCCGACGGTTTCTGACTCTGAGACGATGCAGGTTCTCTCTTCAGTGAATCAATCAATTTCATTCTGAAATACAGTAATTCAGAAAATGATTGCACCATCGCACCATACCTTTTTACATGAAGTTTTACTATGGTGTTGACAAAAAATTTCAACACCATTTCTTCATAAATTTTTGGCTATTGCATCACAAAAGCTTGTGTCACAAATAATATTACCTAACAAAAGTCTTCATTCAACAGTCATATCTTTTGTGACGAAATAGAGTTGATTTTTTTCATAATCATTATTGCAAAACATCATTTGGAAAATCTGACGGTTGTTATGAAGATTTTTGTACGATAAAAATTTTTGTAAGATAATCGATTGCTTTTTGATTTTGATTTTCTACTATGTTCGATCGTTTGAGCTTTAAGTCAAATGCCCGGGCAGGTTTCTTGCAGCCAGCTAGTTACGTGTCTTCATCCAGTCGGATCAGTCCATCTGTACCGTGAAGTGGAGAGTAAAACGGACAGTCTGTTGTAATGTGGTCTGCCGTTTGGTTTTCAGTGCGGCATTGACGTGCTGCAGTTGTTGCCATACCCTAGTCGTGTAGGGAAGAACGGAAATGACCAACGGAAGTGCGTAAACGATTTAGCCGGACCCAAGAGCGTTTTGGGAGATGCGTTTCTGACGGCAGAGAGAGCATCAATGTGTCGATAAACCAGTGCCGTCGCTCTGGAGGGCCGGGGGGGTTGGCCCTCCCCCTGACGGCTGCTTGTGCCCCCATTATGGTTTATTCAAAGTACTGTTTTTTGAAACATAACATATCGACAAAACAACCGACAATGATGGAAAAAGGAATAATAACGTTTAAACACAATATTCTTTTTTGACGTTTTCTCGATTCTTTGCGAAATTCTCGATTCTTTGCAAACTGCTGTACAAGAATGTGACGACGCAACAATCCATTTCATTAACACGCTTTTATGGATGCGTCGCAAAAAAGCGATGTACCGGTAAAGTAAGCCTATATAATTATTACCGCTACTTCGTTAATAGTTATGACATGAAACAATACGTAAAAAGTTTTTTTTTCAAAGACAAGCTGTTTTTGATTTTTAGAGCACACTCAAGGTTTTGTAGGTCGCAATCAGTGGAGCAACCAGGATGAAGGGGCTTAAGCCCCCTCAGCCAAGTCACTTAGAAAATTTAACCCTCAAAAAACGAGCGTTTGAACGTATTTTAGACTTAACCTGAAGTAAGAGGGGGAGCTGATGGGGCTTGGCAATTTAAATCTTTCAAATGATTACTGAATTTTAGCAATTTAGTTATTCATATCTGATATGGCTTCAAAAAGTACAAAATGTGATCAAAATGACGTTAAAACGGCTATTTTTTGCTGTAAAATCACAAAAATTGCTCAGCAGTTGGGGGCTGCGTCCCCAGGCCCCCGCCTGTGATGCGATTAAGTTGCATCAGTTTGTTTATCATGGGGCATACAGATACATGCGACAATCTTTGAGCAAAAAAAATGTACTTTTGGTCCACCCATCCGAGCAAAATCCTGGTTGTGCTTCAGCTAGCATTCACTGCTACTGTTAGACTTTTCAAGCGATTATGGGCCTAGGACGAAACGAGCCAAGAAACACCGCCGGCCATATAGGTTTCTTTTTTTAGACATGAGTACAGGATTTTCAAAATGGTGCATAGTTTGTAGTCGTACAAGATCTTTTAGTGCCCCACCCCACTTTCGTCTAGTGCCCCATCACTTCGTTTGCTCTGGCGAGGCACTGGGATAAACTGATGAAATCTGGTGTTTCGGTGGCCCGCTTTTTTTATTTGAAACACTACAACAGATCTCTCTCTTAACTGTTATTCGCTTTCAGCTTACATAAACAGTCAAACAAAACATCTTTAAACTCTTTGGTCGCTTTCGTGCTTCTGGCCTAAAGGCTACCAGCGCGGAAGCCTAGGGAAGAGCCACCAGAACGGCGACCACTTCAAGCAAGCAATTTGGAAAAGTCATCCTCCCACAGGATTCGAACCTGCAGCCTTTGGATTACCGGTCCACTGCTCTACCATTGCAGCTAGAGAGGATGTCGCGTTGCATGCTTAATTTTGGCTATTTAAACCTAGCAACTTGCTTTTACTATGATGTTGATAATAATTTACTGTAATTGTGATGTTTTCACGTTTGCAGGCCAGAATTTTAATGTTCAATCGTTTTGCGGGCTTCTGGCCTACAGACATCCTCTCTAGCTTAAGATGTAGAGCAGTGGACCGGTAATCCAAAGGCTGCAGGTTCGAATCCTGTGGGAGGATAACCTTTTCGCATTGCTTGTTTTAAGTAGTCGCCGTTTTGGTGGCTCTTCTCTACGCTTCCGCGCTGGTAGCCTTTTGGCCAGAAGCACGCAAAACGAATAAGCATTAAAACTATGGCCTGCAAACGTGAAAACATCGCAATTACAGTCATTAGCAAAAGTTTAAAACCACTCCCCAAAAATTGATCATCTTTTAACCTGACGTATTATTGCGTCAGCCAATTATTTCTATTGCATCATCTTGTTTGTTTTAGAGTTAATCGGTCAATCAATTACATTTGTTTGCTCATTATTTCACTTGAACAGAAAAGTCGGCATTTTTTCGAAAATTCGCGTAGTCCAAAATGGGCAAAAAAAGTCCTTGACCGAGGTTAAGAGGGCTCAAATAGTCATTCTGCACAAAGAAGGAGTGTCCGAACGTCAAATTGCTGAGCGTCTGAGTGTTAGCAAGACAGGAGTACACCAGACAATTACCAAACATGTCTCTGAAGGAATATTCTGTGACAGAAAACGCAGTGGTAGACCTCGAAAAACCAGCATCCGTGACGATAACCTCATTCGAAGGATAGTAGTTCGCTCTCTAACAAGTTCTACGAAGAAACTTCAAGACGCCTTACTCCAACATGTTCTTTTTACCCGGTGGAACCACCATGAACGGCAAAAAGTACGTTCAACTGCTCTCTGATAAGCTCCAGCCACACATGCAAGTCCATAGATGCAATATATTTATGCAGGATGGCGCCCCTTGCCATAGATCGAAGTTGGTGACGAATTTTTTGAAGAAGAAGAAAGTGAAGGTCTTGCACTGGCCTGGAAACAGCCCTGATCTCACCCCGATTGAGAATTTATGGAAGGTAATGAAGGATAAAGTCGCGGAAAAGTAGCCTTCAAGTCTTCCAGACCTTTGCTGGGCCATAAAAGAAGTTTGGGTGAAAGAGATATCAAAGGAATACTGCTCCAACCTCGTCAACAGCATGCCCCGACGCCTATAGCCGCAGTCATCCAAAACAATGGCGGACATACAAAATACTGACTTTTTGAGAATTTATGCTATGAAATGAGTCCAAATAAACTTTGTTGTATTAGAGATGTGATAGATATGGAAAAGGAGTCAAATAAATGAAATGTACGTACACTAAAAATGGTTCGTTTTCGATTTATTCGAAAAAAAACGGGTGGCCTTAAACTTTTGCTAATGACTGTAAATTATTATAAACATCATCATTGAACTTATCCCGGAGATTTGTCGGGCAGGGTGTTTGCCGATAGGGTAAAGGCGTCGCTTTTTGCGACTACTTTGATTGCATAATCTCGGTTCAAATCACACCCAGGACACGTTGTTACGTCCTTCGATGAGACGCTTTACGATCTTTATATTTTCTTGGTGGCTTCAAAGAAGCAGCAAACCCACTTGAGAAGAAATCAAATGTCAATCGGAATGCTTGGAAAGAGGTCAACTTCTATAAGCAGATGCGGATTCATCCAAAATAAAAGCGCCACGTCTCTTCCTCATGAGTAGAAGATAAATTATGGATCAATCAAAGTGATTTCGAGTGGAAAGCAGCGCTACAAGAGCAAACACAATGGCTAATATGTTCTGTTTAAAGTGCATAAATTATATTTAATTGAAAAAACGCAGATTATTATTTTGCTCTGTTTTTGAATAAAATAGCATCTCTTTAAATTACCGTAAATGCAAAACGTGTTATTAACCGAACTTCCTTCCTGCCTTAGGTTTAAAGCTTTTCCTCACCTGAAGTCTTTGTGCCACAAATTGTAAATAAAAAAATTCAGAGCACTGTTGAGGAGACTCAAGTAGACAGCGAAGTTATAGCCGGGACCAACGTTTGAGCAGTTCAGGGAACCAGTAGCCAGTGCAATATTTACCGCGATAAAAGGACACAAGCAAACTGGAACACAAATTAAGTTTGTTGCAGCACAGCATAATCGTGATTCAGAAATTTATATGTATTTTGTGATACTGAGTTAAAATGGTCACCTCTTCTCAGCAAATTACCGCTTAATGCAAATTACTGTATGTGAAGACATAACTTGAAAAAATCCTAATTATTTTTAAATTGTATTTTAGTGATTGTAATTGGTTATACAATAAATAAAGTCATACTTATCACATTTCTAAATAGTAAATTTAAATTTTGTGGCTAGCTACTGTATGTTTCTCTTTGTGTATCTTTATGTACTGAACCTGCCCTTTATCATACCATTTGAGTATTATATGCTCACGCAGAAGTAAACAAATTCATGAAACCACTGCGAATTTGCATTGTATCTCATTTGATCACTTCATATACAATATGGTTATCGAATAGATTCAAGCTTTATATTTGTTACTTGCAAGATGTTACTCGTCATGTGGTATATTTATTCTATTATGCTTCAATCACAGTTACAACTTGACTAATATTGTAATTATACTTCATTTACCAAGTTGCCTTGGCCAGGAGACAGCCAAGGGACCTTTTGGTCTTCGAGCTAAGCTGTCACCTGCCCACCTGTCTACCTCACATGTTAGAAGCTTCACACTCTCCTGAATGCCAAGCAGGAAAGCTGTAAGTACCAATTTTTCTAATCTTTGGTTTGCCTGACCGGTAATCGAACCCAGGCCAACTGTATCAGGAGCAGACGCTCTATCCACTCGGTCACTGATCGGATAAAGTTGAGAATTTATGTTATTAGGTTAATACGGTTGCAAATTTATACCCCTACTTGAAAAAGCAAGCACCATAGTCGTGATCATCTTCGTTACTCTTGTATTTAATTCCTTCGCTGAACGCTGAATCGATTTTCTGGACCTTGATTGGTTTGTTTTAGTTTGAGGTTGGGACCGTTCTGCTTTTGTCTAAATCATTAGATTAAGTGACAGGAGAAAAAAATTCTCATAAGGGAGTTAAGTGAATGCGAATTGCTTTTTCGGTTTTTGAAAGAGGCACCGATTTGGGCATACAACGAAAGAGTACTTAGCACTCTTGCTGTGATGTCACTTTGAATGTTTAACGCCTCGTGGAGCTCGTTAGCTGGAGAATGAACGAAACCAGCACGTTGTAGCTATAAAGCATTGCTGGCTCGACATGACGTGAAAAAACTGAAGAAAAAAATTTAGCACAATGGAGGATCCTGATTGTAACATCACTATTGAATTAATACAAAACCATTAGACACGCCATGGACTCTCTTATGTAATATTTAGTAACTATGCTCTTACGTCACAAAACAGGTGATTGTTTCAAATACGATTTAACGATTTAGGTTTGTAATAAACCAGGTGAGGGCTGGGCAAACTTTTTAGTGCAAGGACCGCGTGCCAAAATGATATTATTCAAAGGGCAGCACAATATAAAGTAAAATGATCAATATGCAAAATAGCCAAAATAAAAGGTTTTCTGGAGCAGAGCAATTTAATAACTGATAAATAAAAGTAAAAACTTACTTCACTTGAATCATACTTATTTAAAGAAGACAAAGTAAATCCGAAACTGAGTAACTCTTTAATATCAAAACAATGTCAATGCCAATGAAGCATTATTTTGATGCAGGCGCGCAACCACGATTTGGCTAAGGGGAGGGGGGGCTTAGCCAAAAGTTGAAATGTTTCAGTTCGAAAAATGTTACAATCAGGCGGCTTGCCGAACAAACTCATGCAATTCAAACGTTATACAACGGGGAGACTGCCGCTGGGCAAGTTTTGCGATTTTTTTGGCGAAAAATTGCCAAATTTCACGCCATTTGGAACACATTTCGAACGTTTCTGTAGCAATTTGAGAGAACTTAATTGGTAAGATTTGGAAACCAGTTGAAACATTCAATTGCCCCGCCCCTTCAGCTTCCCATTCACTTACAGGTCAAATACGAAACACATTTGAGCACTAGCACTTTTGGATTGAATTTTCTAAGTGGCTATAGGCTACGGTTCGGTTAACGCGCCCTTGACCCTCCTGGTTACGCCACTGACTGTCATTAACTAATTTGTTAAAAATAGGAGTCAAATTGCTTTTGCTAATCCTTAAGACTGACTGAACTTTGACTTGTTAATTTCCTTAGAGAAAGTTTGCTTACAAATGTAAGTGGATGCAAACAACACAAGCAACAATTGGAGTGAATAAACAGTGGATGCAAACAATTGCTTGGAACAACTGTTTATCAGTTCATGGATAATATTGTGAGCCAAAAAAGGGGGATTTTAATTAATGCTGATAAAGATAAAATTTCCGTACTTGAGAAGCCGATGAAAACTTAAGCATGAAAAACAAGCGTAAATTACTTAAGTAAAAACAGAAAAATGTGTTTATAGTGAGCCTGTTAATATGCATATTCTGTAGATACAAAAATACAGTGCTGCAGTAAAAAAGTGACGAGTACGCTTAGCAAAATTTCTAGGCGGACTGCATTAAAAATTTACCGGCCGCATTCAAACGTTTGGCGGGCCGTAGTTTGTTACCAATGCAATAGACTGTTTCACTATCAGTTTACATTCTGTCGAAAGTTATATTGGCTAAAATCTTTGAATCCTAAACCAAATGCAAAAAAATATCACAAAATAATGCTAAGTGTGCTTCAGTATACTGCGCTAAATCTTTTTATTAAGTTGTTTTTGTTAGAACAAAGCATTGGGTTTGCTTAATTCAAATAATGATCACTTACATTTTTGAAAAAATTATTTTTGATCCGTTGCCAAATACTGTTTGGTCTCGCGTTACTTTCTTCGCTCTGCTCTAAGGTCATTTCAGGAAATTTTTGCCTCAGTAGTTGCATTCTGAAAATATACGGTAACTTAGGAGGAAGACAATTGTCGGAACCAAAACACGGGCTGCAATTATAATTATATTCGAAAAGACATTTTATCGACATTCATAAAAACATTTTATCGCACAGGCTTAATGCGTAGTACTGTATTCAAACTGTCACTGTGCGGTAGTAATTTCCACGCTATTAAGCGATGTTTTATCGATTGATAAAAACTTAGCAAAACAAATGAAAGTTTTATTCTGCACTGTTTTTTTGTATTTTTTTTTTTTTTTAGTCTTCCGACAGTTACGCCCACAGTCAAATGTAGCCAAAGCAAGTTTTTTATTGGCTGCAAAAGAAAATGAAAAAACAAAAAAGAGAATAAATCAGTCAGAAAGAAAAGAAAAATTGTGACGTACATTCGTACTATTGAAAAAATAGTACTTGTAAAACACGTCACCAAACAGCTGTAAATTTCAAACTCGATGACCATCACTTGACCATAGTAAAGAGACAATAAGACAAAATTTTTCAAAAGACTTGAAAATCATCTTCCTTTTGAAGAAAGGTAATGGTTTAAAGCATGGGCTCAGCCATGATTTTTGATTGGGGGGGCCCAAACCACAAATCACATGCAATGACTTCATCAGAAACTTTCGATAGAGGAACTTTTTGTGGGGCAGAGATATCGTGGAATGGAAGATCAGAAGCTGGGGCCTGGTTAGGCACTTAACAAAGATTTGGTTAAAGAAAGAGGGCTTTTAGCCAAAAGTTAAAAAGTGAAAACGTCTGAATTGGGAGACGCTTTGAGTAAACTAGTGTAACACAAACGTATCACCGACGAGGGTCTGGGGGCGAAGCTCCCAGCTGCCGGAGGCTATGTGGATCTGGGGGCAAAGCCCCCAACCGTGGACGAATTTTTGTAATTTTTCGGAAAAAAAGACTATTTTAATGCCATTGAATCACATTTCGCACCTGTTCAGAGTCATTCGAAAGAACTAGATTTTTAACATTTGACAGCCAATTAGAACATTAAGTTGTTGAATCTTTCTTTTACTTACGATTTAAATCCAAAACAAGTTTAAGATTTTGCATTTTTATGCTTAGTTTTGCGAGTGATTTGGTCCGATTATTGATTTGGTCCGAATATTTTAGCAGTAAATATTAATCCACTCGAACCTTTTCTTGAGAGATATTTGTTTTGTAATGAAAATAAGTAGTTACAGGAGTACATGTACGGCCAGAGGACCCAGGCCCCCTCAATTTAAACTCAATAATTTGTTCAATGAGCATTTCTGCTAGCTTTTTTTGAAAGTATTTGGTTGCGTAAAAACTAGCGAGGTGAAGGAGAATTGTTATTGAAAAATGGTATAATAGATGGTTAGACCTACTTACCAGCATGTTGTTGCTAAGGCCGGATTTACATTGCGTGGGGCCCATGCTACTTTAAGGATTTTTGCAACATCTTCCTGCCAAATATAGGAAGAGACCAAATAAATGTCTTACCCTCTGAGCGCGGGCCCCTGGCACTGTGTTATGTGGTAAATCCGGCCCTGGTTATTGCATTATGTTCATAAAAAAGGCTAGATGAGGTCCTGAAGTTGTAGCTTTTAGGACAAAAACCCCAAATTTTACCCGGGTTATACATTTAAATTGGTTGCCAAAAATTGAATTGAGGGGGCCTAGGCCCTCAGGTCGTCAATATTATTGTTAAGTAGCGTTGTACACGTGTACTGTTGTACGCGAAGATTCTAAAAAAAAACTGAAACTGAAGAAGCAACTGAGTTTCTTGTCACATTTTTATCACTGGTGTCATTTCATTTAAGGGGGGTGGGGGGGGCGGGCCCTCTGGGCCCCTCCTGGCTACGCCTTTGCTTTAAAGATTTCTAAGCCTACAGATATTTACTCACCGCTTTGAAGGGTCAGAACGAGGTCTTCTACTGCTATGCTTTCTGCTGAACTTCAGCTTCTTGATCGTAAGTCCCAGGGTAACAGCGTTGAGAGCAAGGGTAGCGATATAACTAAAACTAATTTTAATCAAACCGAGCAAATTTTTTATACCTCACTTTTAATAGGTGTCGCGAAGGATTTAAGTAGCCTTTATGGGTTTTAATTTAATAAATCTAAATGTTAATTTTGTAGTCGGCCTATGTTTTTTGGTATTGTTTTAGGCTCATTTTTATCTTCTTGTTAGTACAAACATTATCAGCAGTTTTTTTAGCTCAGTATTTTATCCATTCCTTCGCATAAACATTTTTATAAAACTTGAAAAGTTGATTAGAAAACTCATTGAGTTTAGGGTCATTTCACACTCTAGCTATATAGGAAAAGATTAGCGAAATGAAGCATATGATTCAGACATTTTTCTTGCTCGAGTTTGATTTAAGGTAAGGATTGGTGTTACACTTACGACTGGAATTATCCATTAGAACATATTTTTGTGTGCGCGTCAAATAAAGCATTTTTAAACTAATTACTTACGGAACTCCCAAAACAATGGTACTAAAAACAGCCACTGATACCGCTCCGAAATCGCTGTCAATATTGACTGTCTGCAAAAATAGGAAGGTGGTCCCGTCCAGCTGGTAGGAGAATCGGGAAGGTATGAGAGCTGGAAGGGAGGAGAGCAGCAGCCCTAAAAAATACAAATTTTTTGTAAGATGAACCCAGAAAATGAAAGCTAAAAGGCTTAATATTTCTCTTCTAACATGATATACTCTTGTGAAACTTTTATGTTTCATATTCTTCCGGTTTTCCTTTGTTTGTTGGTTTGTTTGTTTGTTTGTTTTTCGCAATGTTTTTTTTTCAAAAAAGAACAAAAATGTCTTATACCCAGTGCGGCCCCCCCTAACGATTTCTTGTGCCCCTCCCCCATTTTGGTTTGCTAAAAATACTGTTTTTGGAACATCACGCAACGACAAAGACAACAAAGAATGATGGAAAAAGGAATAATTACGTTCAAACATACTTCTCCTTTGATGTTTGCTTGATTTTTTGCAAAATTCTAGGCAACCAACGGCGGTACATAAATCTGACGCAGTATTTCGTCCTATTAACACGCCTTTACGGATGCGTCGCGGAAGAGTCATGTAAGCATGCAGAATCGCTACCAGCACTTTGTTAGTGACAATGACATGAAACTATACGTGAAAAAACTTTTTTTCGAAGACCAGCTTTTTGATTTTTAGAGCACACCCAAGATTTTGAATTCACAGTCAGTGGCGCTACTAAGGTGAAGGGGTTTAAGCCCCCTTAGCTAAGTCACTTAGAAAATTTAACCTCAAAATACGAGCGTTAAAACGTATTTTAGACTTGACCTTAAGTAAGAGGGAGGTAGGTGGCTAAAGTTGCTAAGCAATTTAATTCTTTAAAACGACTTCTGAATTTTAGCAATTTAGTTATTCATATGGCTTCAAAAAGTGCGAAATGTGATTAAAATGGCGTTAAAATTGCTATTTTTTTGTTCAAAATTGCAAAAATCGCCCAGCAGATGGGGCTCCGCCCCCCAGGCCCCGTCCACTGTCATTAAATATTTAGTGACCATATCCGTCTGTGACAAGCTTGAGTTGCATCAGTTTGTTCAGCACAGGGGCTAAATCAGGCAGTTTTGGTGAAAAAAAATTTACTTTTGGTTCATCCTTCTTAGCAAAATCCTCGCTGCACGTCTAATTGTATTCACTGCTCTAAATAGATTTTTCAAGCGTATTATGGGCCGCAGACGAAATGAGCTGAAAAAATCTGCCGGCTTTGTTTTAAAATAACGCATAATTGTAGCCGTACAAAGACAACAAGATACGAAGATCAACGAATATCAGTTTCTATAAGAATATTTCAGTGCCCTACCCCCCCCCCCCCCCCCCCCCCCGCTTATGGCTAGTGCCCCCTCACTTTGTTTGCTCTGGCGACGGCATTGCTTAGATCTATAGAGAAAATAGAGCTGCTCATTTTTTTAAATGTACTTTTTATGTTAGAGTACAGTAACAGTAATGCAGAGCTGCTATTCTGGGAGAAACTTACTAGCGATCAAATTGTAGCGTTAGAAACTCCTTTTTAGCCCCTCACAAACGGCCAAAAGTTGCAAAAACTAGGAAAAAAAATTGTCGTGACATAAATTAATATTTACTGAGTTGCCTTGGCCAGGGACAGCAAAGGGGTGTTTTGGTCTTCAAATCAAACTGCGACCTGCCCCCCTGTCAACCAACCAAGGACAAGGTGGGTTTCTCACATTTTTCCTTTCATTGCTGAACGTCAAGTACAGGGAAGCTGTAACGAACATCACTTTTTACAGTCTTTGATTTAACCCGGCCAGGAATCAAAGTCCACAGTTTCAACAGCAGACGCTCTTCCTACAGACTACTGATCAAAAAATCCTTTTGTTGAAGGTTGGTTAGCATTTTTTTTTTTTTTTTTTTGAGAATTGGTTTTGTAATCTTTTGGCAGGCTAACATCAATCAAACCTTTCATTATACTGACTGTATTATGCTGAAGCGTGTAACGAGTTGACGGAGCTCATCTCCACGTCATTGAGCCCGGGCAACACAGCTCTTTTCGAAGAAATATCGCAGCAGTATTGAGCCATTGGCAACACTGCGTTCAGTACGACCGGCTCGACCTTTGAATCATAGACCTCACGCTCCAGAGACGAACGCGTTACCGCTCGACCATCCGCTCGGTTAAATGCTAAGATAACATGACAAAAATGATTGAAAAAAATTTTTTTTTCTCAATGATTAACACGCACGCGTTTGCACAAAATTTAAAATCAAAGAACAGTTTAGCAAACTATCGAGTGGGGCAAAAAAAAACGATAATACTTTAACTATACAGTACACTAATGTTTACTTACTGTACTAAAATCGAAACCAAATAGCGTAGTTGCAGTTTAGACATAAATGCCATACTTACCTAAGAACCAAACAGCAAGAACACAATAGGTTAGTCTTCTGTTAGAAAGGCATCTTCCGATTTTACTTTGCATCGGCTTCGCAACAGCAATCAATCTTGTACATATAAAAACTGATAAGTCGAGTTATTGAGGTGAAAACAATTCAAAAAGAACTTAATATTTTCACAGTCATTTTCAAACTCTTTCGTATTTTCATTTCACACTCCAGGCAGCCGTAGCGAAAGATCTGTGGTTTAATTTTGGAGTCAGTCAAATCTTTAAAACTGCGACATCACTTTACGAAGGAGTTCTGTAGTTTAGTAACAATCTGGGGTGCCGAAACCCGGGGGGGATGGGGGGATATATACCCCCCAATAATTTGACTGTATCCCCCCCAATAATTTGAGTATGGTCTATATCTGCATCCCACCCAATAATTTGACTCTGATGTGCACAGCAGAATAGCCAATTTCAATCAATTCCAGCGCAAAAAACAGTCTCAAAAGAGCTAAAAACGTGGTATTTTTCTTATTCTGCATTTTGGTTAACAGGCCAATGGGTAGGGCTTTCCTGGAATTGACTAAAAAGTGATTTAAAGCATCTTTTGAAACGTATATTCTGGGGGGGCTAATTTTCAAAAATTAAAGTCACAAATCAATGAAAACTTTAAAAAATGCCCAAAAACAGACAATCAAATTTGATCGCTAGTGTAAAAACGCCAAACATAGGTTTTATCTACAAATATTTTATAAACTCAGGAATAATGAGGGGGGCTGTTCAGTGTTAGTTAATTACCGATCACTTCTCTCAAATATCTTTCCATGAGCCCCCCCCAATTACTTTTCTTTCTAAAATATAGACGAAATAGATTACTCCGTGTGAGTTCTATTGAATAATAGGAATTTATGGTTTACCAGCATGTAAACAAGAGAACTGCAATGTTATCATTAGCCACTTCCCATATAGCCCATTAATGCAACCAGTTGAATCATGTTGCGCTGCCCATTGCCATGCCACGTTTTAAAAGCATTATTTTTTATTAAAATAGCTCTAAAATTAAGTTATTTTTGCAAAAAAATGCAAAATTTTCGAGCGCTGGGGGCTCCGCCTCCAGACCCCCAAGATAGTCCCCCCATTGCGAATTGCTAGCTACCCGCCTGGGTGTGCATTTAAGCGCAGGTCTCCACTAGAATTCGGGAAAAAAAGTGCTCCAGTTTTGGTGAAGACTTTTTTTTTTGTCTTTACTTGAACTCGGGGAAAAAAATGTTCCATTTTTGGCGAAGACCTTTTTTTTTGGTGTTCACTTAATTTGCTCAAGTGAAAAAAATCGTGGTCGAGGTTCATCCCCCCCAATGTTGAAAATAGGGCAAAATTAGGGTAAAATTGCAAATTATCCCCCCCAATGCTCAACAAAGATCGGCACCCCTGGTAACAATGACGCAGATATAGTATCCAAGAACTCGTAACACGTTTAAACAAATTTCAACAAATCAACCTATGTCGTGTGTGCATAAACTCACCTATCAGCACTTAGCAATAATAGATTATATATGGAAGCAGTAAATGAGATGATGAGAATAGTCCCGAAGAAAACGCTAGCGAGTGAGTTTTTTTGGGCAAACTCAGCCGCTGGATCTTGTTGGTAAACGGGTCGAAAGAATGCTCTTCCCTCGGCAACCAATGGGGACGAAGGCGTGGGAAGGTAAAGAGTAGTTGCTAGATTGAAAACAGCCGCAGGGACGACCAGCAAGCCGATCAAAAGATCAGCTACCGCCAAAGATATTTTGATGTAACCATGGCGACGTCGCAAGGTCTCGTTTCTGGATATGACCACAATAACAAGAACATTGGCTGAAAATACATATCTGTTCACAAAAAAGTTGATTAATTGCGCATATAATAGCTTTGGCATGTTCTCAGCATTCTGATAGAAATTTTAATTTATTTTTCATGGGCTGCTTTACCAACGCATTTCACACTAGGAGGGAGGGGGCGATACTGCCCCCTGCTTAACTCCTAAGCCGTAGGTCAAAGACGAACCGAATTTGACATTCAGGTTGGTATTCACCAATTTTTTTAGATAAAATAGCTCTGAGTTGACGACGTCATCATAGTGACGTCACGGCCAATGTCTGTTAAAAGAACGACCTAGCTACTAGACGATTCAAACTTTGCCCATGAATTTGTTTTTTGAATCCGAATCATAAAATGGCTGGGTCAAAGTAGGTACGTCACAAAAATGTTTTCTGACGTCATTTAAGTTAAATACGGGCCAAAAAAATGTTCAAATTTCGGTGAGGTGGCTGGCTTTAGCAAACTTCAAATTGTAAAAAATTCGCCGAATCTCAACAATTTTAAATTTTCAGGGGAAGTTTGTGAATAATTTTGACTCAAAGTTAAGTTGGTTAAATAAAAAGCGTTTTACTTGAACTGATTTATTGCGAAAAACACAAGAAAAGGCCATTTGCCGCGCAGCTTGTAAAATAATAAAGCTTAAAGATCTCTCCAATTCGGGAGAAATCGAGATTTAAATTACGAAAATAATTTAATTAGAGTTGTCTGAACTCAACCTGAAGAAAGAAAGAATCCCAAAAAGAGTTGTTGGACAAAACAATCTAATGGTGAAATATTTTATTGGCCCTCCGAAGAGCCTTTGCGGCAAAAGAACCTATAGGAAAATTAGCTTTCGGGCGTTTCATTGATTTCAACATATTTTAATTTATCCCTATTCATTATGTGATTTGTCAGATTTTGTCGGACTTGCTTTCATCACTGTTCGCGACCGCATATTTTCCTATTTGAAAATGATTACGTATATACGAATTACATAGCTGAAGACTTTGCTTGGTTTCTTCATTTTTTTGGTCAAAGCAGGAATCTTTTAGCAGATGTTATTAAGAATATTATCTCTGGTTAGAGAACTCTTCATTAATGCAAGTTTAAATTTTGAAATTGCAAGAGTAAGGTGGCTTGCTGAATTTTCAACGCAGTTTTAAGAGTAGAACAAAAACTTACTGAAAACAATGACAATCGCTAACAGACACATTCCAAATAAGGTAAATGCTGTTGCAGCCGAGTTGCAGTCTGGACAGTCAATCGGGGCAATTCCTGGTCCACATCCAAGAGGATGACAGGGAGGAAAAGGAGCACAAAGTTCAGAAGTAATCTCGGAAGAAGGAGGAAAAAATGTTCTCATTGAACTGTTGGTAGGTTGAAGCGATAGCATGCCAGCATTGGAAACCGAAGAATATTCTTTTCCCGAGATGAAAGGTGATGATGTTGTGATTTCAAAATGTGAAGATGAAGACAAAGATTGACTTGTTGTTGTTGTTGTTGTTGTTATCAATCTTGTTGTGGTTGTTGGGACAATCTGTGGAGGGTTAGGCTTAGGTTTGAAATTTGGTTTTACTGGACCAAAGATTCTAGATTGACCTCCATCTCTTTCTGCAGTTGAGTTAACCCCGGTGTTCGGCTTTCGAACAGACATTGAAAGTTTGGTTTAAACTTTGCACATCACAATTATACGTTACTGTAAAATAACTTCTAAAACATACTTTGAAGTACTTACAAACTCACACAATATAGCGCTAACTAGACGTGTTTTCTGTCGACGAATGTAAAACAAAAACGGAATTGGTGCAAAACAGTTTCGCTTACAGATCCATAAGGTTAAGATATGTAACTGTAAAGTAATTAAAAAGGTTTGAAAGGATGAAGAAGCTAATATTGGACTTAAAAGCTGATTAAAAAATAGTGTTGCTTGAGCATTTGGAAAAGATGACGATGACCCAAATTAGAAAAATTTTGGAAAATTTATCTATCCTTTTTTCATTGATTAGAAGCTTAAATTTTTTAATATGTTTCGTTGGACTTGTATTTCACGTCTCTCTTTTGCCAGATTTGAAATTAATGCATGTAATTCTGAATTGAAACCATTGTAGTTTTTGTATAATTTTTAGCTTAGTCCTGTCAAGCAAATTGCTATGATACAGTTGCTCAGTACCAAAATTAATATACTGATGTTTACCAACGTCTGCTACTTCTATTATTGCTTTAGATTTAAATCGAATTTTGACAACGTTATTTATTATTGTGTCTGATTGTCTTGTCCAGTTTATTATTAATGAGAAGGAAGTCATATGCCCTTTTCAACGGTTTAGCAAATAAATACTGCCTATTATTATTATTTACCAGGGAAAGATTTCACGTTTTGTATTCATTTTACGTTTCATTTGTTAAACCGTTGAAAAGGACATTGTAATCACTTCCTTAATTGCTAGCATAAAATTTAATGCTTGCACGGGGTATGCATACCAAATACAGTTCTGCAGATTAGTACAACTCGGTTTAAAACCATTGTTGTTGGATGATCATACGCTTTTGTGGCTGATTTCCTGGATTTTTTCCATATTTTTGTATGCAGTCGAGTCCCGAGTCCCGGATTGCTACCATTTACATTATCTTTGGTCTTCAATGCACACTTCCGAAATGAATCCTTTCTTTTAGCACATCAATTTACTATCTCTCAGGCTGGCAGTACTGCCAAACCCTCACTCTAATGCAAGCTTCTGCAGAAAAAATAATAAAAAGCAGCGCGAATCAAACTCGACGCTTGTCAGATGAGCGCGTTAATTATAACACAAAGGCGACGCTATCGAATTGATAAAGCATTGTATTTAATAACGCGAAATAAAAAAAAGCGATAGATTCTAATCACGAGGGTACGCTTTGTAAAAATGCGTCCCTTGCCTCTACTAATATGCGCATTTACGCTTCATTTCTATTTGGGTTGTTAACTTTTGTACTCACATCACAATCAGTTTGGTCACTATAACACTACTCAACTCGAAATATAACTCTACAACACTACTTTAGGCCCGAACCCGACCCGAAAAGCCCGGCCCGACTTACAAATCTGACTCACCACAATTTCAACCCGAATAATATTTCTGCCAAAGATGAAAGAAAAACAGCATACTTTAAAAGGGCATTCCGGGCAAAATTTTTTGCTCAATTTGACTAATCTGAAGATTAACTTCACCAATTTTGAGCTTTCTACAACCTTCCGTTTCCGAGATATAACAGCTTAGATTTCCCCTTAGAAAGCCTTTTTCCCCTTAGACACTTCACCAAAGTTGCCTATTACAGTAGAAACAAAATTTCAATGAGTTACTGCATGCTCCTGAATCTTAAAAAATGTTTTGAAGCATAATTATTGTCAAAACAAAAAAAGGTTCAGTTCTGTAAAATTAGCTGCTTTTACTAAATGTAAGCCAGCTTTCTAATACAGTAGTTAAAGATCTGTCGCAATATTGGTAAAATGGCTACACCAAAGTACCAGGAAATTGTTAATTTTGAATTGCAATATCTTGAAAACGGCAAGATATAGAAACTTCAATTTTGGTGGAAATGCATTTTAGGCTTATCCCAACATTTTGGTTAACATTGAAAACTTGACTTGAATGCCGTTTCAATATATACCAATGAACTGAACTCCAACTGTCGAGGTTGATTGATCTTCATAAAAAGATAATAGCCAACATTTTAAAATTTTATTCATTTTAAAAACGTTTAGATTAGTAACTCTAATTATATTTGAATAAAATTGATATGGGTTAGAGTTACTAGCCGAAACGTCTCTAAAATAAATTGATTCTACGATCTCCACCGCATAGGTCTGGAAGTGAACCCAGATTCCAGTGTTTAAAATTGCCTTTTGTTCTCCTCTAGTGTTGTGGTTGTACTGTTTTAACTTCTAGAGTATTTTATACAGACTTTTTCTGCAACTGCTTTTACAAAGAGAAGGCAATGTTATGTTTAACCGAAAAAAAATTTATGTGTGGGTCTGACGCACACAGTTTTTCTAACGTGGATGACAATCACATCGTATCGATGGCTTTCTGTAATATTTGTTACGTAAAAAAACTGCCTTCTGATGCAGATCAGAACAATGGATTTAATTTTTTTTGCGGTAATTTAAATCTTTTTTGATGAGATAAGTCGCAGCTAGATTGCGATTATCGATTTTTTTCATTAATTTTGAAATTATAGTTTGTGGTCTAAAAATAATATAAACTAAAGCTCAGCCAGCGCAAGACTTTACTTTAATTCATATTGTGATTGTGACGCAATAAATGACAAAACATTCTCAAACTTCCGCCCAAAATGTAACTTCTGACAAGACAGAAGAAACTAGCAAAAATAATGACAAAAAAGCGGAATATTTTTTCAAATTCTGTTGTGCGATAATGGATGTGGACTTTTTTGCGTGTTTCGATGCGATTATTTTGGAAAAAAAGCGTGCGATTTTTGATGCGATGTGATTGCCACCCTTGCTTTCTATACGCATTGTTTCCAAAAATGAAGCAGAAATATTCAATTCCGGAGGAGGTCTTTTGCAATCTTATTAGCACTGCTTGCAACCGCAGCACAATCTTTTGTTTAAAGCTGCGCGGTAGAAAAAGCGCAACGTCACAAAAATAGCCTAGCTAACTCGTTACACGTTTTGAGGTAGTACAACGAGTATTGAAAATATATTTTATTACTCTGTTGGAGCTACTGCTGCACTTTCTTTCTTCATTCCTCGTCTTGATTCACTTCATATATATATTTTTTTTTGCTTTCAATTTGCTATATATAGCGGTTTTAGCATTGAAAATACAGTAGATAGCGGTTTTGCCTAATCTAACTTGACACCATCATGTTAGGTTAGGCCTAAAGCAGCATTTATTGTTTTACGGAAATAAACCGAGTAGCTCTGCTAAATCTTCATGCTTATTTTGAAACTGTTTACCACATTTCAGCAAACCTAGCGACAACAACATTGTCGAAAGGAGGTATAGTAATGAGACTGTTACAGGACTCCTACTCATTTTACGTGGTAAAAAAGGATCCCAAATGGTGTAATGGACAAGCTGCACCAATGTGTAATGCTTGAACGGACGTGACGTATAGAATGAGTACCTCTATTTCCTGTTTCTATTCTGAATTTAATGCGTTGAATGGTCCAATATTGGATGATAGTAATTACAAATCAGGTGATAAATTTATCAACAATATATTCAATCACAAGATTGATGTAATTATACTTTCCTTTAAATCGTGCTCTGAGACGTTGATAATGTTCATTCTCATGGTATACAACAGACAATTATAATAAGTTTGCCGCGTTACTATGTTTAGCATTTAATTGCTGATCAAGGATTGCAGTACGGTACGGTACGTTCAGAATTTGCGTACTACGTACCTCGCACCTTAAACCGTACTGTACTTGAGTTCAATTTTTTCAAAAATTTAGAGCCTTTTTTTGGAGTGAACCGTTACAGTATATTTCGGAGTTAAAAATTTTTAGCTCCACTCCAAAGACAGAGAGATAGTTTGATTTTCAATCGTGAAGTGATAACAAAAAACTGAAAATAAAGTTCCGTGGTACCGGTACTTCGATACCATTTTTGAAAAAATACCGTCGGTACCGGTATTGGTACCAAAAAAGTACCGCAGTAATTTTGTACTCGGTACTGCCCACCTCTGATTTTTGAAGCGTACCGTATCTACGTACCGTACCTTGTTTTTTTTGCGTACCGTACCTTCAATCAATCTAGTTGAACAACGATCCATTAATGACATATGCGACTTATGTTGACGTACTTTTTTGTTTATATCTGCTTCGTATTATAAATTAATAAGCATTGGCTTAAGAGATACTTGAACATAATAACATGTTGAACTTAAAAACTGCTGAGCTTTATATGCCGATACTTCATACTGAGCCGTCAAAATCTTATAGAACAAAAAATAATGGTACATCTAGCGGTGATTCTTTATGCTTCAGGAATTCTTTATGTTCAGTGATAAAAAAATGACAATTTGTTTGCGAAAATTCAGTTTCATTGGAGCTAAGACATCGAATAGGCTACTACCACAATGATATTTGAATTTTTTTGTATTTTTGTTCAGCAAAGATATCTGCATTATTTTTGTTAAGTTGGTCAAATTGATTTTAATTTATTGGAAACCTGTTTACGTGGCGCCGTTGACAAGGCGTAATTGCAATTCAATTTATTAATACTTTTCTCCTCAGTAGTACAAAAAACCGGCGCAATGTGCGAAAAGACTGGGATTTTTACACCACTGCGTTTTCAGCATAAGTGTCGCAGTTGTTTCCGCAGAAAATTTTTTTTCAATATATGACATGCCACGATAGTCCTAGCCTCCTAGCATCGATAAGGATTAACCATGACATCACAATTGGCTATACTTGTGAATGTGAATGGTGGCATTATAATACAATTGTAAAGACAAATTAAGAGGCTATTATGATTACTTGAGAATAGCCTAGACTATGTGCAAGCCGGGCACGCATGGAGGTAGCCAGGGGGGCTACTGCCCCCCCGAAAAAAATTTAACTTGTCCCCCCAAAAAAAATTTTATTTGAACGTCATTTTTTACAAAATTTCATGCATTTCGAGTTTAAATACGTTACCCATCCAAAAATTGTCTATGCCCCCCCCCCCCCCCCCCAATGACTCGGAACAAAATGTTCTAAGTCAGCCAATTTTGAGTAAAACCATGTTTTAACTCCGCACAGCCTTTTTTTTTGGTTGCCAGTGACACATGGAAGCAAATTCAGTTTTTTTTTCCATGGAAACCTTGTTTTGTTTTGTTTTTTTGTCTTTTTGTTTTTGGCCTTTACTGACATATAGGAGCAAAATCAGCTCTATTTTCCGTGAAGAGCTTTTTTTGGTCTTCACTGAAATTTGGGAGAAAAATTAGCTCTTCTTTCCGTGAAGATCTTTTTTTTTAACCTTTGGGGATGATTGCGAAGTCATTGCTCCCCCCAAAAAATTTTTGCTTGCCCCAAAAATTCCGTTCTGGCTACGTGCCTGCGGGCACGGTTGCACCAGTCTTCATTAACGGCCGCACGTTGCATATAAAACGTTAAGAAGGTAAATTCAAACAGCGTACCCACGTACCGTACCATTACAAAAAAGGCACATACCGTACCAGCGTACCGTATTTCTTAACAAAAATTGAGGCGTACGGTACCGTACTTACGTATTGTACCGTACCGTACTGCCATCCTTGATGCTGGCTGATAATACAGTATATCACTCCATCTTGAGCATTATTGTGCTATTACTATTTAGCAGGACTACAAAATAATCTTTCATGATAGAATCACTCATGTAATGCATTGTCCTCCTTTACCTCCTCTTCCTAAAATTGATGAAAACAAAAATGCGATAAAAAGTGAATGTTGAAATGTATCATTTTTACAGTAGTGTTGCCATATAGATTTAGGAATCGTGAATGAGGGGCCTTGGTCGTTTGGACATCACCATTGTGCTTTTTAATGTACAACATACGATACAGGTATTTGCGTTGATGGAGCAAAAAGTCAATAAAACTAAAGCTCTAAATGTACGATAGTACTGAAAATTCCGAATTAGGGAAGCGAAATACCCAGCTGAAAAATAAATTGAAGTTTGTTGAATATTTTTGGTGTGTCTAAACGTTTTTGTAGCAAAATTTAGCTCATATTAACTGGGACCATTGTCACTAAATATTACTTTGGGATGGATTAATTTTACAGCAGGTATGCACAGTCAACTCTCGATTTAACGGACCTCGATTTAACGGACTTCGGATTTAACGGACTTCGGATTTTACCGTTCCGTAAGCATAGACTGCTGTACATGTAATTGTTACAAGCGAAAATCAATAGCCGACGAAACGAGAAATCGTGCTACGTTGTCGCAGAGACATAATGATTCCCCGTTTACTTGCATTGTGACATCACAAGACAAGCTATGTTATCAGTTGCGGTGCACACAATTGTAACAGAGTGAGGAACACTGCGTTTTCGTTTAACGGACTTTTTCCAACAACGGACTGTCGTTGGTCCACATTTGTCCGTTTAACCGAGGTTTGACTGTATCAAGCTTGCCGTGGAGTAGCATAATCGTTCGAAATTTTATTCATTATAGGTGATAAATCTTTAAATTAAGTGACAAATTAACTGCTATGTATTGTTTGTAGGGCTGCTCTTTCAATGGACCGTATATTTCATGCGATCCCTCTACGTTTTCAGCCAGTAAGTAAATTTTAGGCACCAACCGCAGTTTTCAAAATGCTGGAAACATTATGCATGCGGCTTACGTTTTCACGAGCAACATTTTACAAACCAGATTAAATTTTTAAATCTGATTAACCTCAATCACTGTAAATCCGTTGATATAATTTGCTACATGGAGGAAATGATGCGAAATGTGATTCATTTCCGTGCGGATAGCAACGGTAGCAGCTCACAGTTTATTTCAGAGAAACAGAAGTTGCTTCTTTTTATTTCGCAACAATTTTGTCAGCAGTTCTGCTACCAACTAAAAAGTTATGCTTTACATTAGTTGAATTGTCATCATACTCGTGCTGGTTTGGAACATACCAATTAAAACTTTTTAAACTCTATTTTACTAGGGCTATTTGACCAATGCATTTTACGTGGGGGGTGGGATAGGAGGGCAAACATGCCTTCCAATCTAACCCCTAAACCAAAAGTCATGGAAACACTAAATTTGACATGTAGGTTGTTGTTCATCAAGTTTTTAGATAAAAACTGGTTTTGAGTTGGTGACGTCATCATTGTAATGCCAGGTGCATATTTTCGAAAAATGACGTCATTTTTTCAATCAGGCATTAGGCGGCTCAGGTTTTGCTCATAAGTTTGTTTTTTGAAACTAAAACATAAAATGCCCCAGTCAAAGCGCTTTCGTTACAAAAACGGCTTATGACGTCATTTCAGTTTAATAATGGTTAAATTGGAAAGTAACTTCGGGAAACTTCAAAATTGACAGACTTCCCCTTACCTTAGCAACCACAAATTTTCAGGGACTATTTGCGAATAAATTTAACTTAAATTCAAGCTAATTTGTAGTAAAAAATGATTTTTCTGAATAGATTTATTACGAAGAAACCGAGAGGGGGCAAGATAAAGTTATAAGGGTCTTTGGGTTCTTGCGGATATACGACCAGGATTTGTTACGTTTGATATTACGAGATTGTCTAGAACATTAAAGTGTAAGGCCAGTGGGTTGTTAGCGTTTTGATCTTAATGATTTAAAATTGCTCTCTCTTCTTCTTAAGCACGTTTTCCATAACGTTGCTAGAATTTTGCTGGTGTGCATTGCGTCATAACAGCTTAGCTTGCGCCAAAATGATAGGTTCTGGGCCAGGATATTTTATCGCTTTCATCATACAAGTACAACAATATTTATTCCAGTGAAAAAAGAAACAGAAATCTTGGGGTTCTTCTTTTGATTCGTTTAAACTGCCAAGTCACGTTTTAAAATTAAATTTAAATCGCATTTAATGCAAGCTTCTCAAAATGAAATATGTTGATTTTATTTAGAATGTTTGCGGTAAATTGGTCAGCATGCATCCTGATTATGAACTTCGGTCCATCTTTTCTAGCAAATCGGGTGGCTGCTTGACTCGAAAACATTAGGTCTCTTTGTAGCCTCACAATCCGCATTCGTGGTCATAATCTGTAGGTTAATTTCTTTTGACTCTTGCTTTGATGTTGTTTTGTGCGTTTTTTGACGCGAGTGGAGACGAATAAATTTCCGTAAATCTGTTAAACAACTACAAAATATTTGATCCTTCACGTATCATTTGATATTTGGATTTTGCACTGACTTTTCTCCTCCGACTTTTGTTTCAATTTTCCTCTTGCAATTTCTTCACTAACTGTTCCGCCACTGCCTGGTGATTAGGGCCCAGCCTGCTTGATATATCGTGCACATTACTTGGTTGCTTAAAATGCAGTTTTGTTTAATGCGCTGGCTAAAGTCAGCAATAACGTTAGAGTCTAAGCAGGGGTGCCGATCTTTGTTGAGCATTGGAGGGAATAATTTGCAATTTTACCCCAATTTCGCCCTATTTTCAACATTAGGGTGATGAACCTTAACCACGATTTTGTTCAGGTGAGCAAATTAAGTGAACACCAAAAAAAAAGGTCTTCGTTAAAAATGGAACACTTTTTTTCCCCGAATTCAAGTGGACACGTACGCTCAGATGCACATCAGAGTCAAATTATTGGGGGGGATGCAGATGTAGACCATACTCAAACTATTGGGGGGGATATAGTCAAATTACTGGGGGGGTATATCCCCCCCCCGGGTTTCGGCACCCCTGAGTCTAAGGCTGTGTTTACATGTTTGACAATTAGGTTTCGCTCCTCGTTATCAAACCTGTCACGTTTGCATGTGACACAAAAGTCGCTTACACGTAGCGGTTCTGACGACGAGGAAGGAAATCTTGCGCATATGGAAACGATGAAAATCAGCGAAAGCTAGTTTTCAAACGCGGTTTTGAAACCTGCATTTTTCGAGGTTTTCGAATCTGAAACGCATAAAAAGAAGTGCAAAAGCAGGTAAAACAAAAGCACTCACTGTGCTGTGGTTGCATTTGCAGATGTTACCGCGTCGAACACCTTAATCGCAAAAACACACAATAAAAATCATGTGATCGAGGTTTTCGTGTCAGAGAGCTGAGCGTTAAAGGCGGTGAATCATCCATCCAATTCCGGTGGTTTACCATAGCTAAAATTGAACTTTAATTTTTGATATTTTTTGTTTTGATTTTGGAACTGCGTTTGCAAAGATATTCAACAAATACAAAAAGATGTCCCCCCGAAAAAAGTTTTTGAAAACTCTGAGTATTGTTCTTTCCGCCAAAACCACAGTTCACTAAACTATTAGGCCTACTGTAATCTTATTAAATTATTAGGCCTAACTATCTCTAAACTATTAGGCCTAATAGTGTAGAGATAGTTAGGCCTAATTAGGCCTAAACTATTTAGAAATAAACTATCTCTAAACTATTAGGCCTACCACAGTTCTCTAAACCATTAGGCCTTCTGTGGTTTTGGCGGGAAGAACAAAACTCAGAGTTTCCAAAAACTTTTTTCGGAGAGACATCTTTTTGTATTTGTTGAATATCTTTGCAACCGCAGTCCCAAAATTAAAACAAAAAATATCAAAAAATGTAGTTCAATTTTAGCTATTGTAAACCACTGGAATTGGCTGGATGATTCACCGCCTTTAACAATAAATTTGGCAATTCGAGGCGCGAAAACCGCTCGAAAAAGAAAAGTACAAAACCTGGTTTCACGATAAGGAAACTCGTTTACGCATGGCTGAAGTTTTATTCCTGATTGCGAAAACCGCTAGGCCTAAGTGTAAACGCAGCCTAAATTTACAAAAATATCATCTCAAACCACGATAACAAAAGCTACAACACGAAAAAGGTGGAACATGAAACTGTGAATAAAAATTATTATATGTGCATGGCAAGAATACAACACAAGCAAAATTACGGATCACAACCAAGAAAAACAAAAAATTGCTATCAAATCATTGTTTCAAAATTAGATGAGAATATAAATTATAGCTTATCGAATGGTGCGTGTTGATGATTAAAGATAGATCGTTTGGGAAATGCGTGAAACAAAAATACCGAAAAGGAATAAGCAGTGATTCAACTTTAAGCGAAAAAACAAAAACCACGTGACAAACAAGTACTTGAAAATGACTTTGAAACATAAGAGACAGATTACTTTGAGACCAACTGAATTAAATTTCATAAGGTCAACAGTAATCCTAATTTCGTATAGGAACGTATTTTAAGGATCCTTTCGATTGAAGGAGAGTAGGACAAAAGTAAAACTTCTAAATTAGCTGTTTTAGCTACCTTATACACTGTCTTGTACATTAAATATTGCAAAGCTCGTTTGAAAAGTGAGAGGTAAGTATTGATTCACATTCAAAACTCGATATTCTCCAGGGTATGAAAAAATAAAACATTCTCAAAACTAAGTGTTAGAGCATTTTGGAAATTCTCCGCAGCTGAAGAAAAAATTTATCAAGGTGTATGAAGACTGATATTGTGCTCTTTTGCCAAGGCCAGGGGCGGAAATAAGGTGAAGACTAATAAAAGAGGTCTTCACCGGAAATCCGGCCAGCTTATTTGCCTGCACACCGAACTACTACTATTTGAGTGCTGGAGCAACTACTTGAGTGCGCGTGAACTTATAGGTCTCCCGGGCCCGGGTGCGATGTACCCCCTGAACCCCCTCTCTCAGGCCCTGGCTGAAGCTACTAATTATATTTTGAAATGAAATTAAGACGAAGAATTGAAAGCCAATTAGTGAATGATAATGTCGATTTTTTCGCTATTGGGTCCTTTCATAATTATCCTAATTAGCCTCTTCTTACTCTTACTACTGCTACGTCAAAATGGAAAGTTCGAAAAGGCGAACAAAAAGTGAGATAGCATTAAACAAAGTGCAGTATTAGAAACTGTGGAAATACCCCACAATAAAGAATCAATCAGTAAGACGAAAATGATCGCCGTGCTACATTTTGTGATTAATTCAATACGCAACAACATTCAAAATGAATTTATGTTATAGAAAAGTGTTTCCCTTTCAAATAGATCAAAATTTTCCAAGCGTAAAATATAAACCGAAAAATTGGGTCCAGGGCAAAATGAATAAATAATGCTTAATAGTGAATCTGTTTGGGAATTTTAAAGTTTGAAAATCAAACAACTTTTTTACTTACAACTCCTTTTTTCGATTTGAAAATTTATTACCTTACAATTTACAATAGTACTTTACTTATAACATTTACAGTAACTTATAAACCTCAAAGTTTGTAATTTTGGGCTTTTTTGTAATAATTAGAGTACTGTCCTATTACACTTGGCCTAATTATTGTGTTCAAATCTTTTAATATCGTTGCATTACGCGGCACGCAAAAGTGTGTAGCGATTTGGCAAGGCCCATCTTCGCATAAATGCATCCGTGTAATACAGCTCCAAGAAATGTTGTAGTTGTTGGCAACATTGCGCCCAAATTGACCGGACAGAGTTTTGACCCTCAGACCTCCCACTCCAGAGACGAACGCATTATCGCTTAAACACCTGGCCAATGTGTTTTGATACCCAACTGAAAATTCGAATTCCTGCTTAAAAAAGTATGATCGACAAACGGTTCGATCTTGTTTAAATTAATTGGCTATCTATTATCAACGGTAAAAGTTCGGCACGGTCTTGTTCAAACTAACGGTAAAAGATATACCCTTTAAGTAGCATCACGTGACCAATGCAATTGTTGCAAACTCCTTTTTCGTCCAAATTCGGGATTCGGGATAAAAGAGAGTCTATTGAATCCAGGCGCGTAGCCAGAAATTTGCAATCGGGGAAGGCAGTTCCGGGACTCATGGCCAAAGGACTACAGAAGAAAAGGGAATACATATGAATTTAAAACGACTCTTCCATCAAAATTCAGGAGAAGACAAAAAAATCTCTTTACCTAAAATTGTCACGGTTTCAATGTCACAATTCACTGAGAGACCAAATACAGGGAAACAAATGTTCGTTGACTAAACTTGGAATTGCCAATGGGGGGGGGGCTATTTTCCATTCCAGGGCAAAAATTAGGCTCAAAAGTGCTATAAATGTGGTATTTTTCATATTCTGCATGCCAATTAGGGAGGCTGTAGCCCTTTCCCCCGGCCTATGCTCTTGATTGAATCCTCAAACCCCAATTTAAACGAAATGTGGGGATTTACCAAAATTGGAATGATCACGTGATGCGACTGGAACGATTAATTTATTCAATCTAACTAAACCCCCAACACATAGACTGTTTGTGCACTATAACAATTGCAATAGAACAAGAAGCGCTGTAGAGACACTTAAAAATAAAACTCATTGGATCGACCACAAGTGTTCGCATTTGCGCTACAAAAATTCTGACTGTAAGGATAAATATCGACGGTCCAAGATCAACAGACTAAGTTTTTGACGTCAGTGATGACGTAGGAGTTGACGATGATGCGTGAAGTGGCGTCAGAGAGCAATCTGCATTTTCTAGCAATTGTTCTTCCAGGGATTCGCTATGCTGATAATCGGAGTATGACGTCATAGGATCTGAATCCGGATTTTCGAAAAAGTTTCTATTCCCATCTGATGTGGAATCAGAGATTGGCGACACTCCAAAAACTGGTGAGAAGGAGTCGGAACAGCTCAAGTCCAAGCAGGAATCGGATTTTCTGTCTTCTTGTACAGTTTTTGTGTTTTTTGTATGAACTCCGTTTTTTTCTTCGCTTTGCAAGCAAGTCCGTCTGAATTTTGCTCGTGCATTTTGAAACCAAACCTTAAAATTATTAGCTTAAATTTAACCATGAAAAAAGGTAGATTTTTCGAAGCACTATATACAATATTACCATTTTGATGAATGGCAATTTTTGAATGGAGATTAAACTTTACTCGTTAAGGTGTAAATTCTTTCGTTTTTTGGAAAAATTGACTTCAACTTAATCAGATTAGGTGTTGACAATTTTTCTATTACCTGTAGTACTCTTTTGCTCAGCTTTGTCTCATGTTCCAGTTGTTTCAAATCCTTTGCATCTGGATTGTGATTTGTGTCAAAGTAGGCTTTCATTGCGCTCAATTGATGGTGCTTGAAACTCGTTCGCAATCGTTTCGATTTTTGTTGTTCACAACCTTGCCGCTCGTGGGCGCCATGGACGTCTAAAATAAAGGACTAATGTTTTGAAAAAATGGCTACTCTAGGTACTCCATTTTGTTCGGTTGTTCTGATGCTTTTGTTTGATGGTTTGGTAAGTCAGCAACGTGTCTGCTGCACAAATTCAGCCAAAAAGATAATTTAAAACATTGTTTACATAACCTAAAATGCATGAAACAGGAGGTTTTGTTATGTTGACAAAACATCCCAAAGGTAAACAAATAAACATAATTATTTTGCACAAATCGATAAACACCTGCTCATGTCGTGAAGAAACAAGACGAGGGACTACTTTGCTTGCAAATTAATGCACAAATAAGACTAATAACAGGTACTTATTATTCCAGCCGAAAACATTTTACTGTAAATTAGCTTACAGCGTTAATGAGTAGCAATGAAAAAAGCTGTTAAATTTGATTTTTTTCTGACGGCAAAGTGACTTAATTAATCCCAATGCAATTAACATTTGCATAAGGTGTTCTTTAGAATCCAAATATTGTGTTTCTTTTCATTATTTTGCTGCTGCAATTTCCTTCTGACGAAACGCAAAGTATTGCAAAACTAGTTTAGCTGCTGGATGTATAATGCAAGTGATTAATTAATTGGGTGCCATTAATTTAAATGGGAGTAACAAGACAGTTAAAAACATATCCAACGCCTCTTCTCTGTTCTAGTTATTGCGCATTCAGTAAAAAATCACAAAACAAATCTCAGAAACTTGTATTCACCTACTGCTCTATAAAAAATTTTCGTATGTCGAATACAACCTGAGCTTTTTTAGCTATTCAAGTTTAAAAAATTAGTTTTTTTGCTGTTTGATTCAAGAGCAGAAAATAAAAAAATGAAAGCAAAAAGTGATCAAGCTATTTTCAAAAAGATATTTGAAACAAGTATTGGACACGCCTGCATTTTCAGTTTCTTTCAACCGTAAGAGAAATTTTGGCTAGTTTTTGAATAGCTATTTCGTAACATTGGTATCAAACTAAAAAATCAAATCTTTCACCATACTCACTGAATTGCGTTGAAGTGTGTAACGAGTTTGCGGGGTCCATCAATACAGCTCCTAAAAAAAAATGTCGCAACGGTGAGGAGAAGTTGTTGGAACACTGTATCCGGTTTGACAGGCCCGAGTTTTGAACCTGAGATCTCCAGTCCTCCAGTTTCAGATACGAACGGGTTACTACTTCAAGATTTAATACTATTTGCAACATTTAAAAAGCTTTTGATGCCCCATTCATTGAAAAGGGTTTTCAATCAGTTTTTCATTCAAATTTCTAGGCCTGTCTTTTAGAGTCGGCATTCACAATGCACGCCATTGGCTGTTAGAATTCAATACTTTGAAGTAAAACTTAGGCTTATCTCTCGTTCTTGTAAATTTTGTGAAAGAAAAACTCCTAAATTTTTACTACCGTGATCGGACAACATTCAGGTAACTTCGCCCAACTATTTTAAATAGGATTTTAAACACCGAGTATGTGTTGATTTTATAAAATTTATGACGCATTTCCCAAAGTTTGTACTCCTTGCATCCGATAAGAACCGAAACAAAGTTTCAGCCATTGACTTCAAAAAATAAACAAATTAAAGATATTATTTGGGAGAAATTTGTATCATTTTACCTTCGTCGAAATTTATGGTGATCGGCAGGTGAGAAATCGATCGCTGTGACGTCATCGGTTGTTTACGCTTTTTAGGCCTCCCTGGTTTGTTCAATGTGACCTCACGTAAATCATTCGAATAAAACTAAAGAAATTTAAACAAGTTTTTTTAAAACGCAGTTGGTAAATACTGTTACACTTTGATTTTTTTGCTTATGATGGAATTCTTTAAAGAAAGCAACTATTTCACCAAAAACTCTGTTTACTTTTTTATTAAACCTGACCTAAATTTATCCCAAACTCAAATTCTTACCTTAAAACTAACCTTAAATCTAAGTATTACCGAAGTCCTAACTCAATCCCTAATCTTGACCCTTAAAAAAATTGCGCAGATATTCCTTCAATACTTAATACAAATCAACAATAACAATGCAAATTGGTATTCAAGATAAGAGATCTTTTGGATACTGTATATTTACTATCCAAGCCTATACATGACAAATGCAATTTTTTTTTGTTGATGCATTTTAAAAAACACTTTCGCAATCATACCTTGAATTAAAAGAGTGTCACTGACTTTTGAACTTACCTGTTACCGTATTTAACTGCTTTTATACAACCTGCATTCCTAACTGCTTTAGAAGTCCATGCCCCAACAATAGCGTCTGCTGACTAAAAGACCTCTCTAACTCAAAGGTTTGGTTTAACTGGTTAATAGTCTTAACGCAGCCGTCTGGTTTAACCAATCGGTGGATTGTCAGATAGTTATCCTCAACCTCCATACACAATTTTAAAAAAGAGCAAGCGTCCACGAGGAGCTAATCAAAAGTTCACAAAACGCTTGAAGTTATATTGCTAAGTTACTACAGGTACTTACTAAAGGTTGAAAACACTTGGAACAAAACAGGTTTCCCGTAATTTCCACAAATCTTTCTCCGGTCACTAGAGGTCGTTCACACTTACAGCAGCAGAAGCAATGACCCATGGCATGATACACCCGATCATGAACACGCATCACGAACTCATCGGCACTGATCATAACTCCGCAACGTTCACACGTTCGAGAAACAAATAAACTAAAAAATAAAATTCATCCAAAAGTTGGTGAAAGGACTACAAGCAAACAGTGTAAACAAGAAAAATTCTTCAGCGTCTAAAATTAGCACAATTTACAGTAACAATTAATCGTATTTTCTATTCAGTTAATTATTAGAAGACTAAAACCCCAATTAGATTTCAGAGAATTTATTTCTTTATTTTTTTGAAAATTAAGAAGCATTTTCGTTGATTTTCAATTCAGCATATCTTTTTGTGAGACTGCATGAAACTAAAATGAATTCACACAGATTTCAAACTTATAATAATGCGAAATTAAAAGCCGTATTTCGAGAGCGAATAACCTAAGCTCAATCCCGACTGGAGGTAAAATTTACTGGATTAATAAAATTCAAGCGGTGTGTGACTGATCTCGATTTATATCTAGTAATATCAGCAGAGATACAAAAACTTAAAGGGGATTAAGTATCTAGTCAATTCCGGTGGTTTACAGGAGCTAAAATCAAAAAATAATTTTTGGAATTTTTTGTTCTCACTTTGGGGCTGCTGTTGCAAAACATATTTAACAAATACAAAGAGATATCTACCAAAAAGTTTCTGGAAACCCTGAGTTTGTTCTCCTATCCTGAATTTTCAGAAAAAAGGAGAGGTTTACCAAAATTGAATTGGTCATGTGATGTTACTGGAAAGGTAAATATTGTTCAGTCTCTCTTTTTGACTGGAAGTTCAGGCTGAAAAAGCAGATTCAGGGGTTCCAAAAACTTTTTAGGGGGGATATCTCTTTGTATTTTCTAAATACTATGTCTTTGCAACCGCAGTACCAAGATGAAAACAAAAATTTCAACAATTATATTTCGATTTTAGCTATTATGAACTATCGAGATCGGCGAAGTGCTTCACCTCCTTTAAGACTAAAAACTTTTTAAAATATCCATTTTATACTGTAGGTGCAGCGAAGACGCTTCAAACGGTTTATACTCAAAAGCCACCCAGTTTCTGACTTAATGATTTGTCACAATAGTGACGAACGGCTTTCAAAAACTCAATAGATTCTGATTTTTACTTTTAGTCAACTGAGTTGAAGAACAAAAAGTTATCAGAGCTTACGTGTGATAATCTTGTCGGCAATAAATATTTCCGTTTCGGATGAAACAAGTTGGATCTTCGCTTAGGGAAACTGCGCATGCGCAACATTTCAAGCACGTGACATGCCAACAGCGGTTTTCAACCTGCAAAAACGAAGCGTCTTCCACAACCTTATCGCAGCCTCCACACAGCATCGAACCCTGGAAAACAGATAAATTGCTGAAAATCATACACAACTACTACAGATTCATGGCCGATTAAAAATCAAATCTTTGTTATACTACGTGCATAATACATTACCCTAAAGCATGTAACGAGTACGCGATACCATCTCCGCCGCATGTTGGACAACACAGCTACTTTCGAAGAAATGTCGGAGCGATGTCAAACCATTGACAACGCTGCATCCAATTTGACCGGCCTGAAATTTGAATCTCAGACCCCCCGTCCCAGAGACCAACGCGTTTCTGTTCTAACAACTTGCCCGGATGATCATATTATTGCTTTTACCACCTATCGTGAAAGAGTGACGAGGGTAAAACCCTTACGGATCGTATTCACTCGTTGCTGCTGTTTTCCAACTTTTTAATATTTTTCTTTTTCAGCTAAATTTTCTGCAGTGAGAGTTTTCAAAATCGCAAGTCGCGCCTTTTCAAATTGGCTACAATGCGGCCAGTATGGATATCAAACGTGAAAAAGTTAGTAGATAATGTCGCTATAATGACACACGTATGTTGAAGTTGCTTGCGCTATTTTGTTCATACAAATTTCGATAAAATATCTTAATAATGTTACGTCACTTTTGATGTTATTCGCTGCAAAAATGTACAAAAATTGAAAGTCTGCTGCAATAATTACAGATTTTCGGATACTACTAACCTTTTGACATGATGACGTAATAGGTGACGTCACATCACAGGTAGTGGCTTGTTCAGGGCCAAGTTGTGGAGCGTCGTCCTTATTTTCCTGTTTTTCTGGGTTTTCGATTTGCATTTATTCAGATTTACTTAGTTTACCAACAAAGTTAGTACTGTCAAAACGCAAATCAAACTGAAAAAAATATCACAAAACTATAACTACAATAATTTTAATGGTGATGTTTTGACGTTTTTGATTTGCTGGTAATCCAAAGGCTGCAGGTTCGAATCCTGAGGGAGAATCCTGAGGGAGAATCGCATTGCTTGTTTTAAGTAGTCGCCGACCTGGTGGCTCTTCCCTAGGCTTCCGCGCTGGTAGCCTCTAGGTCAGAACGCACGCAAACGATTAACAAAAATACAATAATTTTGTTGGAAGTGTGGTGTCATTTTAAAATTTTTTGGAGAAGAGTCAGAAGACATCAATCCAGCACTATAGCACTTTGTTAAATCAGCAAACATCAAATTGATTGCCAAGCGGTTGGCAGTTGAGATACCCTCGACAAACACAAAACAAAAAAGGACCAGCACTAGGTAATAAACATATTGCATATGAACTATATCTGGCACACGACTTTTGAGTTTTAGCTTATCTGTTTTTTTTATCGCAGAATTAAAGTAATGCAACACTTTTGTCTTCCGCAGCATTATTCTCCTTTTCTCATTCAAGTTTCCGACGTAGAGATTGAGTTGTTTCAATGTCACTTTTAAGCTATTTCAAAAACAACTTTTGTCAATGGCAACCTGACTTTGACAGTGACCTCAAGGCGTGTGGTTTGGACCCCTGAGTAATTGAATTTCACCAGGCTAAACCCTGAGCAAATTCCGCAGATGCAGAGCGAAAAAGATAACCGTGACTTAGTCACGGAATTTAACGAATATTAAAGTACTCGAGAAATATGATACTAACACCTTTTATTGTCACAACTTTAGGACACTCTATTTCGAAAACCCAAAACAATAAAACCATTCATGCGTGAAATAATCCGTTTTTAAAATAGCATAAAATTATTATGCCCTGTAACATACAGTTTTGTGAAAATATCTTTTACAAGAAATTTTTTTTACAAAAAAGCGAACAAACACAAGTTTTGCTACAGCCAGTCATCAAAAGTGTAGTGGCGACGATAGCCAGATACCGTAGTTCAGTTGATAGATAGCCGAGCTGGTGATTGTATCGAAAAGTTGCTGTCTCTGGGTTCGATTCTCCGGCTGGCTGTAATGCGCAGTTACGTCCTTGGAAAAGAAACTTAACGCTTAGCGTTAGCTAATTTCCCGTTGTGGTTATCTGGCCTAACGAAAGACTTGTAAACCAAATCCAAAAAGATAGAGTCTGCGTTGGCGAGGCTATAAGCCTAAAGAAAAAAATGAAAAAAAACGCTCCCGGTATTGGCAGGTTGCTTAGTTTTTGGCCTGAAACTGAGAGGCATACAAAGGCAGTGAAAGCTGAAGAGTTTGGAAAATTATTTCACACTTTATCTACAGAAAAGTTATGCTCTTGGTCCTCTGCAATACTGACAAAAAAAAAAAAACATTCGAATTTAATGTTTGATTTTCCAACGCATTTGATGATGGGTACCAAACTTACAAATGAAATTTGGGAGTACGTTGTTTTTCCAAAACTGCGTTTTCATTTATTTTGCGAAAAACATTTCACCGTGATTTTGGTAAGATATTAAATCAACTAGGGCCGTAATTTTAAAATAATCATCATGTTTTACAAACAATACTGTATCTTTCGTCAGAAAAAATTGACCGATCGTTTTGATAGTATTTCAAAAAGATGAGCTACGAAAATTAGAAAGGGCTTGTTCCATTGCAACAAAATAATTGAATAATTCTATCCGATTTAAATGGTTGCACTGCGTAGCCTTATGCTTATGTAGAAATAGTTTTTCTAATCATGGAATTTACTGCTTAAGCCTATAATGTAACATTTGCAAGTAGGATTGCTCTGTTGGACCAGTATTGTAATGAACAAAAGGCAAAAAAAATATACTTAAACTATACATTACTACACCGCTCTCGAAAGAAATAGTGGAAAATTATCAAATAGGAAAATTATTAAAACAGAACGCAAAATTTATATTGTAAAACGAACGGCTTTTTATCAAAAAATCACTACTTTTGGAACCTTTAATCATCAGCTTTATCAGCACATAATGTGACAGCAGTGAACTATAATCAAAAATTGAATAACAGTTAGAAGGAACTAAAATATCCAAAAACATTTTTTTTCAACCTTTTTCACAGCTGTCACTTTTTTCTTGAAACTGCAAACCGAACGATGTTTTTCAGTTTTTTAGTTGCCTCGTACACTACAAACACAGCCGCTAAATAATCGGCATAAATCGGCAAGCCATTCAAAACGGAAAGCTTTATCGTACCGAAATCTATTGTAAGCGTGCAATAGTTTCATGCAATTCTGCAAAGTTTAAACTTTTAAAATTTAAAACACTCAAATCCTAGTCATTACCACAAACGTTATACTGTAATCTAAAAAATATGCTGATGAATACTTCTCACTTTCTAAATCCTTCTTTCATTTAAATATTTTGTTGAAATAGTCAGCTCAAAGGCTCCAAGTATAAAACTTATTTGTTTTAATTCCTCGATTAAACCTGCTGTTTTAATTTACTCCTCGGCTTAGCTATTCAAATAAATCTTCAGCTGTGAGCTGAAGCTTGGATATTTATTTGGATTTGTGCAGTTTGAAGAAAAAAAAGAATTTGATTGACAAGGGAATGGATGCGTCTCCGAGCGACACTACGATTAACAAAAACACGCGCATTAGGCAAGGACGACGGCAAGTTCAAATTGCTCGTAGCGACAAAGCCTTTCATGTGGCCTTGACCTTTCTACGGGGCCCCGGACTGGGGTGAAAAGTTGCATTTTCTGCCATCAAGTCCTTGCCATTTTGCAAGGAAATTTAAGCCCACAAGGGCTAACGCTTGACTTGCAAGAATGTCGCCAATTTTCTCCAGATCTAACGCTCTTTCTTGCCACACAGATTCTGTTCAAGTGTCGATGTTACGCTGTCAACAAACAGCCGTGTCTTGCGGCACTTGTGGGTTTCGAGGGCAAATCAGAGGTTGATCCCAATTTTTGGAATCCGATTTCCCCAGCTCTTTAAAAATCAAACTGTAGAACAAAAAGTTTTTACGGTATATTTTTAGCAAAATACGAATAAATAATAAATTTAATGTTGATTATTACATCTATGCTACCAATTTCGTTATGCTACATAGTAGATTTGTTCATTACCGTAGCGATAAAATATTTTTACTAAAATATAAAACTGTTTAGTTGTTCTAACACCGCGTTTCCATAGTATATTTCATTTATGTCTAAGTTTTATGACGTCAATAGAACAAAATTTTAGGAAATAAACAACGCGTTTTTCTCGTATTTAGGCTAAGTCATAAGGCTTTGCCATAAACGAGACATGAAAACGCTGTAAAAGAATTAAGAAAGAGGTTTCTAGCAAGAAAGAATTTTCTGAAACTTTTAAATCACCTGTTACAGGAAATTTACATTTTGCATCTTTAGTGATCGATTGTCTTTATGATTTGTTGTCAAAACAGTTTTACGAATATTCCAAGAACAATCAACCGAATTTTCAAAGACTTTTGCTATGATTGTGGTTGACTATCACCCTGATTGCTGCAGGCTGGGGCTAATTTTTTGTCATCAAGATTTTGGTAAGCATCTCCGAAAACGTTTTATAAATGTCTTGCTGAGGATTTAGAGTCACATTCTTTCCTTGAAGTGCTGATTAAATTAGATTTTCAGGTGGAGATGAAGTGGCTGTTCAAATCTATCTCTAACTTGTGACCATTTTCACAAAAGAATTAAAACTCTCAGATCAGAGGCGGGACCGAAAAGGAGATACATTTGTAACAAGTGTGTTTTTAATCGAAGACAACAAAAGAAAGTTTTCTCAAGTGCTTCGGTTGGGGTCTACTACACAGTCATCTTCTTTTCGAATTGGTCCTCGACAGTTCTCCTGTCTTAAAACTTCTTGTTTGTTTTTTTCAACTACCGTTCAACTCATAGATACTTAACTGCTTTTCTCTAGCCTCTTAAAAAGTTTAATGTGAAATATTATTGTAAATTTTTTGCAAAGCTGAAAAAAGTTTTTGCAAACATCATTTCGGATTTCTTTGGAGGTCAAATTGACTTTCTTTTTCATTTAAGGAAACGAAGATTTTGCAATCGGCGATTGAATAAAAACGATACGACTGCTTTGTTTATGATCAGTTTTATATTCTTTTAGTTTACCATTTTTTTTTTTTTTTTTTAGGTAAAGAAAATTTGTAATCAACTAATCACCATGACCAGGGCCGTATATTAAATGATCGACCGCAATTATAAGTCTAAATTTATCTTTGGTCAGAATGCATTGCTACAAAAACAGTAAGGCTTATTTCAACAACAAAAAGATTGATCTTATTTTGTTTACTCTATTCTATACTTTACAGTAATTCTTCGCTCAAAAAAACCGCCAAGATTGTCATGGCACGAGTATTACATCTTCCGGCATCTAGGATATTCTCAATTTACTCTGAAAAATATTAAACCAGCAGCAAACAAAAAATGCGAAGACAAAGATGTTTCATTTCTTTGTGTCTATTGTACTGTAAATAAAAATTTTCAGATAAATATTCACTTCAAGTTAAAATTTCCACACATGCTGTCTGTGCTGTGCAAATTTAAGTTTGAAATTTTATTATCAGATTTTGTGAAGCAAAATCTATTTCTGTACTGCATGATTTTTTAGTGGTAAAAAACAAAACTTTTACTCAATTCAGGCTTTACGCGTGAATCCCAACACGCTAAGACGAATGACAAAAAAATCAACTACAGTATGCTTAAGTGCAGCTGCTATTCTATTCAAATCAACGGAAGTCCCTGAAGTTCGTCATATTAGCAACAAAATTAAATTTATTTATTAAGCGAAAAAAGTTAGGAGTACTTACAATCCACCGTTTACTTTTCAATAACTTTTCGATTTTATCGCTAACTTTAGTACCTGTTTTTTAATTATTGTTTTTTCTACACTTTGTTGGTGGTAAAAATTCAACAAGCCTAAGCTACTAGCTGTCGCATACAGGTAACATGCAGTTGCTGCCATTGTCATTCAGTTTATATTACTCAGTGAAAAACGCTATGGTTGTAAAATTTTATCTAACTCAGTGAAAAACGCTATGGTTGTAAAATTTTCTAAAATAATATACATTGCTTTCTGGTTTGTTTTGATACTATTTCTAAAATTCAAAAATTGCCACATTACTTCACCGAGCCGTTAAAATGGAATGCTGGTAATACAATTGGTTACCAACATTAAGCGGACAATTCGTCAAAAGAGTTATAGCAAAGTCATGGGTGCAGAAAATTTTCAAACTACGACATGACTTGAAAGAAACTGACCGCTTCTTTGCTGAAAGTTGAAAACTCAATTTCACTGAAATTTGATCTAGTTTTGTTGAATTCTGATTCATCGATTCAGGGGCGTATTTGGGGGGCATGGTGCTGTGGCCGCACCCCTTTTGGGTCGCCAGGATAGTATAATTAGCATAGCATGGTATGCAAAAGTGCGGCATGCCCCCCCTTCGTAAGTTTGAGCAAACAAACGGACAGAATGTGACTGAAGACTTTGTTTTGTTTTTGGGCTTTACCTAGTTTTAGGCCAAAAACCGGACTAAATCTGAGTGAAGACTTTTTTTTTGGTCTTCACCTACTTTTGGGCCGAAAACCGGACTAAATCTGAATAGAGAAACTTTTCTTCTGGTCTTCAATATTCTCAAATTTCCTGGTCCCCTCCTTTCGAAAATCCTGCGTACGCTACTGCATCGATTCCATAAAGATTTGAAGTATACCTTGCTGATACTGTGAAATTTACTCCATGTTCAGGGGCGTATTTATGGGGGGGCATTGTGCCATGGCCCCCACCCCCCCTTTGGGTCGCCAGGATTGTATAATTGCATAGAATAGTATGCAAAATTGAGGCATGGCCTCTCCTTGGCAAGTTGGGCAGAAGGTTTGATCACACAAAGTGTATGTTCTGTGCGTTTCTTCTAGGCTTGCACCCACGTTTGGGCGAAAAATCGAACTAAATTTGAGTGAAGACATTTTTTTTTTGCTCTTCACCTAATTTTGGGCAAAAAATCGGACTGATTTTGGGTAGACCAATTTCTGATTCAGATCTTTGTTCTTCTCAAATTTTCTAAAGTTCCTGCCCCCCCCCTTTTTTTCAAAATCCTGCGTACGCTACTGTCCATGTTACTTATGCACAATTAGCCCATACCACTCCAAAACCGTCAAACGGGGGAACGTTTTCAGGGAAAACCTCGTGTGATATTTACTGTAACTTCATCAACAGATATTTGCATATTGGCGTACAATCCTCATACCCCAAAGGTATATCCAAAGCATGAGTAAAAGCTTTCTAGAAGGTGATACAAAAGTACAAAACCCAATATGGGGTAATTGCAATATTGCCACCAGCAGATTAAATATTGTTCGGTCCTACGCGCGAGATAAGGTCTATGTTTTGAACTAAAGAACGAGGTCGCTGGGGCTACAATATGAATGTCTTTTACTTTTGTCTTGATGAATGTAATTGTGGGAGTGAGGGTTTCATGGGAAATACTTCGCTTTTAACGTTAAAAAAGTAAAAGGAGTTAAAACTTTGATCAATTATGAATGCTCGAAAATAAAAAGTAATAATTAAAACCTTGTGGAATCAATACAACACCATAAGTTTTTGTCGTGAAAGCTTATTTGTTCTTTGCTCAATGTTTAGTTGCCGATTTAATTTACGTGTCTATATCAATAAATTTCAAATTAGAAAATTTAATCACATTTTACGCGGTAAGTGACCTTTGGTAGTTTGTGTGTTGAGCCGCGCCATGCTGCGCGAAACGTTGAAAAACTATGAAAGATCGAGACGAATTCACGGCTCCCCGCTGGAAATTAAGCTTATTTTTCGGCCGATTGCAACTCACGTTACCGAGGTATTATCCATGCTGATTTAAGTACGATCACGCTTGGCGCCCTTGTTCAAATTCAATGAAACGTAAAGGATTAAAATGTTACTTAAATATTGCTCCGCTGTTGTTTGACTAGTTTAAAATTGCTTTTTAACAATACTAGACACTGTGCTTGGCCACTTATTTTAACCGGCTTAAAATCTTTTATTGAACGCATATTTAACTCAATACACAATCACATGCGCTAAAAACAGTTGCGTTTTGGTTTATTAGGCCATCTTGAAGGAGAATTGCGGTAAAATCCAACATGAAGCAATTTTCCACGACTATCTTAAATGCTGTTGTTTTAGGTGCATTTAGGCCGAAAATAAGTCAAATCCATAGGTGGGCACAAGTGCGTTAATAACAAAGCTAACTTTTTCATTAACTTGTAAATCCGTTAAAAAGTTTTTTTATGTTAACGGACTAAATTAACTTCCGTTAACGATTTTATCGTTAATATCTTGCAACATTCATTCATCGTACCAATACGAACTAGTTAGCGCTGGTAACACTTGTTGCGCATTAGCAAGAGTTTTAAAGAAAGCGAAGGAGCTCTTTTTTGTGGCAAATAATAAGCTGCAGCCTCATAGATCTATTAATTATTATTGCTGTTCGCAAATTCCAAAGATTTTCTGATCGTAGCTTCGTTAGTGCATTTGAACCTATTTCTATCTTGAAGTTAGATTAGACTGTAAAATGTAACTTCCAAAACACAAAAACACCACCACAGCAATAGATACTTCCTTACAATCAGCTCAACAACGTCAAATCTTCTAGAAGCGAGTGAATAAAATCAAATATAAATTACACGCAAAATATTAACGAATTAACGGACTTTATTAACTTCCATTAACTAAAGCTGAAAATAACGAATTAATGTTAATGGAGGTGTAAAGTTTGTTAACGGACTAGTGGTTAACGAAGCTAACGGTTTGTATTAACTTGCCCACCTATGAAAAAATCCCTTCACACATAGCATCTTTTCAATTTTCTAACTAGGTACAGAAAACCATAATGGGGACCAAATTATTTCGATATTTACATAAATAAAGGAGCTAACAGCGCATGGTTTTATACCAAAATATACAAGGAATTCCAAATGTTTTTTTTCCATCTATCATACAATTTCACAATAAGCGCTTTAGCTTACAGCAATGACAAAACAATGCTAGGACAAGTGATAACCGACTAAATTATCTAAAATTGATCGCATTGTTATTGCAATAGACTACGACCATGTTTCTTGTTGATAACGTTTATTCCGTTGCATCGCTTCGTAGAAATCTTGCGCTTCGTTCGACGTCATATCTCCATGGTTACGAAACACGTCAAGGAAAGCTTCCTTCACACCGTCAGGCATATTTTTCGAATTTCTAAAGAAAAAAAATTTGGGGGATGATGTTTAATATTTATAAATTTTGGTTGAGTAGTCAAAGATATCCAACAGCGTCGGAAGGTAAGAGTAAAAAATGTGCTGAAGTAATAGGACATGAAATATAAGAACCACGTTCGATTTTTCGGTTATGTAAGTTACTATCTGCGTGAAAAGTGAGGGGGACGCATGGCTAAAATCTTGAGATTTGGCCAAAAATAACAGCTAAAACCTGTTTTAATTTTTTAAAACTTACCTAAATTTTTAATACCCTGGGAAAGCAGATATGTGAGGGAAGTGCTACCTCACAGTTGCGAAAAAACTTAGATAAGTCTTAAAAAATTAAAGAAGATTTTAGCTGTTATTTTAAGGCCTAATTCAAAGATTTTAGCCCCGCGCCCCCATAACTTTTCTCGGAGATAATAAACTTAAACAACAGGTCCACGACAACCGACCGCGAACCAAATGACGCCATTGGCTGAGAAAGGCGATCATAAAAATATTTTACTATCCCCAGAGCCATTTTGCCCAAACCCTCACTCTGGCGCAATCACTTTAACAAAACCGTTGGTTCGCGGTCAGTTTGACGAGTTAGTTGACTTGGCTCCACTTTCCCATAAGCTTTGTGTTTCATCAGCATCTGAATTCACACATAGCCTATCTGGGACCCCATCCGAAACTCCAAACCACACAGAGGGCAATTTCTGCACTTGCCATCGTACCCTCTTCTCAGATTACTCTGATTAGTCTGACAACATGGTTACCACAAAGGGGATTCTGGGGTTCAATATTTGTAGTAGGCATTTACACAGTTATGTACGCCTGACGATAACAAACAAGTTTGAAATATGCATAAAGCGTACTATCGTGGTAAACTGCTAATGTGATGTCATATATGGTGCCCAGTGTCCACGCTTAGTTACGCTAGCGCAATGCAGTTGAGCGAGGTGCAGTGCCAGTGTGATACTGGTCGAGAATCCTTTTTCTGGTGACGTTCTTGTCAGACTTTGATTAGAGTAATCTATGAAAAGGGGACAATGGTAAGTCCAGAAAGTGCCCTCGTGTGTGGTTTGAAAGTTCGAGTAAGCTTCCAGGATAGGCTGTGTGTGAATTCAGATGCTGATGAAACACTAGCCTAACGGGAAAGATGATATGTGAGGGAGGTGCAACCTCACAGCTGTGAAAAAAATTTATGATGAAAATCCGCTACGTAACTTTTTAATATCGAAGTGTTATAACCTAAAGAAATCAAATCTTCTTGAACAAAAAGGGTTCAATACTTTTATTTACAACAAGATGCTTTTTACAATAGAAGAGACGATACACTATAGAAGACACACTACACTTTTTTTCTTTGTGCTTTTCGGTACAATTACTCGTAAAGGTAGAAGTTGTGGACTGCAATAACTAACCCGGCAACAAAAATGCAAGCGTCTTTTTCGGCGATTAATTTCCATAAATCCTCTGCGTTTTCGCGGATTCTATGTTGTACGTAAACTTTCTTGTCTTGGTCCCGAGAAAAAGCTGTCATTAAATCGACTGGCAACGACTTCCATTCTTCTTCAAAATAGAAATCGTGTTCTTTGCTACGACATCCGAACAAAATTATTGTTGCTGAAACGTAAAGCAAAAATGCAGCACTGAAAGATCTACACATACGAGGTTTGTTTGGAAAGTAACGGGACTGAGCACGCTGCACGAACAACTTTTATCGCAGAGAAAAAAGCATTGCTTTCTATGATGTCACAATGTCTTATGGTTTCCAAAACCAAATTTCAGCATTCTGTGACAACTACATTCTTTTTTGCACGTTTTTCTGTCAAGGCGCTTTCTTCGTGACCGTTTTGTGAAAATTTGATAAAATTAAGAATTTTTGGCCTTTTTTTTCTTTGGTGCAAAGGATAAGCGTCGAACAACGAATCAACCTGAAATTTCTTGTCCGTCTTGGAAAAACTCCAACCGAAGCACTAAAGTTGCTTCAAGAAGTCCATGGTGATGACACGATGTCAAGAACTCGTCTTTTTGAGTGGCACAGGAGGTTCAAAGAGGAAAGAGAGGAGGTGGTAGATGATCACAGGAGTGGGAGGCCATCCACAAGCAGAACAGATGAAGATGTTGCGTGTGAGACAAAAGGTGCGGAGCGATCGCCGTCTTACTGTTAGAATGATAGCACATGAGTTGGGTATGAATAGTGAGAGGATATGGAGGATCATTACGGAAGATCTGGGGATGAGGAAGATCTGTTCAAAAATGGTACAAAGGTAGCTGAATGAAGGACAAAAGGAGCGGCGAGTGCAAGTGTGTCAAGACATTTCGGCGCAACTCGAAACTGAACCCAACTTGCTGAAAAGAGTTGTTACTGGCGATGAGTCACGGATCTTCGAGTACGATAAACTCACCAAACGGCAGAGCGTTGAATGGAAGAGCGGATTTTCACCAAGACCCAAAAAGGCAAGGGTGTTCAAGTCCAAAACCAACGTGATGCTGATCGCTTTTCTTGATGTCCATGGAATGGTCCACGCAGAATTCTTGCCACAAGGCCAAACTATTAATCAGCACGTCTACAAAAACATCTTGCGACGTCTGATGCGCTCAGTGAGGGAGAAAAGAAGAGAACTGTGGGAAATGAGATTATGGCTGCTTCATCGTGACAATGCTCCAGCTCATAATGCCTTGGGAATTCGGGAGTTTCTGGCCAAAAATAACATTGCTGTACTGGAGCAACCACCCTACTCTCCAGATCTGGACCCTTTTGACTTCTTTTTATTTCCCAAACTCAAGGAAGTCATCAAAGGAACTCGTTTTCAAGAATCAGAAGCCATTAAAACAGCCGTGACGAGAGAACTCCAAGCGATCCCGAAGGAATCCTTCCAGGAGTGCGTGGAAGGGTGGCAGAGGAGATTGGAAAACTGCATTCGAGCCCAAGCAGATAACTTTGAAGGCGACATGTAGTAAAATTTGCTTGTCAAATAAAATAAAACATTTATAGACCCATTCCCGCTACTTTTCAAACACACCTCGTAACCACAACTGAAAACCACTCAAAGTCAAACTTAGAAAAATTGCCGTTGAAAAATTCGCAACTTTAACATCTTGAAGCCAATAGGAAAACTAATTATTTATTATTATCAGCTGTCAAAATTGAAAACTGACCGACAAAAAACTGCTTTGTTTATTTAGTTCTTTCTTAGATTAATAAAACAAAAAACGGTGAAATGATTAAAATTAAATTGTAAGATAAAATCACCATTTGCTGAATTCCCTGATCGCTCGTGAGCCGCACTTCTAAATGGGGCGATTCCGGTACCAGGACCCACCATGATGCAAGCACGACCTTCGGGAAAGCGAATGCCCCCTCTTTTAACCCACAAAGGAACTCTCATTCCCGGTTCTAGGGTCGAAAGCCATGTTGAGCAAAGACCTTGCCGTGGCTTGTGCAACCTTGTTTTATATCTAAATAATAAATATTTTTGTTTTAACTCTTAAAAACGGACATCTTTAATATAGCTTTAGGAATAGAGCATTTAAAGTAAGATGCAAAGATTTTGTAAAATTTTGATCCACTTTTGCAAATTTCCACTATCGCCACAATAAACCACAAATTATAAAAATCGAAACAATGTAAAATCTTATACATTCTTTGAACGCGATACATTAAAGTAATCTACTGTAAAATGACTGCAGAAAAAATTTCAGTACCTTACAACTGCTACAAGAACATGAATCTCTCCTTTGTGCTGGGTGGGAGAAGAGGCTATGGAAAACGCTCGAGGTCGAATGAGAGGAAAAATATCGAATATCCTATCCAAAAGAATATTTTTGCTCGTAAGATGAAAATCCTAGAAAACAGCTGGAAATTATTCAACATGGCGATAGAAGTTACACTGGTAGAAAATTAATTTTCTCTCTGGAAAAATTGGTGCTTGAATATACACGTTTAGAGGGTAGAACAACAGTTTCGTACTAGTTTTCATTAGCGACTCTCACAACTGTTTGAGCTTATCTAAAAGCATTAACAAGAAGCTCAAGCACTTTCACTGCTTGATAAGATAGACTTGAAATAAATTTTTTCACCCTATACATTTGAATTCTTCACCCAGGAAGAGACGCTTTTCCCGAGTCTTATAGTTTCTCGCTCATGAAAATTGCTTAGCTCTTATATTACAGGTAGCAAAACAGTCACTTTAGTAAACAGTTTTACGGCACCGAATATCAAAATATAATACAAAATTTGAAAACTTGCTCGAACCGACTCACTTGTAATATTTCTAATATCGTACGTCGGGGTCGATTAGCATAACTATATCGCTCTTCAGTGCCCTCTGGCGAACCTAAGTCTTTCAGTTTATCGCGTTCGTTTTCATCGGTTGCAAAATTGTAAAGAATCTGGAAGAAAGAGCGCCTGCAAGATACAAGAAGTTTTTTGTTTTTAACAACTGACAAATGCGAAGGACCACAGCAGTAATTGAACTCGGTTCGTGTGATTGATAATGTATTGCTAAACAGTTCCTCAAGGCAATGCACTGATATCAAAACCTGCTGGTACCGAAATTTTTTCAAAACAATGAATCAAAGTAGTAATACGTTTATGTGTCCTTAAATTCTGTACTAATCCAGTATTCAAGTACACTAAAAGTCACGCTTCGTCGATTTTTATAAAGCCATGCTTCGCACATTGCTAAAAATTATATCCCAGTGATTCAACAAACCGCTAATTCACTGACAAAAATCGGCTTAGTGGAAACTTATTGATTGTCAATATGCGAAATCAATCTTACGTATTGTACAGTACTGAGCAAAAGAATCATTTGATTTTGATCAAGTTTGTTTCAACTTATACTTACAGCTTGATACTAAAAAAATTCGTGCAAGATGAATTCGTTTAACGCCTCAGCCTACTCCTGCAGCAATGTTATATATTCTTACAATAGCAGGTACTCATCCGCTTAGAGCAATCGAATGAATAACTACCTTCTCTTATAGATTGCTGTCTACAGTAGACCTTTATGCACGCACAATAAAAAGCCGAAAAATAAAATTTTAAAAAAAATGCAACTTTCAATTCAAAAGTCATGCATAAAATCGAAGTCAATCACCTAGGAATTGACATAAAATCGAAGCATTTTGTAGCAAGGTATCGTAAGGTGACACTTTGTGGAAGAGAGGAGAAAAACGTATCATCGTCGTTTAATGTTTTCAGGTGAAGAAGAGCGTCTCCGTCGAACGGAAGAATATCTATGAAAGATAAACTCGCTGCAGAAAGCTGTAGCGCAACGGTAATTGCAATTATGTCTTTATTCACCCAGTTGCTCTGGTCAGGAGACCGTGAAGGCAGGGTTGTAAGTCGGGCCGGGCTTTTCGGGTCGGGTTAGGGCCTAAAAATGAGAAAATTAATTCGGGCCTGAGACGTGCTTTTTGTCTAAGACGCACAAAAATAAAATCAATATAACTTTGCAATAACGCTTACGTTTTTCAGACCCAAGTTAATTTTCGGGTTTTTGGGCATGATTTGGGCTTTAAATTAGTTTTCGGGTTCGGGCCTGAACTAGTCGGTCCGTTTACAACTCTGCGTGAAGGGACCTCTCAGTTTTCGAGCCAAACCGCCTCTAGCCCAATGGTTATTTCACTCAAAATGACCAAAAAAAAAGAAACTAAATGGAATACTTTTCTGTACAAACCTAAAATTACGCTCGAAATTGTGAAAATGACCAAAACCTATTTCCGAAATTGGCCATTTGGCAGTATGTTTTGGGCGAAAAAATCAAGGCACGAGCTAATACGATGCTGTCACCAGACATTTCCGATATACATAAAACCAATGTGCAATTACTAAAATTTTGTGAAAATCTTAAATTCTATTCCACAACCATTGGAAAGCACTTCAATTTCGGCGATTGACATTGGAAATTTTAATTCTGTCACGCTAGTTCAAATCAATACACTGTTTTTACAAACCTAAAAATTCGTCAACATTTTCCTTTAAGTTAGAAGGCATGATCATAACCACGTCTCCCGGTTGATATGCAAGTTTGTTTTCGGCGGATATTATATCGAATTTGACTAGTCTCGTTTCTTGAAAATGTTCCGAACTCGTTACACGAATATTTTCTTTTACACTGGCATGGAAAGGATGCTTTTTATCAAAGCAAAAATCTTCTTTACCTGAAAATTTCCAATAGTGCAATTTAGTTCTAATAGTTGCAATCTTTGGATATATAATAATTAGATGTTTCATAATTTCACCTTTTTTGAAATTAAAAATGTTGGGGGTCTCATCAGATCGGATTTTGGCCACAATGAAGAAATAAAACTTTTTTTTCGATTACTCATTGTTTTGAGGGTGTCCCGCCCCCCAAAGTTTGATATTTTTGAACACAGAAATTTTTTTTGATAAGTGCGATATCTCCTTAACAAAACGAGATAGAGAGTAATGTTTGGTATCAAAATTTACAGAATGGTCGACTTCCTATCTGCAGTCAATACATTCTTAATCGCTAGCTCCAACAGAAACGAAGTTATTTACGAAAAACTGTTTTAGCTCTCAGCAAAGCTGAGGATAAGATCAAGTCAGTAGCGATTTGGCATAAAAAGCAAATCAAACTGCAAAACAGTCATATGCAAAAAGAAAAAAATCAAACAGTTTTAGAACGAAAACAACAAATGGGACATCTCATTACACGCTGCCCTGCATTTATACTGCTCGAGAGGTCCATTTGGGGATGTTCTTTGGCTCCTATAGGTACGACACGTCGATACAAGGTTTTGAAATGGCTGGAAATTTTGAGCCTGCAACAAAGTTTTTTACCTCCCATGGACGATTAGAGAAACAAAAACAACAAAACGAGTACAGTAACAAAGGCAAAAAACACATCAACCGGAGCTACTTCATAACTATGAACGTAGACAAACATCTGCGTGGTTTCTTCGTGACGAATTGTCTCGAATCTTTTTGCGATGCAACAAATCTTTCAGTTAGCCTATTTCTCTTTCATTGCAGCGATTATGATTTTCCATAGATTTTCAAAATTCGGCTGAGCCAAACGAGATGCATGGTGCGGTTTTACTGGAAATGGTAAAAAGTTTCTTAGTTTGGCTCGTCTCGTCAAAAGCAAATCTTTAATTGCCACTTCTTCCGGCAGTGAAGTAAGAGATGTGAAAACTTTCTTGGTCATTGGTGGATTTTCAGAGTAGACACTTAAAGTAATATTAGGTGGCAAAAGCCAGCTCTTTGCATGCTGGAAAAAGTACCGGTTTACTACTTTACACTCGTCCGAATCAACTGCTTCAAAAGCTAACAAGAGATCCCTTTGAAACAATGTCACAAAAAGACCCTCACATGCATGTGGTTTAAGGTGTGTCATAAGAAATGAAGGCAAATTTACAGAAACAATTTGTGACACAAGCCTTGAGAGTTTTGTCTTCTCTACAGTTGTAAGATCGAAAGAGATAAACAAAAGCATTCGCAGATAACCGTTTGCCGTACTCAGCGAACGGAAATGACTAATCTCTTCTTGTTTATACCAGGAAAACTTTTGAGATTGGCTGGTATAGCCATAAAAAGCTGATAAGACAAAACCAGTAAGCACATCTGGTCGCTTCGAAAACCTGCATCAGCGCTGTTTCTCATACTTTTTTGTTCAGAAAACCAGCAGTTTGTTTTGAAGATGTAGCTTAGCAATGGGGGTAATGCGCACATCTGGAGCTTCCCTGTCAATCAAATTCTCCGGAGAACACTAGTGGTAGGCTTGATTTAGTTTAAAAGAGCGCCTTCTACCAATGTATTTGGACCTTTGCTTTTACCTTCAACCTCATCAATAACGTGAGATAGAAAAGTTTCAGTTATATTACTTTTTACCATTTCCAGTAAAACCGCACCATGCATCTCGTTTGGCTCAGCCGAATTTTGAAAATCTATGGAAAATCATAATCGCTGCAATGAAAGAGAAATAGGCTAACTGAAAGATTTGTTGCATCGCAAAAAGATTCGAGACAATTCGTCACGAAGAAACCACGCAGATGTTTGTCTACGTTCATAGTTATGAAGTAGCTCCGGTTGATGTGTTTTTTGCCTTTGTTACTGTACTCGTTTTGTTGTTTTTGTTTCTCTAATCGTCCATGGGAGGTAAAAAACTTTGTTGCAGGCTCAAAATTTCCAGCCATTTCAAAACCTTGTATCGACGTGTCGTACCTATAGGAGCCAAAGAACATCCCCAAATGGACCTCTCGAGCAGTATAAATGCAGGGCAGCGTGTAATGAGATGTCCCATTTGTTGTTTTCGTTCTAAAACTGTTTGATTTTTTTCTTTTTGCATATGACTGTTTTGCAGTTTGATTTGCTTTTTATGCCAAATCGCTACTGACTTGATCTTATCCTCAGCTTTGCTGAGAGCTAAAACAGTTTTTCGTAAATAACTTCGTTTCTGTTGGAGCTAGCGATTAAGAATGTATTGACTGCAGATAGGAAGTCGACCATTCTGTAAATTTTGATACCAAACATTACTCTCTATCTCGTTTTGTTAAGGAGATATCGCACTTATCAAAAAAAATTTCTGTGTTCAAAAATATCAAACTTTGGGGGGCGGGACACCCTCAAAACAATGAGTAATCGAAAAAAAAGTTTTATTTCTTCATTGTGGCCAAAATCCGATCTGATGAGACCCCCAACATTTTTAATTTCAAAAAAGGTGAAACTATGAAACATCCTAATAATAATACGTTAATTTTCTATTGTTAATCACCTTCCATATGAACATAATTACCTATAAAGTTAGGCTGAAAATTAGTCATCATTTGAGAATTTTCTTGAAAAAATGCTACATAAAAACTTTGGAAATAGCATGCATAAAGCAAAATTTACAACTTAGCGGAAAAAAATTTCAACGGTTTTTAACGGGAAGTCTATTGATAGCAAAGTTGCCAAACCACTGCAGAAAAATGATCGCAAGTTACACTTATTGTATCAACTTGCCGTTTTCTTCGACGAACTGGTGATCTAATGTTTTCGATATTGTGATAGAAACGCGAGGCGGAGGAAGATGGTTCGTTAGTGGATTCAGTCGCTGAAAACGGATAAAAATATATTACAACTGTGTTTGAAAAATACCCGAAACGTAGAAAATAATCTCTGACGAAAGGTAAAATATTCATCGTGAACTCTAGAATTTGCACTTCGGTGTTATTGACGTATTAGTCGTTAAGTTTGAGGGGCTCTAAAGCCCAACAAGATTATAACAAACGCACGGCAACAATTTACTAAACACTGCACAATATAAAAACTCAGATGTAATTCACCTCCTTTGAATAGGGATAGAGGTCCATTAAATTCTTCCACATTTCGACGGTCCACGGATCAACCACAGCATCCGGACCCCAATCATGTTGGTCATCTGCAAGCCCCAAGTCAGTGAAGGCAATGCCACCTACGCATTTGAAAAAAAAATTAAAGGAACTTTCAAAACTGGTATATGGTAATGACCACTGCATTTTAATGCAAGAAAAATATCAGCAACTAAATTTTTTTTATTTTGTCGACAGCGTGACTATTGACCAAGAGGACAAAGGCATCGTTTTACGACGACCCTGATCGCATGATCTGGGTTCAACGCACATCTTGGTCACGCGTTGCGTCTTTGAATAAGACGCTTTATGATGACTATCTTTGCTTGGTGGTTTCGAGCAAGCAGCAATCCAGGGGACAAAAATTTGAAGAATTCCAGCGGAACATTGGATTGGGAACTTCTAAACATGTGCGGGTTCCTCCAAGCACGAAGCAGTTATCCCATTGAAGTGTGCAGATCGCCCAATGGTTAGCGTCTGACGCTGTCTGGTAACAGGATAAATATGCACAACAACACCTCTTTTGAGAATCTTCATCCAAAAACTTTTTTGAGTTTTCGATTGAAAATGTGATATTCCATTATTAAAACGATGTGAAAACAAATTATATTAAATACGAACGTCCTTCATAAACACTAAAATGACTGAGATACCGCACTAGTTTTCAATCAGGTAAATCAAAAAATTGCAAAATAAATTCATCTTGGTGGGTTTTATCCGGTCTTAATACATTCAAAGTTGTAACGTGCTACTTACCTAGAGTCAGCAATCGCTTGTGTAACTTTTTTGCAATGAAGTTGTATTTTGCGTACGACGAATCTCCAAGGCCAAGAACAGCAAAACGTACATCGGATAAACTTGTGGAAGGCAGGTTTTTGCGCATTATGAAACGCCAAAATTTCTGCAAAGATTTAGCGATTAAAACCTGCAGTGCAGCCAAAAAAAGCAAAAATCTCTTACTTTCATATTGTCAGGGGGTTCACCTTGTCCAGTTGTAGCACAAACAAACAAAATAACTTTTTCGTCTACGAGTTTCTCCACTTTGTACTCGTCGACCGCCATAAACCTACATCTGAAATAATAACGCTTTTTTACTGAAGGCATGGATACCGGATAACTATCATTTGACCTGCTCTTTCTGTTCAAACATCTCAGCCGCAACTTGGACCGAAAATATTCTCTAGTATTGCAATTGAATGGCTATAATCTCTTCAAAAACATTGACTTTATAAACAACATAACCGCTTTCTCACTATTCGTCAGATAATTAATTTTCAAGAGCAATGCAAAGTCACATAAAATACAAATGGATATTTGAACAATCAAAAGTACTCTTATTTGAACAATCGAATGCATCCAAGCCTGCATCGAAGCCTTAACCTAGATACAACAGTCGTCTGATCACAGGCAAAACAACTCTGACATATTGCTTGATAATTTTAAAATTACCCTCAACACACGTGAAAATGTTAGCAACATTTTTGTTTGAGAAATCTGCATCGAAAATCTTTCAATCAACATTTCTAGTTTTTCTCTAGATTTAATTTTGATAATACTTAAATAAAGGATTCACATTTCTGGCTAAGAAAGTACTGGACTAAAAAATTTAGCAATTCACTACAAAATGATAGTATCAAAATATTTAAGAGAACTTACTTAAAAGCAGTGCCTCTGCTCTGCATAGCGATTCGTTCAGCCACTTCTTCTGCAGTGCCAGTTTGACTTCCATACAAAACAAGCAAGGAAAGAGGCTCATGCACTTTTTCTCTCTATATTACACAAACAGTCATAATTAAACGAAGTTAAAAAAAAGCAGACAAGAATCACGAAAGTTAGGTCAATATTAATCATCATACTGAATTAGAAAAAATTGTAAGCACGTTTGTCATTGACCGCTGAAGCTGTCTAGTTTAGATAGCAGGACAACTGAAATCAATATTCCAACTACATTCACGCACAAATCTACATCGTTCACCAATACATCTAGTACGTATATAATTCATTGGTTGTATGCATATTGCATAAACCGAAAAACCAAAAATGAAATTGATGTAACTAAAACCAATTCAATGATAAATCTAAAAATTGCTTTAACACTTGCACTTTGCAGTGGACCAAAATGATTAAGCATGGACGCTAAGGATTTGGACAGTCAAGCGTCAGAAATTAATTTTACCATGATTAGAAAAAAATTTTGATGACGATTTTGAACTACTTTGCCAAAACGTCCAGAACCGAATGCAAAATGCGCAACCAAGCCAACACGAGTACCTCAAAGTCATTGATAGAAGTATCCATTGTACGTTTTCTTCTTACTTTCGTCTTCTACACCTTTCTGATTAAAAGGACACTGCAAGATAAAAAAAAAACACACTCTACACTAGTAAGAACCCAAGAAATTTTACACAAAAAACAGTAATCAAACTGAACAACATTTGCACTTACAAACAATTACAATACAAACAAGCTCAATGGCATGAACTGCAGTATAGGGTTAAACTTTTTGAGTGCAACCAACCAAACCGTAAGGTTTGGATAAGTTCATATAGTTAACTAATTCAAACCTTTCGTTTAGAAAGCTAAAAGTGTCATGTTTAAAGACAAAAATTTAAAGCTTGATTCTGTCAACTAAAAAAGAAAAGTAAATTTGAATGGCACGTAATCATTTTTCTAATTTTAATTTAACTATCATTAACAAACATATAACCAAAGGTAGAGCAATTTTAACGTCTATATAACAAACAACATATCAAGCAAAGTAGCATATTACTAACATGTCGACAAGCAGAGCCACAGCACTCTCCTCTATTTAAGTGGTAGATTCTGGTGAAAACTGAGTAACTTGTTATTGGATCTTCATAGCTTTCTTTTTTCTCAAGAATAGCTTGCTTATGGCGATTTATAATCTCTTGATCCAGAGAAGTTAGCTTCTGTCGATATTTACTAGGTGTCATTGATTGGAAAGAGAAACTAAAGCTTGCATTTCCAGGTTTTAAACATTTATTAACCACATACAATTTACCAGAGTATAAAAACTTATAAGACATTCGAACCTGAAGCACAGTAATCATCGTGTCTCGAATAACAAAATTATCACAGCATATTGCAATTCCAAAAAAAAATCAAAACAGTATTTAAACAAATTATCTAAGATAATCCGCCTGCATAGCAATATTTCAATAAATTGAAATATTATCAATGCTTGATATTGCCATTGTTTGGTTTTAGGATATAAAATACATACGTATAAGGTGATTAAGAGCAAAAGTTCCTACATTTTAAGTTAGCTGATTTGCATCAAACTCTAAAACAAGGTGTGTAGTGTATAGTGAGCACCATATTTTTAAGACCATAAGATGCAGCATCAATAAATGACTTCTATCGCTTTTTTAAATTAAACGAAACTTGTAAAGCTCTAAATAACTCTAAATAATGGAGAGACTGATCCATACCATAGGTGCACTTAAGTATCAGGCACATGTTCAATTTTTTAGAATTTCAAACAATTTAAGCGCTCCTTAATATGGTCAAAAAATACAAACACCTGAGACCAATCATCAATGTACAATTGTACAAACACTCTTTTTCGCTTTTTAAATAAGGTAAAATAGTAGATAGTAGATTTGCTTATTAATCTAGTCTCAGTTGCAAAATGTTTAAGTTAGCCAGAACTTTATAATCAAACACTAATTGTGCCTTGAGTGTATATATCATACCAAATTACCACTGTATAAAATTATGAAAACACAAGTGCTTTCCCAAAGTTTCTAGAAGGCTACCATAAAATATCTAAGTGTAATGATAATGTCACAGTGGGGAACTGAAAAATGAGAACGGGAGGCATAAAAGAATTTTCTAAATCTTGTAACACAGTTGTTTCTAATTCAGGCATATATCACACTAAGAACAAAAATTTAACAAACAAAAATTAACACAAGAATATATTTGAAACATGACAATTGACATATATTTGAAAATATGTAGAAACTATTGACCGCAAACCAACTGACTGCCAACATTAGGGTGATATTAATTAGTAGTGACCATTAAGGCAATGCTATAATGTCAAAATAAGCAACAAAAATCAAAATAAGCAACGAACACTGAAGACTTCGGAAAGCACTGTATAAAACTTCATAGCAATTTAAAGCAAAATCAATCCAATGGTAAATCAGTTGAAAAGGCAGGAAGCTAAATTTATAAAACAATAGTAACTGGCATTTTAATAGAGTATAAAACAAAAATTATACACCGTACACATGACAAAACAGATCGTCTACAGCGCTTGAGAAATATATATCACAATTAACTATTAACAAGAGCCAGTGTTCCACTAAGCTGATTTTTGTCAGCGGATCATCAATTTGTAGGATCAAGGGCAAATAATTTTTGGCATATGATAAACATAGATATAGAAAAGTCGACCACTTTGTGGAAATATGCCTTTAAGTGTACTTCAGTACTACATTGGTATAAAATTTTCGACACATAAATGTATTTTTCACACATTTGGGCACAACTGTTTTAAAAAAATTTGGGCACTTGCAGTCTATTCAAAAAGTTTGAGGAAACACTAACCAGTGCCCAGTATTATTTGAGAATATTTTTGTGAGAAAGCAAGCAATCACGACAGATAGTTAACTCATTGGAGTGGTTCTTTTTTTTAATTCAGTACCAGTATTGCACGAACAAATGATGAAATTCAATTTCAAATTTGAAGGTATAATTATGCAGAGCTTGTGTTAGGACTATCTTGAAATAGCTCTTTATTTTATTGCAGAAAGGCCTAAAATCCTTTGATAAAAATAAACATTTTCAGCACTGCAGCAGCAAAACAAAAAAAACAAATAGCTCTTCAAATATTCAATTATCTACGACGCAATTTTCGTTGTTGCAGCAAAATTCCTGGTATAGCAGCAACTACAGCAATTAAAAGCATACCAAATATGGTTGACCACGAAAACAAACTGTCTAATGAATTAATGGTAGACAACATCTCACCAGCATGAACGCATATAAAATTGTAAGGTATTAGGCCAAATAAAACAGAAAAATAAAACGGAACAATTGGTACACCTATAATTGGGGAACAGATATTTATTGCCCAATTCGGACTGCCAGGAAACATTCGCGATGACAACAAAAAATAGAACAAACTATCACTGTTTTCTGAAACAGAATGTTCCCATGAGGCAACTCGATTAGGAAAATGTCTTCTTAAAAAATTGTGTCCCAAATACTTTGACAATAAAAAACAACAAGTTGCTCCAGTAGCACTCAAAATGCATACAAGAGGAAATCCAAACCATGTCCCATAAATAGCTCCAGCCAAAATATTAGTAAAAAATGAGCCTGGTATTGCAAAAGTTTGCTTATAAATATATGCTGAACAAAATAGCAACAAAACGAGTCCAAAATGATCTTTTTGAGTGTTTTTTACAACAGCAGTGACATCTTTCAGCTGAGCTAAGTCACGAGGAAAATATACTCCTGGATTATGAATCTGATACAACAAAAAATACAGCCACGAAGTATATAATCCAAAAATAGCAATCATTCCAAAAAACTTGTAGTAAGGCATAGTTTATTTGTTCTTAGTCAATACTCATTTGTAGGTATAATTCTAAATAATTGCTAATGTTACGAAGTTTGGATTTAATTAATTTAAAATTCTTTATTTACAAGTACAACATGATAAATTGTAAAAGTTCAGTATCAATATAAATTATCACTAAATTCACCACAACCCACACAAATTAGTCTATCATATTGGTCATTATTTTTTGAAACTGATCAGCGTAATTGGAACGACTGACGCTTACGTTTCATGTTTCTTTGTTTTTACTTGGCCATTTTCAAACTAACGAGCGTGAAGTTTTAGACTTTTGCTTATAACTCAAGAACAGTTAGGTCTGGCTTCATGAAATTTTGACAGAAGTTTGAGATTAATACGTTATATGCTTCTACCAAATTTTGATGCAATAGTCAATGTGACTTCGGTTTCAGAACCCGAAAACCACCCCGAAAGTTTGACTTAAAAAAACAGTCTTATTCAAAAACGGCTTAATTATGGCAAAAAAAAAATTTCACAAGGTTATATGTCTCAAGATACCCTTTCATCCCTACCAACCCACTTTTGGCCGCAATGAGGTTTTTTTCTTTTTTTTTCTTCCAAACTCTTGTACGTTCTTCTCCTAAACCACAAAACATCGAAATCTAATTTTTATGTAAAGCTGTTGAGCCGCAAACGCAATTTTGTCTCTCGAAGTATTTTGGAGTCACTCCCCCAGGAATCCCCTCAAATTAAGGCTCCAAAAAAACAAATTTTTAACCTAGGGTGCCTGTTTTTTTTTTTTATAAGTAGATATTTGACAGACAAATCTTTTGACATAGTTTGGGGGTAACCACCCCTTGGGGACCCCCCAGAAATCAATTTTTTTGAACGACTCAACCTAGAGCGTTGGGTTTTTTTGATATCAGTAGATATTTAAGAATCAAATATTTTGACATAATTTGGGGGTACCATCTCCCCGAAGACCTCCCCAAATCAATTTTTGAATGGCTCAAGCTAGGGCGATAATTTGTTTTATATCAGTAGATAGTTAAGAGACAAATATTTTGACATAGTTTGGGGGTACCCTACATAAACCCCTTAAAATCAATCTTTTGAACATCTCAACCTAGGGCATTAGTTTTTTTTTATCACCAGATATCTAAGAAACAAATATTTTGATACAGTTTGGGAGTACAATCCGCAGAGGAACCCCTATAAATCAATTTTTTGAACACCTCAACCTAGGGTGTAAGTCTTTTTTGACATCAGCAGATGTTTATGAGACAAATATTTTGATATACTTTGGGGGTACCACTTTCCTGGGGAACCCCTCAAATGGACTTTACAAAAATCTATTTTTTGAACGGCTCAAGCTAGGACGTTATAAGAGACAATTATTTTGACATGGTTCGAACAGCTTATGCTTGGATGCTTTTTTTATTATTGTCAGTCACTATGTTGTCGATGAAATATGCATTTTGACAAAGTTTGAAATTCCAAACCCTCTAGGGTGTCCCAGAAGATATTTCTAATTACCGTATTTATGTGAGTATAACATGCAAAATTTTGTACTGATTCTCAATCAAAACTTAAGGATGTGTGGTATACACGAGTTCTGTAGCAAAATGTGATCAAACCAAATTCTCTCACAAAGGTTTCAAACACTAATGCCTTATCCACAAGGGCAAAATTACCAAATAAGTGCATGTGCTCATGCATGCATATACCAATGCATGATGATTTTGTGAGTGCACACACACATGCGGCAGCTGAGCATGCATTGGACATTTCCGCTGCATTGAAAATTTGAAGTTACAGCGCTACTTATGGCAAAATCGTTACTAATATCAAGGACGACATTGATGTTGCAACTTACAACAATCAATAACTTTTTTGTCATAGTCACATGTCTTCAACACCCCTTGTCACTTACTATCCTTGGTCCGAGCTGAGAAAAAGTGAAAAAAAAATCATACCAATTTTCATTCAAAAATTTTCTTAATGGGAAAGCGAAAGTTTTTTTTGGAAAACTTCATTGATCAACATGCCACAGTCGTTCATTGAGATTGCTTCTCAGCAAGCTTCCATCTAGTTGTAATTAGGTTTTATTTTCCAAGTTGCATTGGCAGGTACACCGCAAAAGGACACGTCGTTTTCGAGTCAAGCTGCCAAGGTCTGCCCACCTATCTAGTGCCTACCACACACCATGGAGTCTTCCCTTTAATTGATGAACGTGAAGCAGGAAAGCTGTAAATACCAATTTCTATAAAACATTATTTGTTGGTTTGACCTTAGAGGGAATTGAACCTAAGTCTATCATTTCAGAAGCAGACACTCTACTCACTTGACCACTGATTGGTTATTCAGTGGTCAAGTGGATATAGTTACAATTGTCTGCCATTAAAATTGACTTAGGCTTAACTCCTAGTCAGTGTTCCCTTTAACTTTTTGGCTGATCAGCAAATGCCCAAATTTTCTTCAAAAAACCTTTGCCCAAAGCTGCAAAAGTTTGTTCATGTGCACCAAATTTTGCACTAATCCATTATTTAAATATGCTAAAAGTCATATTTCCACAAATTTTTTATCTTCTCAAAAGCTGTTTTCATCATAAACCTAAAAAATATGTACCATTGATCCAACAAATCACTGATTTGCTGGCAAAAATGAAATAAGAACACTGCTCTTAGCTAAATCATATTAAATACGATACCATACAATTTGATTTTACCGGCTTTCATGTCCAATATTTAACATCATTTTACTGACTAAAACAAAGAATGTAAAATCTCCACCTGTTTCATCATGTCAGATGTAGGTAGAAAGGCAGCAGCTTGAGTAAAAGACTAAATAAACTGCCTCTTGGCCAAGGCAACTTTGTATAATTGAATTTTGTTTACTTGGTATAATTAATGAAGTCAGAAGTTGTAATTACAATTCATCAACAAATCTTAGACTTAACCTTTTAAGAATGGAATACAGTACAGTATTGGAAAGTTTGCATGTTGTGCTAGAAACAGATAAATATGGTGCAGACTGCAGAGTATCACAAAATCTTGTGCCAATTAGGCAATAGGCATAGAAAAAGAATTTTACAGCTTTGTTGTCGAACAAAAGCCTTTATCAGTGTCATAACACGCACGATGCAAATTTCTCAAGATTTGCAGTTAGAAGATTGGAAACCATTTTAGAGGTTAAGTTGCAGTAAAAAATAGGAAGACTTTGGGCAACAAATTTTATTTGTCCTAGTCAACGTGTTCCATCCACTTTGATCAGCAAAGTGTAAAAATTTTAATAATAAGTCAATTAAGAAGTTTTTTACCTTTGCGGGCCAGAGTTTTAAGTTATAATTGTTTTGTGTGCTTCTAGTCTGAAGGCTACCAGCGTGGAAGCCTAGGGAAGAGCCACCAGAAGCAGTAGTCACCGTTCTGGTGGCTTTTCCCTAGGTTTCCGCGCTGGTAGCCTTTAGGCCAGGATGCAAAATGATTACAGTGTAAAAAATAGGAAAAGACTTGGCACATTTTCCATGCATGAAGACACTTTGTACTAAAACCTAAAAAACCTAACCCCAACTTTTAACTGTAATAATCAAAATAAAAATTTCTGAGAACGAGTGATGTAACCAAAATATCGCTATTTTTATTGTGCCTGTGTGAGAGTAAGGGTTAGGGCTATTTTGCCACTGGCGGAGAAATAGCATTTAGGGCTATTCAGTATTTTGCCTCCAGTGCCAAAATAGCATGTGGCTATTTAACCACTAGTGGCAAAATAGTCACTAGGGGGTTGCAGGTGCCCCGACGTGTTTAAAAACAGCTCATTTTTTTCGTGCAATGATTTTGTGTAAAAACTCCTCAAAATTTTTTTCAGGCAAATCTGATAAGGTTTACCTCTAGCAGTGCAACGTGGGCATTTTTGATTCTAAATATGCCCCCCGTCTAAAAGTTCTAATGATTTAACTGCCCTCAGTGTAATGTTATACAAGCTTTAATTTGCATCTATTTCGACTTTAACTAGTGGTGTTAACAATTATTCGTAATTAGTGCTTGATTTAAACGTTAATCTATCGCATGGTATTGCTGTGGCGTAAAATTTTTGGTAGTGACTATTTCACCGAAAATTTTCAACTTAAAGAGAATAAAACGAGAATGAGAAATATTCATCCGCGCTTTTTTCATTTGCTTTTTTAGGAGTTAAGATTAGGGTTTAGGTTAGGGTTTGGGTTAGGGTTCGATTTGGGAATAGTTTTAGAGTAAGCATTTGAGTTTGGGTTAGATTTGAGTCAGAATTAATAAAAAACTAGATAAAAATTTCCGGTAAAATAAAGCCTTCCAAAATTTTTTGTATTTTAGGACATGGCCAAATTTACGGTGTGAACCAAAGCCAAAAACCAGGCAAAGTAGACAATAGCAGGCACAATGAACAAAGAGATTTCACAAAAGGCATAACTTTCTACAGTTGTAGATCGGTTAAGCTATATAAGCTACTTAAATTGCTCCTGGTAAATTTCAACCAAAGCCGACTACCCACAAAAGTCTTAACTTTAAAATCAAATGCTTTAAATGTCCCCACTGAACAAATTAAACATTGGTTTTTACCTTTAGTCACCTTCCACATAGCCACTGCCCATGTATGCAACCAGTTTAATGATGTTTTTCACCAGTAATTTCTTTGCCACATTTCAAAAGCATCAATTTTTATCAAAATAGGCTTAAAATTAAGTTTTTTTTGCAAAAAAATACGAAATTTTTGAGTGCTGGGCTCCGCCTCCATACCCCCAGAACAGCCTCATTGCAGATTTCCGGTTATACGCCTGAGTCTAACCATGTTTTTGCTCATTTCTATGCCACCAGAATTCTCCCTGATGCCACGTTTTAAAAGCATTACCGGTAGTTTATCAAAATAAGCCCAAAAATTAAGTTATTTTTGCAAAAAAAATTTCAATTTTTGAGTGCTTGGGGCTCTACCCCCAGACCACCAATGGCCTCCGGCGGAGCTTACAGACCCCCAAAACAGCCTCTCCCCCATTGCAGATTTCTAGTTACACGCCTGATACTAAACGTGTGCTGCCACAGTGCTGCTCATACTTCTAAGTTATCGAATCTTACTATGAGAATTTATTGAGCCAGCCAAATAACAACCGCTATCTACGGAAATGAAGTAGTACCGTTATCTTTAAAATAACACCTTTTTCACCTTGCTGTACATTATAAAGGGTGACACCACAAAAATTCCACCCCGGGTGTCACTATCCTAAGCGACGCCACTGCGAATTGTTGTGAAATAAACCAATCAGTGAGTAAGAAAGTAGCAGAGTTGCCATTTCCACCTTAACTACCGAAACTTCCGCATTTTATTCTCTCAGAAAGCAATTGTTAGGTCTATGTAGCTCAAAAGAAGCAAAAGTATCTAACCAAATCTTAAAAAACGTTTAAGTCTTCTCAATCATCTAAAAACTACAATTACATATAAAACACAAAAAAAACGACAAAAAAACAAAAAAACAAAGTAAACAAAAACGCCTTTAAAAAAACCGTTTTTTTACAACACTATTCATATTCATGTCATTAATCGTATTACTAAATTTTTAGTCCCTAGTTTCAATAAATACTCTAGGAACGAGATAACCACACGCTACCAGCAGTGCCGTCGCCAGACCAAACGAAGTGAGAGTGCTCTAGCCAAAAATGGGGGGGGCACTATAAAATGGACTGAACTTTTGCACATAAAAACTGATATTTTAAAGTTACAATTTTGTATTCATCTTTGAAAAAAGATACATATAAGCTTGGCAGCGTTTATTAGCTAGTTTCGCATGCGGCCGGTATAATCGCTTGAAAAATATGCCTTTAGGAGTAAATGCGACCAGAAGCGCAACCAGGGTTTTGCTAAGAGAGAGAGGCTTGAACCAAAAGTAAATGTTTTTTGCTCAAAAACAGTCTAATTTAGGTCCGGTGTTGAACGAACACAATATTGCAAGAGATAATTATAACAGTTCAATTCAAAATAATTTTCAGTAGCATGCCTTAGACAGCTGTTTCGCCCAATCTCAAGGCTCATCAGTAAGGCTAGCAAGGCCAAAAGGACAAATATCACCAGTGATAAAAATCTTCAAAACATATATCTTCACCAATTTATCCATCAGTGAATAAATCTTTACCGATTATGTTTATCATCTTTACCCATCAATCAGACAAATTTTAGCCAAAATAAGTAAATCTTAACTGAAAAATCTTTACCCAATGAAACTAAAGCTATTAATTAAATCTTTACCGAATGAAACTATACGCTACAAATCAAATCTTTACCGACTAAAGTACAAATCTTATCTTACATATTGGAAACCATACATTCAACAGATTTGTTCTAAACTTTCTTCCGGATCATGGGCAATATTAAAATTAAGACAATATGTAGACCTTCTAACACTTAAAACTGTTTATTTCTCTTTAATATATTCGCATTTGCAATACTGCATTTCCTCGTGGGGACTGGCCCACGCAAACGCACTCAATCCTCTTGAAAAATTACACAAACGTATTATCAGAAATATAACTAGTAGCCCATATCTTGAACACACTACTCCACTCTTTTTCAAACTAAATTTATTAAAAATACATGACATTTGTAATTTAGAAATTGCAAAAAATATGTTTCAAATAAAGAACAAAATGACATTGCACGATAACCAAATCTTTTGCCTTGCAACACAGATGCACAAACATCAAACACGACTCTCATCAAAGAATAATTACTTTATTCTTCGGAAACGGACAGATTTTGGAAAAAATCGTTTTCTTTTGTGGGACCAAAAGTATGGCAAATTGTACCTAACGAACTCAAATTATTACCTTTCAGTCAATTCAAACGGAAACTAAAATTCCATTTCATTAGCAAATATACTCTTGATTAGGTTAAAATAAACGTGACATTATCAGAGTCATGTAACAGCCACGACCACTCTTTTTTATCCGCAACAGTTTCCAAATCTGGAAACCGTTTCCATATCAGGAAAAACATGGTTTCCAGATTCGGAAACTGTTGCCCATTTGGTACCTACAAAATTATTAATTCTTGAAAGGGGGAAAAACGAAGCAAAAGGGGGAATTTTAAACGTTACCATCGTATTCCTCGTCGAAAAACAATAGATTTTACCGTTGGAAAAAAATTTTACCGTTGCGTTTGGCCGCTAGATGAGGATAAAGAGCTGTTTCGTCAAATTCACTATTTTGATGCGATTTTCTCAAGTAAAGATGAAAGATTCTGAGCTGTGTTTAGTTTTCAGGTTTGGAAAATAAGTTAAGCATTGTTTTCTTTGTTTTCAGCACTTGTAGTTCAAAATATACCAGAATTTTTTTGAAAAAATATAAATTTCGTCTTATTATTGCCACCAGTTCAACATTTTTTGGCTTTCATTATGGCTGACTTTTCAGGTAAGTTTATTCGCTAAAGCACTATTTAATTGGTGAAAATTAAGAGTTGCAAAAGGTAAAAGTTGATTCATGAGAGAGATTGTCGCAGTCACGCGTGTTTCGACCAATGACGTCACAAATCAAATTAACTGGATAGCAGCAAACAGGAAATAACTGGAAGTACTAGCTTAGCAAGCACACCGATCTAATTGCTCAAAATCTGCGCAGTCGAGCTGGTTAATCGCAATCGGAAAGCGTTCCTTTGACACTTCACAAGATGTAAAATTTTGTTTAAAAAAATGAGCAGATGGACTGAATGATGTCTGTCAGGTTCGTAACCAGGTAAACAAATATCGTCATACCGTTGATCGATTATTGTCTAAATGTCTAACTCAAAATTAAGAGCTGTTTTCCAAAATGCTAACCAACACAACATTACTCAGTAATTCTATTTTTAGGAAATAACATGTTTGATATGAACGAAGTGTCCTTCAGATCCTTGCTGGGAATCGAGGAGCAGGATGGAATTACCTCCTTAGATGATATGGTTAGCTACTCCAGAGTAATTGAGCAACACAGCAGCGTAGAGGAAGGAGAGATGAGTGCAGAGGAAGATGAAGGACCAAGTGGAGAGATTAGCGTGGGAGAGCGCGAAGAAGACGATATATTTGAGGAGAGCATAGAGGCTGTGGATTTATCGTCAAATTCAGAAGATGAATTAGTACGTAGCCAAAGTTAAAGACGAGCTATGTTCAGATATTATTCACAACATTCTCAATAATAATATTAGTGCTACAAGTAATCTATTTGTTGAATTAAACACCTTCATCTCATTCATAAAAAACAAGCTGTTAATTTTGGTAATTATAGAACCGCATATCATCTATTTCAAACAATTTAGCTTATTTCAAAATCTGACCAAATGATGCGGAAACACGTACGTAAGCAGATTTTTAAATTACTGCGCTTACTTGTCTTTGAAATCAATATATCATATCAAAAACTCTTTAAAGAATGCTGATGGACTTTTAGGGGAACAAGAAGAGAAAGTCTAATCCTCGAGGCCCAGTAAAAATGGGATTCATTACCGACAAACAGAAGCGAAAAATCACATTCTGCAAACGTTCAAAAACTTTACTAAAATCAGCAAGTTTTCTATGTTGTGTGCAAGTCAGTTTTTTAGTGGTATGCCGTAGTACTGATATTGGGTATGCTTTTTACCAATTGAAAATTAATCGGAAGAAATCGTTACCAGTACCGGTAACAATTTTCTTGTAATTACGGACAATAGTGTGAAACCATCGAGTTGTTCCGTTCATCACGCATGAACTCTCTTGGGAAACGTCATAATTCAATCTAGGATTTTCAGTACTTTTATTGGTAAACTCGATCATATGATTGTTTCGCCACGCTTGAACACTCCTCGATATAACAAAAAAAAAAAACGAAAGAGAAAAATATTAAAAAGCAGAGAGAAAGACTTTACCACCTCCCCTTTTTTTTCCAAAAGAAAACTGTAATGAAATATTAATTTATTTCTTAAATAAAATTAACTCAACATTCTTTGGCATGGCTTCACTATTGATTCAAAAATTTGTAACGAATACTTCATTTAAGAAAATGTCCTGCCCAGGTTCAAATTACGTAAATGCATGCAACGTCAATGTTTCCATTTTTTTATTTTTAGGCTAAAGAACTACACAACATGACAAACGCAAAGTCATTTTGCTCATAGTAAACGAAGATTCCGGCAAAGTAAAGTCATATCAATCGCATCCAATAAAAAAACGTCATCTCGGCACTCAAACGGGGGAGTCATTTGTCAAAAAAGCAAGACAAATCCACACCAGAACAACATCGGATCAAACCCCCACAAAGCGACGAAAATCTCAAATTAAATCTTACACACAAATACCCAAGAAGCCCCATAGAGAAGACTCCAGCTCCTCCTCCACACCTCGTCCCCCAATAAGCAAAAAAGCTCCGGTTATGTTTTCACATGAACCATCGAAAAAACAAGGCCCGTCGTCTGCATCTCGTTTGCTCCAGTCTCATTCCCCAATGACCAGAAAAAGTCCACTCGCTCGACCCACATCTCAGGTTTTGTCCAAAAATATAATCAAAAAACATGAACCCTTACCCCGTGCTCTCCATACATCTTCAACGGCCAATAAGTCCTCCCAAAGTCTTTTGCCTCGGAAACCTAGTATGCTGACTTCCATAAGAAATCTTCCCGGAAAAAAAGCAACCAGAAAACCAATCAAGAGCACAAAGGAAAATCCAGCGTGCAACAAATGCGCGCTATTTGTAAGGTCATTTATGGATCCAAAATTGATCTTTTAAACAAGAAGCAACACGGGAAACAAAATGCTTGGATCATCTGTGATGATGAAGGATGCGATTATTGGGGTCATGCTAGGTGCTTTGAAGTAGTAATTACTAGCACCAAAAACATCCAAAATATTCCGTTTAAGTGCCCTTTGCACGCCTAAGCAAAACTTACCATCTTATTTTACTCGGCAATTAACATATTTGGCACAGAGGGAGGCCACATTAGTATGCTTTTTGAACATGAATCACAAATTGCCCAAGTCAAAGTGATTTCGTCACAAATACGTTTTGTGACGTTATTTAAGAAAATATGCGCCAAAATAACCAAATTTTGGTCAAATGGCATCGACAAATATCAATATTGGAAAATTTTTCTCCACTTCAGCAACTTCAAAGTTTTGGAGGTTATTTTTGAACTAATTTGACTTAAAGTCAGTTTAAAGAAAACTTATCACAAAAATACAGGGAGGGGACATTCCCCAATCCCCCGTTTAAAGCAAAGCAAAATCCTATGAAAAGCAAGACGAATATTGTTTTGCCAATAAGTCACATGCAATGTTATGGCTGAAAGAACATTTCGTTTACTTCTAACAAAGTGCTATAAAAGTCCAAATAATGGTGTAGCTCACAAGTGTGTAGAACGTCTTTGTCATACATGTCTTTGTAAATGCGTTGTGCGTGCAGCGGAAGCTTTTCTAATGCGCCGAATATCAATCGTTTGATTTCTTTTAGTGACTTTGATGCTGTTGATTGGTATTCGTTTTTTTCTTTCTCGTTAATATAAACAACATCCAAAATATACTGCGTGTTTGTGGCTCTTGCTTGCACATAGTGCTTGTAGTTCCTGTAAGCGTGATCTGCAAAGTACACTAGATCTTGGTTCAATAAATTTCCATCCATATCTTTAGCTGGTGAACTTGTAAACAGCAACGGTTGCTGAAAATCTTCTAAATTTTGAAACAAGCATTTAATTTTGATTACTTCTCTTCGGAAAATTCTTCGTTTGGAACTAAGTTGAAGGGGAGATACACCAGCACTTTTGAAAGTTGCATTTCGCATCTGTAAAACATAAGCAGCTCTTTACTCCTTTGATAATAATAAGCGTGTTGCAGCATAATATTTTTATATTTCTTACCTCATACAAGTCATCCAGATTACGAAAACTTTTCTGCCATTGCTTGTACATTGGGACGCCAACCAGTGTTGTTTTTGCAGCTTTGTTTATTTCCTCCAAAGCAGCATCTCCTCCTTGATAATGCATGTCGTGGCCTGTTCTGCTTACTGCCAAAGATTTGTGAAGAGCCTGTTTTACTTTATTCGGCATGAGCGATTCAATTTTGAAATACTGATAGACAATTTCTCTATACACATGATTTCTAGCAAAAAACAAATCTTTGAGTTTGCTTTCTGCACTTAGAATTGCTTTAGAGTTGTTATGATGGACACCAGTCCTCAATAGCATTAATCCGTGCAAGTACGTAAAAACCATCTGTTGATAGTATAAATATGTGCTGTTGGCTATACTAGAAGAATATCGCCAGTAATCCTCAGCAGAAGTAGAACAGTTATTAGATAGGCAGTGTCTGACGTACGGTAAAAGCAAATCATCCGAAATCGCTAGGTAAATGATTTCTAGTACCTGCCAGAGCTTGTGATGGTCAGTGCCCTTTTTTGAGTATTTTAATGCATTATCAGAAGTGAAACCAAGCTCTTTAGAAACTTTTTCGACGAATATCGACCAATTAAGTGAAACAAAGGCTCTAGCACAATTCATCTCTAAATGCAACAACCCAGGTATAGGTACAAACCAATCAAATTCGTTATCATAGTCAGCATTCTTCAAAATGTAACACGAATGGTTTTGAATTTCATTTAAGCCTTGCATTCCTTACATTTGAAGACATTTTCAATTAGCTTTGTCAAGATGGTATAAATACCACCATCACTTTCTAAGTAAATCCATTCTCGTGATTTTTCAGAATCGTACTTTTTTATTCCAGCTCTCATGGCTAAATTTCGAAGAATAAATGAAATATTTTCAAAGCTGTTTGGATTTACTCCATCTGGTTCGCCAACTTTTATAGTCGTAGAATTCTTGGTGAACGGAACACTAAAATGTTTGTATGGATCAAAGTGGTCTTCTGGAATAGAACACTGAATGTCAACATCTCTTTTAGCCAATTTTCCTTTGCAGTTGGTGCAAACTCGGTAATCAATATCATTGGGTGCTCCGCATCCTAAACACACTTTTTCGGTCTTAGCTGCTAGAAATTCCTGTACGTAATCATCCACCAAATCTCTGAAGCATTTATTATCGTTTTCGTGGTTAGATTGTTGCTGCTGCATTAAATGTTTTAATCGTGTTTTTATAAAATCATTTCGTGTAACTCCGAAACTGGAAGCATAAGCATCCGGAAAACTACAGAGCTTTTGTTGATTCACAAAATCTAACGGTTTCACTAACCAATTTTTCGGGGATAGAGTAGAAGAATATTGAATTTCTTCATAACAATCCATTTCCAAGTAAGCATGGCTTGTAATAACACTGATAGGGACTCCAAAGTTTTCTACGTTGACAGTATACCGCTTCCCTACCACCTGTTCATTATCAAAAACAACTCGGACAGTGCGTTCCGGAAAAGTGATTTCGGTCTTTGCGTTTTGACTTAGCCAGTTGGTTATGAACGTATACGAACCCGAAGGAGATGAGCTGGAGTATAACTTTACTAGCTGTTTACTTCCAGTTAAGGAATACGAAACCAGGTTATGGCGAAAACTCAACGGCAACACCAACATCGAGTAACGAGCGTTGTATGTTTGTTCTATAGCCTTGGCAATGGAATATGATCCAATTTCAGAAGAAGGGTCTTGATTGCACAGCTTTGCAAAACATTCAACAATTGGTTTTGGTCTGTTTTCTAACCATTTCTTGGGACAATAAGTAAGAACTTTTTCCACACTGGAACAGGACTTTTCTTTGTATAACTTGGCAATGTCTGTTTCCATTAGTTTAGTGACTTCAAAACAATCAGTTTTCTCCATGCATTCAGGGATTCCAGCACAAGATCCTGAAGAGGAAGCTTCTTCAACAGATGTCGGAAGAAAAGGACAAGAAAACGTTGAGCTAGATGCTTCGCTCAAAAGTGGCAAGTCCGAACTGTCATCATCTACAGACATAGTGGTTTGCTTTTGGCTGCAGTAATGCAAAGAATGTTTAATATCTTTGACACATTCTAAACAAATTTTTCCACGGGTATTTTCTATAAGCTTTTTATCAAGCATGTGAAGAATTAGTTCTTTTGATACTTTTCTGGCATTTTCTAAGTGAACAAATACCTTGTTTTTTGTGGTTTCTTTGTGTAAAATACACTTGCAAAGTGTTTCGAATTGCCCACTTTTGGTCCGTTTTGGTTGTATTTTCTTTAACCTAGTTTTCATTTTTTTACAATACCTTGAGAACAATAATTAAAATCAATTAAATATTACCATTATAACAATTGGAACCTGTATAAAACAAAAAATATACCATTGTTACAATATCGCTAACAAGGACACAAACAAAAATCCAAGTCTAAGAACTGCATCATCGAAAAAGGGGCTCTCGAGGATAAGAGCACGAAAAATCCGGCCGAGGACCAAAAGGCTTCTTAAAAGACTCCATCTCTGGTTGTCGAGCGACGCTAATCACTTGGCATAACATAATCAAAGCAATATTCAACTTCCAATTATTGCGGTTTCCAGATATGGAAACCAAAAATGCGTGACGTCATTTTCCGCGCAACTGGTTTCCAAATCTGGAAACCGTTTCCAGATTCGGAAAATGTTTCCGAAAAAAAAGAGTGGTCCTGACTTGTAAATATTTGAACTATGGTTTGTTTTTATTTTTTGCTGTTGTTTACTCATTGATTTTTTGTTTTTGTTTATTTGTGTAAATGCTTTTTCTCAAAACATACTTTCACGCTACATGACTTGTGACAGGTGGTGGTTGACTTGAAGACCGGACGGTCATTTTCGCCATCTCTTGGTGCTTTATTTTTCTGTACTGTATTTTGAAATCTGATTATTTTGATTTGAGCACAAATAAACGTAATTGATTGAATGATTGATTACATCTCTCAGAAGAACGGTACGCCAGCTACGCTCTACTACTAGCGCCAAAATTTAGACTAGAGCTAAACTAGGCTAACAATCTTTAGAAAAGAAACGCTATCAATACCCTCTGTCCATAAGATTCTGTATACTGTCTATAGCTTATTTTTAATCGATTGATTTTTGAAACCGTAAAACAAAAACCCGATCTTCACTTCACAATTGGGCTGAACTTTTTTTTATGCCAACACAGTTTTGCTAGCGCTGCGGCAATAAAGTAATCGAATTTGGTCGACACCGCACACTAACTTAGAACTCGAAATTCAGGGTTGTAATGTTAATTTACATTGTACATACCGGTACACACATAGGCGTAGCCAAGACTTTTGATTGTGGGGGGGGGGGGGGCAAACCACAAATCACATGCAGTGATGTCATCAGAAACTTTCAAAAGAGGAACTTTTTGTTTGGCAAAGATACCGTAGAATGGAAGATTTGAAGTCGTGGCTTGTTGGCACTCAACCAGAATTTTGTTTAAGGGAGAGGGCTTTAAACCAGAGGTGGAGTCCTCGAGGACACATTTTGAAGTCCTTGGTTTTGGCCTCGAAGGTCAAGTCCTTGGCCTCGAAGCCTCAAGTCCTCTAAAATTGCCCTGTCCTCGGCTCGAGGACAGCACTATTTTTTGAACCGTTAAAATTATGTTAATATTTTGGAACGACTGACGCTCGCGTCGCGTGTTCCTCTGTTTTTACTCGGCCATTTTCCAACTAACGAGTGCGAAATTTCAGATTTTTGCTTATAACTCGAGAACGGTTAGGTCTAGCAACATGAAATTTTGACAGCAGTTTGAGATCAATGAGTTGTATGTTTGTAACAAATTTTGAGGCAATAGGTCACGTGACTTCGGTTTTAGAACCCGAAAACCGCCCTGCAAGTTTGGCGTAAAAAGCGGTCTCATTCAAAAACGGCTTAAGTACGGCAAAAAATATTTCATAGGGTTGTATGTCCCAAGATACCCTTTCATCCCCACCAACCCACTTCTGGCCGCGATGAGGTTTCTTTCTTTTTTTTTTCCTTTTTTTTCTTCTTAATTTTTGTACGCTCTTCTTCTCCTAAACCACAACACATCCAAATCTAATTTTTGTGTAAAGTTGTTGAGCTGCAAATGCAATTTTTTCTCCCGAAATTTTTTGGGGCAACTCCATCGGGAACCCCCCAAAATGGGGCCCCCAAAAATCAATTTTTTGAACGGCTCAAGGTAGAGTTCTACTTTTTTTTGATATCAGCAGATATTTAACAAACAAATATTTTGACATAGTTTGGGGCTGCCACCCCCCCAGGGACCCCCAAAAATCAATTTTTGAACGGTTCAAGCTAGGGTGCCAGTGTTTTATGATATGAGATATTTAACTGACAAATATTTTGACTCTACTTTTCTGGAGGTTTCATAATCAGATATTTTTGAATAATTGCTGATTTTACGGTAGACAAAAAGTACTTTTGAGCGTCACAGCATTAGCTATGCGTCGGTCGTTCACTGGGTTTGCTGGCAAACTCCCATCTAGTTATTATTACTGGGCAGCGGTGCAAGTGGATCTGCTACTGTTAGGTAAAGTCCACCTACACAATGCGGAGGCCTCATCGCAACTGTAGCTGCTAACAGGGTTGCCACAAAAACTGCGAAATCAAATTCCAGGACTTTCCAGGACTATTTTGGGTCATTTCCCAGGACTGTTTAAGTTTTTTTTTTTACAAGACTTAAAATTTAATTTTTACTATTACTCTTTCACGCACCTACTTTTTTGTACTTGTGATTGACAAAAATTTTTGACGTAACAAATTTGCATTTCTAGTACTGGCTACCAGCCAGATGTAAAGCCAGAAATTTGCAATGAGAGGGCTGTGCTTTGGAGTATGGGGGCGGAGCCCCCATCCAGCGGAAGCCATTGGGGTCTGGGGCCAAAGCTCCCAGCGCTCGAAGACTTTTCAATTTTTATCCATTGATAATAACTTAATTTTAGGCCTAGTTTGGTAAAGATTATTGCTTTTAAAACGTAGCATAAAAATTAGCACTGCAAAAACATGGCTAAACTGGTTGCATAACTGGGCTATAGTATGTGGGTGATGGCGAGAGCTCAACCGATATGACTTTTTCAGGCCGATATATTTACGTTAATAACTACAAAAACTTTGTCACTATTTTTCAATTACCTTGACACTATACGCTTCACTAACCCTCCTCCAACGAAATACAACTGAAAACACAAGTCATACTAAGTCAACAGAATGTAAAAGCACTCGTGATTGCTCCAAAAAATAAACGGTTTAAAGTAACTGCGCTAAGCCGATATTTCATCAGCTGTAGATAGCCCATACGATATATTGGCTTGGCCCTAATATCGACTGATACACATCGGCCGACTGATATATTGGTCGAGCTCTAATGATGGCTAATGGTAAAACTTCAGTCCTACCTTTATTTCCAGGCACTAAACCACAAAATGATATCATTTGAAAAAGACAAACCTTATTTGCACGCCAGTGTGTATACAAAAATACACTGTCCTAGCTCGAACCCAAACTGAAACCCTGGCTCTAACTCTAACGTTAATCCCTACGCAAACTCAAAATCTAAACCCTAACACTAACGACAATAATTTAAAAAACAAAAGAGTAAATGATCACCCACTCTTGCTCACTTATTCGCGTTAAGCAGAGCTCATTTGCACGCAAGAGTGCCTATAGGCACTTCCAGGCACGTAGCCAGGATTTGAAAAAAGGGGGGGGGCTTTTTTGAAAGAGTAAAAAAAGTGGAAACGACCTTGACCCTTTTCATTGCCCTTGACGGTTTGTCCGAAAGTTCTCGGAAAGCTCGGAAATTCAAACGTTTTTTCATACCAAAAACAGGTGGTCTCCAAAAAAAAAAAAGGTCTTCACCGAAATTGAGACTGATTTTCCGGCCAAATTCGGAAATTCAAGCGTTTTTTCAGACCAAAAACAGGTGGTCTCCAAAAAAAAAAAAAAAAAAAAGAAAAAGGGTCTTAACCGATATTGAGACTGATTTTCCGGCCAACATCCGAAATTCTAACGCTTTTTCTGACCGAATCACGACATGTTCTTCACAACTTCGGCTCCCAATTTTCTTTGGGGGGGGCTGTTTTCAATTTTTCACCAAAAATCGCCCTCAAAAGCACAAAAACGTGCGATTTTGCACACTTCACAAGCCAATGGGGGGCTCGAGCCCCCCCGCCCCCCCCTGGCTACGCTACTGGGCACTTCCTTTAAAAAAGCTCACAAGTATTAATCCCAATTGTCTGTATTGTATAACGCTAGATAAAGGTAATTTGGGAGCAGGGGCTAATGAAACGAAATTCGAGAGAGGTGATTGGTAATTAATAAAATTATATACTGAATAGAACCCTTATAATTTTTTTTGGCACCTACCGGTACGTGAAGTATTTTGCATCAAGCGATTGAATTGATTATTTTGAGCCATTTTTAGTTACCGGTAGTTGTTACTGATTTTATTTTTGACCAATATTAGCCCCTGCCCTAAATAATGTTTCAAAACTGGATTCAAATTATTTAGGCGTTGATATTACTCTTAAAAATTTGCCTCAGAAGCATAGTGCGAAAAATGTCATGTTTTTCTTATTGAGCATTTTGGTCAAAGGGCCAATGGGGGGCCTATAGCCCGGACTTCCGGTACGCTACTGCTACTAGAGTATCGCATTGCAATAAATTACTGTCTATGAATTCACTCTTCCTAATAATATTCAATAATTTATACAAACTGTAGGCTATACTGCAAATATTGGCATTTTAACAAGGAAGTGCTTATTTGCCCTCCAGCGTACAAGTAAGAACTGCTTAAAAAAATAAGAGAGCAAAGAGCAGAAGAATGGTCGCTCATTTACCAGAGGTGGAGTCGAGGACACAAGGCTCGAGGCCAAGGACACAAAAAAAATCCGAGGCCAAGGCCAAGGACAGCCTTTCCGAGGACAGACACTCTCGAGGCCAAGGACAGGAATGCTCGAGGCCAAGGCCAAGGACCAAGGACACAAAGCGCAAGTGCTCTCCAAAAAAAAAAAAAAAAAAAAAAAGGTCTTCACAAAAATTTTTCAGGCGATCTCCAAAAAAAAAAAAAAAGGTCTTCACAAAAATTTTTCAAGCGATCTCCACGAAAAAACGCTTTCCAAAAAATTTTTCAGCCGCTCCACAAAATTTTAACATTCCAAAAAATAGTGCTGTCCTCGAGCCGAGGACAGGCCAATTTTCGAGGACTTGAGGCCTCGAGGCCAAGGCCAAGGACTTCAAAATCTGTCCTCGAGGACTCCACCTCTGTCATTTACTATTACATTTTTTAAATTATCGTAAAGGTTTGGGTTAAGATTTTTAGTTTGGGCTAGGATCAATGTTAGGGTTACAGCTAGGGTTACTTACACTCTGGTTTTAGATCTAGGGTTGGGTTAAGGCTAAGATATCGATTTTTTGTGCGCTAGTGTACAAATAAGCATCTTTTAGCAACACTTTAAAGCTTTTTGAAGAACCTTCACAATGCAAATCATTTCACCAATGGCTTTGTACAATCACAAGGTATCAGTTACGGTATTATAAAACAACAACTTCGCATTCCGTACTGGTAAATCACGGGAAAACTTTCCAAAAAATTTCCAGGACTTAAAAACAAAATTAAGGACTTTCCAGGACAGCAAAAAAAATCCAGGAATTTTCCAGGATGTGGCAACCCTGTGCTAAGTTGCTGAAGTTTTGTTTGGTTACTGGTCGAACTCAGAAAGCCTTCCAGCTTCCTTTAAGTACGTGGCCAGCTAGTACGTACAGATTATTTACGTACGTGGCCAGCTAGTACGTACAGATTTACTGGACGTGCTCGGCATATCATCAAAATCGTCTTGTGCAACCCTTTGCCACTTCAAATCGTCAAAGTTTCCCTTCAGAAAAACAAGCCTTTGGAAGTTTCTTGACGTTAAGCCAACTAATTTTGTTGTAAGAATAGCAGCACTTCTGGAAAATAATCGTTCCGCAGCAGAGGAACTTGGTAAGGGGGTGTTGTACTTTAGAAATACATACACCCAAGTCTGGGCATACAATTAAGCGTAAAGAATATTTTTTTGGAAGTTGCTAAGAAACGATCCCAGCGATCTTGTTAATTTGCGGTAAATTTCAATTTTTTTTACCGCAAATGATTGCGGTAACAAATCGGTTCGCAAATCCGCAAACCAAAACCTTGAGTCCGCAATTAACGGATTTGCGGAAGTACCCAGCACTGCTTGTAATACGCAACTTTATTTAAAACATATAGGAGTTTTGTCTTCTTTATTCTGCTTTTCAGTGCTTTATTACAAACATATCGACACAATGGTAGGTTAAGAGTTTAATTGGATCAAAAGCTAACTAGTAAATGAAACCAACAGTGGAAACATTTGATTGAAAGAATCACATCACAAACACATTTTTAGTAATTCTGGGAATTATATAACGCACCACAGCCAGTTAAACAAAAATCGACGCATTTTTATGTCAGATAATTGAGTCTGGTCACTTTAGATTAACAAAACTAGTTATTCCGGTGAATTCAACAAGTGAAAGCTTCCGCAAAACAATTAACTAACGAATTGAATTGAGATAAACAAACAACCGGTTCCACTGGTACACACGTGTCACAACGCCTCTTCCTCTGCAGCTCACGTCATCGATAACATCATCACCCTCTACGTCACGTCACGACGAGTCGATGTCATTTCTCGTTCTCGCTGGGGCGACGATTTCGCTGCTCGCTGTATTTTTGAGGCCGGGCTCCTCTACCACCTCTGTAGCCGCCACGTCCCCCTCCTCTTCCGGATCCAGGATAGTAGATTTCTCTGTCGGGTTTCTGAGAAAGATAAACATTACTCAACACCGAACTAAGTGGTAAGTCAAGAGAACAACTTTCCCAGGACAAAATAATCTCCAATAACTGGATTGTGTGGATCGGGCCAAGCAAAACGAAAAGTACATAAATAATTGAAAACAATAACAATCGCCAAGAAAAGTGCATGTTGTTCAAGTCGGAATGAAAAAGAAACTACCATATTCTGGTTTTGAAAATGGAACTAACAGTATCACAAATGTATCATAAATCATTTATCTATTCGAGCTTTGAATTTTTTATCTTTAGCAGACAACATTTTGTGATGTTGCTGACAAGAACAATCCAGCAATTAATCCAACAATTTAAGCAAGTTAAAAACGGAGAGGGTGATTGGAAACGTAGCAAAAAGATAAACGATCAATGCGGGTACCCTGTTGCGAAATTTCTCATCTTTCGAGTCCTGATCTTTGTTGCTGTTGGATTCCTTGTTTCTGGCGGAGACTGGACGCTGGTACTCGTCACGTTGAAATCGGCGTGGAGGATAATCACGAGGAGGAGGGCGGGATCTGAATTCCCGGTGACCTCGGCCGCTCGGCATTCGACTCTCCCCATCATCAGTCTATAAGGGTAGTTTTGCGAGTGTATTTGCAATGACATGTCTAGTACATCACACCCTTTATAATTAAATGGGCGTAGCTACCGATGCTAAAAACACTAGAATTTAATAAGCTAATGTTTTTTGAAAATACCGTAGACGACTTGGTGATTCGTCCGTGATTCATTCGAGGCAAAACAGTGAAACCGCCAATACAGCGGGGCCGTAAAAGGCATCCACCGCCCACTTTTTAAGCGGTGTGAAAATAGCCACTTTTCTCAAAGCCCAGCTGGGGTTCTTTGGTTGTAGCATTTCAGCTGCACTATGTTCCCATCCACGGGAAAAGCGCCGGGTAATTCCAACCAACAATCATAACCATATTACAATATTAGATATGTTAATTTCAAAGGCATACAAAAGCCAAATAAATGTTACTGTCGTTAGTGTTTTTTTTTTTTTTTTGCAGGTCATGTTACAATGCCAGCATTTAGAAACAGATTCAGAATAATTTTTAACGTCTTTTGAAGGTTTTCACTTCCGGAATTGCACTAAGAGGACTTCAAAGTATAGTTGTTCAAGACCAAAAAAAGCGTCAAGTCGTCACAATATACACATCGTGTTCACTGTTCAACTACAGCACCTACTTTGACCTTTGTCCCCGTAATAAAAATATATACAGCATTAGTAGCTTTTGTTGGTTTGTCTACCCGCCATTAACAATGCACACCGTTTTTACTCTGCTTCAACGATAAAAAGCTAGTTGTGCCTAATAACCTTCGAAAAATACAGCACTACTAGAAATGGTTAGTCAAAATCTTTTTTTTTCTGCCCTTTTCTCGAGTTGGAATGCTATTTGATGAACGCCCTTCCATGAACTATCAATTCCATCTCAGAACTCTTGCATCTCTTACTTCGCATCTTTATATTCTAACATCTACTTTAGGTTTAATCTGATATTGAAATAACGCTAGCTTTTTTCACCTGTTTTAAAACTGGCCATGAAGCTGTATAGTCGTCTGACCAACTTTTCTCCAAGTCATTTGCAACAAAAACCCCTTCTTTGAAAGTCTATTACAAAAAGGAATCTCAAATACAAGTACAAACTTACATCAACGGTAGCAGACTAGCACCATAGCAGACCAGTGCCGCAACTAGAGCGTTGTTGTAGAAGGGGCAAAATTTCTTTCAGGGGGAACGCTTACAATACTTACCACTATTTTATACTACTGTTGCTTTGGGTTTGGGGGGGGGGCGAAATTTGTGTTTGGAGGGGCGCCGCCCCCCTCCCCCCTGCTCTCCCCGTAGTTTCGGCCCTGTAGCAGGTTAGTAAAAGATTCTCAGCACTGCTTTGAAGCTGATTCTCGGTAGAAAATCACTAAAGAAAGTTTATAGAATATTTTCAGTTTTTCTTTTCTAGATTCTACATTTGCTTTGGTCGAGTATTCGCAACAGCTTGAAAAATAACTCCTCTGCTTATGAAATATAAAAACTGGAATACAGGCATATGTCTTGGCTGCTAAAAACTACCGAACTATACTTAAATTTGAAAAAGATAAAACATCAGTTTTTAGTGGCTTCAATTGGGTATTACTTCCTTCGACACCTCTTACACATTCAACCGCCGACAAATACGATTTCAGAAGTACAACTTGGAACTATTTGAATTTAAAGAAATGGCTATGTTATTTGAAGTGAATTTCAATTCGACATTATAGTATTGCAAGGAGATAACTTTCTTCGCTTCCTCCAAAAGGTTTTCATAGAAATAGTTTTAGAAAAGCAGAGGCTCATTTTTGCTTCAAATTTAAGAAATTTAGAGCAACGCCAGCCTCAGCAAGACAAACTAAAAAAAAAAACTAAGAAAAAATTATATAATTTTAAACTAAAATAAAATTCTGAACTATGCATCACGCAAATAATCAAATTTCAGTGATTGCCCAGTTAAGCAAAACCGCTATTAATGAAGTACTACAGACGTATTGCTAACAACCAAAGAAAATGTTCAATTTACGCTAACTTTTTATTTATCAATTTTACAAGTTTGCTGAAACTGACGAAGCATTTAAAGAGATAAAGCGGTTTTGGAAAGATTGCAGGATAATGCATACATCTGCAGTGATGTTTTCAAACAAACTTAAGAATTAAAAAGCAATTGCGGCTGAAAATTCGCAAAAAATTCAAAATAGCAACGTTGGACAAAAAATTTACTTATCAAATAATAAGTAATTTTAATGTACACCATACAGGGCAAAGGTGTGGTAATGCTGATACTATCAACCATGAAAATTATAAAAGTATTTTTAATATCAAATAAAAGGTACTTTTAATGTAAACTTTAAAGGGCAAAGGTGCGGTAATGCAACTGCTATCAAACATGAAAACTATGACTGGTAACTCGAAGTTAATTTTGCTCACCTTTGAATCGTTCACGGAATCATTGCCTTCTTTCTTTTGCAAGAGCTAAAACATAAAAATTGCTTCGACAAATCAACAGTGCCTTGTAGTAACCAAAAAAACAACAAGTTTTTGCAATCATGGCCAGTGAACTTTACCGTTTTGAGCTTGCAGCTCAGACAATCGACAAAACTTTCACACTACACAAACTTGGTCTCACAAATCTATGACAAAAAACCTTGCGCAATGAAGCTTCTAATAAACATCAATAGAAAAACAAAAAAACGTAGGAAAAAATCAAAACATAATTGAATAGAATCATTCGGCTCTTAATTGTGGATGACAGCATGGTGTAATAGAATATGACATTGCATAAAACTCCATCGCTGCACCGGAGTACTCCGAAGATACGAGGCCATTTTCACATCCTTTAAAAATCGCGGTTGCCATCCTCACACAAACGACCACTGCGATGGGTACCCACAACAATCGTCCGGGAAGCTGGAGACTGGCAAAACTGACGGGGGGCAGGGGGTAAATCCAGATGTGGGCCCCCCTACTCAGAAATGTTCCCCAGTGCAACAACTCGCTGAAGTGTCGTGGCCTAAATTCGACGAACACCGAATTTTTGGTGAAAACCTTTTTTTATTGTTGGTCTTCACCGAAATACAATCGAATAGTGGGCGTTCTAGAAGTTTGCACTCCCCCTCTGGCACAAACCTCTAGTTATGCCACTGAAGCTGGCCAGGCGGTCTTCTTGTGCTACACCAAAAGTATCATTTGAACATCAATCCTGAAGAGCTGCAGACATTCCATCGTCAATCTTACCTTGATTTTACTGCTGCTTTCGTCTTTCGACTCGGCGTTTTGTTTAAGTCGATTGTTTTCTTGCATCTCCCGTCTGGTTTCTGCCAGTGTCTTTTTACCATCAATTTCGTGATCGCTTCTCTAAAAAAAATTGAAAATACGAAAATAACAAGTTTTTACAGTAGCAGCCATATAACACAACAGTTTTTGAAATTCAAGCCATTAAAAACGAACAAAAAAACAGTGTGATACATCCGCTCCAAGCAACAATAGCAGGGGTAGAAATTAACTTCTTTAACAACTTGCCCGTCGGGAAAGTGATATCAAATGTTTACTTGCCCGACAAAATCTCAACTTGCCCGAAACAATAACAGGCAAAATGAAGTTTGAGGTTTTTCAATTTTGCAAAAACTGCGCAAAATGTACTTTGTGGCAAAAAACACTAAATTTGAATAATACTCGTATGCTGCTTAATATTTCTTTTTTCAATAATAATCCGTTGCCAATTTCACTAGCTTTTTACAGCGCACATATGATATGAGATGAAGTACAATCCTTGTCATAAACGACTGCCAGAGCAAAGCTCTAAAATGTGAGCGAAAGGCCATTGAACAATAACATAACGTAGCTTTTGGCAAACCTTTAGCTGGTACTTTGTGTTAAGGATAAAGGAAAGCATATTTACTTCTTTGCGTTTGCTTTTTTCTATGTCTAACTTCTTTTTTCTTTCAATCTCTCTGCGTTTTCGTCGTTCTTCCTCCTTCTTTTTTCTTCTTTCGATGTCTTGCTTTCTTCTTTCCTCACGCATGCGCTGGAATAAAAGCGTCAAAATTTAAATCTATATTCATGACATAGATGGGGAAAAACATCATAGAAAACAAAAATTCTTGGTAAAAATTTTTAACCAATAAAGCGGTGCATTTCTTTGAACAGTGGCTGGTACTTGATGTGAATAATTAGTTAACTTCAGCGCCAATTAACTTCAAGAGGCACTTAAAGTAATGCTAATGGCGATGCAACTCGTGAATACGTTGAATCGATAACCGGAATCAACAGCTGCAGCGGGTTGCTGGAATACAAAATACTGCTTTGGTATTTCGCAAAAGGATTTTAAGAGCATTAAAATTAAAATGTTATTGACCTTCGTACTTCGTAAACCATCAAATCGAGGGGCAAATGAGTGTGAGCCACTGAATGGTGTTGTCAAGGTTTTGTACTTGTTTTCCAGTTGAAAGCTTGTATATTTCTTCAAAGACTTTTATGCGCGGTACGCGGAACGATTAAGCTCGGCAGATTACGCGCAGGGTCGTTTCGACAGCTCTGCTGCCTGAAAGTTTCGACGCTTAGAAGTCCCGGCGACAAATTGGCCGAGCATAATCGTCTCGCGACAAAAATTGCTGGTCCGTGAATATTGGAAAAAACTTTTGAAACACCATCTTTCAACTACAAATTGACACGCTGTTTTGCAACGGTACACTTACTCTTCTGTCTTCTCGACGCTGTTTCACGAAAGTAGTTAAGGGGGTTTCAACAGGTTTTTGGTTTTGCTTGTCTCGAAGGTCGAGTTCTTCCAAGAACTTTTCAACGTCAATTGTTTGCTTTTCCTCCTTCTCTTCAAGCGCATCAAGAAATTTTATGTAATCCGCATCTGAAATCAAAAAAACAAGCGAGTAAATTTTCGAGCTATACACGCATCAATTCTGTTTTCAAAACTGCAACCATTGTTGACTGCAGGCTCCAAATCAAACAAATTGGCCAAGTGAGTGGGAAGTGCGTCCGAGTGCCAACACTTCTTTAAAAAAAAAAAAAAACGGTTAAAAGTGTGGCGAATAGTTAGCAATAATTGCAATTCCAACAAACTTTATTGAATATGAGCTTAATCCAGCAATCCGTACTTCGCGAAAGTAGAAATAAAACAAAAAATAAAAATAAAAGTTTTGGCTTCAAAACTACATTTTTAGAAACTTTTTTTGTAAAATATTCATAAACTGAAAAACACGACACGCTACAACCGCTGTAGCAACAATATTATTTCTTTACGCAATATACGGCCTTTGTTAATGTATTATTTGCAAGTTATTTCTCTAGTTGAAACTACAGCATAAATTTGCAGTACTGCAAAAACTACTCTACCTAAAATGCGTCATCACTTATCGAAAAGAAAAAAACAATCAATCAGTGAAACTACGGTAAATCTACCTTTTTCGATTGTGTTCAATTTTGCGTCTTCTTTTTTGCGACCTTTCTTTGGTACTTTTTGAAAAGGAGCATATTCCACCACACAAACTGATTTTAGACCTAAACAAAAATTTTATTGATTTTATGAGACACAGGGGTTAGCTAGCGACAAATTTTTTTCACATTTCGTAACACTTGTAATATCAAAGCAGCCTTATATAATTCCAACCTCGTCATCGATTTACTTTTGTTTTTACTTTGAAGCACTTAAGGTCAACTAATCCAACTTAGTCCTGAAAAAGTCTATGAAATAATGAACTCCAACAGAAATAGCAACGTCGAAACTTGTTTTCAAACTGTCTGCTTACACTGCAGCATCATCCGCAGATAGGTGTGCATAAAAAACCTGAACTATATTTTCCTTTGCTTTTGACAAAAAACAATAAAATTTCTGCTAAACGTTCGAACGAAAGTTGAATAAAGTTAACAAGCACTAAAATGACTAACCGAAAAACAAAAAAAAACATATAATCATAGTTTCACAACAATGATTAAAACAAATAAGTTGTTTTTTCGTACCTGCATTCGATTCAAGCTCAGAGCCATCCCAAGTATCACGGAACCCGACGATATCATCAAAATTAACAAAATTGATGTACGCGCGAGGGTAGTTGTTTGGAGCTAACCTGGATTCAAAAATATATTCAAAGTTGAATCAATGCAACTATACTATCATTATTAGGAAAAGGTTCGCTCGCATTCATGACAAGGTCGTAGCCAGACGCATTGTTCAGCAGGGGTTCAAAATATGCGTAAGTTACAGTTACTGAGTGACACTACGAGTACTGAATGAAAACTTTCAAGTGGAGGCTGAAACCCCTGACTAGCCAGACCCCCTCCGACTACGGCCCTGGTTCGTGAGATCGTAGGACTTGTATATTTCAAAGGTCAGTTTCACAATGCTTTGAGCAAAATAAGGTCGTTAAATTGGCTTTTTTCCATACTTTTACAAGTCTGAAAACCAGCGAATCAAGACAACTGACCGAAAATGTTGGCGTTCAGTTATCGTGGACCCGAAAATCACAGAGCGGTAAAAGTATCAAACAGACGAGACCTATTTATTTTTTAAATTCCCACTGATTTCGTTGAGCTCAAGCGTACTTATAACTACTTATTGATTAGTAAATTAATTATAAAATCGTATCAGCAATTGTTTGGCACCATCAAATAAGATTCTAATATTAAAGTTAGTGACACAAAATTCCCGGCATTAACTTTCTGAATGCTCATCCTCTTTTTTCAATCTCTTCCTTTCCTTATACAAGTTAAGCAAAATGCAAAGTAGCATGCTTATTACTTACGATCGGTCACCACCGACAAAACGAAAGTAGTCGTGCTCAGGCAGTGGCTGAAACTGTTCCAGAAATTGAGCCTTGTTCATACCAACAGGGAGACGTCGTATGATTATCTGCAAGAGTACAAAAAAATTCAGAACTATAACCTTTTTGAAGTGATTGTGAAATGGGCTATTACGAACCTAAATTGGCGTTGAAACAAGATAAATTTATTTCAACGCTCACTATCAGCACGAAGTAGAAATTAATTAGCTTTCGTTTAAGAAGGCGACAGGGAAGTTGTAAAAGACCTTACCGTCATCAAATCAAGCAACCACCCACTTGTTGGAGAGGCAATTTATGCCAGTCTGACTTTCATTACTTTGTCTAAGTGAGTTGCGATATTTTGACGATGTTAAAAAAATGACAACCCGTTATCAGCATCAACCTTTTCATGTCGCCAACGCAAAGATTTGCCTATGTCATGAAAATGACCAGCTTTTTCGCCACCCAAGACCGTCTGATTGCTTTATAATAAAGCAATAGTCATGTCACAATCACGAGTCTCCATTGTGGTGAGTTTTTGTTGTTATTTTTTCGTCACGCCACGCCAGCCAAGTTTTTTCGCAAATATTTTGCACATTGTTGAAAATGAATCCAGCAATTGTTTCTTTTATTCTCTTGGTTACGAGCTCCAAGAAGCGTTATACAATTAGAATAAATGACGCCAAAACAGGGGTGAACTCAAAATAACGTCTAAGGCCTCTCGTGTTTGACACCTACGTCCTTTTCCGAAAAAGCACTTCACATTCACTTTAGTACAAACGGAAGTCAAATTCACAAGTTTGGATTCTAAACAATTGATTTAAACTCTTTTGGTGAATCCGCTACAACGGACTCGAAACACGCTTTTGATGACGCTGCTACAACCGAACTAAGTCAACTGACAGTCAACAATAGGGTTAGAAGGCGTTGGTCAGTTGCCGTGGACCCGTTACAACTGACCAATACCCTTTTGGCGAATTCTACTAACCTAGCACAACTAACCTAGCCTACATCCTTTGGCGAATTCGTTGTACTTGATCTACACAATAAAGTCCCATCACGAAAGTGAAACAAAAAGCTTAACGACATGACATGATAAACAATTTTTCGTTCACAAACAATACCGCATAACTAGCACAATGCACCAAAATTTTAGGGCCTGACACAACGTACATAAAGATTAAAAAAAAAAGATTTCTTCAGTTGGATGAGGCAATTAAAACTGGCATGAAGTTACTGCATTCCTCATTAAATATCAAAATCTTTGTTGAAATCATCTGCAAGATCATCAAATTCTGAAACAGCAGAAATAAGGACCCTATGTTAGTCAGGCAAAGCCTGCCACAGACAAATTTTTAAATTCAACACGTCTTTTACAAGGCGGTTTTATATCGCGCAAATGTGCTGAAAAATGTAGCACAATACCAATTTATATCTCTAAGAACACAAATTTTTAGGTCTTGATGATTTGTATAAGTAGGCTAAAGTAGTTAGATCAATGTGTGCTAACATTTAATTTAAGCAAATCGCGAGTCATAATCATTGCTGCTTAACTTTACCTTGGTGTGGATCAAAGATTTTTCTTTTTTCTTTTTCTTTTCATCTTTGACATCATCTAAATCGTCTTCAACTTTGGACATTTATCAAGCTCGCACAGTGGTATCAAGAAAAGCATAAACAAAATCTCTACTTTATACAACTGATAAACTTCCTTGCTGTAAAAAGATTTTTTTGCTTAAACACAAAGGATGCAAGATACCATCTAGTTTTTTTGTTTTTTTTTGTCATTTGTCGTCATTGACCTTAATTTTTGTTGAATAACCTAAAACAAATTGGTGAATTCCGCCAAACGCACCAAAAAACTTAGCAAAATTTTAAATTCACGAGCTAAAATCGCATTAGCAATGATGAAAATGACAGAAATAAATTTTAAAATGACCAAAAAATTAAGTCTAAATTCGTACAGTTGACCGAAATGTCAGCGCGCCAAAATAAACTCTGGTTGGCACAAAACAGAGTTAAATTTAATTGTAAACTTAATACAGAGCCAGCTCAAAAAAATCATTAAAAAATACAGAACTCTCAATATTCCATGAAGCATTTTTTTTCTATTATGTCACAAAACCAGCCATTATAAATGCAGCTAATAAAAACATACTTTTTTCAAGTGACTGTTCTACCATTTCCAAACCAAATCAAATCTCTCATTATACTCGCTGTAATACGTTGAAGCGTAAAACGAGTAGGCGAGGCCCATCTCCGCGTAATTGCTCCCGGAAAACACAGCTTCTTTTGAAGAAATATCCCAGCGGTGGCGAACCGTTGGCAACACTGTGTCCAATTTGAACGGCCCAAGATTTGAACCTCAGACCTCCCGCTCCAGAGACAAACGCGTTATCGCTAGACCAAGAATTACAGTACTACAGTTGAAAGCGAAATACAGTGTGCTAATAACTTATCCAAGTAAATAATGTTCCGTGCGAAAACCGAACAAATTTTGATTAAAAAATGTATGCATAGGTGTAATTAATCACGAATAGGCCTATGAACGTTTTCCTGTTGTTTTTTTTTTAATTTTTTTGGCAACAGTAACGTAGAACAATAGCAAAGAAGATGTAAATAACTTAGTACCGATATAATTAATCCAGTTGTGCAATTCTAATTTTGCAGTAATTGTATCTGTAACCGGCTCGTCAAGATAAATCTACGGAAGCAATTTTTAACAATTACGGTTCTCTAAATTTAGCAACTGTTTTGCGCACAGCAGTGAATAGCACTACCGAAGTAATCTAGAATGAAATTGAATATTGACAAACGCGGCATTTTTTTACTAATGCAAAAATAAAAATTAACCGATTAAAAAAGAAATCCAGAAGTCCACAGTGAAACGTGGACGGAAAGACGTCAAAAAACTGTTATTAGGCAAAAATGCACCACAATTCAAAATGCATCCTTACGTGCACAACATAGACAACTACTCAGTGCTCACTCACATATTGAGGTATCAGATGAAAACAAATCGACAAAAATCCCAGAAATACACTAAAATGTTATCACATTTTACCAACATCAAAGTCAAAAAATTGCTTGCAGTTTGTCATTTAATGCAATTCTGGTCTTGGCAAGCTGATACGAAATCTAATTTCACTGAGCCAAGAATCGAATCATATCTTCCACTTCGACTTTCTTGTATTAATAACGATAAAAAGCTCATTCAGTTCAGTATAATTACACACGGTGTGGTTTAAACTTAAAAGCAGTGCAGTTCAAGCAATCGCGATCAGGAATTTTCATCTTTTGATAGAAATGGTGGCATTATGCAATGCAATCTTAATTTTTTTCACCTCGCAATTTGCTACTATTAAAAGCTCTTTTCTCACGCTATACTTGTGTCAGGTGCTTCCTCAATGCAACCAGCTACAATACCATACCATTATTAAATGGCTGAAAATAACACGAAGGAAGTTTAGCCTTTTTCTTTTCTTTTGTTAGCTGGTAGAATATTAAACATTCCCGGTAAAAGCCTGTGATACACAACAGTTGAGGATTTTCCAACCTAAAAAAGATGTAGAATCATTGTTTACAGATAGTCTTAAGATAGCAAAAAATCGAAAATGACTTCCAATGAAGTCAAGTTCATTGGATTACAAGCTTTTTGTTGTGGTCCTATATTGGTAACGATTGGTTATAATTTTCGCTCGCATTGTAATGGTGAAATTCCAAAACCGAAACATGAAAAATTATTGCAAAAGCAATTTCAGGTCTTACACGAAAAATGTGTAAAATAATATTAATTTTTTCAATCATTTGGACCAAGATGGCTTACATATATCATATTTGAATACATTTTAAACCAAGAATTGAGATTTGAGACTAATGGCTGTCATATTTCAACAAAAATACACATAAGTCCTAGAAGTACATTAAAAAAAAACAAATGAGATTGAGACCAGAGAAGTTAGTTTTTGATCACTAACTAGTAAGTTCAGCAGGTTAAACGCAAAACTATATTAAACTTATAGGAACTCATTTTGTATGTGCAAAATCATTACTTCAATATGGTACAGTTGGTCCCCAACAGAACAATTAATCTAAAAGTTTGTTTTTTGTTTTGTTTCATTTTTTTTTTGCTTTTTTTAATTTATGATATATCGTTCATACAAGGAACAACTGTATGTACAATTACATGAGAAAAATTCCAACTGAATATACCACAAACAGAATTTTGGCTTTTGATTGAATAATCTCAAATTCTGGTGAGAAAAATATGAGTAAAGCTGCATTTACACGGACGACTTTTTTGCGTACGATTTTGTGATAAAAATGGATCTGACAAAGTTGCATTTACTCAACGGCGATTTTGACAATGATAATTGGGACCTTACCGATGGAAATAATTGTCTTAAGTTGCTTTCATACCAATATTGTTATAATTGAAAACTTCAGAAGAGAATCGGTGCTGCGATAAAAAATCGCAGTGAGATCAGCACCGAGTTTGCTTTAAAAAAGTTTAGAATATTAATATCGGAGTGGAAACAACTTGATACAGTCATTTTCAGCAGTAAGGTAACTTTTATCACAATTAGAACCATTATTGAAAACATGCAACTTTGCCAAATCCATTTTTATCGAAAAATCGCACGCAAAAAAGTCGTTCGTGTAAATGCGGCTTAAAGGCAGTATACAAATTTTATATTCATCTTGGTTCATTTTTTCTACAATTTAGTGGCCATTGATCAAAATTTTTAGTGAAAGATCAAAAAAATTTACAAGATATGGCACATTTTTGCATACCAGCCCTAAAACTCTGCTTTCAGTTGTGAAAATAATAGAAAAAATTCAGAAATGCCTAAAAACACTTCCAAAGTTGGACATTTAATGGCAAGTTCTGTAAAAAAAACAAGTATACAAATCATTTATGTACACAAAGCATTGTATCTAATCTATGTATGTAAAGACAATGCTATTTGCTAAATTTTCAAAGCAGTGATTCAAATCAGGATTTTCCTAAATTACATTTAAGTACCGTATCTTAGTTAAAAAAATGATAAAAAATGAATTAATTTTTGATAGAATATTAACAAATTCCACTTTACCATTGGATTTCATTATCAATATAGTAACGATTTTGCTCCATAAAAAACATTGCATCTAATGAAATACCGGTACTTCATGAAATATAAAAATTGGTTGGTATAAATTTAATATTTCAGCAATTGAAATCAAAGCTCAATTGAAAGCTACTACGCTTTGATATTGAAATGCGGTACATAAGTGTTTTTGTAACAAACTAAATAAAGAGTTCGATGACGCTAGGTCAAAGTCTGTTAACAATAATAAAACCAACCATAAAATCGTTAAAATAATGCCCCCAACAGGCTATTTTGCGGTTAGGCTGTTCAGAGGGGTAACAGCAAATCTTATTCAAACAGATATTTTATTTGAATAAGATTTGCTGTCACCTCCTGAAGAGATAGGATTTGCTGTTACCCCCTCCCCCCTGAAGAGCCTAACGGCAAAACAGCCTGTTGGAGGATTATTTTAACCATTCAATAGGTGTTTCTATTGTGAAATGCTGTACATATAGTAACAATTGATCTTTTTAAACCCTAAAATCAGCTATAAATTGAAGTTTTAAATACCTAAGCAAAATCAAAATTTTTATTCATTTACTTACAATTGCCAACAATAAACCATGTTCATAAAAATTCAAATCGCCAGGAGGAAGAAGGTAATCAAACAAGGCCAGCAAACTGCAAAAAATCGAAATTTTTAAAAAATTATTGGAACAGTGATATATTTCACAATCACCTGCCATTCAAACAATATTAAAATATAAAAAAGCATGCAACAAAATAAATATTCTAAGCAAGCATAGTTAGCCATTGCCCAACCAGGTTTCTAATAAATTTTCTAGCAAAGACATTAAAAAAGTTACAGGCTAAAAAATAAGCAGAAGTGAAGATTAGGAATAACTAGACGAGATTAAAAATATGATCACAACCAATACTACATCATTTCTCCTACTTGACAAATTTGCTTTAACTTCGATTTAAAGAAGCTTAGAAATGAACAGCTGAAAATGCATTTTATAAAATACTAATTAAAAATATCTAATATATATAATTTTGCTTTAGCAAGGTTGTGTCGGACTGTAACTATTTGGCACGGATGTTTATGCGTTAGATAATTAGGCACCGGGACTGTTATGCACAGAAAATTAAATGCGCCAGAGCAAAAAAAAATTTAAAAAAATAACTTTGCAAAAAATTTTTGTTTATTTTTTTCAAAGAAAAGTTTTCTTAAAAAATTATTTTCAAAGCTTTAAAAAAAATTTTTTTTTCAAAAATTTAATTTCCTTTGTTGTATTCTTTTCCACTGCATGTTTGCAAAGTTTTATTTACTAGCCAGATGTATGCAATCTGCGGCACACGGGCACGAGCTGCTTGTATAATCTTGGCACACGCAGTATGCCGCGTGGCGTTTCAATGTTAGTTTAAGTCTACCTGTACCAAACAATAAAGTACAAAGTTTGTCAGGAGCTAGGGATTCATCTTACAGCAGATTTCTATTTATGATCGTTAAACCTTGACGTAAATATACTAAAAACAATGTTTAAATACATAGATATTTTGAAGATGAATCATTACACCTCGTTGTAAATAACTTATAGTAAAAATAATGTTAGTTCTTGCAGTTAACTTCTTCAGAATTGAACAAAGAAGTTTTGAAGCTCTACAAGATTGTATACTCCTTCAAATTACTGTTTCATTTTTGAATTATTTCTGTTGTGTGAGTTGAATTAAACTTCAGAATTTTAACGATTAAACTTTAAAATATCCGTTTAAACATTGTTTTTACAATATTTCAAACAAGGAGTTAGAATCATTAATAAGAATCTGCTTGGAGATGAATCTTTAGCTCCTGAAAGGATTAAACTTTAAAATATCCATTTAAACATTGTTTTTAGAATATTTCAAACAAGGTCTAACAATCATAAGTAGGAATCTGCTGGGAGATGAATCCGTAGCTCCTGAAAAACTTTGTAGGGTATGGTTTGGGACAGAAAGACTAAAATAACAATGATTACACATGCAACTTGTGTCCACTGCCCATGCACTGCAGAACTTCAGACCGCAGGCTGCAGATTGCATACGCCTGGCTTAAAATATAAAACTTTCCAAACATGCAGTGGAAAAAATTTTTTTTTTTTAATTTTCTTTGTATATAGTTTTTTGCTCTGGCACATAATAGTCTCGGACCTAATAGTCTCAGCACATAATCGGCGCCACTTACTCATCCTGCGCCTAAACGTCCACACATAAAAGTCGTAGACCAAGGTTGTGTTGACTGGTGCACTAAAAAATTGAGAAAGTTTTGCTTAAAAAAGACAATGTGTAACATTCACCATGAGTGGTGGACAAGAAGCAACTTGACCCAAAACCTTAAGGCTTTTGTGCTGTTTCTTGCCCAAGGAATTCAAGGTACACAGAATTGTAATTCTGACTTGAACTACTGTCCAGATGCTTATTGCTTAGTACGAGCACAATAGCATATTCAAAACATTTATTCACTCTTTTTTGCACATTTCACACCATACACATTACACAAACTAACGTTCTATTTAGGCACGAGGTCTATAAGAGCACTTAACTTATAACTCCGTAGGTCAACTATTGAAAAAAATTATTCACATACTCTGTATGAGATAGTTTGTCATCCGAATGATAAGCACAAACAATATTCTTCAATGAGTCTGGCGTTTCTTGAGCAACCAAATAGGTACATTGAAGTTTGGAGTTGTAACAAACTTTAATATCAATCCATTCCTAGCAATAAACAAATATTATTGAGTATTATGTGTCACGTAAATTGTAAGCTTACAAGCTCTTACGTTGTGTAAGGTTAGGAATGTGACTGTTTGATTCTCATTTTATTGCAGTATTAAGTCAAGCAAACTGCATCCTAAAAAAAAATAAGAGCTCCCCTACCAATCCAAGAAAGTAACATAGAAGACACTCTGTAATAAGCTGAGCCGATATAACCATCGAGCCAAATTTTATCATTGGGCACATGCAGACTCATTTTCGAATTTTCCATTGTTTGCCATAGAAAAATCCCCGATTTTTGGGGTGCACTCTGACTCACCAAAACCTAAGAGGGAACACTTAGCTGAACTGCATCATATTGTCAGAAAACAATACTAAGGATATTGGATAGCAATGCTCACTGTTTGGCCAGTAACATTCTTCGTCTTTTGTAATAGTGGCAGTTCTTTAATTCAGGCTAGGATTTTTTTTTCAGTCATTTAATGGCCATTGACCTAAAAATTCGGGAGTGACTATTTCGCCAGAAAACTTCAAGTTTAAGAAAGTAAAATGAGAATGAGTAATATTCATCTGTGCATTTTCTTATTTACCTTTTTAAAGGGGCATTTAGGTCAAGTTTTGCACTGCAGACTAAAATGTTCAGATAAGCCTATAATACATTCTTACCAAATTTGAACTTTCTACATCTCACTGTTTTCATGATATTGCAGATAAAATTAATGATTTTCCTCGATCCTCATATTTTAGTGCTGCCATTTTGTCAATATTGTGACAGAAGATTAACTTTTGGAAAGCTAACATAAATTTACTTAAAAAGTAGCTAATTTACAATTCAGACCCTTTACTTTATTTTGACAACAATTCTGCCGCAAATGCTTATTGAGAATTAGGAACATGCAGTAACTTTTTGAAATTTTGTTTTTAATTTGCAACCCTGGCAAAATTTCTAAGAAAATGCCTGTTTTAAGGGAAAATCTAAATTGTTATATCTCAAGAATGGAAGACTGTAAAAAGCACAAATTTGGTTAAGTTAGTCTTCAGATCTGCAAAGATTATTGAGAAAAAACAAAGCAAAAAAATTTCAGACCTGAATGCCCTTTTAAGGATCAAGATTAAGAGTTTTTGGGTTCGATTTGTGATTACTTTCAGAGTAAAGAATTTGAGTCAGAATTAACAACTAGATAGAAATTTCTGATAAAATAAAGTCTTTTGAAGAGTTTAGCGATTTTGGTCAACATAACTGAAAAATTTTGCATACAAACTTTAAAATGGTGCTTGTATTTGCAAGAATGATTGAAAAATGTATTGCAGAGTAGTTCCTGAACAGGCATACACATCAGACATCAGGCAGGCACACACAAATCTAAGATTGGATATGCTTTGCTCAATGCAATGTACCGTAACGTGCAGCAAGAATGACATCTCACCATCATCACTAAATAACATGCTTTGGGGCAAAGACAGCTTTAATTAAAGTTGAAAGGAAGGCCTAATCGGAGAGTAACTTTCAGGCACAGACGTTTAGGTAGGAATGTTCATTTCAGAATATCTGCATATTCTAGAATAATTTCAGATCTTTTTTTTTTGAATTCCAGAATCTTTCCAGAATATCGAATCCTATTGCAAAATATCGTTTTCAGACGATTTCAATCGATTTGACAATCATTCGATTTCAGACAAAAAATAATGCTAATTGATAGCAATATTGCGACAGCCGAATACCAATAGTAATGTCTATATCAATAGCGGTGTAAATGCATTGCTATGGTCACTTGTTGATCACCATTTTATGCTTTTTCCTCATGATAAAAAGATATACTTGCCTATTGCTGCCACGAGGAAGAACCTATGAATTTTCAATCTCTCTTTTTCCCAATAAAAACGAACAAGAAGAGACACGCAAGAGAATTAAGAGAAATAAGCAAATAAGCATTGTCATGCATTGCTCGCATGTGTGCATACTCCGTGCAGTTAGACACACCTGCTATTACTCGCAGTTGCACGATGCGTGCGTAGGGCAGCGAGTGTGCAAGGACAGTTTGCTGTGTGCGCTTGTTACTGAGTTAGCAATGCGCGATCAATTACGTTCATACGAAAACAATGCGGAAGCAGTGCATCGTAACAAATCTTTACTATTCCGATTCCATAATTTGGAACCGGTTCCAATGGATTCAATATTGTGCAATGAATATCCCTACATTTAGGCACTACCAATTAAGTGCAGGGACTTTTATGCACCTGGACTTTAAGGCGCCGAGACTTTTAGTAGCCAGAAGTAAAAAAATTATTTCCAAATTTTTTTTCAAAAAAACTTTAAAAAAAATTTTTTTTTTTCTCAAACAGAGTTACTTTGATTAAAATGTTATAATTTTCGAAGATTTTCATCTGACATTTGTCAAGAGGAATTGTCAGAGTAAAGAGCGCAGGAAAAGGAGCGGCTACTGGAAAAAGCCGAGCAGTGACTGGCTGGAAAAGGGATCAATGAGAGAGCGTCAATTGTGTACAACCTTTAAGTTGAGAACGAATTCTTCTTGTCGACAGAGGGCGGGGTTAGAAGTTTAGATAAAAGTGACTTCAAAAACAGATAGATGGAAGAAGAGCAAAAAAAGTTCTACAAAAAATTGATTTCTTATTGCATTTTTTCAACAACGCCACTTTTGTCAAAACTTTTACCCCACCCTCTGCTGACAAGCTGACTACGAGCAAACTAACCACACAGTTACCAGTAATCCATCACAAAGTGATTTCGTAACAAAGTGAGGGTTTGGGCAAGATGGCTCTGGGAATAGTGAAATATTTCTATGACAGCCTTTCTTAGCCAATCAGGGTCAGTTGGGTTGCAGTCAGTATGTTGCGGTCTGTTGCCGCGAACCCGTGAAAGTGAGTACAGAATGCCTTCCAAGAGAAAACATAACATAATTTTCAATATTATTAAAAAACATGAACAAAATGCAAGTTATACAAATTGAAATTGAAGCTGCAGGTTATGCTAACTGGTAAATGAAAAGATTTGGATCAAAATGTACATAGTTTTTTAAGATATTCAACAAATTGGAAAATGTTGTGAAAATTTATGTTGGATCAGTTTATCTTGGAATCCCGGAAAATTTTCAGGATTCCCAGAAAATTTTCAAGATTTTCTTGTCTTCTGGAAAGCTGAAAACCAGGGAAAATGGAAAAGCCTACTTGGTGCAAAAATCTAGCACAGTGTAATTGACATTTCCCAGCTGGACAGGGCCTACCTAGCCAAATGCAGTATAATATCTGTTACAGCATATTGGTAATCTGTAATGGTAAACAGTAGGCCTACCAATGTGCTTCTCAGAAAATTTAACCGTACAGTGGCAACATACTCGACTGAAATGTGTTATAGTAACTTCAAAGTTCCAACTAGCAGAATTCTTACCTTTACAGACATCAAATCATCAAAAACTGCTTTTGTAACATCATTCATTTCTTTTGCTGTTTTCCAAGGTGCTATTTAGACCTACTAGTTAATTGGTAATGGTTTTATGAAACTGAAACTCTAGCTGACTTGTAGCTTACTTACCAGAGGTGAGCACTACAGAATTACTGTAGTAACAAATTACTTTTCTAGTAATTACACTACTTTTTTAAAGCAGTAACTTTCGTGGTAGTTTTGCTACTTTTTTAGAGGTGCTAAAATTACTAATTACAAATTATTTTGTAAATGTTACTATCCAGTAAAAATGCATGACTGGCTGCTTATTTTAGACCTCAAGCCAATGAAGAAAGTTGCTTCTGTTAAGAATAACATAGGGTTGTTCCATTGGCCTTATGCCTTTCTATGTGTTAGAATGGTTAACATATGCAGTGCCAGTTTAGTAAAAAATGATCTTTAATAGAGAGTAGAGGGATGCAGCACAAGTGCAATAGCAATTGAAAAATATAGGGTCAGGCTTTGTATTTCCGCATTATCAAGGAGCAGACTTTGGTGACAATATTTTGTTGCCAGTTTGCTTAATTATAAACATGTCTGGTTTCATTTACAATAGTTTTGCTGTTTTGTGTTCCATTAACAGACATCAATCAAACTTATTGTATATAATATCTCAGGTTAACATTTATCTAAAGTTGCTGGGTTGCGTAGTGTCAAACTTGGAAGTTGTGCAAAAACGAAAGTTAGGCATTGCAATACTAGTAAAGGAGCCAAGTCAAAAATTGTTTACTTGCGGAATAAAATGTGAAATTTGGCACAAACCTTCTACAGGGTGTGTGTAACAATTTCCAAAAGGGAGCCAAAAAATCAGGATTGGGCAACTCCTACAACTGGCCCCTAAAGTTATGCTCTAGCTCGACCTAGTGGTTAAAGAAAGGTTTGTTGATGTAAACAAGCTTACAGGACCAACTGATGATTTCATTTTGCTTTTGCAACCTAGAACATTTTGGCATGCCATGACGTCACAGATGACGTAGATATGACGTCATTTTTGCCAACGACTGCTCTAATTTGACTATAAAACGAGTCATAAACACAGCATTCATTGAAGGCGACCTATAGTAGTCGCTGTTAGACCACAACGACCTTTTTTGTTTGGGCGACCTATATTCGCCCTTCGACTGCAAAGGGTTAAACAATCAGCTTTTCAAGCCATTAAATGGAGTCAGTGTTTGAATAGAAGAAATCTATCTTCAAGTTGAGGCATGGCGTTGGCAAGTACCAGAGTGGGAATATTCTCTTGTTTGGACTAACTTGCCGAAAGCTTCAAAAATTTGTTGTGTCCTACTTAAATGCGGGTCCAAAAAATATTGGAAGTGCGCAACAAACGAAATTGTATGCACAAAAGTACGTACTTGCTTGGGAAACTTTACCAATCAGCGATAAATGCTTGCAAAAATACTCAAGAAGGCAGCTATGACTGACATATTTTGAAGCAAACTGTGCTTACTTTACATTCATTACCCTGTATGCATTGCTAATACACATTACATTTTTAAGATATTGTTTATCCTATTATCCAGGGGTGCAAGCAGAATTTTGATTAGGGAGTCTCACTATCTGCATCAAAAAACAGTCAAACGAAAGACGCAAAAGTAAATATTGGCTAGTAAATAGAAACAGAAACAAAATGGCAATTATTTTTGACATCAGATTTGACAATGACACCGTTTCTCAACTTTTGGCTCCATAATTTCTATCTGAGACCATTGTCTTGAAACCACCCTTGCTACACTAGGTGGAACTGGATCATAACTTTAGGGGCCACTTGTAGAAGTTGCCCAAGCCCAATTTTTTGGCTCTCCAGCAGAAATCATTTTACACACCCTGAAGAAGGTTTGTGCCAAATTTCACATTTTATTCTCAAAGTGAATGATTTCACCCAAATCCAGGTTTTAGCTCCTATACCTTATTCAGTATTCATTTACACAGCAATGGGTAAAATCTTTATCATAGCAACTGCAGTATAAAAAAAAGGAAAATAGTTTGTCCCAAACAGTTAATTTTTTAATATTGTTTTCAAAATAAATTTGTACAAAAAAAACTGAAAACATAATACACAGAATCTGTAGAAATAATATAATAAACAGAATTTGTAGAAAGCAAGTAAAATCTTTGTAGAAAGCAAATAAAATAAAATCTTACAAGGTACATCTATACTACAGTGTTCCCTGTAAGCGCAAAAAAGTGCGAATAGTGCGAAATTTTTTTACGGCATTTTCTCACTACTTTTTGGCAACTGCGAACGGCGTATTTTGATTTTCGAAATACGGCGTTTTTGTTTGGTTGCAGCGTCCAGCGCAACGCCATTTTTTCTTCATCTGGCGCTGTTTCTTCGAAACTCGATGCAGAAGTACCGAAAGTCGCAGACAAAGATGCGCTACGTTACCTGAAGACCTTTTTCGTTTCATTTGTTTTGTCTTTTCGATAAAGAAAAGAAAACTCTTGGCAGTCTTCGTGTGCGATGACTGTTTTTTTGAGATCGCACAAAACTTTAAATAAGCGGCATTGTTGTTTGTGATTTGTGACGGCACTTTCGCACCGACTTCAGGCATTTTCGCATTTTTTCCGGCATTTGCGCAGTAGATCCAAAATTAGAGGGAACACTGCTATACTAGGATTCTTAACGAGGGACCAAAGGGACATTAACCAGGGGGCTACCACTAAGAGTAACTGTCTGAAAAATTAGACAAAAAAGTGGCAGTTAGTACAATAAATCCCAAATTTTGGCCGAATACAGAACTAACTCGCAGTGAAGACCTTTTCTTTTTCGGTTTTCAATCGATTTCATATACAGACAAAAAATTCAATTGCTGAGCAGGGGGCTACTGGTGTTGAAAGCCTGTAGAAGAGGGTCACAAACTGTAAAAAGTTGAAAACCACTAGTATGTATGAAACACCTCTTTATAAACTTCCATAATATTTAGTAACTAACTAACTAAAAGTGATACCTGGATACAGTGTTCCCAATAAGCGCAAAAAAGTGCGAAAAGTGCAAAATTTTTTCCAGCATTTTCGCACTGAATTTTTGCAAATACCGGCCTTTTTTCTCCCACCAAAAACCAGCGTTTTTGTTTCCCGCCAAAAACAGTAGACAGCTGCAGTTCACGGCACCTCGCTGTTGCATGTTGCACAAAGCGTGTAGAAAACTTGCAAAACTCAAACGAAGAACTTTTTTTTTTTTTGAAGAGCAACATAAAACCGGAGAAAAAGATGCCTTTGTCAGCGTGATGACCTTATTTTTGGAGATCACATAAAAACTGGACAAAAAGATGAGAAAAATTTTCAGCACAAATCGAGGACACCTCAAGAACTGCGGCATTTTCAGATTGAGTTTAAAACGTTCACACTATTTCCGGCATTTTCACAGGAGGTGAAAACTTAGAGGGAACACTGCCTGGATACCAGTCTCCCACTAGGCAGGCCAAATATATATTGAGCGAGGCTTTTTGATTTGACATTTTCTGCCCAAAAAAATTAATTTGTTAACCAAAAAAAGTTTTTTAGCGCTCAGCAGAAGTCACATTTTCCATCCAAATGGAGCGAGAACCACCTGAAAAAAGTTTTTGCCACCTAGGGCTCACAATATTTTCTAAGTCACAGAGGCATTTAATGCATTTCTGATTTTACTATATGGTCATAAGCGTCAATTTTGGGGGGCCGATGGGCGGCACCCCTCGGGTCTGACACTGAAGGGGGCGAAAAATGTCTGGCCCCTTTGTTTTTTTGGCTAGTAATACCCACTTGGCAACAAGAAATCTGAAATTCCGAACTCAGATAAAGCCAGAATGCGGCAAAGACCTTTTTTTTGGTCTTCACCTGAATTTGGGGGCAAAATTCCGGTCAGAAATAGAATTATTAAGTTTAACCAAACTTCGCAAAAACATTTCACCCCCACGAAATTTGCTTAATCAACAAAAAATCAATGCCTATGCATATGGTATGTAAACCCTGATCTGTCGATAGGCACTATATTATAATTAAAACTAGAGCTCGACCTATATATATATCAGCCGATATCAGGGTCAAGCCGATATATCGTATCGGTGTTTACCACCGATAAAATATCGGCTTAGAACAATTACCTTAAACTGTTTATTTTTGAGAGCAAGTGCAACCGCTCTTGCATATGATTGCCAAATCGTTGTATTTTTTGTGAGTTTTTTCATTGAATAATGCTGTAGTGTGGCTTGTGTTTGCAATAGTCTTTCTTTGGATGGAAATTAGTGAAGCTTTTAGTGTCAAATTAGTTGAAAAATAGTGACAAAGCTTCGTAGCTAATAAGTTAATATATCGGTTATCGATATCGGCTTAAAAATTTTCGAAATATCGATATCGGTATCGGCCTGAAAAAGTCATATCGGTCGAGCTCTAATCAAAACTTTCAAAAATATAATCTGTGATGTATGGAATGATTACTATATGCATGATATTCAGATTATTCAAGTATATTTAGCAACTTTTTGCAAATTATTTGTCAAAACATCAGATAGTGCAACAAATTTGGAGTTAATAAACAATATCATTAAATTTTTGAAGTAACTTGGCACATGGAACATGCGCAGTTACATAAACAAAGATTCCGGTGACGTCACTCGTTTTTAGAAATTTTTATTTATCTAGTTATAGGTTTGGGTTAGGGTTTGGTTTTTTTGGCTTTATGCATATGCCTTTTATGCATCTTTATCATGCATATGCCTTCATGCACAGAACGTGTGCCAAGCCTTTACCTTAAATTTTTAGTGCTAGATTTCACTTTATACAGTAATGTTTAGCATTCAAAATCTTGCTTCAGGCAACCAGAAGCCATGCTAGCTGACTAATTCATTACCGGTATGATATGCTATGACCTTGACCGCAGAAACAAAACATCCGAAGTTTAAAAGACACTTAGTTTTAAATCAAATCTGTACCATTCAGGTGTAATACTGGTACCTAATTAACATAATACTCATGAGCACTGAAGTGGAGGCAGCATCAGTGGCATCGCTAGGGGGGGGGGGGGGGGGCCCGTGCACAGGTGACGCCATTTTGGGGTGACACTGATTTGAAGTGACACCATATCATGATGTGAAACCATAACTCCACTGATTTGTGGTGAAGACCTTGTTTTTTCATTTTAATTGGTCTCCAACCTCATTTGGAGCAAAAACCCGATAATTTTACGGCAAAGACTTTTCTTTTTGGTCTTCACCTATTTTTGGACCGAAAAAGGGTGACACTACGTAATCCCACCCCAGGTGCTACCATCCTTAGCAACACCTCTGGGCAGCATACTGGTAATAAAAGCTTTAACTTTAGTCTTTACTTAACATGGTAAAATCACTCAAATTAAAAATCACAACAGCACATGTTTCACCAAAACTCAGCACCTTCGATGGATATGTCCATATTTCAATAGAAGTGGTTTTACATTTTGGTGATTTAACTGTATTTTGTTTGGACTATTACTGTTATCAAGCACTCTGTTACGCACCTCTTCTAACTTAGAACTTTACCGTATTTTGTAATGATGCTTGGATCACAAAAGAGATGCAATATTTGCTAGCGCCATTAGAAAAGTTGGTGTAGATTGTACCGGGTACCAGTATAGGCCTAGCATCGGTAGTAGACCATTGTCATTTTGTAAATGTAATTTGTAACGACGAATTACTAGTAGGCTTAGTACTTAATACCGGTACCATACCGGTACATTTTCTGAGAAGTAGGCTAACAATTTTATTGCTTTTTTTAAGTACTTTTTGGTGAGGTAATGTTTGTATAGCCTACTTTTATACAGTAATTTGCCCACCACTGCTACTTGTACAGTTGTAAGCTATTAAATTCCGATAATGCTTAAGGCCAAATTAGTAGCCCATATAGGCTACCGGTACTGGGTAACTAGTGGTAGGCCTAGTGATCACTGATCTCAAAAATTTGGTATTTGATGTAAGTCTATTCGGTATTGTCCAACCAGTAGGCCTATTACCATACATGCTAGGCTACAGGAATTTTTTCACATGCAAACTTTCAATATTCTAAAGAAGAGCAACTAGGCTACTGTATGATCTAACACACAAAACAGATCTAACAGTCTGAGATAGACTTACTCAACCTCAGCTGCTCTGAACCAATCTACATACCGCCCGGTAATTGCTAGTCCAACCCACTCTAACGACGCATGAAATTTTTATAGGTCTAACAACTAGCAAGGTATCGGTAAGTAGCCTAACAAACTTCAACTGTAAAACAAACCCTAACTTTAAGTTGTAACATTTAACCTAGTGACAAGGCAAAGCTTTAAATTTAACCTCACACCTGTCAGTTTTGTCACCTGATCTCAAAACTCAAACTCCTACTCTTTATTTCATAAACCTGGATAGCCTACCTTTTTTTTGATTTAGTATGAATGTGGCGAATAAAATTAGCCTTCTCTACTCTGTGGCAAAATAAGCCCACAGGGCATAGGCCGCATTGGAAAGTTCCCAATTTGCATGATGCGCCGGAAAAATCAGGCGCACAGTACTCTATTTTGTTTATTTTATTGGAAAAGGCTTGGCGCACGAGCAAACATTTTGTAATAAAGCCTTAAAAACTTAACCCTAACCCGATACCCTAGCCCTAATCCCAATCCTAATTTAAACCCTACCCAATAACTGGTACTTAAATTGCAGGAAAGATACGAGGGACAAGTCCCCCCAGTGAGAGTGAGTGTTCCCCATTGAGATTTAGCATCCCCCCATCGAGATTTAGCGTCCCCCCATCGAGATTTTGGCACTGGATGATCAGACAAAAAAGTGCCTGTTAGCACCAATAAATCCCACCAGTTCTTTTTTTTTTTTTGGTCTTCAAGCGATTTAGGGGAAAAAAGTACAACTTGAGTCGTAATTTCCACTAAATTTCATTCACATTCCGAATACGTTTGGTCAAGGCTGCAAAAGCATCCCCCCATGCAAAATTTTACAGTTTAAGTACTGCTTATACCTGTAATAATAAAAATTTCCGAAAACGAGGAACGACACCGGAATCTTTGTTCACGTTCCGTGTGCCAAAATATTTCATATTTTATTTGCACCTACATACAATTTTAACCAAATAAGCTGAGGTGGAGACGAGAACATAAGGCTCGTGGCCAAGGACAGTCTTTCCAAGAACAGACCTTCTCGAGACCAAGGACGGGAGTGCTCGAGGCGAAGATCAAAGACCAAGGACACAGGCGCAAGTGTAATCCAAACAAAAAGAAGGTCTTCAAAAACATTTTTCAGGCGATCTCCAGTTGAGGAAAACAAAAAAGTCTTTGCAAATTTTCCGCGAGGTTTCCGGCGTTTTCCAACAAAATTTCAACGGTTCAAAAAATAGTGCTGTTCTCGAGCCGAGGACAGGGCAATTTTTGATGACTTGAGGTTTCGAGAACAAGGCCAAGGGCTTGACCTTCGAGGCCAAAGACTTCAAAATGTGTCTTCGAGGACTCCACCTTTGCAAATAAGCACAATAATTAGGTCAGAAGTAACAACACAAGTAGACAATTCAATAAAAAAAAAACAATATTTTGGCACTGTAGCAACAAGGATCAAAAGGACGGGTACCACTTGTGGTCGAATCTTGGTTGAACAAAAAATTTTTGCCAAAGACGTCCTTAAAGGCGGTGAATCATCCAGCCAATTCCGGTGGTTTACAATAGCTAAAATTGAACTATAATTTTTGATATTTTTTGTTTTGATTTTGGGTCTGCGTTTGCAAAGATATTCTACAAATACAGAAAGATGTCCCCCCAAAAAAAGTTTTTGGAAACTCTGAGTTTTGATCTTTCCGCCAAAACTACAGTTCTCTAAACTATTAGGCCTACTGTAATCTTATTAAACTATTAGGCCTTACTATCTCTAAACTATTAAGCCTAATAGTTTAGAGATAGTTAGGCCTAAGCTATTTAGAAATAAACTATCTCTAAACTATTAGGCCTACCACAGTTCTCTAAACCATTAGGCCTATTGTGGTTTTGGCGGGAAGAACAAAACTCAGAGTTTCCAAAAATTATTTTCGGGGGATATCTTTTTGTATTTGTTGAATATCTTTGCAACCGCACTCCCAAAATTAAAACAAAAAGTATCAAAAAATGTAGTTCAATTTTAGCTATTGTAAACCACTGGAATTGGCTGGATGATTCACCGCCTTTAAAGGGATACTGCTCGAAATCTGTTTTATTGAAGAAATAAGAACTACTAGAGGTAATAAAGACGTGCCCCAAATATTTCTCTCCAATTCCCCTTATCCGCGAAAATGCATTCTACTCCGTTTGACTCCGTGCGAATTTTGACGTCAACCCAGGTGTGAGTTTGCAAAAATTTTTCGCTGATTAAGGAACGCGATGTTCGATGAAGAAGATAAAAGAATTTTGCTTTAGACAGCGCTTCTAATTCAAAGTAAATTCATCGGTGGCAGTGTACGAGTTATATAATCTATTGTATCAAAGTTAGACAGCTTTGGTGATATATTTAGGTTATAAAGATATAAAATTTTAAGCCAAAAACGATCATACTGTAGATCAGTACTGGTAACCTAAGTCTGCAGGTACCCGTAGCTGTAGGTAAGTTTTCATATTTGGTTAGCCTAGGCTATTGTGGGTATTAGATTAGGCCTACTGTTTTATTGTGCTACCGTACTTTGTGATTACAGCTCTGAGGTTAGCCCAGCCTACACTCAATAGCGTAAATAGGCCAACATCTGAGCAGTAGGTCAATTAAAATACCGTAACATTGTAATTACATTTCATTCACCAAGTTGCCTTGGCCAGGAGACAGCAAAAGGACCTTTCGGTCTTCGAGTCAAGCTGCCACCTGCCCACCTGTCTACTACACATGGCGGAGGCTTCATAATGATTTTTCAAATCTTGATGCGTTTAAATCAAAAGTGAGTCGTAGATTGATTTTGAAACCTAATGCGGTTCCTTCCATCAAAAATGTAACAGCATCCTCTTACACAACTGCAATTCCAGATGACAACAGCAATCGTTTGCAAAAGCGTTTATTGTCTAAGGTATGTTTTGGCAATTTCTTGTTGGATATAATTTAATTGGTGTTAAATTGTGATAGAATGAAACTTTGTTGCTGCAAGAAACCTTTTTTGCTTATGGAGTTCTGAATAAATCAACCACATTTACTTTTTTGATAAGAAGATAAAAGGCTTTCTGTTGCAGGATATCAGATATTATTTTGTGTTTTTTGTCTGCAGACATGTATTGTAGAAGTAAAATTGAGCATGCCAATTGTATTCTCAATATTACTGCCAAGAAGTTATGGACTTACTTGTTTTGTTACATATCACAATTCTTTCATGCAAATTCAATAAGTGAAGCTAATTTTTTTAATGATATATTTTTCTTTATCCTAATTGTGTATTGGTGATGATATTTCTCATTATCAAATCTTACTAATAATAAAGGAATGATTATTTCAAAATAAATTTTTGCTTTAAAGAAATTAAAATCAAAATGAGAAATATTCATTTGCCATTTTCCATTCACTCAGCACTTTTTTAAGGGTAAACATTAGAATTAGCTTTGGGGTTAGTTTAAATTAAAGATTTAAGTTTAATTCAAAATTATCAATGAAGTTAATAGAAAGTTTTGCTGAAATAGTCTAATAATTAATTTAAGGAGTAACTGATTAGATGAATTTTTCTAATTTACATAAAGTTTTTCGGATCGAAGTTGGTATTTTATATTCTATTGTATAGGATATAAAACTTGAAGCTAGAAAAGTTCGAATTATAAGAGTAAGTACTTTGGTTTTCATACTTGAACAAGTTCAAGTTTGATTTGTTATTTGTTACTATAAATAACACACTACTTAAAAATACTTTACAATAACAAAATTAAAAATGTTTTTTCACAAACTATAGGTAATTCTATTGCAACTCTATCATGCACTTACTTATCCTTATTTTTTAATGCAATTTCCATATGGGGTTCTACTTTAACTCTTATTTGCACAAAATTTCTTTTTTTCCAAAATGAGTCTGTTAAAATCATTACCCAGACAAGATGGAATTTTAGTAACATGGGATCCCAGTAACATTTTTCTGTGCCTATATTTGATTTGGGCAAGTAAGCATTTGATTTCAGTTACACAATGGGCAAGTTTTTGAAAAAGTTAATTTTGACCCCCTAGATCTAGGTTTCATTAACTCTAACGCTAACCTCAACATAGCTTTTATTTTGTACTTCTAAAAACTGTGACTCATAACGACAAAACAAAAATGAGCAGATCAATACACATATTTTGTTTCTTTGGATAATTTTTTCCAGTTAAATAGTATTTGACGGAGGTGGAGTAGAGGACACAAGGCTGGAGGCCAAGGACGCAAAAAAAATCTGAGGCCAAGGACAGCTTTACCGAGGACAGACCCTCTTGAGTCCAAGAACAGGAATGCTCAAAGACCAAGGACACAAGCGCAAGTGCTCCCCCCCCAAAAAAGGTCTTCAGAAAATATTTTCAAGCGGTCTCCTCCAGAAAAAGACGTTTTCCAACTAATTTTTCAGGCGCTCTACAAACTTTTAACAACTCTAAAAATAGTGCTGTCTTCGAGCCGAGGACAGGCCAATTTTTGAGGACTTGACCTTTTAGGCCAAGGACTGTGTCCTCGAGGCCAAGACGTCCTCTAGGACTCAACCTCTGGTATTTGAGTCACAGTGCAACTATAAGTGAGAGCATCTATTTTTTTCTAATTAAGTATAATACTGTTTTGTTTTATTATACAGCAAGAGAATATGAGTTTTACCTCAGATAACCCCCCAACTTCTTCAAATCCAAGGTTGTCGAGCACTTTTAGTGACTTAGCTAGTGAGTGCAGTGAAGTGGGACAGTCTGATATGAATACCGGTATATCAGCAAAAACATTAAACGTGCTTCCAACTTCAAATCCACAACTGTCAAGCATCTTGAATGATTTAACTGACATATCCAGCAAAGCGGAACATTCTGGTACATCAGAAAAAACTTTACATGTGCTTCCAACTTCAAATCCACAACCATCAAGCACCTTTAGTGATTTAACTAATGAATGCAGCAAAACAAGTCAATCTGGTGTGTTCACAGCAACATTTGATCCACTTCCAAATTTAAATGCAGAACTTTCGAGCACCTTTAGTAGTTTAGCTGATGAGTGCAGTGGAGCGAAACATATCGTCATGTCAGCAGTGTCAATGCTGCAATGTTCTTCACAAGGTACACTGCACATGTATGCTGTAGAAGTGGCTATGTATGATTTTTTGGGAGGTTATATTTAACATATTGCATTTTCCTTTGGGAGTTTTCGGAATGAAGAACTAAACAAGATTATGTTATATTCACAATTTATTACTCGCAAATGGGGCATACATAAGTTTGTTTTTTTTTCCCTGGGTTAATACTGCTTCAATTATAAAATGCAATTGCATGTTGACAACTTGATTGTAAATGGAGACTTTCCAAGAATCAAACTCAGACCAAATAACAACAGCTAACAATTTTGCGTAGACTGTTTGTTAATGTTAAAACATTTAATGTTTTCACGAAATTACAGTAGTCAAATATTGTAAAAATCAGTCACTAATTCTTTTCAATGATTTTTGAAAGCTTCTTACTGTGTTTTTTAGGAGGTCAAACAACCCCAGCTTGTTGCTCTACAACTAAAGAAGTCGCATGCCAAACAGATACAATTGGCAATCAAGAAAAAATTTTACAGGGTTTCTTTTATGCACTGTATATGTAGTAAATTACACTTTTTAGAAAAGCCACTAATTTTGGGGTTGAAACTGGCTGCTCTCTAATTTTGATATATTTTCAGCCTTATTTGATCCTACTTTTATTGAAGAACGAAGTAACACAAATTATTCTTGCTTGGTTAAATTTTTCTGTTTTTATAGATCACCATTGTAGTTAAAAAGTTAGCCTTGTGTTCTTATGAAATGTTTTCATGAAAAAAGCGTACTGCAAAGGCTTAAATGGAATGACACCTCCATAAATGTTATCTTACATCTAAAAAATACTAGCGCAGTTGTGCATTTGTGGTGTACCTACACTCAGTATTGTAAAGGTTTCCACAACTGTGCTAACTATTAATTTTTATGAATTTTTTCTGCTTTATAATTTTCATGAAGCTGACAGATGGTACCATCATCTTTAATACACTAACTACTGTTACTCATCGATCACCAACTAATTGAGGGCAAGGTTTTCGATCATCTATGCAGCATATATTTTTTAGAAGTTCCATAGTAGATTTGGAACATAAACTTTTTTTTCACAACTGTGAGGTAGCAGTTCTCACACTTTAAGCAAAATAAAAAATATGTATATTTTTTAGTTGCAGGAGTTCAAACGAAACTTTTGATGAAAAATGTCGGGACCAATACAGAATTATGCCCTGAAATAACTAATAATTTAACTTCAACCCCGAGAAAAGGCAACGAGTCGGAGTCTGTGTTATGAAGACCATCTTTCCTTAGATCCGAATTTTACATCTGTTGACACTGCTCGTGCTTCGGTGGACACCAGCATGGAAAGGTACACAATCATTGTCGATAATGCACTGCATCTTACAAGCGTGACTACTAAATTACTTTTTTTTTGATAAGAATCAGTAAAGGCTGGCTGTTCTTAATTTTTTGCCAATATTTTTAAATTTTGGGAGCTTCAATGCGAACTTTTGCGACCATGTTTGTAATTTGTTTAATTTCCCATGTTTTGTGTATAAGCAAAGGTTTTTTTGCTGCATAAAATTCCAAACGCGAAAAAGCGAGCTTTTTTTATCTGGAACGACTGCCAAAATTTCATCGGTTGCCTGCGCAGTACAGAACAACACTTTGTAGAAATGATTAGAATTTCGAAATAGCTGCAACTTTTTTTTTAGTACAAGAAATTTTTTAAACTTTAATCGTTTTGCATTAGTGACCAATTAGCTTTTTTGTTTGCTTTGAAATTTATTGCTGTTCTGTTCTGAATTTTTTTTCTGCTGAGGCTGGTATTGTTCTTAAGTTGTTCTTGATTGTAAACCAAAATGAGCGTGGTATTGTTTTAGATTTTTAAAAAATGCGTAATATTAGTGCATTTTCAGAATGCAATGAAATACAACACAAAGCTAGTTCTTTTTTTAACAACTTAAACTTAGTAAACGCAAGTTGAACAACATTTTCTTTAAATACAGTGCAACACTGTATTGTGCTCAGTAAACAAAATTGCTTTTGCAGTGATACTATCGAGCATGATGAACGTCTTGGACGGAAGTACATTGTGTATGAGCACCCTCTTTTGGAACTGTTTCAGAAGTGCAGACGCTGTGACAGTTACACTAACACTAGGATTATCGGAGATAACGGATTTATGATATGTGTGGTTCAAGATTGCACTCAAGCCAAATGCGGATATCAATTCAAGTGGTGGAATCAGAGTAAGTGTTTGGACGTTCTGGAGCTGAATGTATTATTTGCTGGAGCTGCTACTGTGTAGGTCTAAGTCCTGCCAAATTAATTCGGTTAATGGATTTGCTCAACATTTGCTGCACCACCGAACGTTCATTTTATCGCTATGCAAGTGACTTCGTTCAACCGGTCATATTTCACATGTGGAATCAGCATCAAAGCGATTTGCTCAATCAGATGAAATGCAATCATCAAGAAGTCATTGTCGGTGGTGATGGGCGAGCTGACTCTCCTGGCCACAGTGCTAAATATGGCACTTATACCATCATGGATTTATTAGCCAACAATGTTTTATCCATCCAATTGGTTCAAGTAAGATTTGCATGATACGTTAGCAGTAGTCATGTACTGCTTGTTCATTCTGTTATCAGTAATACTTTTAGATACTCAGCACCGGAATTAGGTGAAGCGATTTGGTGCAGTGTAATTATAATAGGATACTTAACAGCATTACATGTTATTGTGAGGGTATTGCTGTGGTTTTGAGTATTTTTATTTTAATGCATTATGTCGGGGTGACAGTGTATGAAATATAATCGAAACAGTTTATTTTAATCCTGTTTTGAACTGCTTAACTGAGTCTAAAAATCATTTTTTAACATGCAATCCAGCAATAACTTCATCTGATTACAGCAACATTTTTAGAGCAATGAATGCGGTGGAAGTAATGCTATGGAACTGCACGGTTTTAAGAGATGTATAGCCGAGCTACAGAACCATGGCATAGAAATAAACCAGATCGTAACTGACCGGCATGTACAAATGCTTATTTCAACATTCGGATTTTAATTTGCGAATTTTTCGGTTGAGGTTTTGGTGAAAGGAAGAAATTAAAAAAAGTACGGTAACGAACTTTGAACATTGATCCTGCCACGTTTAAACAGCATTAAAAATTTAGCAAAATGATAAATGCTTGCTTGAGGTGTGCATTAAGTTGATAGTTTGCTTTAATTGTTTAGGGTACGCCAAAACTTTATTGAAGACACTAAAAGAAGTTTCTCACGAGCGAATGGAGCAATACCGCTTAGATTTGGATACTGTTGATGTGCCACCGTCGCTCACTTCATCCATTAAATCTTCCTGCTCCGAGGAGGAATTAAATATTCAACTTACAAGATTTATTTAGTGCAATCGCATCGTTTTCTCATACGCTTTACATGCTTGATTATGAACTTATCCCGGTTGTTTTCACGACTTTTTTGAGGTGGTACGCATTGCCGCTGAATTTGTTAAAATGTCAAGACAGGAGGATAAAAATATGCACTATAACAAAATGTTTATGCTAAATTTGTGGAAGATATAAGCAACACGACGTTCATTTACAGTAATAGCCGTGCTGCGGAATAACACCGGTAATTGAAACAACTACTGGTAAGGATTACACTCCTCCATTGCCAATACAGTGGTTATCAGTGTATAACTTCGTTTTTCTGCGATTAGCAAATGTTATAATAAGCCTTCAATTATTAATGGAGTGCCGGTGTTAAATTTCACAGCGTCGGAAATCAAATGCAGAAATCGCTCTCTATTCTTATTTACTCGAGTCTGTCATATCTTTGCACGAACACAGAGATTTAGTCTGAAACAGTAGTGAAATTTCCTCTTCTGCTTGCTCTTCGTTAATTATTTATTGCATTTCTGATTTACAAATAACTTTGATTAGAAATGCGCGATTGCAACGACAGTCGACAGAAACCAAGCTGGAATGCGATTTTATGATACATTTATTAAATAAGCAAGTCAAAGTAACGAAACACACCAAATATACTTCACAATAATACACCAGGTGCAAACACCTTTCCCTATCTATACTGTATATAGGTAGTATAATGCAACTACACAAACCAAATTTTCTAGCCACAGGATTATTAAAGGTATAGGCCTATTGCTTTCTGATAATATATTCATTTTTAGGATCTTTTCACAACGTGATTTTTAAAATTGACCCCAAGAGGCTTCATTTCGACAAGGAGACGATGGTGGCCAGAAACCAAACAGTTGTGCTCGACCATAATCAAAGTGTTTGAAGAGCACAAGCCCATACCAAAGAAGCCAAGCGGATTGACCCCCATGCATTTATTTTCGAATATATAGCAGGATATACATATATATTTTGAATATATTACAGTATATGTAGCAGGAGTTCTTAAACTTTTTTCGTCTCGTCACCCCTTGGCAAATGATAAAAGAATAATTTACCTCCATGTTTTTGGTGATCCACGAAAATTTACCCCCCCATCTCCGTGGTTCACGACTTCGGCAACTGTTGCGGTGATCTCCGAAAAATAAAAAGGTCCTCGGTCCGTGAAGCCGAAATTTTCCCCAGACTTTAGCGTGATCTCCAGAAAAAGCTCTTTTGATCCGTAATGCCGCAGATATCCTCGGTTTTCAAGGTGATCACCAAATTTACGAAAAGACACATGAGGGTTTGGAAGTTTTGCACAATTAAAAATTGTTGCTTTAGTTAGCAAGTCAGTAAATTTATCCCTGGTAAAGAATCCCTGATACATAGCTTTGTCTCTTATGAAAACCAAAAAACCGTACTCGACTATTAGCTTAGATTTCGCAAATTAAGTATTTCAATATACTGTTACACAACTATCTTATTGTGTGCCAATATTTATATGATTAACAATTATTAACTAATTTTTGAAATATTGTTCAGGCGGAAAACGATACAACATAGTCTATTCCTAAGCAGCCAAAGAACGGGTTGTGAAGACGGTATATAAAAAGAAACTGCAATTGACGCCGCGAAATTGCCGCAGCAAATAATCACTGGCACAAGAAGCGACAACACTCGGCCAAAAACCAGCATGAAAGTTTCACGGTCAATAGCACCGACTCCTGCAAAAACTGCTATCTAAGAGGCTGAAATAATTTGAAAATGTTAATTTAGATTTGCAAATAAATGTAATTGTGCAAAAAAGCGTCAGTTTAAAATTGCAATGAATGATTGTTTTCAAGGACGTTCTGCAGTAGGCCATTTAAATCCCATATACACACCAGTTTCACTTGGAAAAGCATTTCGAATATAAAGCACAGTACACGCAGGTAGAGTGATTCGGTTTCGACTACCTAAAACTTCGCCATCTAACAACCACTCCAAAATTTGTCGATAGCCAACTAGACGATACTGTCTGCAAACGAAAGGAATGTCGTAAGTTACATCAGAGAAAACAATTATACAATATTGGGAGAATAAATCCGGAAGTAGGGTGCTATTCAGCGGGATCGCGCAAACCGCTTGTTAAAGATTGCAAGCATACACAATATGTAATAGTTATGGCCAGGACGAACTGGCTGCTAAGTTTAGAGAGCCGGTTGTAGATCAGCTTCTTACAAAGTTTGAATAGCACCACAGGGCAGAAGAATAGAATAACCCTTTGGATCAGACTTGCGAATCGTAGCATGATGATGGCAGCAAACGATAAAAGTAAACGTGCGGAGCTATGACATACAACAGCATGCTAAAATCAAAGACAAAACACAATGTCGAAAATATTACTTGTTAGAAAGTTTCCTTCCAGGTCCCTTTGCCGTATTGTTTTTTTCCAGTTTTATTCATTTTGAAAAAAGTTTCTAAAATTGACGGATGTAAATGTACTCGAAAAACTTCAAGTTCCGTAATACAGTCCACATCAGTTTCTTGCATACGAATTTGTGTGGCTTGTATCTCTTTGCAGCGTATGGATTTCTCCGCCGATGGCATTACACAATACACAGCAGCAGCCGCATTTGCGCCGTGAGGTTGACTTCATTCTTTCTTAAGACGGAAGAAGTTGCTCCCTGATGGTGCTTTCAGAATCCTAAAAATACATCCATTAATAAAATACACAACATTGCACTTAGTCATACTAGTGAATTATCAACTTGCTATAGGTACCGAACTACCGGTAGATCGAAACGACATTGATTACAACAGTAAGAGTGAATTTTTTTTACCTCAGAAATGAAACATATCGGGCACATACAAAATTAGTCGTAATTTATTATACACTACCGGTACTTAGTTTTAGTTATGAAAATCGATTTTATCCTAATTTGGCATTATCATTTAAATCTTGTTCAAACACAATTAAATCTAAAAATAATTCTTAAATCCCTGAAAAAAATTTTCAGCCCCTTTCGTCATTGCAAGCATATTGTAGAGCTCTTGAATGCAAAAATTTTACCTTTGTTTTTACGCTTTTCACCCAAAATTTAGGTTTGACATTATGACCAACAAATACGAGGTTGAAATACGCAACATTATTATACAAATCAGCGTTTGTCAAATCACAGCAATAAAAAATGTGATTCTAGAAAGTGAACAAACTTGGGAAAACATGATTCTTGGATATAAAATTGGTACAAAATATAAGAGCATAAACACATTTTTGCAACTTTGAAACATAATTATTTAAATTAATTATAGTTAGTTAAGCCATTGACAAGTTAGCAAAAAATTTGTTTTCTGGCATTAGAATTTTCTATAAGAGGTAAGTATACTTAGCCTTTATGAATGAGCTGAGCACTTCAGGGCAAGGTCAAAGGCATCATAATTAAACGAAGAATTTCCTCTACTTTAATTGGTCAACTCGTAACACATGAGCACTGCTGCACATACAATAAAGAAACAAAAACGAGTTTACCAACCCTAAATGAAAACTCTGTTGGCACCCTTGTTAGGCCTGCTCTACACAGAGCACAAAAACATGAGAGTACACAACTTGTTTAGTTTTTTAATCAGAAATTCAATGGTCTGACGCTATACATGCAGCCAGTCAGTTAAAATAGGCTGCGAATACACATAAGAGACAATGAATACTATAAAAATAAGCCATGAATGCTTTCAGTTTTTACTTTTAATAAAGTATCTGACATGAAGAAAATTTGTACTATTATAATGCCATCAAAGTTCTATACTGAGATAAATAGGTAGTAACTGATGCAAACAAAAATATTTGTCACTTTTTTTTAGAACTGTTTAATGATGTTTTTGATAGCTTAAAAAATACCAATTTGGCTAATGCTTTTTAACTTTGAGTTTGAAATTTAGAAAGAGCAGCCAATAATTTCAGAGTAGGTCTACAATTTTAGCTATTGTTGACCACCGGAATTGGCTTGACAGTCAGTCAGTCAGTCAGTAGTTTAGCTTGATGAAACACCTTTAACTTATCAAACTTATAATACTTTTTAATATTTCTGTGATATTAATGTTTAAACTAGTAATCCTGCAAAAGCAATTACTGATTAGCAGTACACTAACCAAACATTGCAAAATTTTCCAACCTTTTAGGCTTTGTGGTTTGATTCCATTTGCTTTTTTGAGTATGTAGGCTCAAACTGGTATGGCAAAACTTTTGCAGAAAGCAAATCTGATTCATCATAAAGACGTTGTTCATCAGCATTAAGACTTTCTTCCAATGCAGAAGCACTTTCGGAATCACTAGTAGTACCTCCAGAATAAGAGTTATACATTTGTTGTTTTACTTAAAACTATACTTTAGCACTGAAAATAGTAAAAACAACAAGAAAGGCTTTATTTCATCAAAAATTTCTAGCTGTTTTTTTTTATTAATCCTGACACAAATCGATTCTTTACAAATGGAATTCAAACTCAAATGCTCACTCTTATGTTGATAGGTTGTGGTAGGAATATATGAAATTGGATGCAAAATTTTTGTATCAAGTAATAAAGCTTAGGTAAAGAGCAAACAGAATAAAATGGGTCCACGACAACTGACCGCGAACAAACTGATCGTGAACAACATTGATTGGCTGAGAAGGGCGATCTTAAATATATACCGCATATTTTTGCTATCTCCTGAGCCATCTTTCTCAAACCCTAAATTCGTGACGATAAAACTGCGACAAAATCAGTGACGAAATCACTGTAACGTAACCGTAGGTTTGCAATCAGTTTGTCATGGTCAGTTGACTTGGCTCGGAATAAAACTAAAACATATGGTATAGCAGAAAATAGATAGGCCTAGGCTACAATTACAAATAGATCTAAACTTTAAACAAAACCAATACTATAGGCTTTAGAATTTAGCTACTGTTCCATGAAAACAAGCAATAAGAGCTACGGTATTAGTACCAGTGAGTGTAGAAGTCTGAATCAAATAGATCTACAGTAAGCTATTAGGTATTACAGATAATAACAGCCCTAAAAAACACCAACCTGGTCTATCAGTCCTATCCTTGCTGACTCTTTTTCACTAAGTTAAGGTAAAGGCCTTTACACTGAGGGTCAGAGTGTAGGCTGGGCTAACCTCAGAGCTGTAATCACAAAGTACGGTAGCACAATAAAACAGTAGGCCTAATCTAATACCCACAATAGCCAAGGCTAACCAAATATGAAAACTTACCTACAGCTACGGGTACCTGCAGACTTAGGTTACCAGTACTGATCTACAGTATGATCGTTTTTGGCTTAAAATTTTATATCTTTATAACCTAAATATATCACCAAAGCTGTCTAACTTTGATACAATAGATTATATCACTCGTACACTGCCACCGATGAATTTACTTTGAATTAGAAGCGCTGTCTAAAGCAAAATTCTTTTATCTTCTTCATCGAACATCGCGTTCCTTAATCAGCGAAAAATTTTTGCAAACTCACACCTGGGTTGACGTCAAAATTCGCACGGAGTCAAACGGAGTAGAATGCATTTTCGCGGATAAGGGGAATTGGAGAGAAATATTTGGGGCACGTCTTTATTACCTCTAGTAGTTCTTATTTCTTCAATAAAACAGATTTCGAGCAGTATCCCTTTAAGGACTCCACTTCTGGAGATTTGTTGGATGATTTTGAGGCTTAGATTTGGTTTGCATTTAAGGGCTAGTGGGACGCGCCTCAATGCGGTCGACCGGCTCGGTTGAACAACCTCCAAGCGATTATGCTGGATAGCTTTATCAAGCTATGTTGCTGGAGTTGAGTTTTATTAGTAGCTGTTTCGGTTTGCTGGATAAATATATGACGTCATCGGCAGTGGTGTAAAGTAACGAAATACTTTTACTTGAGTAGATTACTCAAGTAGTTTTTTCCAGTAACGAGTACTTTTTGAGTAGCTTTTTTTGTGGCTACTTTTACTTTTACTTGATTACTTTTAGAGTGAAGTAACGCTACTTGAGTAGTATTTTGATTCAGAAAAGTAGAAAGTACTACAATTTTAAATTTGAACAACAAATTCGTCTGAATGTTTAATTTAGTTTAAATTTGAACGACAATTGTTCAATTTAGTTAAGTTATTTGTTGTTTGCTCTTTTTTTGGCTGGCAACTCTTGCGTCACAATTCAGACCATAGACTCTGTCAGACCATCACAGCGTCTGCATCAATGCCTTTTTTCCACGTGTGCGCGTACGTATCAGATCCAGTCTGGCGATTAGCAGTTCAATGTTCAAGACAGTTTTAGTTTCACGTTCGTTGTTTGGTGTCTGCTCTTCAGTCTTCACCACATATAATGACATAGATATTTACTGTATTAAAAGTAACTCATGAAAGAAACAATTAGACAAATAAATTTTGCCAAAAATGCGTCCTATGGTAACTGAACGTTTCTACTGCTAAATTCTACAGAGTGAGTCAAAAATCACACACCATAAGGCGCGTAGCCAGAAATTTGCAATGGAAGGGGCTGTTTGGGGGGTCTGGGGGCTGAGCCCCCAGCCGCCGGAGGCACGGGGGAAATTTTGCATTTTGCATTTTTTTGCGATGGAAAATTTTGCATTTTTTTGCAAAAATAACTTCATATTAGGGCTACTTTGATTAAAAAATAATGCTTTTGAAACGTGGCTTAGAAATTGGCAATGCAAACAAGATTAAACTGGTGGCATAAATGGGCTATTTGGGAGGTGGTTAATGGTAAAATATTAGTTCTCTTGTTTAGATGCTGGTAAATTATAAAATCGAATAGTTCAATAAAACTCATACGGAGCAATCTATTTCGTATACAGTTTATAGAGAAAAATAATTGTTGGGCTAATGAAAAGACATTTGAGAGAAATGATTGGTAATTAACAAATACTGAATAGCCCCCCCCCCCTATTCCTTTGTTTATAGTATATTTGTTGATGACACCTATGTTCAGCATTTTTACACTTGCGATCAAATTTGATTGCTTATTTCTTACCATTTTTCAAAGTTTTCATTTATTTGTTGGTTTTATTTTTGACAAATTAGCCCCCCCTGAACATATGTTTCAAAAGATGTTTTAAATCACTATTTAGTCCACTCCAGTGCATAAAACAGTCTCAAAAGAGCTAAAAATGTAGTGTTTTCCCATTCTTCATTTTGGTCGACATAACAATGGGGGGGGGCTATAGCCCCTCCGCCCCCCTGGCTACGCTACTGGCTAAAAACGCGGTATTTTCCTTATTCTGCATTTTGGTTGGCAGTTTATTAGCCCCCCCCTAAATAAACGTTTCAAAATAGTCTAATACAGTGCAAACACACTATCTTAGAAATGCTAAAAACGTGGTATTTTCCTTATTCTGCATTTTGGTTGGCAGTCCATTAGCCCCCCCCCCCCCCCCCCCCCCAAACAAACGTTTCAAACTATGCTTTAAATCATTTTTTAATCTAATCCAGTGCAAAAGAGAGTCTTAGAAGTGCTAAAAACGTGGTATTTCTCTTATTCTGCATTTTGATCAGCAAGCCAATGGGGGGGCTATAGCCCCCCTGCTCCCCCTGGCTACGCTACTGCACACCATATATGCCATAAACGTTATTGTACGGTACTCTGATATATTGTGCAATGTGATTACAAAATTTCTTCAATATGACGATCAATTTCGTCCAAGTAGAGACCCTGGCTATCTAAATGGGCTATCTACAATGAATTTATGTGATTTAGTGACGTAATGTTCATTAGGCTTCTGCCTACCCTCACATGTTGTGAAATAAATTCAATTAAAAAAATCCACAATAATTTTGATTAATTAATCCACAAAAGGTTATCGCGGAATACACTGAAATAGCTATGATGCGAACTTTTGGCCCACCCTGTAGATGCAGTAGATTATTATACACTGATAAGACACGTCTAGAGTGTTTTTAAATTCTAGCATAATTTAACAATGACAATGAGTATTTGAGCAAAGATTTTGTAAAATGATTCCATGTAAATTCTGCGCGCCATGATTTTCAAATCTCAAAATTTTGCTGTTGTTGTTCTTTTTTGATTAATTGTCTTGAATATAATAACAAAAAGCTTGCAAAAATTAATAATTCATCACTTCTTGAGAGAATGAGCGGTTAGAAGACGCAAGCGCTACGTGGCAGTGATTTGAAGATATTAACCAGTTGTCTGTCATACTTGTCGATTGGATATTTTGTTTATTTTGCTTCAATACTTTTAGAAATACTTTTACTTGAGTAGTTTTAAACCGCCTACTTTCTACTTTTACTTAAGTACTTTTTTTGGTCAGTACTTTGTACTTTACTTCAAGTAGTTTTTTCGTCAGTAACGAAACTTTTACTTGAGTACAATTTTCGAGTACTTTTTACACCACTGGTCATCGGTTGGAGCAGTTGCCTGACTGCGACAGCACAAATAGGAGGAGCAGCAAAACAAACAACGTTATATCATGCGTCAAGTCAAGGTAGTAGACTTCGGCCGGAGTTTTCAATAGTGTGCGTTGCTGCTACATTACGAAATTTAGAGCTACATTACGAATTTTGGCGCAGAAGACGCAAATTAGCTTTGGTTCGGCGTAAAAGCCCTTCAATCCTTTATTAACGTGAGTATCCTTTCGAAATTCGGGGTATCTGCGAATTTCGAAAGGAGAAAGATTAAGTCGCAAAGTTAGATGATAGCCGAAATTCTTGAAGAAAAGTTTTATCAGTTTAAATCAGCGTGCTTTTCGCACTTTGTTTGGCGCGGCGCATAACTTAGTATATGGATTTTAAGTTAGCGTGAAAGTTTTTTCGCAGGGTAACTTTCCAACTTGACCATAGGCTACTCAACGTGGCTTCAGTTCAAAGTTCAAATACTAGTACACTGCGCCGAATTTTTCAGCCAAACTTGCACTCATTTTCCTTTAATGTAAACGGACAAAGTTTACTTCCAGAAGTCGAGTTTTTTACTTGAGCTACGACTTGTCGCAGTTCCTGCTTCAGCCAGTGGCGTTGTGGAAGCTTGCAGCAAAATAACCACAAACGAAAGATAATTGGAACCGATAGCCTCTTAAGTCAACAGATCATCGCTCCCTCAAGGTTGTACAACCGAGACGGTTAACCGCAATCGGAGCGCGTTCCCCAAGCCCTCAAGTGCACAACCTACGCAATAACCACTATCCAATCAACAACTCACGCCTGCTTCAAGGTTGTACAACCGAGCCGGTTAACCGCAATCGGAGCGCGCTCCTTTTGACCCGCCACAACTGGTGACCCCAACGTGATTGGATGGTCGGCGCTAGTATAGCCGACATCAGCAGGCCACTTCCTACCACTGCTTTCAGAAAGGGGGAAGTGTGTCGCAGTTCCTGCTTCAGCCAGTGGCGTTGTGGAAGCTAATTGGAACGAAAGATAATTGGAACGAAAGATAATTGGAACCGATAGCCTCTTAACTCAACAGATTATGGCTCACTCAAGGTTGTACAACCGAGCCGGTTAACCGCAATCGGAGCGCGCTCCTTTTGACCCGCCACAGACTTATTCTCAACAAAAAAAAAAGATTTTTACTTCTCCAGATCACAATATTTAAGCAGTTTTTTACCATCCTAATTTTAATTCACGTCTTTCATACTTTTGCGCCGCGCCAAAGCTGTTTTGGTGTTTTCTGCGCCAATATTTCGTAATGCTGTGAGCCGAATATAAACTTTTGAATATGGCAACGTGCCTTGACCATCCTTAACATCTGACAGAAGAGACAGACAGAAAGGGTTTGTGTTGATGCAGACAGACCTCACAAAGATCGCTGCAAAAGCCATAGACGCAGAAAGAGACACACTCAAAAATTTAGGCGGCGTAGCAGCTCTAAATTTGCGTTGGTGCAACGCTATTACTTTGCATTCTTGCCAAACTCTTCTCACAAACTTAAAGCGGATCGGCAACCGCTGTGATTTCCGTGAATTTTCAAAGTGAAAACCTAAAATATTTATTAAAGGTCCGAAAGCGGTGAAAGAACTTTGAAGATAAGCAAGCAAGGACTAAACCTTGTCTACTGCTGTGTTTTAATTTTGGGTTCGTGCAGGCTCGCTTTTTGATTCTGGGCACCTGCAGTCAAGCACTCACAAATGCCCAGTCAGGTTATATTTTCTATGCGTTGTGCATTCTATTAAAATTGTAATTATAAATTTTACGCCTCTCCGCGCTCATACAGATTTGCTAAAATATTGCATCATGTTTTTTTTTCTAAAACTGCATTTTTCACCGCAAAATATAGCTCTTTTCTATTCGCAAGCTCTACCATAATGTGCAAGCATGCATGATGATTGATTGATTAACTTTATTTTACACGGGTTGTTTGACTGACGCATTTCACACAGAGGGGCAAAAATGACCTCCCTACCTCAATCCTAAACCAAAAACAGGGCATGGTATGGAATTAGGGTTGCTAAACATCCTTGAATCTCAAGAATCGTCCTTGAATTTGCCTTAAAATCTCGCTGTGTCCTTGATCCTTAAATTATTAAAGGTGGAGTCGAGGAACAAGGCTCGAGGCCAAGACCAAGGACACAAAAAAAATCCGAGGCCAAGGACAATCTTTCCGAGGACAGACCCTCTCGAGGCCAAGGACAGGAATGCTCGAGGCCAAGGCCAAGGACCAAGGACACAGTCGCAAGTGTCCTCCAAAAAAAGAGGTCTTCAAAAAAAGTTTTTCAGGCAATCTCCAATTTATAGGCGCAGTCAGAATTTTTGATTAGGGAGGCCTAAACCACAAATCACATGCAATGACGTCATCAAAAATTTGCCTGTTGGCACTTAACCAGGATTTTGCAAAGGGAGAGAGCTTAAACTAATATAGTTGAAAAGTGCAAATACGTAACTTTGGAGACGTTTTGAGAAAGCCAGTGTAACACAAACGTAGCACAGACGGGGGGTCTGGGGGCAGGCCCCCAACCGCCGGAGGCTTTGGGGTCTGGAGGCGAAGCCCTCAGCTGTTGAGCGATTTTTTGTAATTTTTTGAAAAAAAAGAAATTTTAATGCCATTGAATCACATTTTGCACATGTTTAGAGCCATTTGAAAGCACTAGATTTTGGACATTTAAAAGCCAAGTAACAAAATTAAGTTGTTTAATCCTCCATCTAGTCGCAATTTAAGTCCAAAACACGTTTAACATCTTGCATTTTGTTTAATTGTACGTGATTTGGTACAGGTAGGAGGAAGTAAGGTACATTGCCTCGTGCAACGTTTTAGCAAGAAATGATAACCCACTCGAAGATTTTCCGTAGAGATTTTTGTTTTGTCATGAAAATAACCAGTTATAGAAGTGAATGTTAGGCCAGGGGGCCCAGGCCCCCTCCATTGAAGTTCAACGATTTGTTCAATCACCATTTTCCAAGGCTAATTTTTTTAAAAAGTGTTTCGTGCATAAAAACTGTCGAGGTGGAGGTAAATTAATGAATTGTTATTGAAAAATAGTACAATAGATGGTTACGCTTACTAACCACGTTATTGCCGGGCCGGATTTACGTCACCCTGGGCCCCTGGCACTTTGGAGATTTTCGCAACATCTTTCTGCCAAATGTAGGTGAAGACCATAAAAAGTCTTAAGATTTGAGCGCAGGGCCCTGAGCTAGTACTGCGCCATATTGTGGTAAATTCGGCCTTGGTTAATGCATTACGTTCATAAAAAGTCTAGATGTGATCTTGAGATAACAACTTTTAGGATGAAAACTATCCATTTCTTCTAGGTTTACGTTTAAATTGGCTGGCAAAAATTGATTTGAGGGGGTCCCGGGGCCCCTGGTCTTCAATATTGCTATTCGCTACAGAGTTGTAAACGGGCCGACTAGTTCAGGCCCGAACCCGAAAACTAATTTGAAGCCCAAATCATGCCCGAAAAAATCCGAAAGTTAAGTTACGACTAAAAAATTAAGCAATATTGCCAAACTATTTTGATTATATTTTTGTGCACCTAAGACAAAAAGTACGTTTCAGGCCCAAATTAAGCCCAAAATTTTTGTCAACTTAAGGCCAGCGAACCCGACCCAAAAAGCTCGGCCCGACTCACAACTTTATTCACTACTGGTGTAAGCAAAAAATGCAAAAAGAAACTGAAACTGCAGAAACAATAGGCTTTTTTGTCACATTTTTGTCATTGGTGAAATTTCAATTGGGGGGGGAGGCCCGCTTGGCTAAGCCTATGCTCCAATTGCGGAAAACGAAAAAGGTATTCGCAAATTTTCCGCGAGGTTTCTGGCGTTTTCCAACAAAATTTCAACGGTTCAAAAAATAGTGCTGTCCTCGAGCCGAGGACAGGCAATTTTCGAGGACCTAAGGCTTCGAGGCCAAGGCCAAGGACTTGAGGCTTCGAGGCCAAGGACTTCAAAATGTGTCCTCGAGGACGTCCTCGAGGCCAAGGACGTCCTCGAGGACTCCACCTCTGATATTTATATTCAATGCTAAATGCATCCGCATTGTGTGTAACAATAGACTCCTAATAATGAGTCTATGGTGTAATAATTTCAGGGAACAGTGGTAAAATGCAGCTGGCAATGGTTACAACCATAGGTGGGTAAGTTAATGCAAAACGTTAGCTTCGTTAACCACTAGTCCGTTAACAAACTTCACACCTCCGTTAACGTTAATCCGTTATTTTCAGCTTTAATTAACGGAAGTTAATAAAGTCCGTAAATCCGTTAACATTTTGCGTGTAATTTACATTTCGTTTTATTCACTCGCTTCTAGAACACGCATGGACACTGTTGAGCTGATTGTAAGGAAATATTTATTGCTATGGTAGTCTTTTTGTGTTTTGAAAGTTGCATTTTACAGTCTAATCTAATTTCAAGATAAAAACAAGTTCAAATGCACAACGAAGCAGCAAAATATTAACGATAAAAAACCTTAACGGAAGTTAAAAGAACTTAACGGAAGTTACTTTAGTCCGTTAAAAGCACTTAACGGAAGTTAATTTAGTCCGTTAACATGAAAAAACTTTTTAACGGATTAACGAGTTAATAAAAAAGTTAGCTTCGTTATTAACGGATTAACGATTAACGGACTTGTGCCCACCTATGGTTACAACAAAAACGTTGAGAGTAAAAAAGAGGGGGCAGAGCAAAAATGTTGTTGTTGTTGTTGTAGTGTGTATTTATCTTCCAGTCACAGTGCCACTGGACAGCGTTAGACGCTAACTATTGGGCGATCTTTACGCTTTCAATTGCAATAACTGTACTTCGTGCTTGGACGAATCCGCACCTGCTTATAGGTGTTTCTGATGTTCCTGTGAATTTTTTCGAATTATCCCACTGAATTAGCTGCTTGTTCGAAGCCACCATGCAAAGGTAATCATTGTAAAACGCTTTATCCAAGGATGCAACAACGTAGCCAGGGTACGGGTTGAAGTTACAGTAGATCTTGCGATCAAGGTTGTCGTAAAAACTACGCCTTTACTCTCCCGGCCACGCTGCCGACGATAAATCAAAACATAAGCCGAAAAATCAATTTTTCTTCCACTGAGTTTCTAGGCCTATGCTTGGTGGTAAATAGGTGTGCAAATGTGCAATTAAAAATCAAGGAGGCAAACATTCTTCCCTCCTTGCCTTGCACCACTTACCCACATCCCACCATGTACATTTCGTGCTGGCAATCTTTGCTCTACCCGTTTCTACTATGCTGGTGTAATGTGTTTTATTGGACGTGTGAATCAGGCATCCTATGTAGGCTTATCATGCAATCATGCACAAGACACTTTGGGGACTGTATTATAATCTTTGTCAATCTAGACGAGTAGACAATGCAACCAGAGTTCTCTATTAGGGGTTGGAAAACCCGGTCACGTGACTGCTCCACGCTTAGAGAACTCTGGTGCGATCCTTGTTGAAACATAGCTTTAACTGTCTTTCTCAGGGACACAACATGATATGCAGTTCGAGCATCGAAGCAATATTTGGTAATTGTGTGATTTATGAATAGACTTTATATTTAATGATTTGTAATACTTCTTTTAAACAAACTACGCAGACACAAAGCATTACACCTTTAGTTTTATTGTTTTTGCATGCACAATAATTGTACATTATGTTTTTGATAAGAGTTTCTAAAAACTTCGGTCTGCTATGGTTGATATATTGCAAGCAATGATTTCTTATCTGGCAACAGTAGTACTAGTAGCTTATCAATAAAGTGCTCAATCCTCTTTTCATAAATTTCAATAATTTTAATTTCAACAATTTTAATTTATCAATTTTATAAACACTTTCCGGCCTTGTCCCGAGCGTATTTGATCATGACTCAATAAAAACGTCTCAAAATAACATTTTTTTTTCATCATAACATTTTTTTCAATCATAACATTTTTTCAGTACTTTGAAAAAAGCAAACAAAATCTATAATTCTTTGGTACTTGAAGTAAGCTTTGAGGTTAAAAAATCTTGGGTGTTTCGAAAGCTGTTCGAACATTGGGTCTAAAGAGAACTTTATCACATAGCCTTTACAAATTGTTTTGAACATTTAGTTGTACACCATCAAATTTTTTGAAATCCTATGAACAATGTATATTAGACTTTAGATTCTGATATCTACAAGACAAACAACAAACCTTTTTCTAAAAACTAATGTTTCCAAGAAAAAACTTTCAAATCAAAGCGGTAAAAGAATTCATAAAAACCTCGAAAAGTACAGTCATATAGCTTCGATTTAGGAAAAAAACATTACGCAACTACGGTTGTGACACAAAAAATCACACGTCCGACAGCAATATTGTCTAAACACGACTCAAAACGCAAAGAAATACGAGAATGGATTTTTATTGCGACTTATATGTTGCGAAATTTTAGATCTCAAGCATTTAAAACTCAGAAAACTACAGTCATGATAATGTTTTGACCTGAAAAAAGCGGTGGCGATAGGCAGTGGTTGAGCATTGGGAAAAGCTGCTGACTGTGGTTCGATTCTCTAACCGGTAATAATGCGTCGTTTTGTCCTTGGGAAAGACTCTTTACGCTTATTTCCCATTTGGACCAAGCAGTCAATACCTGTTGTGGTGGACCAGCCTGACAAAATACTTGGAAACAAAACTCCCAAAAAGGTGCTCTGTGTTGGTTTGATTAAATAGGCGCAAACGAGTACCTGGTTCATACGAACGAACGAACGAACCTGAAAACGAGTAGTTCCAATTTGATTTTTTACTTGATAACGTGTTAAACAAAGTCGAAGTTCAAAGATATTAAAAAGCAACACGTACATCCTTCTGTAAGTTTCAGAGTATCGGTATTTTAGACGTTAGACACACAAATATGCAAAATTTGAAGAGTTAATTATTGATGTTATTGTTTCAATTCAAGTTTCTGAGACTTGATTAACAATTTTAGCGTAAAAAGCAGCTATTTTTTCTACTTTAAACAAAAACATTCCAATAAATCGTAACCTTTGATTAACTTTCTTGCATTTGTGAAGAATAATTTTGCCAAAACTATCTTAAAATTGTATGATTTCTTTGTCTTAAATGAAGTTTTTACCGTAAATACCATTAAACTTGTTTAACATATTAATCTTTTATTGATTTCCGTGGTTTGATGCAAGTCTTATAGTAAAAACATATTAAATTGTTTCGCTTTGTTTGTTTCAAATTGAATTTTTTCTTTGGAAACAGTGATTTTTAACAATTTTTTAACCAAGCAATTTCCTTAGGCTCTTATATTTTTACCAACATTTGGTAGAAATTATTCTAAACCATTAAAATGTCTAGCAAATCACTTAGATAAAAACGATAACGTTAATTATTTTTAATCAAAAAAGTCTCAACTTTTTGGTTTTCGTAGCGATAATTTTCAACAAATTTTACGTTTCTTCATTTTAAATTGAAATTTTTAGCAAAAACAGTCTTTTTTCTACTCTGACACAAAAAAGTTTGCCTGAAATCTTAAATTTTTTAACAGTTTTTTAGTTTTACACTTTTTTTTATTTTTTTTTACTGAAATGCCATAAAATTTAACCAAAATAGATAATGTTTATCAATTTTAGTCAATAAATCTCGACTTTTTTGTTGTCGTAGCGATAAGTTTGTAAAAAATCTTACATTTCGTCATTTTAAATTGAAAATTTCAGTAAAAATAATCTTTTTTGTACTATAAGACTAAAACGTTTACCTAACATCTTAACTTTTTTAACAGTTTTTTAGTTTTACACTAATTTTTTTACTAAAATACCATAAAATTTAACCAAAATAGATAATGTTTATTAATTTTAGTCAATAAATCTTGACTTTTTTGTGGTCGTAGCAATAATTTCGTAAAAAATTTTAAGTTTCGTCATTTTAAATTGAAAATATCAGCAAAAATAATCTTTTTTGTACTATAAAACTAAAACGTTTACCTAACATCTTAATTTTTTTTAGTTTTAAACTAATCTTTTTTACTGAAATGCTGTAAAGTTTTATTCAACTACACTCTATCTTGAGTTAAAACAAGAACTTTTGCTATTTTTTTTGGTGTTATTCGATATCAAACCTTGCCTTATAGTTTCAAGTTATAAAATTTACGTTAGTTTTTGCGATTTTCTTGTTTGCGTCAAACTGTTTTTTCTTTTTCAGAAATCAAAATCTACCAATTTCTTTGATTAAAACGATAATTCAACCTTAAAACGAATATTATTTGAAAACTTTTAAACAAAATTTTTCAAAAAAGGTGTGTTTTTTATTGCTTTATCTTATTGTATTGGGGTAAATTGTCAAAATATCTTACACCGTCGCGATTAATTTACCTTGAGTGAAAATTCTAACGTACATAAACCCGAAAATTCACCTAAAACTTGAACAAGTCATTAACTTTCTTTTTTTGTGTTCCAATAGTTTGATCAAAAACATTCCGGTCTTACAATTTCTTGGACTTGGAAAGTAATTTCATCTCAAACATCGGAAACTTACTTGAAAATTTTAACTTTTTTTGGAGTATTTTTGTTTACCTAAAGCAATTTTTAAAAAATGTTTACAGTCTTACGTTTTTTTATCTTGAAGATTGCTTTACCTTAAAAAACTTACCTAAGATTGTAAAAATTTCAACAACTGCCTTGATTTCGTAGAAAAAGTTGGTCAAAAGCACTAAAAACCTCACGATTTCTTTGCATTGAATAAAAATTTTATCAAAAAAATCGAAAACTTACTTAAAACCTCACAAGTTTTCAAATAATCTTGTTTATACAGAGATAGTTTTGTGAAAAATAGTTAAGGTCTTACGATTTCTTTGTTTAAAACAATAATTGTATCTAGAAATGAATATCATTCGATAACTTTTTCAAAAATTTTGTAAAATCTTGTTTTTTTTCTATAATGACGTAATATTGTTTTCAAAGAAATAAGTTTACCGAAATCTCTTCATTCATTGAAATTTCTTTGCTTTGAGTGAAAAGTGTAACGTAAGTAATCGAAACTCTTGCCTGAAAGTTAATTAATTTTTTTTGCTTGCATCAGGATGATTTGATCAAAATATTCAAAATTGTTGTGCTTATTTGTCTTGAATACTGTTTGCACCTCAAAAGTGTACCCAACATTGTAACTTTTTAATGATTTTCTTGTGTTCATAGAATAGTTTTGTGAAAAAACGTTTCCAAGTTTTGCAATTTTTAGTTTTGTCTGGAATAATAGTTTTATTAAAAGAATGAAACACTTTCTTAAAGTGTAGTTTTTAATAACTACCGTAAAAACATCTATTTGAGCGCTAACTTTATTCGAACGCTACCTATAATAAAACGCCACTACAGCAATTTCAAAAATAAAGCGCCACCCTTTAATTGAACACCACCTTTGATAGAACACCACTTTGAAATTCATTATGCTAATTAATAATCAAATGGTTTTCTACATCACAACATAATAATTTCCCATTTACCGGTATACCAACCCCAGCACAAAAAATGTCGAGGACGTCTACAACAGCGACGTGTCACTTGATTTTCACCAGTGAATTTTTGATTGCTTCTCAGTAACTGTGTTACTGTAGGTGTCTTTTTCCTTTCATTAATTAAATTTATTATTCCAAACTACTGACCAGATAGTGGAAAAATAGAGCGCCTTCCTCTAATTGAACGCTGCCTCTAATAGAACGCTGCTATAAGGCAAAGGTTGAAGAATAGAACGCCATGGCGCTCAAAAAGCAGTTTTACGGTATATTTTGTTTTTAGAGATAAATTTAATAAAATATATCAAAACCTTACAATTTTTTTGTATTGAGTGAAAATTGCTACGAAAAACAATCCAAAAACCTGTCTAAAACTTGAACTTTTCATAAACTTTGTCTTTACATTAGAGCAAGGAACTTCTTTTTTGAGCGGTATAAAGTCATATCGGACAAATTTCTGTAAAAACAACCGTAGGTTTTTTTCTTTTTTGGAAGCAAAGGAGCTGTGAAGTAACCTTTGAGGAGTCTTCAAGTCAAATAGCTCCACGAAATTGATAAGAATTTTAGTTTTACTTGAGAAACTAAAAAATTTTTTTTTTCTTGTTTTTTTTTTTCTTCGAGAACAATTAAAAGATACTTGCGGCGATGCAAGCTTCAGATCTCGGGTAAAATGATTTATCCTTCCGGTAAAACTTGACGGTGCCTGCAATCCGGTAAGTCCTATATAACTGAAGACGTCTGCGGATATGGAAGTTTTTATTTAATCTTGATAAATTAACCTTTTCGGGGTGAAACGATCGATAGACGCCTGTAATGATGTAAGTTTCTAACCTCGGTCAAATATAGCTTTACTCCTTCGAGGTTTAATCGAAGACGTGTGAGGCGTGATAAGACCGCTAAAATTCAAGATATTCTGCGGTGGTGCATGTTTTAATCTCATGTTTTAACCCATGACGCATGTTTTAACCCTTTTTTGCTTTAACTTTGAGTTTTCTTTGAGAGCAATATCAAAAAAGATGTTTCTTGCTTTTACTTTTGGTCAAATAAATTTACAAACTTTTTTTTTTAAACTTAAGGTTCCTTTTGGGAGCAATATCGAAAAAGGTGTTACAGACTTTTTTTAAAATCTTGGTCGGTTGAGTGTTTGGAGGCTGTTGTTCTGCTGGGGACTGAACCGCTTGCCCTAGGTATTAAACCAGTAGGCTACTGCGTGTTCGTTTAAGTTTAGTATTCGCAATTTTTTAGATGAGGGTTTGCGTAAATGATTATTTTTCTCCTCAACAGAGTGAAATTGAACATGACACTGATGGTAACAGCGGCAGGTACTTTTTATGTCGATCAGGGGCTAGTTTTCTTTTAAATTTTCTGTCACATTTTCGCACTCAATTTCAAAACCGTTCATTTACATCTCTTTTATGACGTAGTACAGCACCATTTCGAGTAAAGGTATTCTGACAATAGGTACACACGTTCGTTTTCATAGAATGACTAGTGCGTTAAAACTCTCGAGTATGTATCGCAGCGAACAAACTTGCTAGTCCTTGTGACACCAAGGCGATCGGAAATTAAACAATTTGGATTATATTACGTCATGCAAGTAAAACAGCGTTAACAAATTTTAATCTGGCGAGTGAAAACAGTTGAAAAAATTTTCTAAACGTGACTATGTGACAGGTTATCTGAGCTTTACAGATGTGGCTGCAACAGCTAACGACCAACCCCTCGCTATTTTAATGCAAAAGTCGAAGATAACACCACCTTTCCATATCGACTCACATAATATTTTAGCAGTCACTGTTGCAATATTTTAACGCAAAAGTCAAAGTATACTATCGACCAACTTGTATTCAGGTTCGCTATTATCTTTTTGAAACATAATACCGTAGTTATTCAAACTCCAGAATTACAGTAATATACAACCATATTTCAGACATATTTCTACGTTATCGACTAAATGCGCGCTGGAGGCCAGATTCTGTGGAAGCAGAACCAAATCATCTGCGAATAGCAGACGACTAATTTTGCAATTTCCAATCGTGGCACACTCATCAGCTTGGCTACATTTGTCGATCCAATTCATGTAAACAATGAAAAGGAGAGGTGACAAAACGCACCCTTGCCGGAGTCCAACGCCGACATGGAACGGCTTTGATTGCTTGCCATTTACCCGAACACAAACCTCCGGTCTACAGTAGAATGACTTAATAGCGCGTAACAATTGACCATTAACGCCATACTCCTGCAAAACCTTCCAAAGTTTATCCCGAGGAACTCGGTCATATGCTTTTTCAAGATCGACAAAGCATGCAAAGAGATCTTTGCCATACTCCCAAGATTTCTCGAAGATTTGCTTCAGAGTGAAGATTTGGTCCGTGGTGCTGCGACCCGGACGAAAACCGCACTGACCATCTTCCAGTTTTGATTCCACTATTTCTCGGCATTTCCTTTCAAGGCATTTGGCATATACTTTCCCTGGCAAACCAAGAAATGATATCCCTCAGTAGTTTGTACATTGCTTGCGATCTCCTTTCTTGAATATCGGAATAATCACACCTGTTTGCCAATCTCTGGAAGTTTTGCCAAGCTTTCACGCGACTTGACACACTCGCGTTAACCAGAGAATTCCTTCTCCAGTCAGCGCTTTCAACATCTCGGGTCTGATTTCATCTTCACCAGCAGCTTTTCCAGATTTTATCCCTTTAATTGCAGTTGCCACTTCTGCTGCAGTGAAAACTTCGTCCTCTCCTAGATGTGTCACTTCGTGTGTGTCACGAGTCGATGCCTTTACAGGAGTCAAAAGATCTTCAAAGTATTCTCTCCATCGTGAAAGGATTTCATTCTCATCCGTTAGAATGTTACCGTCAGAATCCTTGATGGAGTACGTGATACTCGATCTTTTGCCACGTAAACGGCGGATGGTCTGCGAAAATACTTTGTTTGCCGAAAAATAGTTGGAATCCAACCGACGACCAAACTCTTCCCATGACTTCTCCTTGGATTTCTTTACTGCCAAAGTTGCCGCTTTTCGCGCCTCAGTGTACCGGGATTGCAAATCAGATGACGATCTGTCCTGTAGCCAGGCCTTGAACGCATCTTTCTTTGCTCGAATAGCTTCTTTAACCTCTTGGTTCCACCAAGGTGTTCTTTTCTCACTATCGCCCGCCATTCTAAGCCGTTTTCGCCCACAACTTTCAGCAGCTGATGAAATGATTGCTGATCTGAACAGCAGCCATTCCTTCTCGATGTCCTCGCATACATCAGGAAGTTGTCTGAACTTAGATGATATACTGGATGCAAACTGTTTTCTTACTTCTTTGTCCTCCAAAGCCTCCCATTTGATCCGGTAAGTCACAGACGACCTGTTGGATCTCTTGTTTGGCCAAGGTTTCGAAAGTCGTAAGGAACATACTACCAGATGGTGATCAGTTGACAATTCAGCACTCGCTTCACTCGAACGTCCAGCACATCAGAAAACAAATCTGACGAAACTATGCAAAAATCTATCACAGATTTTTGATCCATACTAGGTCGATACCATGTGTACTTGTGAACCTCTCTGTGCTGGAAAAAGGTATTCATGATGCGGAGTCCGTTGCTACAACAGAGCTGCAATAAATACCTTCCGTTCTCATTCAGTCCAGTGACTCCATGTTTTCCGATCACACCCTTCCACGTATCTGTGTCTGTTCCAACATGTGCGTTAAAATCCCCCATAAGGACTGTAGATTCAGTAGCTGATACTCGTAGAAGAGCACCATTTACTTCATCCACAAAAGTCTGATATTCACTCGTGGCATTGGGGGCATGTAGCTGCAATAGGCACAAAGGCCGATCCAATACCTTGAGCTTCAACATACAGACCCGTGATCCCAAAGGAATCCAATCTGACACACAGTTTGACAAACGGGGGCTTATGAGAATCCCCACACCCGCTTGTGCAGACATACTAGGATCAGCACCAGAATAGAAGAGTTTCCATCCGCCATCCAGATCCACAGTTCCAGAGCCACGTCGTTTGTTGAAGAAACTCCGATAATATCGAGATGATACCGCTTTGCTTCCTCAACCAATTCTAGCTCTTTTCCTGTGAGGGTGAGGATATTCCAATTGCCCAACAGCAGTTGGTGATGGTTGACCCGTGAGTGTGCGACATTATCTCGAGTACGAATACTCTGCGCTGCCTCCATTCGCCTCTCCAAACGTGTAGCGGGCACATTGGTGGAGCTGCCACTAGGGCTGGCTGGTGGAGATTGTCGCTTATTTTTCGAACGAGCCCCTCTACCTAAGACTTGAACGCCATAGGGGTTTTGCTGAATGACGACCTGAGAGTCTCTAGGCGCTCCCCTGCCGGACGAGGTTCCACTTGTGAAGGTGGCCCCATTAACGTCGTTCACGTAATTTTCATTATTTGTGCTCATCATTAATTGTTTGTTAGGCCTAGAAACAGTGCAAATAATGAATTAAGTGTAAATGCCGAATCGTTTATTGCGAAAATTGCCGCAAATGATGATCTGGGCAATTTAGGTGTTGTTTCTTTGCATATTGATCCTTATATTAGACCTAAAGTGTTGCCAAGCAGAAATACACCTATAATTGCTCTTCGCCAAACAGTCAAAGCTAAACTAGATGAATTAGTGCACCGTAAAGTCATCTCACCAGTTCATGAGCCCACTGACTAGGTTGGCCAAATGGCAATAGATAGTAAAAAAACCAATTGGTGATATTCGTATATGCGTTGACCCTCAGCCCCTCAATACTGCACTTAAACGAGAACACTACAAGTTGCCCGTTCTGGATGACATTCTGCCCTACCTGTGCCATGCGAAAATTTTTTCAAAACTGGATGTCAAAGAAGCATACTGGCAAGTCGCACTTGATGAGGCTTCCAGTAACTTGACTACGATGATTACGCCGTTTGGGCGATACAAATGGAACCGCCTACCTTTTGGGTTAAAAGTGAGTAGCGAGATATTTCAAAAAAAAGCTCGTTGCGGCTCTCGCTGGACTGAAAGGCGTGTTTGCTGTAGCAGATGATGTTATAGTTATCGGTTGTGGAGAAACAGAGAAAGAGGCTATGGAGAATCATAAAAAAAACTTAACAAACCTACAAGAACGTTGTCGAGAACAAGGAATCCGACTGAATGAGGAAAAGGCTGCTCTCAGGAAAATAAGCATCTCATTTATGGGCCACGTAGTTACCAATTAGGGCATTGAGGCAGACCCCCAAAAAGTAACCGCGATCACGAAGATGCCAATACCAAACGATGTTTCGGGAGTTAAAAGATTGTGTGGTATGGTACAATATCTCGCAAAATTTATGCCCAATTTAGCAACAGACTCGGAGCCATTGAGAAACCTCACCCGCAAAAAAATGTGCCATGGGTTTGGTCGAAAGACTGTGACAATTCCGTTTTGACCATTAAGAGAAAGATTTCTACCCCTCCTCTGCTAGTTTATTTGGACGAGACAAAGTCCTTAATGCTCCAGGTGGACAGTAGCAGAGGTGGAGTCGAGGACACAAGGCTCGAGGCCAAGGCCAAGGACACAAAAAAAATCCGAGGACAGCCTTTCCGAGGACAGACACTCTCGAGGCCAAGGACCAAGGACACAAGCGCAAGTGCTCTCCGAAAAAAAAAGGTCTTCTCAAAAATTTTTCAAGCGATCTCCACAAAAAAACGTTTTCCAAAAATTTTTCAAGCGCTCCACAAAATTTTAACAATTCAAAAAATAGTGCTATCCTCGAGCCGAGGATAAGCCAATTTTCGAGGACTTGAGGCCTCGAGGCCAAGGCCAAGGACTTCAAAATGTGTCCTCGAGGATTCCACCTCTGGACAGTAGTAAGAGTGGCCTTGGAGCTGTGTTGCTACAAGATGGAAAGCCTATAGAAAACGCGTCCAGAGCGCTTACCCCTGCTTAGTAGAACTGGGTGCAGATAGAGAAAGAAACTCTGTCGATGGTATATGGATTGGAAAGATTTGATCAGTAGGCTATATGTACGGAAGAAAGGTAGTCATTTGCAACGACCACAAATCAATGGACATGATTTTAAGAAAACCATTAAGTCAAGCTCCTAAAAGACTTCAAGCGCTGATCATGCGCTAAAACCGCTACGATATCGAGTTTCAGTGTGTTCCCGGGACTGAATTGGTATTAGCAGATACCTTGAGCAGAGCAGTCCCAGACCAGGTTTCTTCTTTCGAGCACACACGAGTTATGAAGCTCTATACGTTTGAAATGATTGCCGATGAAAGACTGAAGCAAATCAAAGAAGCCACTTTAACTGACACTGAATTGCAAAGCTTACTGCATGTCATTCAGAACGGGTGGCCTGACCACAAAAATCAGTTGCCTGAAAACCTTAAACCTTATTTTGCTCTACGAGATACACTAAGCTGTGAAGTAGGCATTGTACTAAAAGGGGGAACGAGTAGTTATTCCCCAATCTCAACGAAACGCCATTTTGCACCAACTCCATGCGGCTCATTTAGGTGCTGAGAGTATGATACGCAGAGCGCGAGCCACTGTTTTTTGGTTGGGCCTAAACAAAGATCTCAAACAAATGGCGAATAATTGTCATATTTGCCAAGAGCATAAGCCAAGTAACCAACGCGAGCCACTTACACAGCATAATGATGGTCATTACCCCTGGGAGAAATGTGGGGTAGATTTATGTGAATGCAATGGTAAAATGTACTTGATTTGTGTCGACTATTACTCTAATTTCACCGAAATCGATGTTATGTATTCCACTACAGCCCAAAACATTGTTTATGCGTTAAAGAAAAATTTTGCTCGTTTCGGAATCCCCAAAGTGGTGGTGTCTGATTGTGGTCCGCAATTTACATCGGATTGTTTTCAAAGCTTTTGCAAAAGTTTGTGCATCAAACATGTTACCTCATCTCCTGGCCATCAACGAGAAAACGGCAGAGCCGAAGCTGCCGTCAGAAGTGTTAAATACATGTTAAGGAAAACGGCATCAGAGAATACAGACCAGTACCTAGCACTGTTGGAGATGAGAAACACCCCACGTCAGGACGTAAACTGTAGTCCTGCCGAATTAGTTTTCGGTCGTTATGTCCGATCCAGGGTTGGATCCATTCATTTTTTTTTAATTTTTTAATTCAAATTCAAATTCATTGACTTTGAAAAAATTAAATTCAAATTCAAATTCATTGACTTCAAAAAAACTAAATTCAAATTCAAATTCATTGACTTTAAAAAATCAAAATTCAAATTCAAATTCAAATTCATTGATTTTGCAAAAGTCGAATTCAAATTCAAATTCAAATTCATCAATAATTCGTGAGCGGATTCAAATTCAAAATTCAAATTCAATCCAACCCTAGTCCGATCTATCATTCCTGCTCGAACAAAACCACACGGTGTGCTGAACACAACCAAAAGGCAACAACGCAAAAATTCAATAAGAAAACACTATGATCAGCATGCCAAACCTTCACCTGAGCTAACACCCGGAGATATGGTGTTTTTTCAAAGCCCGCACAAAGAGGGATGGGAACAAGGCATAGTGACAGGGGCGTCGCCAGCTTCGCGAGATCGGGGGGGGGAAAAATTAAAATCAGGGGGGCAAAGCTGAAAACCAGCGTTGAACTTGACCCAAATTTTCATTATTCCTAAATTGGATTAAGGCGAATTTTCAGTGAAAATTAGGTGATCTCCAAAAAAAAAAGGTCTTCGCCGAAATCCGAAGGCCAAAATCACAAATTTAAACGTTTTTTTCCGGCCAAAATCAGGTGATCTCCAAAAAAAAGAAAAGGTCTTCGCCGATATCCGAAGGCTTTTTCTGGCCGAAATCACAAATTTAAACGGTTTTTCCGGCCAAAAACAGCAACTTTTTCTCCCAAAAAAATACCGTGGGGGGCAAGAAACAAATCGGTGGGGCAAAAACGAAAATTGGGGGGGCAATGCCCCCCTGCCCCCCCCCCCGCTGGCGACGCGCCTGCATAGTGACAAAGAAGTTGCGCTCTAGAACCTATATAGTCAAAAACCCGCAAGGCACGACTTTTAGGCGCAATCGAGTCCACATACGGAAACCAAGAGATTATAAGGAGCCTGATATTCACAACCCGGCACCCGGGTTTCCATCATCAGGATCGAGCACTGCTGAAGCCCTTACCCACCTCACTGCATCAGAAGAAGCGAACCCCAGTCCAAGGCCCGAAATCCCCTTATTGTCGAATAGACCCAGCAGAGAGCATAAAATGCCGGCTCGGTTTGAAAACTTTGTTATGTATTGATTAATGACAATGTATGTGCTGTGTAGAATTAAATTGTTTGTGTTAGTGAATTTCGTTGGTGTTCCTTTTAGTTTCGTTGAGAGAATGAACCCTTTTAAAAAACAGAAGGATGTTTTGGAGCATAAAAATTGGTCTTGAGAAACAGTTTCACTAAGAATAAAAGAGCCAAAGCTGTCGTAAACATTTTATTTAGAAAGAGACGTTTCGACTAATTACTTAAGTCATTGTCAATCTGTAAATAATGCACAAGAAAAATTAGAGCAATAGGTAACCTGCAAAGTTAAAATGAACAAAACTGGCAAAAAAATACCGAAATTAACCCAATGTAGTTCTACAGTGTGAAGACATCATTGCTTTCAAAAATGTGCCCAAACCAAGGTAGTAAGTATTCAAATTTATAAGGGCAATAATCTAACCAAGTGACACTCATCCGCTCAACCGCCAAAGCACACCCAGAAACCAACCCACACAGCCCAATTCTACTGAAGACAGTTTAAAGTCAAACGAAAATTACAGAACCCGAGCAGTCACCCACAAATTGAAAGATACCAGTAAGCAATTTTCTTCAAATCATCACTATATACCTAGCAACTGACTATATGTGATAATGCTTGTAATTAGCCAGTGCACCCTCACTTTCAGACGCAGTATTCTATCCACATAAATCCCCGTAGTAATTCAGGCATATCCAACATTTACGTTATCAAGCAAACCAGTGACTGAAATTGTAAAAGTAAATTTTTAACAAATTCTAAATTACTAAAAATTGCCAAAAGTCCCAAACGGCTGGAATATTGAACACCAACTAAAAGTCCCCATAAATTAAGAAAAAATCCTACCTTGATCTGTCGTTTCTTGAAAGCAATGTCGACGGACTGACAACCAAGACCAGTTAAGCTAATAATTGACGTAAAAGAATTTGAAATGTTGCAGCCAAAATTTTTAGCACCTTTCATCGTTCAGTTAAATGCAAAATGCGATATTAAAAATTATTTCAGCAAATAGGTAATTATGATAAATGTCAAAACCCATGTGACGTCATAAACAGAAAATATAAGAAAATTTACGTAATGTAGTCAATGAGAACACCGAGATACCAAAATAAAAGTGATGAAAAAAAACAAACCAGTATACTACAGTATAAAAAAAATATTTAAAATAAAATATTTGGCAAATATTGCAAAAATAGAAAACCAGAGAGAGGGAATTATAATAAAGCATTGAGCAATAAAAATCAGTTATTGAAGACATAGAGAGGCAGAGAAGAGTCATTGACGTTAATATCTGGCCTATGTTGTTGAATTAAAATAGTTTCTTTGATCATTAGCTCTTTCAAATTTGAAGCTGATATGCTAAAACCTCAGGGTATTCAAAATCAATGGTATGCTCCGGATTGTCTAGTAAATGTTTTGGAAATTCAAAATGCATAGACATATACGAATTACAAATTCGATAAGCTCGTTCAAGTAAACAAATCACTAAATTGCACTTGTATTTAATTGGACACAGACTGGACCATTTGATAATGAGACCAATGTTTGTTTTCATGCGATAAACTGTGGTTTTAATAAAGTCATTATTTCTAGTCAACAATACATCCAAATAAGCCAGTTGATTTTCATGTTCAAGTTCTTTTATAAATCTAATATTTTAGATTTTAAAATAAATGTTACAAAACATTTACTAGACAATCCGGAGCATACCATTGATTTTGAACACCCTGAGGTTTTAGCATATCAGCTTCAAATTTGAAAGAGCTAATGATCAAAGAAACTATTTTAATTCAACAACATAGGCCAGATATTAACGTCGATGACTCTTCTCTGCCTCTCTATGTCTTCAATAACTGATTTTTATTGCTCAATGCTTTATTATAATTCCCTCTCTCTGGTTTTCTATTTTTGCAATATTTGCCAAATATTTTATTTTAAATATTTTTTTTATACTGTAGTATACTGGTTTGTTTTTTTTCATCACTTTTATTTTGGTATCTCGGTGTTCTCATTGACTACATTACGTAAATTTTCTTATATTTTCTGTTTATGACGTCACATGGGTTTTGACATTTATCATAATTACCTATTTGCTGAAATAATTTTTAATATCGCATTTTGCATTTAACTGAACGGTGAAAGGTGCTAAAAATTTTGGCTGCAACATTTCAAATTCTTTTACGTCAATTATTAGCTTAACTGGTCTTGGTTGTCAGTCCGTCGACATTGCTTTCAAGAAACGACAGATCAAGGTAGGATTTTTTCTTAATTTATGGGGACTTTTAGTTGGTGTTCAATATTCCAGCCGTTTGGGACTTTTGGCAATTTTTAGTAATTTAGAATTTGTTAAAAATTTACTTTTACAATTTCAGTCACTGGTTTGCTTGATAACGTAAATGTTGGATATGCCTGAATTACTACGGGGATTTATGTGGATAGAATACTGCGTCTGAAAGTGAGGGTGCACTGGCTAATTACAAGCATTATCACATATAGTCAGTTGCTAGGTATATAGTGATGATTTGAAGAAAATTGCTTACTGGTATCTTTCAATTTGTGGGTGACTGCTCGGGTTCTGTAATTTTCGTTTGACTTTAAACTGTCTTCAGTAGAATTGGGCTGTGTGGGTTGGTTTCTGGGTGTGCTTTGGCGGTTGAGCGGATGAGTGTCGCTTGGTTAGATTATTGCCCTTATAAATTTGAATACTTACTACCTTGGTTTGGGCACATTTTTGAAAGCAATGATGTCTTCACACTGTAGAACTACATTGGGTTAATTTCGGTATTTTTTTGCCAGTTTTGTTCATTTTAACTTTGCAGGTTACCTATTGCTCTAATTTTTCTTGTGCATTATTTACAGATTGACAATGACTTAAGTAATTAGTCGAAACGTCTCTTTCTAAATAAAATGTTTACGACAGCTTTGGCTCTTTTATTCTTAGAAGGATGTTGATTAATAATTATGAGCTATGACTTCACAGTGCGTATTACTTTCCGCACTAGACTGAGTGCCTCGCTGTATTGCATTCAATTAAAATACTAGTGTATGTTACTTGCTGTTAGTGATCTTTATAACTGATATTGCGTATATGGACTGTCGGAAACACAACAGGGACAACTCAAATATTACGCATCTCTAGTTTTGTGCAGTCCAAAACAGGCAAGGAAAATGGCACACTTTTCTCTGGATTTGCAAGTGATCTCCGAAAAAAAAAGGTCTTCACCGAAATTGAGACGGTTTTTCTCTCCAAATTCAGGTGATCTCCAAAAAAATAAGGGTCTTCGGTGTTTCATTTCCATGAGTTTCATCTCTCACGGACCCCCTAAAGACCATGTGCCCCTAAAATCTATGGGCCCCGGAGTCATTGTCCCCCCTGCCCCCCTCTCGTAGGCCCTGACTTAGCCCAAAATTAGCCAAATTTTTGGAATTGTCGGTATTTATGGTTACTTTATAACAATACTTAAAGTTAATTTGAAGAGATTAAGATAGTTCAGTTTCCGTAACCACTGCAGGCCCGACGCCGGGATAGCGTTACTGGGGGGGGCATAAACAAATTTTTGGGGGGCACAAAAAAACTTTAATACTTTGAATTCGAGAGTGTGGAGAATATTGACGACCAAAAGAAAAGTTTCTGTACTCAGATTCAGTCCGATTTTTTGCCCAAAATTAGGTGAAGACCAAAAAAAACGTCTTCAGCCAGATTCAGTCCGTTTGTGTGCTCAAACTTTCTGCCTCAGCTACAAAGGGAGGGGCCATGCCGCAATTTTGCACACTATTCTATACTAATTATACTTTCTGCAGATATAATTTATACCCCCTATAATAAATATATAATTTATAAAGGCTTCATCTCAAAATTTCGCGAACTTTCACGAATTTTGGTCTTAATCTAAAAACATTTGCAAGTTTTCATAAAATCTGAGGTGATGACCAAAACAAAACAAAAAAGTCTTCATCCCAAAAAATGCGCGATTAATCATGAATTCTGGGGTGAAACTACAAAAACAAACAGTCTTTATTGAAAAATCTACGAAAAAACAGTTCTTGCTCACGAATTCTGGGGTGATTGCCAGTATTTCGGGAGTCTCAGGACTTGAACTGCACTCCAGCAGCACCGAGTCTGTTAATTTTCATAGGGACACAATGGGCACAAGCAGTGGTTTGGGGAGACACGGTCTGGAATCACCCCCAAGGCGCCGCCGGGCCTGAATCACTGCAGAGTGTTTCAAATTTAAAAGTGCTCATGACTGGAAGAATTCGTAACTTAGGCCGAAAATATGAGAGTGGAAGTCAAAAACGTAAAAGAAAAGATGAAAGAGAGACAAGATCAAAAGAAGTTGAAAGCAAGTGTAAAAAAATAAGTCAGTTCTTTTCTAATGCAAACGAGCAGTTAGCTGATCCTACATCCCTTCAAGTTTTGAGCTATGATATTCAAGCCGTGAAAGCCATGAGTCTTGAGAGTACAGCAGAACCAACTTTTGACACTGAACTTGAAAATAAAAAGGTGAATGATGTAACTGAAAGTATGCAAGCATCTACCAATGTAACTGAAAACAATAGCAATGATCCAGCTTTGCGGGAAAATAATGATGATGATTTCCGCCTACACATCCTTGAAAATGGACTACACCAGAAAACAAATATCAGTTTTACTAATTCCGAAAGAACGTGTGATGATGGCATTAACCGTTATTTTAAAACAGAACGTTTCTCCAGAGTTTTAACAAATGGAGAAACTATCAAACGTGCGCTCATCTCTGACGCAGGATTACGTCTGTGATTTCTGTATTATGGCCATCAAAACGAGTTTTACAAAATCTATGAGCTTTGGGGATATTATTGATAAATTTGCTGAAGCGAAATGCCGAAAAACACCCATTGTTAAACACATTATTTGCCGTAGCTTGTTTAGTGTTGCACTCTCTTAGTTGTTTATTGTAATTTCTTTGTTGTTTATATTTGCCCCGTTAATGAAACAGTGCGAAAATTTGATTCTATGTTTGATCTTTTTAAAATATTTCAAAGTAAATTTTAAACAAAATTAATATATTTTACTCTTCTTAATAAATCAAAGTAACAAATTAGACTCAACCTCTATGATCTAAATTAATAATAATCAAAACAAAAACTTGCAGTCATCATTAACGTCTTTTTGAGCGCGACCCAAACCTGAGTTTGAAAAATTTTATAAAATTTCCGGTTGATATTGTGATGTCAATAAAATTTAATACCCAAACGGATATTAGTTGTACATATTCTTTGTCACCAGGTATGATGTAGATTTGCATCTTATTGTTCTGCTGTTGTCAAGGCTAATTTCAAATAAAAAAAAACTTAAAAACAGCCAACGTTTCATCAGTAAACTAACTGCTTTCATTAAGGCTAAAAGGTCTAAAATGAGTTAAAATGCAAATGGAAACAAAGCAATCAACAAATGAAGTAATAGCGTGTCACAAGAATGAACAATAACACGGTGTAAACAAGCAGGTGAATGAACGAATTAGGACCAAACCGGTATCTGAAATACTTTGATAACAGTTTCAATGAGTGAGCAAATGGAAGCAAACATAAAAACCGGGTTCTAAACTCACAAAGATCAATTTTTTAAAAACAAAATGATAGATTATTTTTCCAATTTAAAGTACATAGATGGCATTGAAATAGATTTTCTGTCATTCATTGTATTTGGAACGTTGTTAATAAAAAATGATTCAATAAATCGGCGTTTTTTATGATCAGTTTCAAATTCTAAAATTTGACTATTGTTCCAGTCAATATCGTGGTGCAAGTTAATGGCGTGTTTGCAAAGTGCTGTGGTGTTATCTTTGATATTTGCGGGTTTTGACTGAGCGTTTCTGTTATGTCTAATATGTTCTTTTTTTCTGGTTTAGAATGATCATTTAGTTTCTCCTATGTAAACCATATTACAGTCTCTGCATGGAATTTGGCAGATTGCGCCTTGCCGTTAATTGGACTGAATTTTGTCCTTGTGAGATGATAGGATCTGTCCCAATTTTGTTCCTGGTTTCATGATTGTTTTCACGCCATGTAGAATCAAACTTCGTCTAATTTTTTCTGACAAGCTAGGAAAATAGGGAATTATGACATATATCCTTTGTTACTGTGAGGTGAGTCTGTAATTTCAGCTTTGGTCTTCTTTCGGGAACAAAGAATCCGTGAAGGATACGAGTTTTTCTTCAGGGCGGTTTTTATGTACTTTATTTCTTTCCGCTTTTCAAGTTTATGGCTTGGTAAAGTGACTGCTCGATGCATGAGTGTGTCGAACACAGCTCGCTTATGTTGCAGAAGATCGTCGGATCTAAAATTTAGGTAACGATCTGTATGGGTAGGTTTGCAAAAAATGGATGAACTCAATTCTAGAACTCAAACCTACCCATACAGATCGTTACCTAAATTTTAGATCCGACGATCTTCTGCAACATAAGCGAGCTGTGTTCGACACACTCATGCATCGAGCAGTCACTTTACCAAGCCATAAACTTGAAAAGCGGAAAGAAATAAAGTACATAAAAACCGCCCTGAAGAAAAACTCGTATCCTTCACGGATTCTTTGTTCCCGAAAGAAGACCAAAGCTGAAATTACAGACTCACCTCACAGTAACAAAGGATATATGTCATAATTCCCTATTTTCCTAGCTTGTCAGAAAAAATTAGACGAAGTTTGATTCCACATGGCGTGAAAACAATCATGAAACCAGGAACAAAATTGGGACAGATCCTATCATCTCACAAGGACAAAATTCAGTCCAATTAACGGCAAGGCGCAATCTGCCAAATTCCATGCAGAGACTGTAATATGGTTTACATAGGAGAAACTAAATGATCATTCTAAACCAGAAAAAAAGAACATATTAGACATAACAGAAACGCTCAGTCAAAACCCGCAAATATCAAAGATAACACCACAGCACTTTGCAAACACGCCATTAACTTGCACCACGATATTGACTGGAACAATAGTCAAATTTTAGAATTTGAAACTGATCATAAAAAACGCCGATTTATTGAATCATTTTTTATTAACAACGTTCCAAATACAATGAATGACAGAAAATCTATTTCAATGCCATCTATGTACTTTAAATTGGAAAAATAATCTATCATTTTGTTTTTAAAAAATTGATCTTTGTGAGTTTAGAACCCGGTTTTCATGTTTGCTTCCATTTGCTCACTCATTGAAACTGTTATCAAAGTATTTCAGATACCGGTTTGGTCCTAATTCGTTCATTCACCTGCTTGTTTACACCGTGTTATTGTTCATTCTTGTGACACGTTATTACTTCATTTGTTGATTGCTTTGTTTCCATTTGCATTTTAACTCATTTTAGACCTTTTAGCCTTAATGAAAGCAGTTAGTTTACTGATGAAACGTTGGCTGTTTTTAAGTTTTTTTTTATTTGAAATTAGCCTTGACACCAGCAGAACAATAAAATACGGATATTAGTTGTTTTCGCCTTCCATAATTTAGGGGCCCCGCACTTTAACAGCCCCGGGCCCGCAATCTTTTTTATCCGCCCATGCTCAAACTCAGATTTGAATAATCAATTTGGATACCGTACTCAAATTTCGTCATTAGTCATCAATAAGTTATTGAATGCGGTGGAGATTTTGATTTCAATCATGAATCCGAAGCATTCATCATTTTCATCCATAACTTGAGTTTTCATGCTGTTCCCAGGCTAACGATAGAATATCTTTCCCAAATTTGGGATAAAGTTTACCTCTTCTTTCTTTGAGAACATTATCTGACCATGAAGATCGAACAGAATGAAGAAATATTGTTGATTGGATGCATAGCTCCATTTCTACCAGCGCTAAAGTGTCTTTGACGACGCTTTTATCTTTTATGCATTCTTCATGCTCTTCTAGAAACGTTTTTAATGTTGTGGAAGTTAGAAAAGTTAAATTGGTTTTTCTACTGTTTTGCAATCGAATTGATTCCTGCTCAAAGCCTTTGATGATTGGCTTTTGATTGAGGGGCGTGGCTAAATAAATTGAAGTTATGTTTGTGATTTTTCGGTCTCTGCCAACTTTTTTGGCTACAGCCGCGAGTCCCGCATGTAATAAATCTTCCGGATTGAGATGTTTCATACGGTAGCACATTTTGCCTAAGTCACTTTTAGTTCGGTTTTTCTTTACTACAGTATTACAATGAACCATCCAATCGTTTGGGTTATAGCGCCAATGGATCGCCAAATATGGTCCTCCTTTCATGAAGTCATTTATGAACTTTTTGGCCAACTTTTTTACTATAGAAGGTAAACCGGTGCTGATAAGACCAAGCGAGTATATTAATCGGTTTGCTGCACTGGTTACATTTATTCTCGGCCCTTTGTTTTCAAATTTGCTCATAATTTTATCTGCTTCTTGAAGAGCACTTGGGGTTTCAGCCACTCCAATACCGTAGAAAGAAAACGCAATGCATTTGGAACTGGCATCATGTTGTTCAATAATATGCCGGAACGATCCTTTATTGTTGGAACAAATAAAATCAGGGGTGCCGTCTTCCTTAACCGGGTAGGGCAAATGTAACGACTTTGCCACAGCTTTAACGGTATTGGAACGTGCATCAACAAAGAAGCAACCTCTACCAGTAACTAGCTGTCCTACACCCTCGCTGCATACATCTTGCAGTTCATTGTTTTGCTTGTACGGAATCAGCTTGGCGAGAGATTCGAGATTAAACCGATACTCAGCTGGAACTTCATTGCCTCCGACTGTAGATTCCGTTTTTACCTTGAAAAATTTTGGCAAAATTAAAGTTCGGTTGAGGCGAATGCTGAGGAAAATTGCATCTCTTAATCCCATCAATTGATTCGTTGGCCCATTGTGAGAAATGGCAACAAGATAACGCCCGGGATCTGTGTTGATCAGTGGTTTTACTGGAACAGCTTCCTCTTCTAGGTTGCAACTTGAAAACTTGAACTCTTTCCGTGAGTTAGTGCTAGATAATTGCAGATTTTTTTTTCTGGTGTTTTCAATTGGGCGTACTAGATCTTTTTGATACTTTGTTCCAGAAGCAATTTTCAATTCAAATTTGAAGATCGGGCCAATAAAAAGTTTGTTCACTTGAGCAAAGTTGTTCATCTTTAGCACGTATATCACGGAACCGAGCGACAAGACAACGAAAAGTATCACTATATTGCAGAGCCTCATGTTTCTAAACATATACTGTAAACTGCGAATGGCATTGTTCCACCTGAATGCTTAACAACAAAAGTTATAGCATATATACAACTTAAAATGTCTGCGAATTTTTTTTCTGCTTGGCATATCAGGTGATACATTATTAAACTCTACTATGGGGCGTCGTTGGTCTAAAATATTTTTTTCATTATACGAGAACAAATTTTGCCCCAATTTGACATATCTACTATACGATATGACATATTGCAGCAATGTGTGACACGTTGCAACAATATGTGACATACTGCAACAATCAGGACCGCCGAGAGGGGGGCAGGGGAGACAATGACCCCGGGGCCCATGGACTTGCAATATGTTCAAGGGGGCCCAAGAGGGAGCCCATGGGCTTTAGGGGGGCTTCGTTGGCTTCAGGGAGCCCAGCAGAGGGCCCATGGGTTTGAGAGGGGGCCCATCGAAATGACACTGAAAAATCAGCATGTGAAGCTAGAAGACTTTTTTTGGAAATCACTTGTTTTTGGCCGGAAAATCCCCTCAAATTTCGGTGAAGACCTTTTTTTTGGAGATCACATCATCTTTAGGACCAAACTGCGGCATTTTTTCCGTCCGTTTTGAACTTCACAGAACCGGAAATCCGTCATATTTGCGCTCGCCCCGGGCCCACGTTCGGCTTCCGGCGGCCCTGGCAATAATATGAGACATATTGCAACAATATGTGACATATTGTTGCAATATGTCTATCGCCGTAGATAGGTCAAATCGGGGCAAAATTTGTCCTTATTGCTGCAATATCTCATATCGCCGTAGATATGTTACATATTGTTGCAATATGTCATATCGCCGTAGATATGTCAAATCGGGGAAAATTTGTCCTTGTAAAATGAAAAACGTGTTCTAAACAAACGGTGCCCCATATTCTGCAAGTGTATAACCTGTTGATTCTAACAGATGGGCAGCAAAATGTAGTATTTTTTCTTATAAGAACAGGTAAATTTTGAGCTGAGGCTGGCTGTTCTTAAAGTTTTACGAATTTTTAGCCTCATTTGTTCTTAATTACATTCAAGAATAAGGTGACCCAAGTTTATTCTTGCATGGTTGAAAGTTGTCTTTTGTTGTACTGTAAAGCATGATTTCTGTTACACAATCAACAATTGCAACAAAGAAAAGGTCAAGAAAACTTAGCTGCTTTCTCGCAAATAAGTTGTACTACTATTTTCTACAGAAACTTTACATTCCAAAATTTTCTACAGCACGTTCCCAAAACTCTTTTAAATATCAAGGAGCTAAAATACGGAACTCGATCCCAACTGAAATTAAACTACTAACATTCCACAAATTTAAAATTGAGTACAAAAAGAAATTACTTGAAAGCTATTATTAATTTGCCACATTTTATATTATCATCATAATCCACTAGTAAGCAATTTTCTCAAAAATAATGTCGCTTCAAGCGACTGCAATTTTAGGGTGACTGCTTGACTCGAAGATCTGAAATACTGGTCACTTCGCAGTCTCCTGTCGAGATTGTTGTACCGGTACCTAGTTTGTTTAAGATATCTTGTTGTTTTTTGTTGTTTTGTTTTAATTATTCATGTATAATTGGTTTTCTGCAACTTGACGAATAAATTAATTCTGTCTGTCTGTCTACTAGACCATGTTCTCAATTATTTTTTTCATGCTAAGCCTGACATTATTTTCAATTTGTTCTAAAATTTTGATCAAAAAAGATCCAGGTGTTTTTATAAAATTATTCTTATAAAAAAGTGTAAATGTTATCCGACCGTAGAGTGTTGATAACTCTTACAGTACAATATTTTATCAGTGGTGTCGAAACTAAGCTGAAAACTTCTGTGCGAGTATAACTTCACTTAACTTTAAACTTTAGTTTTATTACTTATCGGCAAGGTGACAAGGTCGATATTTTCACGATTTTTAGCCTGGGGCATACTAAGCAATTTTGTTCTAACATAATTATGTTAGCAACATTTTACACCGCTAGATAACGCTTTGGCATCACAAACGACTTTTTTTACCGAAGAGATAAAATAGTTACATTTTTCAGTTTGGTTCAAGTAATGCGATAGAAGGACGTTTAGTGATCGGTGGAATGACCAGTCTCTTTGAGTGGCTTGGAAATGGCCTCATCTATTTTCCTTGTTTTCTAGCGCATCGCTAAGTTATCACCAAGGTCGTGCTTTTGTTCCACTATGGTCTCATCCGCATGAAACAACAGCGCAGAGATGGAAACCGGTAGGGTTGCCGGTCGGGTCGAGATTCTTCGATCGGTCGATCAAGCCGGTTGAAATACCGGTCAAATTCTCCTTTCTTGGAACTAAAAGACATCTAAGAACCAACTGAAATATACGTATATATTTTATTATCAATAAAACTTTTTATAAAAAAACAGTATTAACAAGCCAAACCTTTTGAAAACACTTGCTAAATGGTTTCAAGCTGCTGTGACCCTAAAGATGTGCACATCCAGGGGCGTATTTAGGGGTGGAGATTGTGCCATGCGCCCCCCTTTGGGCCACGGCACAAAGCAAAAAAGTGCAAACTAACGTTAAAATCGCGTAATCAGATTATAATAAAGCATTCATGAGGAAGAGGCTTACGCTACCTGGCATTTTAGCATCATTTTAATCAGCTTGAGAGTAGAAGTGGCGCAGATTTTAGATCTTTTAGTACATGCTAAAATCTTGCCGCTTTGAAAAGCCTTTTTCAACTTAACCCTATTTGTACCGGGGGGGGGGCAAATTTGCCCCCCCCTCTTAGTTATTTTAATTTAGCTCCTAAACTAAAAAAAACTTTTGCTTTGTTATACCCTGACTTTGAATCAAATTTAATAACACACATTTTCAGAAAGTTTGGGGTTAGCGGGACAACCGGAAATGACGTCATTTTTGCTTTTGTTAGAGGCACCCAAGGAGTTTTATGCAGTTTTGAGCACAATTTATGCTTATCAATTCGCATATTCTATTCATTGTACTATGCGTATTCATTATGGATGCTAATCTTTAGCAAGAATAAACTATTTTATTTACAGATGAATGCATTGCATCATCATTACGTCCATTATGACGTCATAGTTCAAAAATATTGATTTTTCTGCTGTTTCTGGAAATAAATTGCGTTTGCATAAAAAAATATTCATTTTCATCAGATGTTGAATGATACAATGAAAATGATACTGCAACATTTCAAAATTTTGTGAATTATACAATGTCTCAATTACAAAAAACTGCAAATAATAATAAACACAATGTATTAAAGATAACATCATCATGCATGATGACGTCATCATGTATGTGTCGTCATCATCGGCGGTGAATTTATCAGAGATGTCTCTGAAATAACAAAAATCCTCCCTGAAAATAATATTTTGCAACATGTAGACAAATTTGCATGCTGTTATAAGGATTTACTGGTTTTGATGACGTCATCATTGTTTGCGTGACGTTAGAACCTCAAAATTTTTATTTTTGAAAATTTTACAAAAAATAGCTTCAGCATGCAAAAAATCTTACTTCTATCACTTACCAATTGATTTTTAGATAGTGGGGGCAAATTTGCCCCCCCCTCCGGTACAAATAGGGTGTAAAAATAGCCCGGTATATATAGGGTTAAATTGACCTCACTCTACACTAGGTTAGAAAAACATGGGTCCTTTTTTTATGTCTAACTAACCATGGCTTGTTCTGAAGTAGCAGCATTTCTACAAACTACTGGGGCACATTATATTTCGAATATGTTCAAGCCAATGCCATAACAGTTTAGTGTTTGCTGCTTGGCAAATTGCAAATAATCTGTTACCAATAGCTAAAAAATTTCAACTTCTTTGCTTGGCCTTACGCATAATATCACTGGAAAGAACGTTTAATACTTTAACTTCTGCCCTCCAGTCAGGCGCGTAGCCAGAAATTCGAAATGGGGGGTATTTAGTTGGTCCCCCAGCCGCCAGAGGGTTTTTTTTGCAAAAAATAACTTAATTTTGGGAATATTTTAGTAAAAAATGATACTTTTAAAACGTGGCATAGAACAGCGAAACATGATTCAACTGAGTTCATAATTCAACTTTATTCATAATTCAATTCAACATGATTTAAATGGGCTATGTGGGAGGTGGCTAATGATAACATTGTAATTCTCTTGTTTACATGCTGGTAAATCATAAAATCCTATTATTCAATAAAACTCACACGAAGTGATCTATTTCGTCTATATTTTATAAAGAAAAATAATTGGGGGGGGCTAATGGATAAAACCTATGTTTGGCTTTTTTACACTTGCGATCAAATTGATTGTTTATTTTGGGGCATTTTTCAAAGTTTTTATTGATTTGTGTCTTTAATTTTTGACAAATTAGCCCCCCCCCCCTGAATATACGAGATATATACTCGTACTGAAATATGCACTGAATATACGAGATATATGCTATGCGAGATACATACTAAACATACTCGTATGTTTCAAAATATGCTTTAAATCACTTTTTAGTCCATTCCATCGCAAAAAAAAGTAGAAGCTAGTCATGCAAACGCTCACGCACGAGCCATTGCCTTTTTCTCATACATTTGGTTTAAATACGACATTTTGTCACTGCATTGCTGCAAGCTGGGCGGTGTAGTTATTATGATACTCAGCTCTCAACCCTTTGCACCCGAGTTCAATTCGCGGATGGGTTGTGCATGTGTGATACAGTATGCAGGAACTTGGAAGAACATGCACAAAGCTATCTTTTTTTGCTTTAAAACCTTGCATTACAGTTAGGGTTGGGGCAGGAATGCCAGCCTGAGGGGATAGCAATTACATAGTAGCAGCTTTTTAGCTTACAAAACCGACGTATCGTTGCGCTTGAGAGTGGCTCTGTAACTCTGAACACCTGCGAAAGTTTTGCACGACTAGCTCCTCGTCAAAAAAAACGAGGAGCTAGTCGTGCAAAACTTACACAGGGAGCCGCATTCAAGCGTAATGGTACGTCGCTTTCATAAGCAAAAAAAGCTGCTGCCACGTAATTGCTATCCCCTCAGGCTGGCATCGCTGCCCAAACCCTAACTGTAATGCAAGGTTTTAAAGCAAAAAAAGATAGCGTTGTGCATCTTCCAAGTTCCTGCATACTGTATCACCCATGCACAACCCAATCGCGAATCAAACCCAGGTGCGGAGGATTGAGAGCTAAGTATCATAACAACTACACCGCCCAGCTTGCAGCAATGCAGTGACAAAATGTCGTATTTAAACCAAATGTATGAGAAAAAGGCAATGGCTCGTGCGTGAGCGTTTGCATGACTAGCTACTACTAAAAAAAAACAGTCTCAGAAGAGCTAAAAACGTGGTATTTTCCTTATTTGGCATTTTGGTTGACAGGCCAATAGGGAGGGAGCTATAGTCCTCCCCCTGCCCCTTCAGGCTACGCTATTGCCTCCAGTTCTTTTTATGTTTATTTTGAGCACGTTTTGCGCTGCTCAAAACAGGTCTTTCAAACCGAAATTTAATCTAAAAAGGTCTTAAAATTGAGTTATTTTTGCCCAACACGCACAAATTTTTTTGCGCTTTTTTTCTGAGACCCCCGTCCGGAGTCACAAATTTTAACACCTCACCCATTATCCCCCCTCTTTTAAAATTTTTTCATTAGATGCATTGAACAGTGCTCAAAAATCTTCTGTAAAAACCGGGCGGGTCAGAAACCGGTCGACCGGGCGGTCAACCGGTGTAGATTTTGAAATTTACCGGTCGGGTGGGGTCGAGAAAATCCTGATCGGTACCATCTCTGCAACAGCGGACAATTTCACCAACTAACTTTTTGTCGCTTTCGATTTTTTTTTAAAAGCACTGCAGTATAGCAATGGTTTAATCATAAATTATTTATTTCGAGTCTATGGTCTAATGTTCTATTAGCTAAATAAAGCTGGGCTAATAATTTATTTTCTTCTAGTTTTGCGGATAATTTAAGACGGAGATTTAAACAGTTTTACCACTCGGTTTGGGTACTGCATTGTCAGTTAGGGCAGTGGTTCCCAACCAATGGGTCGCGACCCCAAGTGGGCTCGCATAAAAATTGTCGGGGGTCGCTTACTTTTCAATAAGTAAAAACAAAATATTTTATTACTAAAAATGTATTATCATTAATAGAAAAAAAAAAAAATTACTACTGCATTCAGAAGCACGTTGGCTATGAAGAGGTCAAGTTCTAAAGAGAATTGTTGAACTGCAAGACGAAGTAATCACCTTTTTGAAGAAACAGAAACAGGCATCCATAGCAGAACAATTCAGTCAAGAAAAGTTTATGGCAAACGTGACATATGTTACGATGTAGCAGACATATTTGACTCGCTGAACTCACTTAATCAATCCATGCAAGATCCTGCACATCGTGAAAATTAACGCCTATCACAAAAAGTTGATTCTCTGGCAAATTTATGTGAAACGAAATGATTATGATATGTTTCCGCAGCAAAAGGCGTATACCTTTCTGAGAATAACGTGTATACGAAGGAGATCATTATTGGGCATTTTGAACGACTTACTAAAAATCTTGAACAGTATAATAATGTCGCAATAATGCCCACCAACAAACAAGACGGGATGATTGATCCTTTTGCTGTTACTAAGTTTTCTGAGCTACCCCTACGTGTTGCAGAGGAACTTATGGACATGACTGCTGAAGCATCAAACCGTCTTTCTTTTGAATCATTCAAGAAAAATCATCCAACCTTATCAGCAAATGTTTATTTTCGGGTTTTAATGTGCACAATTTATCTGACCTTATCAAAGTTTATCATAAAACAACTGATTTCTTTTGCAACAACGTATCTCTGCGAAGCAGGCTTTAGTGCAATGAGTGCGCTAAAAACAAAGAAAAGAAATCAATTGGATGTTGAAGATGACACACGGTAATGCCTATGTAACGTCACACCAAGATTCCAAAAACATACAGAAAATATGCAGGCACAATGTTCTCACTGAGTTAATTAAATAGACCTTATTTTGGAATATTGCTGTATCAATTTTTTTGCTGGGTCGCAAGTATATGTACAGTAAATTTTGTTTTTAGGAAAATTGGGGTCACGGAAAAAAAGAGGTTGGTAACCACTGAGTTAGGGTAGAAAACCTGTCAGTTACCATAGGCGTAGCTAGGAGGGGGCCAGGGGGCCCGGCCCCCCCAATCAAAATACCATTAATGATAAAAAAAATTATGACAACATAGCCTAGCGATGTTTAGTTGCAGTTGCGGACGGCAAGGGAGCCCTGGGGCCCCTAACTAACAACCAGGTGGCCACAGGCCCCCTGACTAACTACCAGGGGGCCCCAGGGCCCCTAACCAACAACCAGGATTCCCTGTGCCCCTAACTGACAAACGGAGTCCCCAGGGCACCTAACTAACAACCAGGGGGCCCCTAACTGAAAACCAGGGGGCTCCGAGGTCCCTAACTGACGAACAGGATGCCCTAGGGCTAGTGGGGCTCCTAACTGACAACACGGGGCCCTTGGGCCCCTAACTGACAACCAGGGGGCCCCGGGGCCCCTAACTAACAATTAGGGGGGCACAGGGCTTCTAACTAACGACCAGAGGGCCTCAGGGCCCCTAACCAACAACCAGGGGGCTCGGGGCCTCTAACTGACAAGCAGGGGGCCCTGGGGCCCCTAACTAACAACCAGGGGTCCCGTGGCCCCTAACTAACAACCAGAGGGCCTCGGGGCCCCTAACCAACAACCAGAGGTCAGCGGAGCCCCTAACTGACAACCAGGAGTCTTCGGGGCCCCTAACCAACAACCAGGGGGCTCCGAAGCCCCTAACTGACGAACAGGGGGCACTGGGGCCCCTAATGGACAACCAGGGGCCCCCAGGGCCCCTAAATAACAATCAGGGAGCCCTGGGGCCCCTAACTGGCAACCAGGGGGCCTCTAAGTGATGACCAGGGAGCCGCTGGGCCCCTAACTAACGACTAGGGTGCCCCAGAGCCCCTAACCGACAACCGGGGGCCCCGGAGCCCCTAACTGACGACCACAGGGCCCTGGGGCCCCTAACTGACAACCAGGGGGCCCCGGGGTCCCTAACAGACGAACAGGGGACCCTGGGGCCCCTAATTGACAACCAGGGTGCCCCGGACCCCCTAACCGACAACCAGGGGCCCTGGATCTCCTAACTGACGACCAGGGGGCCCTGGGCTCCTAACCGATGACCAAGGGTCCCGGGCCAGGGGCCCCTTAATTCAAATTTTTAGCAATTTATATGCAAAATCTGTGAAAAATCTAAGAGTTTTGTGCTAAAACTTGCCACCCCAGGCCCTCGTTTAACCTTATTATGAACTTAATGCTATAACGCTGGCGGTAATGCAAACTCCCAATTGAAATACTACCAATGATAAATATAATGAAAGCATAGCCAATATGTTGTCTGTGTCCGGAATTGCAGTTTCTTTAATTTACGATTTACGTGTACAAAAGTAATTAAGTAACAATAATGACGACCACCTGTTCACGTCATAATAATGTCATGCAATTCCTGGAGGTTTCAAAAATTTGTCAAGCGACTTGACTAGAGTCCTCCCCGTTTTGGAAAAAAAGTTATTTTAATTTTGCTTTAAATATTTTTTTATGAAAGAACTTTAAGGGCGTGATCTTATCTTAAAATCATAGGCGTAGCCAGGGTGGTGGCCCAGGGGACCCTGGGGGCCCACGCCCCCTCAATTGAAATGCCACCAATGACAAAAATTTAACAAAAAAATCTTGTTTCTTCATTTTCAAGTTTTTTTTTGCATCTTTGTGTACAACAGTACACGCGCACAACAGTAATTAACAATAAATAATATTGACAACCAGGGGGCCCGGCACACCCGCTTAATTCAATTTTTCCAACCAATTTAAACGTACAACCAGGGTGAAATTAAGGGTTTTTGTCCTAAAAGTTGCTACCGCAGGCCCTCATCTAAACTTTTTATGAACGTAATGCAATAACCAGAGCCATATTTGCGATATGGCACAGTGCCAGGGCCCAGCGCTCAGATAGTAGTACTTTTTTGGTCTTCGCTTATATTTGGCAGGAAAACCTCCTAAACCTCCCAAGTTTCAAAAACCTCCTAAGTGCCAGGGGCCCCGCGCATTGTAAACCCGGCCCGGGAATAACATGTTTAGTAAGCGTCACCATCTATTGGACCATTTTTCAATAACGATTCAACTCCACCTCGCCAATTTTCACGCACAAAACACTTTAAAAAAAATAGCTAGGGAAGATGCTCATTGAGCAAGTTATTGAATTTCAATTGAGAGGGCCTGGGCCCCCTGGCCGTACATCTACTCCCATAACTGGTTAACTTCATGACAAAACAAAAATTTTGAAGGAAAATCTTTGAGTGGATTACAATTTACTGCTAAAATATTGCAGGAGGCAATTTGCCTTATTAACCCCTACCTGGACCAAATCACTTACAATTAAAGTTTTACACCATATGCAAGATTTCAAACGTGTTTTGGACTTTAATTGAAAAGGAGGATTGAATAAGTAAATTTTTTCGATTGGCTTTCAAATGTTAAAAATCTAGTTCTTTTAAATGGCTTTGAACACGTGCGAAATGTGATCCAAAAACTAACAAAAATCGCCCAGCGGCTGGGGACTTTGCCCCCAGACCCCCATAGCCACCCCCGTCTGTGATACGTATGAGTACAATAGCTTACTCAACACGTCTCCTAAGTTAGACATTTGCACTTTCTAGCTATCAGTTTTCGCCCTCTCCCTTTACCAAAATCCTGGTTCAGTGCCAATAGGGCCACAGCTTCAGATCTTCCATTCTACGATATCTTTGCCCCATAAAAAGTTCCTTTTTTGAAAAATTCTGATCACGTCATTGCATGTGATTTGTGGTTTGGCCCCCCCCCCCCAATCAAAAATCCTGGCTACGCCTATGTCAGTTACTATGCTGCAACATTAAACCAACTGAGCTACGCTTCTGCTAAAATCCTAAATAATCGATATGCTGTGCTCATTTCAATTTGATCATTCAAGATTTCAACAAAAAATAGGCTACAACGCTTGCTTATACCAACCGTTTTTAACTGTTGAGTTGCTTCGCCAAAATAAATCCAGCATATTGACTCATTCAAAAATTGGTTGTTAAACAAGCCAATTTATTTGAATTATTAAGGAATTCAGGTACCAATATATACTAGGCCCTATAATGGCCGTCGAACAGTTTTCCACTTTTTCGAATCATAATAACGTATTAATTTTTTCTATGTAATTTGCAACACACTCGGCCTCTTTTTTCAATCAAACACAAACTTTTGACAAAAGTAAGCTGAACAGTAAAGAAGCGACAATGTACTGAACAATTACTAAAGTGGTACACTGCACAAAGTATACGCAATCAATAGCATGTTTTGTTTACTTCACATCAGTAATTACTGTTAGTACATAGTACATTGTCGCAATCAAATTGCTTGTTTAGCAAACCACTTATTTAAAAGATTCAAAAGTAAACGAGATCAAATCAACAAGATTAATAGTATAAATAAGAAGATACAAAAACTGAAGAATAACAAATTTTCTTCATTACCTCGATTACCATCATAAGGTTATGAATTAAAATATAGTAAGTTTAGAGCATAAAAATTGGTCTTGAGAAACAGTTTCCCATAGAATAAAAGAGCCAAAGCTGTCGTAAACATTTTATTTAAAAAGAGACGCTTCAACTAATTAGTTAAATCATTGTCAATCTTATTCAATCACAAAATACCACTTTAATCAAGCAAGAGTAAATTTGTGTGACTTTTCTCTAATCAAGTCTTTATCATTTTAATCAAGCAGGAATAAATATCTGTCACTTCATTCTCAAATCAAATCTTTTATTGAATAAGATTGACAATGACTTAAGTAAACAAAATGTTTACGACTGCTTTGACTCTTTTATTCTTAGTGAAATAGTAAGTTTAGTTTAACAACTCAACTGCCACACCAGTCAAGCAACACTATTTTTACAAAAACCAGTAATTTTTGTGTTGAGGCTGACTGTTTGTAAATTTTCACAAATCTTTAGCCGCATTTGTTCCTAATTTTTAATTAACTTATTCGAGAATAAAGTGAATCAAATCAGCCAGTTGGTCGAGCGGTAACGCGTTCGTCTTTAGAGCGGGAGGTCTGAGGTTCAAATCTCGGGCCGGTCAAATCGAACACAGTGTTGCCAACTGCTCGTCACCGCTGCGACGTTTCATCGAAAGGAGCTGTATTGTCCGGGTGCAATGACGCGGAAATGGGCCCCGCTAACTCGTTACACGCTTCGGCGTAATACAGCGAGTATAATGAAGGATTTGATTTGAGAATAAAGTTGCACAAATTTAATCCTGCTTGATTAATATTATATGTTGTGACAACTAAGATGCAAATCATCAAAGGTATAATACAGAAAAAGCCATGAAGACTCTACGGATTACTTACAAATGTGTTGTACTACCATGTGTTCTTACTTCTTACTAGTTAGTTTTTTACTGCTGAGGCTGGCATTGTTCTTAATTTGCTTCAACCAAGAATCTACCCTATAGATTAGCGGAAGCCACAACAATTTTCAAGCCTCTTTAACAAAAGCGAGAAATTTAACAAGTTTAGTTAAAATTAAAATCTGTCGACTAGCATAACCATGTTTTAAAAGCAACAGAAGATCCCCTTCTGAGGCTGGCACGTAGCCAGAACGGAATTTTTGGGGGGCAAGCGAAAATTTGAGGAGCAATGGCTTCGCGCAGTAGGCGATCTCAAAAAAAAAGCTCTTCAAAAATCAAGAGCTGGTTTTGACCGCAAATTATGGTGACGACCAAAAAAAAAGAAAAAAAGGTCTTCCAAGGAGTTAAAAGCTGATTTTACACGCTATTGGCTGACTCAACATATTTCGTTTGCATAAAAATGACGTTTAAGTGAAATCATTTGGGGGGCAAAGTAACGTATTTAAGTACTGCACATACATATGTTGCATGAAATTTTGTTATAAATGATGTTCAGCTGGAATTATTTGGAGGGGCAAAGTAAAATTTTGGGGGGCAACTGCCCTCCTGCTCTCCCCCTGGCTACGTGCCTGTTCTGAGGTTAAAATTGATTTTTTTACTTTTTAACAACGCTGTCGAGCCGAAGATTTCAATTAAAGGTTTTATACTCCTCGTTTTTATTTGGGTTTGATTTAAATCATTTTTATTTTGCAGGTTGAAGTCCTCATAAGCGATGCCAACTCCAGTGATCTCCTATACAGTTTGTGTTGGATCCATTTTATTCATGATTGTATTTATAATCTTTACCCAAGTTCATTTTATAATCAGGGCGCTAATTGCTTGACCAACTGCTAGGACTCTGTTTTTTCATTTTCCAGTTTGGTTTCTTTAACAATTGCATGACCGTGCTATGCTGTTTTGACCGCTGGTGTTCTGCGCCTAGGCCACTTTCCATTTATTGGTTGCATTTTGGTGTAGTTGCCATGCCAACGATAGAATATCGTTGCTGAATTTGGGATAAATTTTGCCTCTTCTTTCTTTTATAACATTTTCAGACCATGAAGATCGTACCGAATGAAGAAATATTGCTGATTGGATGCATAGCTCCATTTCTACCAGCGCTAAAGTGTCTTCGACGACGCTCTTATCACGAATGCAGTGTTTATTCTTGTTCAGAAAAGACTGCAATGATGTTGAAGTCAGAAAAGTCAAATTAGTTTTTCCATTTTCGCGCAAACGAACTGATTCTTGCTCGAAGCCATCGATGATAGGTTTTTGATTGAGGGGCGTGGCAAGATAAATAGAAGTGACGTTTTTAATTTTTCGATCTTTTCCCACTTTTTTGTCTATGACAGAAAGACCAGCATGTACTAAATCTTCTGGATTTAAGTTTTTTATTTGATAGCACATGTTTCCGAAGCGATCACCGCTAGTAATGTTTTTCTTTTCAAATATTCTACAGTGCATCATCCAATCGCCCGGATTATAGCGCCAGTGTATTGCCAAATACCGACCTCCATTCATAAATTCATTCACAAAGCCTTTGGCTAACTTTTTCACTATAGAAGGTAAACCTGTGTTTATAACACCAAGCGAATAAATTACTCGATTCGACGCATTGGTTACATTTATCTTTGTCCCTTCACTTTCAAAATTATGCATTATTTTGTCCGCTTCTCGAAGAATTGGAGGTGATTCAGTTACCCCAATTCCATAAAAGCAGAAAGCAATGCATTTGGAACTAGCATTATGTTGTTCGACAATATGTCCAAATGAGCGTTTTCCGTTGGAACAAACGAAATCCGCTTTTCCATCTTCTTTAACCGGAAAAGGCAAATGCAGCGACTTAACAACAGCTTTAACGCCGTTGTAACGTCTTTTAATGAAACTACATTCTCGACCTGTTACTAATTGCTGAATACCATCGCTGCAAACATCCTTCAATTGATTGTTTTTCTTAAACTTGATCATCTTCGACAGGGATTCCACGTTAAATCTATACTCAGCTGGTACCTCATTGCCTTCGGGGTCGTCGTTGACCTTGAGAAACTTAGGCAAAATCAAGGTCCGATTAAGCTTTACACTAAGAAAAATTGCATCTCTTAATCCCATCAGCTGATTGGTTGGTCCATTGTGTGATATTGCCACGATGAAACGCTCTGGATCAGTGTCGAACATTGGTTTTCCAGAAATAGATTCTTCGTCTAAATAATTACACTTTGCAGATTTAATTTTCTTGTGTGATTTTTGTTCTTCCGCTTTCTGGTCATGCAACATTATGTTTGAAGGTGAATGCCTCTGAATGTTATTTCCAGTTTTTGGAGTTAGCTTTCCCTCAAATTTTAAGGACGCTCCAACAAAAAACTTGTCAATTTCAGTAAACTCGCTCAGCCACAGAAAGTAAACGAAGCAACAGATTGACAAGACAATATAAAGTACTAGTAGATTGCATATCTTCATATTTCTGAACATAAACATAGTGGTTGCGTAAACGTTCTGATCATAAATATAACATAGCACAAAATTGTCTTCAAAAATAAATTATTTTGACCATGATAATATCTCTTACAAAACTAGAAAGTCTTGTGATCAACTGCAATAAAAGCTTAAGAATGAAAATATTTTGGAATGCTTTTACAATTAGCTAGAAAACTAAGTTCAAACTTTGTTTTACACTTCGACTATACATTCGAAATACTTCTTTTAAGGGCAAATGCTGTTGCTTTTCTCGGTACAAAAATGCCTGGTGCCAAAAAATCATCTCCAACTTTTTTACATTAAACGGTTTGTTTTTCCTAGTTTAACACAAAGACAAAATTTGTGTAACAAGTATGAATAGTTACACAGATTTATTAAACTCATTCATAATTAATTACTGTGACTGTACTGTACAACGGAGGTATGTAAATTGCGGCAGTGGCGTCGCTAGGAGGGGGGCGGCCGCCCCCTGGTGTCACCATTTTGGATTGACACCATTTTATGATACCAATGGAACAAAAAAGAAAACAACTATACGTCTAATACCATTGGAAATGTTTAGCACACTGGAATGGACTAAAAAAATGATTTAGAGCATCTTTTGAAACATTTATTTAGAGTGGGGGCGCTAGTTTGCCAAAAATATAATTCAGAAATCAATAAAAACTTTGAGAAATTGCGAAAACTAAGCAATCAAATTTGATCGCTTGTTGAAACATGCTGAATATAGGTTTCATAAAAAAAATATAAGCTCAGGAACAGGGGGGATGGCTATTCAGTATTAGATAATCACATATCATTTCGACTTAAACATCGTTCCCTCAGCCCCCCTCCCCCTACCGATTATCTTTCTCTATTAAGAGTAGACGAAATGGATTACTCTTTGTGAGTTTCATTGAACCATAGGATTATATGATTCACGGTACCTAATTGTAAATAAGAGAATAGAAATTTTACCATTAGCCACCTCTCACGTAGCCATTGCCATTTATGCAACCAGTTTAATCATGTTTTTGCACTGCTAACTTCTATTAAAAGCATTAATTTTTATCAAAACAGACCCAAAATTATGTTATTTTTGCAAAAAAAATACAAAACTTTGAGCACTGGGGACGTTTACCCCAGACCACAAAACAGTCCCCGCCCTGTTGCAGATGTCTGGCTTCGAGCATGAGTCAAATAATGTTTTTGCACTGCCAATTTTTATCCCACCATTGTTACCCTGATGCCACGTTTTAAAAGTATTAATTTTTATCAAAATAAGCCTAGAATTAAGTTATTTTGCCAAAACATTAAAATTTTTTCTCGTAAAAAATTTTTTGGCCTCCGGCGGATGAGGCTGAGCTTTCAGACCCCGAAACAGCCCCTCCCCATCGCAGATTTCTAGTTACGCGCCTGATATACTAGACGTGTGCTGCTTATACAGGCGTATATCCAGGATTTTTGATAAGGGTCCCAAACCGCAAATCACACGCAATGATATCATCAGAAATGTTCGAAAAGAGGGACTTTTATGGCAAAAAAGATACCGTAGAATGGAAGGACAGAAGCCTCGGGGTTGGTTTGGCACGTAGCCAGGATTTTACTAAAAAGAGAGGACTTGAACCAAAAGCTTTCCAAAAATGTCTGAATCGGGAGACACGTTGAACAAATCAGTATAACTCAAACGTATTACAGACAGGGGTCTGAAGGTAGAGCCCCCAGCCGCCGGAGGGTATAAGGATCTGGAGGCGAAGCCCCCAGACGCTGTATAATTTTTTGAAAAAAATAGCTATTTTTATGCCATTTTGTATCACATTTCGCTCGCTTTTAGAGCCATTTGAAAGAACACAACTTTTAAGATTTGAAAGCCAGTTGAAAAAATTAAATTGTTTACTATGCAGTCTTCCCTTTACTTACAGATCAAGTCCAAAAAACGCTTAAAATCTCGCATTTTAGGATTAAATTTTGTAGGTGCCTTGGCTCAGGTGGGTGAAAGCAAGGTACATTGCTTCTTGCAATATTTTTAGCAGCAAATAATAATTCACTTGAAGATTTGTATTGGGAGATTTTTGTTTCGTCATGAAAATAACCAGTTTTAGGAGTACATGTACGACGAGGAGGCCCAGGCTCCTCAATTCAAATTCAATAATTTGTTCAATAAGCATTTCCCACGGCTAATTTTTTTTGCTTTCGAATGTATTTTGTGCGTAAATACTGGCGTGGTGGAAGGGGAATGATATTTGAAGTTGGTGCAATAGATGGTTAAAGTTCATAAAAAGGTTAGATGAGGGTCAGAGGTTGCAACTCTACGGACAATATACCTGAATTTCTTTTATGCATTTAATTGGTTGTCAAAAATTTGAATTAAGGGGCCCGGGCTCTTTGGTCGTCATCATTAAAATTATTGTAGTAACTGGTGCACGCGTGTACTGCTGTGGTCAAAAATATTACAAAAAATTGAAACTGGAGACCAATTATAGGCTTTCGTTGTCATTATTTTTAACATTGGTGGCATTTCAATTGGGGGGCGGGCCCTCTGCCCCTCCTCCCCTTGGCTACGCCTATGGCTGCTTATACTTCCAAGTTTTAGAATCTTACACTGAGAATTTATTGAGATAGCCAAATAACAACCGCTATCTACAGTAATGAAGTAGTACCGCTGTCTTTAAAGTATAACCTTTTGGAGCCTACTATGCATTATAAAGGGTGATACCGCGAAATTTCGCCCAGTGTGTACCATTCTTAGCGACGCCACTGAACTGCGGCCAGCAAGCCGAAATTTTGTGACTTTTGAAAAGCTGCCAATTTGAGAAAAAAAATTGATGTGGTTCATATTTGTAAACCAGTGTTATTTGAGAATTCAAGGATTTTATTTTTCTGCTATACTTTGTGCTAAAAAATACACTGTTTCTCAGTGACTCGAAATTCTACTGAATATCTTTTTAAAACTAGAGCTTGTTTTGATTTATTACTATCGAGCTTGGATTTTCTTGTAAACGATGTTGAAAACAAATGTTTTTTTGAACGCAAAATACTTCAGCGGCTGAGGATTTTCAAGCACCAGCCACAAATGAAAATTATATCAAAGCTTAAACATGCAAACTATATGTTTTGGTACAGTTAGCAGTTTAGCCAGGATGAAGCAGCAGGTAGAGACAATTGCCCCCTGGCCTGTCAACCAAGTGCCAAACAAAACCTACCAGCAGGTCGTTGCTTTTCTTCTCTGCGCCAAGCTTTTGCATTGATTACTGTATATTTCAAAGCAGTTCAAAGCCATTTTAGACACATTAATCTATTAAGACGTACGTAATGAGCAAACTGGGGCAACTAAGCGCATCACAAACCGAGTTCTGGGAGTGAGCCGTCCAGCCGACGGAGGCCATGAGGGCTTGGGAGCAAAGCCCCCAGCAGTTTTGTGATTTTTTTTGGAAAAATTGGCCATATTAAAGACATTTGGATCACATTTTGCACGTTTTTATAGCCATTTGAAAGAACTGAATTGTTAAAATCGGAAGTTAATTGCAAGAATTAAATTACTCAGCCTCTTCAGCTCCCACTCTCTTACTCACAGGCAGTACTTAAATTGTAGGGGGGACGCGTCCTCCCATCGAGAGTTAGCGTCCCCCCATCGAGATTTAGCGTCCCCCCATCGAGATTTAGGCGTCCTCCCATCGAGAATGGAGTGCTAAAAGATCAGACGAAAAATAGCTAGCCAGGACTAAAAGATCCTACAAATTTCCTGCCGAAAATGGTCGCAAAACACAGCAATTTTCCGCGAAGACTTTTTTTTTTTTGGTCTTCACCTGATTTTGTGGAGAAAACACTGCACTTTTCGGGCGAAGAGCTTTTTCTTGTTTTTCGACGTCATTCAATTTCGTCGACGGAAATACATCATTTCCACAAAAGTTGGTCAAGGCTGCAAAAGCGTCCCCCCCCCATGCAAAATTTTACAATTTAAGTACTGCTCACAGGTAATGTCCAAAACACGTTAAAATGGTTGTATTTTGAGTTAGATTTTGTATATTACTTAGCTAAGGGGGGCCGAACCCCCTGTTTGTTCCACTGATCCGTACAAATTGGTTATTCATGCAGAATTTTGTTTTTCAAATAATTGTTATTGGTGGCAAATTTTCAATGCTTTAGGAAGTTTGGCACACCTCAGCAATGCGTAGCATGCACGACGCATGCATCTGGTTTTGGTCAAGGCTCAAGAGACAGTAGGCAATGAGAAATTTAACAATAAAAATAATAAGGACAATACAGAGAGGACAAAATTATTGCAAAGTGATTTTTTCGCAATACCTCTTTTTTTACACGATATTGATACAGTATAATCAGAATCAAAATCCAAGTTTTCTTAGACAATGCCGTGCTCGCTGCTCCATTTTTAATACTATGCTGTATGAAGGCCGTCATATAAAACACTGCAATCTTTTTTAAGCATGCTCAAAGTCTTTTTTGCTGAGCTACCCATGAACACTTACGGCTACGCTGCAAATAAAATTGGTCGAACTTGACTTTTCTCTATTTTGTTTATGCGGCGTTTATTTGCCCGGAGCAATTCCATTAAACTGGTATGTTGCACATTTTGCTCGTTGAATAAATTGCCGCTGAACCGACGATAAACGTCGGATCGGATTGCGAGATCGATTGCTCAAAATCAGCAAAGAGTTTATTTTTTTCTTTAAGTGTGTATACTGTATAGTTTATCACAAAAAATGCGAATTTATTTTGAAGATAATGTTACATACCTTTAGCTTGGATTTTTATTTATGAAAAATTTTTTTTGAAAAACCGTTTCGCAGACGTTCGAAAATGAACACAGTCTCTACTATTTTTCCAAATATACCTAAGCTTTTCATGCTTGTCTAAAATTAACTTTGGCTCGGTCTATACTTGAAGCTAACCGCAGTAGCTTCGATTATCAAACTCAAGTTCAAAGTTTACTGTTTTTGGCGATGAAGTGAGTATTTCAATCATCAGCACCAGGGCTGCCCAAAGTGCAGCCCGCTCGACAAGTTTTTACGGCCCTCAACTGGTTTCACGATTTCTATTTGCTTCTTTTATTGCTAGCAATTTTTTTCACTAATAAATTGTTTTTGTCAAATTTGTTGACACTGGTTTTTTCAAACATTGGTTTCAATTAATGTTTTTTTGTATAATATTTGGTTAAAAAAGTCATTGCGACTGTTAATATTGGAAAGTAGCAAATTTGCGTTTCGTTGGCCACTACATAAGCTACGGTATAGCTTTTTTTCGTTTAATTGCTTATATTTTTATCACCACGCAGCAGTTTGTTTTCCAAAACGAAGTGTCACAGCAGATTCACACCTCATAGTCCGTTAAAGATGTGTTCAATAGTACAACTATATTGGGGAAATAATAATAATAATTGCAATTTATATCCCCCCTTGAGATAACACCAGTGCTGGGCACTTCCGCAAATCGGTCCGCGAATCCGCAAATTGCGGACTCAAGGTTTTGATTTGCGGATTTGCGAACCGATTTTTTACCGCAAACATTTGCCGATTTGCGGTAAAAAAATTGAAATCTACCGCAAATCCGCAAAGCAACAGCATCTCTGCTATCGTTCTTTTACACTTTAAAAAAAATATGTTTTTACGGTTCAACGTATCGAAAGGTTTGGGTGGATGTATTTATGAAGACATTACAACATCCCCTTGCCAAATTTCTCTACTATGGAACGATTATTTTCCATGAGTGCTGCTATTCTAACAGCGAAACGAGCTAGCTTAAGGTCAAGAAACTTCCCACGGCTTGTTTTTCTAAAGGGACGCTTAAGCTTTTTGAAGTGACAAGGGGTTGCACAAGGCGATTTTGGTGACATGCCCCGCTCGTCTACTAAATAAATAGGCTGCAGGCCTTCCAACTTTTCAGTTTTAGTTTTATCTTTTTAGTTTTTAGTTTCGTTAATCGTGTTTTTGGAATGCATACTTTAGATACTTTAGAGTTTAGACTACATGCGTTGCCGCTCAAGAAATTTCCAAAGATTTTTGGAAATTAGTATTACTGCCCGTTTTGGAATTCTGGAAAAAAAATTTTGTATCCTGGATAACCTTGTGATATTTGATGATGTATACATAATACAACTATGCATTTTTGATTTTACATAGTTTGTGTATTATGAAAATGATGCTTCAAAATCTTTAGCCTTTTTTTATTCAAGAAATGCCATAAATTTCTGAACAGTTGGCGGCATTGCTCTAAAATTTTTCCAAAATTCACGAGCTAAGTTAGTCGTATTGACAAACTTTTTGGCGAGTACATTACTACCGCACATCGATTTTGTAGATTTTTGGCACCACCGGCAAACTGGCCACTGTTGAAACAAATTTCTAATTTAACAGTGACCATTGATTGAAGGTACGGTACATACCGATAACAAAGACTTCAAATCCAACTTGTTCTTTTTGCAATTACCCTTAGGTACTGACTGCTCAGCACCAAACAGGAACATAATATTTAAAATAGGAGCGAGGTTTCAATCAAAATTAATATCTGCACCGTAGTTATATTGTCTACAATTTCAAAGCTTTTAAAGCACCGCTCTTATCTAAAGCTCGACTAGAAGTTCAAGCATTAGAATTTCAGGTAACCATTAATCAGGACTGTATTGCAACTGAAATAAAATATCCAAAGAAGCCAAACTTTTAGCTTATTCTTCTTACACCTAGCTCATTTTCATCTCAGCAAAAGTTTGCCTGTATGAACACCTTTCAAAACAATTTTTAAAAAATTTTGAACCAACACAGTAACAAAAAAAAAAAACTTTGCTGCAATTATCACGTATGAACCAAGTTATTTTAATTGCAATCTGCAAATGAACGTGATGAAGGATGCGTAATGAAGGAACATGCGTGATGATGGAAAAAGAAGGGTCATTGACAACGAACCGTCTCCCCCTCTATTACGTCACTCAAGCAAGAAATGGTAGCCTAAAAGCTTGCAAAGTGTGATTTTTAAGAACGCAAAAATCTAATTTCGTGCCACTAGAGTTTTTACGTACTGCGATTCAATAAAGATTTGTGCATCTCTGTTTATCCTCTGAGTTTATGATAAGTACAAGTACGCAAATCAACTAAGGACTTTTAACTCAACGAAACATACTGTAATTAAAAGTTAAAACGAGCGACGAAAGTGACAGGCGGCCGCGATGTCGCATTCTTTCAAGTCTCCACTCCAGATACCAGAGTCGCAGCCGTAATCCAACTCCGGTAGCAGTTTTGTTTAAACAATAAACCGGAGTGCATTTCCACTCGGTCATGCTGCTGACATGTATATTATAACTCACAAAAACCGAATATCGAATAAATCAAGAAAAGTTTTGGGTGTTTATTACTGGTCTATGGTCAACAAAGGAAATACGAAGCATTGTTACTGCTATAGGTTTCCTCTATTTATCAAACCAGGAGGAAAAAACAGCAAAGTTTGCGGTTCAAGTTTGCGGAAGTAAAAAGTCATTTACGGTTGCGGAAGTGTGAAAAATTACCGCGAAGCTACCGCAAACTGGCGGATTTGCGGACTACCATTTGCTGTTTTGCGGAATTTGCGTTTGCGGAATAGAGAGTAAATTTGCGGTGCCCAGCACTGGATAACACCAACAAGTGTCAATGCATTTAACTAAAGGGCCATAGTAACATTCAAAGGAAAAAGCTGTTCAGAGATCAACTTAGTACACATCAAAGGTATTAATTCCACGGTAATAAGCTGCAAAATACTGGCATCAAACAGTGGTAACATCCTCAAAGGCTAAATTAAAATAATATGCTCTTAAACGATTCTTCTAAAGAAAATTGGGAACAGGCGTTGTGGGAGTTGAAGCCTCTCTTTTATCCAAGCAATTTAACAAGTTTCACCCAAATACGCTAGCGTTTAAACGTGTTTTAGCCCTGACCTATAAATGGGGAACGAATCGACTCTTAGCATTTTGATTCTTTAAAGTGGCTCTAAAAAGGAGTAAAATTTAAACAGCGTGGAATGGCAATTTTTTCAATGACATTGCAAAAATCGCCCAGCGGCTGGGGGATTCGTTTTCAGATGTCGTCCAAGATGCATTTTAAACGCGCCGCAGTTTATTCAACTCGTTGAGTACTGGACATTGCACATTTTGTACAAACTTCGACATAAAAAATGTTGACTTAAAAAAAGTTTGGATATGATGGTGTAGTGCTGCCTATAAACAGGATTGCTTTTGTTGTGTAATAAAAAGTTCCTCCATATACTCTACTTGAACGAAGTTTAATTTTTGGCAAACATAAAACGAAGTTAAATTTTATTAGAGGTTAACTCCGTGGTTTAAGAATTGCTTAATGTGTAAGACAATACAAAACTTATTTTGGCATTGAGCAGTATTCAGGATAAAAATTATCCAAGCATTTTATGAGAATTGTGCGGACCACTAAAGCTAAAAAAGTGTAATGCGGCCCGCTTCTCAAAAAGTTTGGGTACTCTTGATCAAGGGACAAAATTTTAACGCATTTTTTGTATATTAAATAGATAGACCTAAACAATATGAAATTGCTCAAATTTTTTGTTGTCAGTGACCAGTGGTTGCAAGGTTGTTTGTTTTTTTCGTATTGTTTCATTTTGCAGTATTTGGACTTCTAAAGAATCCTGATTTCGATCGAGCACACTCATCTGTCACATGGCATTGCAAGATAAGCAAACAATTTTTAACAACCTGTTTCCTAAATTAAGCAAGTTGGCAAAGTGGCCGAAAGGGTAAAAGGTGTCGTTTTCTTGACGACCTTGATCGCATGATGTGGGATCAACCCGCACCCTGGTCACATTGTTGCATCGTAGGATAAGATGCTTTATGATGATTCTCTCTTTGTGGTTTCGAACAAGCAACAAATTCGTTGGACAAGAATTCGAAGAAATTCATAGAAACAATATTGAATTACTGGAAACTCCTAGGCAGGTGCGGATTCCTCCGAGCACGAAGTACTGTAATCGTTCCAAAAAAAGTGTGCTGGTCGTCCAACATTCAGCGTCTGACGCTGTCTGGTGACAGGAGGATAGATTATACACTGCAACAACAACAGCAACCAATTTGCGCAAACCGGCAGAAGAGCACCATCGGAAAAAAGCTTCTCTTAGTTCCAAACACCAACTTCATTAATTTGGTTTTACTCGTAATTCATTTTTCATTCCAGTATGCGTGGAAATCATTGGATTGTTTCCGTATTGGTGGAGGCAAATGGGATGAAAGAGTTACTCAATATTACATTAAATTTCTCATTTTAAAACTATCCTACATGTATACGTATGAAATAGCAAAACTTATGCACAAATACTGCAACAATCGTTTGCGAAAAATTTTAATTGCTATTTTAACAAAGTAAGTTCTCACAGCTCTAAAGACACTAGGGCCCACATGACAGAAATTTCTTCGTTCTCATTAATAACGAGAATTTTTTAAGAGGCGCTACCGAACGAAATACTCGCTAAAGGCAAGAGGTTATTTTTGCACGTGCATCTGAAAGCACTGAAAGCTCGGTAACGTCATTTTGCCACGCTAAGTTGCTTGGATCGATTGCGAGATGGAACTCGAGTAAAAAAACGTCACATTTTCCTCGCCAGCTTGACGAAGATTTTGAAGCACTCTTTAAGCGTGTGAGAAATCGTTTTTGCTTCAGAAATTTAATGGCGAAATGTTGAAAACTTCTAACTACAGCGAATTTTTGCTAAAAATTAATTAAAATCGTCGCCTTGTTTACTATTAGACAGCTAAGAAGAAAGCGAATTGCCTTGAGAACCATTTGCTGTTTCGACTGATAAAGAAATATTGAGTAACGCCAGTTGACAAAAATAGCAACCCTAAAAAAAAAAATTCAAATCAATGAAAGAAACTAAATTTTCTACTGATTCAAAGCAAAAGCATTTTAGTAATTTTCTTGTGTCTGCAAGCAAAATTGCAAATATTCCAAGATTATAGAGCGCTGTTGATCTGCGCAATTGACGTCTTTTTGGCAGTTCTTCACCTTGAAAACAGCTTGCTTATTCTCTTTTGCAATTTATGATGGTACAAAAGCTAGAAAAAAGCCTTCACTTTAGCAGACAGAGCAATAGGAATCAAACGGTGTTACAAACATGGCCGCTAAAATTGACATCGATGCTCTCAAAATTTTTAAAAAATCAAGAACAAATGAGGCTGAAAATCGGCAAAAAAATTAAAAACAACCAGGCTCAATTCAAAATTTACTGGTTCTAAAAAAAAAGAGTGTACTTCGACTCGATCACTTTTGAAACTTTTTGAAACCTAAACTTACTGTTAACATATAAGTTTACCCAACAACAACCTCAAGGGCGCTTTAGGTCATTTCAAAACATTGTAAGAAGGGAAAAGGTGTTCTTTGTAACATTAATTCAAAATTATAATTAAATTCTGTCGTTCATTGATTAATTTTTATCAGGGGAGGAATTTGCAAGCTTAGAACAATTACGCATATAGCTCATAGTATATTTTTCCATAACCATGCAATACATACAATACGCTTGAACGCATTATTTTGAATTAGAAATGCATCTGGTATCACAATGACATATTTATTACGACTAACACAAGTTACGAACATCTCATAAATAAATTCGAGCGAGCAGTTTTAACGTATGTTGGGCGAGACGGTTCGGAAATGGCAGAGAGTGTATGATGGCAGTTTGTCTATGAAGTTATTTTGTTCGTTAGCGCCTTTTAGCGAGCGAGAATGGCCGTTGCGAGCTCGCTAACACGTTCTGTCATGTTGGCCCAGATTATTAAATCAAAAGTTAGCACTAAACATTCCTCGTTTTCGATGGTCCAAATATCAATGCTAAACTAAATAAGGTACCAAAATATGGAATAAGGGTACCATATGAATATGAAATAAGGGTACCAAAACATGAATGCTATTCCTAATTTGGTACCCTTATTTCATATTCATATGGCACCCATATTGAAATTCAACAGACAAAAATCAAAAAATGATATACAGCAATAACGAACAAACGAGCGGTTTATTTTTTTTTTTATAAACTGCTCGTTCATTCGTTATTGTGATTTTTTTCCTGACTTCCTTAATAAGGCCAAGGCTGTTGCCTTATGACTGCTGCATTTTAGCAATTAAAGCTGCAATATGGTACTAACTACTGTATATTTGAAATAATAAGTTTTCACTTTTTAAAATTGTTGTTAACATTAACTTTCACTTATTTGCAGTGGCACAATCAGGCTCCAGCCCCCTTTAGTCTAGTAACGTATAGAACGTTTTACCAAAAAACTCAAGTATTTAAACGTGTTCGAACTTAATCTGTTGGTGAAGGGGGAGCTGAAGGACCTGGGCAACTTAATTCTTTAACTGACTTCCAAATGTTAGCAATTCAGTTCTGAAACTTGCGAAATGTATTTCAAATCTCATTAAAATGTCTACGGCTATTTTTCCAAAATATCACAAAAATCGTCCAGCAGCTGGGGGTTTTGCCCCACATTTCCATGTCCTTCGGCGGCAGGGGGCTTTTCTCCCAGACCTTCGTTTGTAATGCGCTTAAGTTACAATAGTTTGCTCAGCGCGCAGCCCAATTGAGACATTTCTGCTACGAAAAAAATTTAACGTTTAGTTCAAACCCCCGTTACCGTAGGTGGGCACAGCTAACGCAAGAATTAGCTTCGCTAACAGCTATCCCGTTAATTGAAAATATTAGCTTCGCTAACCTTAATCCGATAGCACAATTTTTTGTAAGCGGAAGCTAACGCTAATTCGCTAAATAACCACAAAAAGAGATTCTGAGACGGAAAACACGATTAATCAATTTCGCAACATTTGGTGTTGAATGGTCGCAACTAGATTACAGTTAACCGCCTCTACTACGTAGCCTGTGAGTAGGGTGATTGGTTGAGTTATAAAGCCATCGATTCCAGATATTTATCATTTGTGGTTAGTTGACTGGTTGATTGTGGCGAACGACGCTACACTTGTACCAATCATTGTGGCTCTCACTAACTCCATGAAAATTATCCCTAGTCAATTCCAAAAATCGGCCGAAAATCGGCGCTACAAAATGGCGAGCACTTCTTGTTTATTTCTTTTGTCATCGCTTAAAATTGACCGAAAAATGTCACAGCGAATCGACGGAGAACTTTTTTTTTCTTTTATGGTTTTCACCGAAACTCGGCCGAAAAATACCTCAACGAAACGGCGAAGACCTTTTTTAAAGTTTGGTCTTCACCTAAAAAATTGAGTTATTTGCATACGGCTCCTGTTAAAAATTCGGCTCTGTAACTAAAAAAGGTTGAGAACCACAGTTCTAAGCAGTAAATAGTGGCAAGCGCGTAACCAGAATTTTGCTGGAGAAGGAGGAGATTGAACCATAAGACTTTTTTATTCTAAAAATGCTTCAATTGGACGGTGTGCTAAACAGACGAGTACAACCCAAGCAGACCCGGCGCCACGGGGGGGCATACCGGGGCCGTGCCCCCCCAACTGGCTGCTTGTCCCCCCCGAAACGAAAATTGTGCCCCCCCAAGCGAGGACTGTGCCCCGAAAAAATTAACAGGCTCGGGGCTTCTGGAGTGCAAATTGAGGCACAAATTAATGTTTTTTGTGGACTGACACCGGATTTTGTGACGTTTTTGGAATGAAGACCTTTTTTCTTTTTTTTGAGATCACCTGTTTTCGGCCGGAAAAACCGTTTGGAATTCCGATTTCGGCGGGAAAATCTTGAAGAAAATTCCTTGAAATTTTTCCTCCTCACCTTCTTCATTTGCTCCAGAGTGGGATAAATTTCTCGTGCCCCCCCAAAATTTATTTCTGCCCCCCCAGTCACGCTATCCTGGCGCCGGGCCTGAACCCAAGTACATCAAAAACGTCCAGTTTTTCTGTTTTTTTCGGAAAATATAGCAATTTCAACGCTATTTGGATCATATTTTGCTTGTTTTTAGAGCCGCTTGGAAGAACTAAAGTGCCAAGATTTGGAAGCCTGTTAAAGAATTAAATTGCCCAGCTACTTCAATCCCCTCTTACTTAAAGATCAAGTTCAAAACACGTTTGAACGCTTGCAGTTTTAGGTTAAATTTTTCAAGGTACTTGACTGAGGGAAAGAAGGGTGATTTATCTCCCTCCCTGGTTGCACCACAATAGGCAATAGTGTGAAGGATCTAACCCGTAACAAGTGGGTAGGCTTCAGGCTTGCAGCAAATCATAATTTGTCAAGAAATTTGTTGCACTTTCTGCCACCTTCAAATTTAGTAGCTACAGTATTTTTATCAATTTTAGCACAGACAGTTTATACTGACTGTACTATTGGAACTAGGGACTACCTGAGCTTACCCTGAAAAATAGCAAATAAAGCAAGATGGCCGAGCCTACCCTCGACGGCAGCATTGCCTTTGATAATCCTTATAAACTGCACGCTATTGGGTTATTTATGCGATGTTTACCTGCAAGCCTTCTTGATAGTTCAGATTTTGGATTCAATTTACATGGTTTTTACGAAAACTGCGTTTGTCCAATCACTCCTATTGCACTCTTCTCTTCAGTCAGAATAGTAGTACGGTAAAAATCGCTTTTACCCGGAAAAAATTTATAATAAGCTGAAATTTGGCACAATGACTCAGGACCATGTCCTGAGCCACCAAAAAAAAATCCCCATGTTTTGGACATGGGACTTCCCCCTTTTTCGGCCTTTAAAGTCTGCCTTCTATTGTCAAAGAGCCTTTACTATCCAACAACCTATCCAAAAGTTGTAAAAGAGCCAAGTTTTGAATAATAGTTGGTTTTTAAGTTCAGGTTAAAATTTTTTTCTGTGAAACTGATGACGTCATTGTTGGTGACGTCATTACCAAAGTTTTTGAAAAAATGACGTATTGATGGCTCGAATCGTAAGTGAGAGTTACGTTTTTGGTTCCAAATAAAAAATTGCTCCAATCAAAGTGATGACGTCACAAACGTTTGTGATGACGTCACAAACATTTTTGATGACGTCTTCTGTAACGAGTTTTGACTGTTAGTTTGAAACAGCGTTTGACCAAACGACACATTGCAAACTTTTATTTTTATTAACTTTAAACTTGGGGAGAATTATAATGTGAATTCAGTTGATTCAAAGTCAAAAACTGTGTTGTCAGTAACACTCTGGTGCACTAGTCAAACAGATAAAATTTAGACCTCTCAATAGGCAGTTGTGAGCAATAACAAATTACTATAGTAACGAATTACTTTTTTAGTAATTTTTACAGTAATGACACTACTTTTTCAAAAACGTAACTTTGGTGGTAATTTTATTACCTTTCAAGAGGTGTCAAAATAACTAATTACAAATTACTTTGTAAATATTACCATCCATTAGAAACGCTTGACTGGCTGCCTATTTTATACCTCCAGCCAATCAAAAAAGTTGCTTTTTGTTGAGAATGACGCAGGGTCGTACAATGGGCCGTGTGTTTTTCTGCGTGCTAGAATGGTTTATGCATGCAGTGCTAGTTTCGTGTAAGACGGTCGATCATTGATAGAGCTCATAGGAATGCAACAAAATTGCAATAACAATAGAAACTAGATGGGAGTTTGCCAGCAAATCCAGTAAACGACCGACGCATAGCTAATGCTGTGACGCTCAAAAGTACTTTTTGTCTACCGTAAAATCAGCAATTATTCAAAAATATCTGGTTATGGAACCTCCAGAAAAGTGGAGTCAAAATAATTGTCAGTTAAATATCTCCTGATATCATAAAACACTGACACCCTAGCTTGAGCCGTTTAAAAATTGATTTTTAGGGGTCCATTTGGGGGGTCCCGGGGGGGTGGCACCCCCAAACTATGTCGAAATATTTGTCTGTAAAATATCTACTGATATCAAAAAATTAGAACTCTAGCTTGAGCCATTCAAAAAATTGATTTTTGGGAGGTCCATTTGGGGGGTCCCCGAGGGGGGGTGGCACCCCCAAACTATATCAAAATATTTGTCTGCTAAATATCTACTGATATCATAAAACACTGGCACTCTAAGTTAAGCCGTTCAAAAAATTGATTTTTGGGGGGTCCATTTGAGGGGTCCCCGGGGGGGTGGCATCCCCAAACTATGTCAAAATATTTTTGTGTTAAATATCTACTGATATCAAAAAAAAGTAGAACTCTAGCTTGAGCCATCCAAAAAATTGATTTTTGGGAGGTCCATTTGTGGGGATCCACGGGGAGGTGGTACCTCCAAACTATGTCAAAATATTTGTCTGTTAAATATCTGCTGATATCAAAAAGAACTAGCACCCTAGCTTGAGCCATCCAAAAAATGGATTTTTTGGGGCCCCATTTTGGGGGGTCCCCGGTGGAGTTGCCCCAAAAATTTTGGGAGAAAAAATTGCGTTAGGAGCTCAACAACTTTGCACAAAAATTAGATTTCGATGTGTTGTGGTTTAGGAGAAGAAGAGCGTACAAAAATTAGGAAAAAAAAAGGAAAAAAAAGGAAAAAAAAAGGAAAAAAAAAGAAATAAACCTCATCGCAGCCAAAAGTGGGTTGGTTGGGATAAAAGGATATCTTGAGGCATATAACCACATGAAATATTTTTTGCCGTACTTAAGCCGTTTTTGACTGAGACCGCTTTTACGCCAAACTTGCGGGGCGGTTTTCGGGTTCTAAAACCGAAGTCACGTAACCTATTGCCTCGAAATTGTGTACAAACATACAACTCATTAATCTCAAACTGCTGTCAAAATTTCATGTAGCTAGACCCAACCGTTCTCGAGTTATAAGCAAAAGTTTGAAATTTCGCACTCGTTATAGTTGGAAAATGGCCGAGTAAAAACAGAGAAACACGCGACGCGAGCGTCGGTCGTTCCAAATATACGGTCAAGTTTTTTATTTCCGCTGGTTTCAAGGAGGAGATTTCGGTGGTGGTACTTTGTTGCCAGTATGCTAAATTATAAACATGCCCCGGCTTTATTTACGAAAGTTTTATTTTGTATCTTTGATTAACAGATATCGATCTGAATAATCTACCGTATTTTGGGTTAACATTATTATCTACCTTTGCGTAGTATCAAATTTCAATGTTGTGCAAAAATCGAAGTTAGGTATTGCAATACTCTATTCATTCACACGCCAATGAGTAACATTTTTGTAATACCTACTACATCAATACAAAAAAAGGACAGTATTTGTCCAAAACAGTTAATATTTTTAAACATTTTGTGCAAAATAAATTTTTAGGACAAAAGCTGAAAACTACGGTCTCTTTCCAAAGAATACCAAAGAAAAAAATCAAAGCATAATAAACACAGATAAGTTTTCAAAAAGCGAATAAAATCACCAACCACCTCTTTTATAAATTAAATAAATCTTTCATTATACTCGCTGTATTACGCCGAAGCGTGTAACGAGTTTGCGGGGCCCATCTCCGCGTCATTGCGCTCGGGCAACATAGCTCCTTTCGAGAAAATGTTGCAGCGGTGGCGAGTTGTTGGCCACACTGCGTCTGATTTGACCGGCTCGAGATTTGAACGTCAGACCTCCCGCTCCAGAGACGAACGCGTTACCGCTCGACCAATAACGCCAGGAGTGAGTTTTGACCTGAAGTTACTGATGTATTTTTGCGCTGTTCATAATAATTCATCCCCCGCACACTTACGCTGATCATAGTAATTCATCCCCCGTATACTTACACTGTTTTTCATCAAATCAACTTTTATAATATTTTTAGTAACTAAAGAGAGGTGATACCAGTAGGCGAGACCAAATTTATATTGCGCCGGACTCTTTACCACATTTTCAGCCAACAAAATTTGTTGACCAAAAAAAAAAGTTTTTCACAGCATAGGAATCACATTTTCCGTCGAAAATAAAGCGTAAACAACCTAAAAAAAAGGCTTCGTCGCCCAGGAGTCGCAATATTGCTTCAGGCACAGTGCCATCATCAACTCTTTATTACTACACTAGAAACAAACGCGCGGAGAAAAGGAGAAGAGCATTGAAGAAAAAAGTTTGCTCTTGCTGGAAAAGTTTTTGCGGTCACGCGTATTCGACTGATTTAAGTGGACATATTCGTAGAACGAGTAAACCGTGAAGAAAAAAGTCACGCTGATTGAACGAACCGGCATATTCCAGAACAAATGAACCATGAGGAAAAAAGACAAACTGTTAAATTCCAGTTTAATTATATGGTGCGTGCCTTTTTTCCACACGGTAAACTCGTTCCGCCGGTAAGTACAATCAAGATAATAAATTGAAAAAATACTACCGGAATGTCATAGATCAAATCTTTCATCATTCTCGCTGTATTACGCCGAAGCGTTGAACAAGTTGGCGAGGCCCATATCCACGTCATTGCACCCAGGCAACACAGCATCTTTCAAAGAAATGTGGCAGCGGTGGCGAGCTGTAGGCAACACTGTGTTCGATTTGACCGGCCCGAAATTTCAACTTCGGAACTCCTGCTCCAGAGACAAACGCGTTACCGCTCGACCAACAAATAGATCAATCACATAGTATTTTTTCAATTTTTTGTCTTGGTAGTGCTTTTATGTTAGAATTACCTTAAGCGTGTTATTTAGATTATTAGCGTATATTTAGCGACTTATTGGAAATTATTTATCAAAACCTAAGGGAGTGCAATAAATTTGGAGTTAATTACAACATTACATTTTTATTGCTCGATTTTGCTTCTTGAATTATATCGTAAGCGTAATCTGGCTTCGGCGCACCAGGAGCCGCAGAAGTCGGCTTGTTATAATATGGCCTTGACCGCAGAAACAAAAGACCCGAAATTCGAAACCCGCTTAGTTTTACAACAATTCTGTACTCACTCAGACCATGGGATCCATGCTCAGACGTAATATAGTAATCAAAGAAATAGTGGTGAATCTTTGTTAACTGATAGTTGTACTCATGCATTTCCGTTACATGAAGCAGCAAAATATGCCTTGTCCGTTTTTTAAATAATTTGGACATCCCTTCCCATATTACTCTGTCAAAGCCAAGATTGTTAATTATCAAAATTCAGTAAATTTTCACATTCACATCGTGGTATAAAGTTTCGCATTATAATGTGGTGGCAAAAATCTGCTCATTTAGTAAACTAGAGACAATCAGACCGGCCAGTTGGTCGAGCGGTAACGCGTTCGTGTCTGGAGCGGGAGGTCTGAGGTTCAAATCTCGGGCCGGTCAAATCGGACACAGTGTTGCCAACGGCTCGCCACCGTTGCGACATTTCTTTGAAAGGAGCTGTGTTGCCCGGGCGCAATGACGCGGAGATGGGCCCCGCCAACTCGTTACACGCTCCGGCGTATTACAGCGAGTATAATGAAAGAAAGAAGAACTTTATAATGGTACTTTGATCATGGACGAAATCCAAGTTTTTTTCGTTTATCGCCATTAGAAATAGTGATGTAGATTATTGTTATTTTGGCTAAACTTTTCATTCAAAATAATATGAAATTTGTAACGACAAATTACTGATTGCTTTATCTCAGAAGTAACGAATGCGGTAATTTTATAACTTTTTTAGAGAAGTTTTTGGTGACGTAGTGTCGTTACTTTTATGTAGTAATTTGCCCACCACTACCAATACGCGGTTAAAATAAAATAATGCATTTTGCAGTTTAATCAAGAAAGCCCTTAAATGTTTATTGAAAAGCTCCCACGCGCAGTTAAAGTTAATCTGCAATTTTAGTTTAAGATGCAAGCTTTAGCTACGATAAAAAAAAATTACAAAGGCGGCAAATTGTCAAATATTAATGTGGTTATTATAGATTAAGATAATGATATTGTCAGACATAGCAATAATATTGCAAATACTCAGAATAAAGCCTGATAATAATTTGTCGGACATTAGGCTATTTTGCGTAAGACAATAATATTGTTAGACATTCAAAGCGGTAGAAATTTTGTTCTTGTAGGATACATTATCGTGCTCGGCACATATTCGTATTAATTTACGTATAATTCCGCTATTTTTTTTTGTTTTTTTGAATCATTGCTTATAGGAGAATCAGGCAAGACCTCGGCCAAGAACTCGAAGATGGCTTAAGAACTCAAAATGATGATCATGCTGATATTCCCAAAGTGCTACAATGTTTTGTTTGGTCAAACACTCTTTTTCAAATTTACAAGTAGAACTCTCGAGAGATGACGTGTTCAAAAAAGTTTGTGACGTCACCGATTTAATTTAAGTAATTTTTGGTTTGGAGCCAAACAGCTAACTCTCATTCACAATTTAAGTCATCAATACACAATATAGTACGACATTTTTCAAAACCAAAAAATTGGCAATGACGTCACCTACAATGACGTCATCAGTTTCACAAAAAAAATTTTTATACCTGAACTTGGAAATCAATTACTATTCAAAATTTGGCTTTTCCACAACTTTTGGATTGGCTGTTGGACAGTTAAGGCTCTTTGACACCAGAAGGCAAACTTTAAAGGCCGAAAAAGGGGGAAGTCCCATGTCCAAAACATGGGGGATTTTTTGGTGGCTCAGGACATGGTCCTGAGTCATAGTGCCAAATTTCAGCTTATTATAAATTTTTTTCGGGTTTGAATGTATTTTGTCGTATTTCTACCGGACTATAGTAAGCAGTAACCTACAACAGGTATTGCTAACTGCTCGGCCTCAAAAACCTATACGTAATCCGGCAACGTACTGTAGCGGCTTTAACTGCACCTTTGCTTCAATATACAATATTTTAATCTTTCTGCTCCCTCTTTTAAATGCTCGCTCTGCGTGAAAAATGAAAGCTTTCTAAATCCGTCGGAGGCGCCAGCCCGCTGACCAACATAAACTAATTAAAGTTTATTATGACATGAACACCAACAGTTTTAATAGGCTGGTGCTTTTTCGAAAAGCTGGTTTCGAAATTTTGACCTTGTATTGGCTTGTGATTGCGCGAGGCCAGCATGAAGATGTCATAGAATGGAGTGATTACCAACGCGAAAAAACCATTATCATATCAAAGCACGATGTTTGCGGCAATAGCTCTGATCTAAAAACACCTTACATCGTTCACTTAAAGTACATATTTCTCTGCCAAGCAAAAACGGCTAAAGGCCTGTCTACACTGTGCGTACAAAAATTATAAAATTTTTTACGCACGTACGTTGAAGGTGTCTACACTCTACAAAGCGGCGCTTACGAGCGTATCGGCTTAACAGTGTAGTCTGTGGGTAGCCGTAATATTGTGTTGAATTGGATGACGGAAATCACAGATTTATTACAATTCTTTGTTGTATCGGTTAAATTTGGGTTAGATTATGCATCACGCGAAGTAGTATTGTCTTTTTGTTAATTTAAACAAATTTTTTCCTACCTTCCTCACAAAAAACATAACGTATGGCCGATCAAGAGTGTTGTGATGGCTGTTAGGTAACGAAGTTTTTGCTGGATAACGAAAAAAAATTTGCACCGATCAGTGGTCGAGCGTCTATTACTGAAACGCTAGATCTGGGTTCGATTCCTTGCTTGGCGTTCAGCAATAAAAAGGGACAGAGTGAAGACTCCACAGTGTGTGGTAGAAAGGTGGACAAGACGTGGCAGCTTAACTCGAAGACCGAAAGGTTTTTTTGCTGTCTCCTGGCCAAAGCAACTTGGTTAATTCAACGGAGTTACAAAAATTAAAGGCCACTGATGGGCACTAGAGGCTGGTTTCAAAGGTACGGTTCTTCCTCTTTTGAATTCCTCTTAGCGGAGGGTGACTCTGTGGAGAGATCTGATCGCAATGTTTTGCAGAGTACGTTTTGTTTTCAGCTTTCAACTGTTTTTCAGCTGTACAGAGTTGGACAGCGCTGTTTCGGGATATTAGCTCTATATTCAACTGTTACATTCCGTTTAAGCCAAATTTTGAGCCTCTTTCGCCTCTCTCCCACATTAACTTTTATATAAACTTTATCCAGTCCACTCATAGAAACGCAATAGACCGTGCATGATGCATAGCATGCACGTATAGGTAATCCTCTGGAATTGTGAAACGGTTTGACTGCATATAATGCGTAAATAAATGATGCAATATCATATTGAACTACAATCTTTTCCGCATTTGATCCCTTGTGCAAAAACAACACGCATTTTATCATTACTATGTTGACTCTTCCCCATTAGCGGTTTGTGTTAACTCCTAGTAATCAATCAGATTCAATTGCATTATAACTCCTGATTTCATAACTAAAACTTTTTTGTATGCTTATTGCAATATTCGTCTTTTTTTTTTCACACAAAAGCTTCTACAGAACGCTTTTTTTTCTATCACTCTGGTAGTTTTGTATCTCGATAACGCACAAAAATTTGATTATAAAAGTTTTGGATTCAATCCCTCACCCGCTAAACCTAAACTTATTCGGAGAAACGCTTACCCAAGCTTTAGCCGAAGATTGAGAGAAATCTCTGATATGTCCAGTTAATTGCACTGTCACAAAACGAAATTTGGGCGAATTATGGTAGCAAAAAATTTTAATTATCCTATCCTGCAGTAATTTTATTTCGACTGAAATTGCAGAAAATTGATTGTGCGATTAAAACATTCAATAAGTTTATGTACTCTGAGGAGGAACTTCTGTATTTTCTCAATAAAACAGATATTGCAACTTCTGTAATACAACTGTATTCAATATTTTCAGTAACTCAATAAACTAAATTCGTTGCAACCAAAAGTACAAAATTCCCACCGCAAAGCAGTTAATATTTCAGAAAGTAACATATCAGGCATCTCTTACGATTGTAATGCTTTGGAGGGAGTAAGGGACTCTTCATCTGCTTGTCGCTTCACGTAGATATCAGTGCACGTTAGACAAGCACATATTACTATTGATGTATAAATAAGCGTAAAGCAAAAGCTACCTCGGAGGTTTAATCAAAACTTGTATGAAAATTCTTCATAAGAGTTTTGCTAACAATAAAAACGGCAAAAATAGGTTGCAACACACGAAGGTATTAAATTATATTAAAAATAAAGAATTCATATTGCCCTTGAACTAACACTGACAAATGTTGATGAATCTAATTAGGGGGCCATAGCAACATGCGAAACAAAACAGCTTTACAGAAATAAACTCAATACACCGTGACGCACAACAGATGTATAAAGACCACAATAATAAGCTTCAAATCAAGGAATCAAACAGTGGCAACATTTTCAAAGGATAAATTAAAATAATAAGTTCATACTCTCAAACATTCCTTAAAAAGAAACGAAACTTTCATATTTCATGTGAGATAGTGGCAACGAATTCCTTACGTTGAGTGATGCATACGAACTAACGGTTGTTGTAATAGTAGATCTACTGGCAAAGCTAAAGCTAGTTACATTTTTAAACTCAATTGTTATCAGCATTGACAAGCAAGCTATATCTAGCACTTGCCAAATCAAAACTAGAGCTGATTCAAGCTCTCAAATACAAAGAAGCAAAACAATTTGTAAGCAAAGCAATTTTGAACTGAATACAAAATTTAATTGCTCATAAGTTCAAATGTTATGCTAAAACTTATAACTCATAGGTGTTATAAAAGCGATGCTAGACAAATTTGCTTTTAAATTTAATAAATGTGCCTTCAACCTTGAAAACGAAATGAAAACAAGAAAAAAGAACCAAAGGATTAAAAATGATGTCAATGTCAAATCAGTTTCAGAAAGTAGGTATTTTTTTTATACATCACCAACATTTCGATCATAAAACTTGGAAATGAGTAATGCCTGGCTCCAGGAAAAGTCAAGCAGCAACTCTATGAAGCATTAATAATGACCAACGTCTTGACTGATTTCATGGTGGGAAAGAAGAAAATGTCACAAGTTGGGCCAACAGCACTTAACCTAAACCATGAGCAATTTTCATTACGGTGTGTTGATCATGAGGCATGTTGAAGAAATACACAACAAACATTAATGGAACTTGATGGCTTTACTTCTGCTTTTAACTCTTGCAGATTCAATAATCTTCTAATTATCTTCTACACATTGGAGGACCTAAAGTAAAACAAATACTAATTACTGCTACCAGAAAAAGTTCAAAATTCTGCAAAGAGTCCAAAACCGCAATTAGCAGTAGACATATCAAAAAGCGGACCAATTATGCATAAACACTTGCACTCAGAGAAGAGTCCAAAATTTTTAGAGGCAACCAGTTGACACAAGATGTTTAACTTGGCAAATCCTAATCTTAGTTTGAACCAAACTTGAAAGATGTTTGACGCAAAACCCTAACCATATCGCTGCTGCATCAAATCTTCTTGCGTCAAACTAGTCACATTAAAACCTCAGGAAAGTACCGATGCTACATTACAGAACAAAGCTATCAAATCAAATAAGCATAAATTAAAGCACAAAATACAACTTTTTTAAAACTCTAAACAAAGAATAATTTATTATATCAAAATTAATTCTAGTAAAGATATTACTACAGTATTTTTTAGACCATAAGGTGCAGCAAACTGGAACATATAACTGTTATTAGGCGCCCTGTCATAGTATCAATAAATGGCTTCTATAACTATTATTTTCATGCATAAGGCGAATGAAACAAATGGCTTCTAAAGCTTTTGCTTTCAAACACAAAGTGCACCAAATTTTAGCGGCTCAACCGTAGTCTAATCAGAGGTAAAGGAGATTGATGGTTTTACCCGCTAATGTATTCGTAGTAAACAAAACATACGATATCGTTTCTCTGACTGTCTGAATAATAAGGAGTAAATGATGGCTCGCTCCAGCGTTATATACCAACCGCCATTGTACATCATTGTTACGTCAAGTTGACAACAGCGTCACAGCGATAAAAAGAATGGGCAAATTTGATTGGTGCGCTGTAATTGAGAAACAATGGTGTAATTTATGGAAGCGGCAAAACGTGCTATCGCTACAAAATTATAAGGTGCACTACGTTACATTAGATTTATTAAACTCTAAAAACTTTAAAAAAGTCTAAACAGTTTAACTCTGAATGAAATCATGAAATGAATCAAATCAAATCTTTGATTATACATACTCTACCACGTCGAAGCGCATGAAGAGTTGGCAGGGCCCATCACAACATCATTGCACCCAAGCAACATAGCTACCTTCAAAGAAATGTTACAGCAATAAAAGCCGCTAGCAACGCTGTGTGCGATTTGACCAGGCTGATCTAAATCTCAGATCTTCCACTCCAAAGACAAATGCATTGCCGTTTGATCAATTGGCTGTAAGAGAGCATAACCAGAAGTATAGATTAAATGCATCAGAGTATAAGGCACAAAGTGGATTTCTTAAAAACCTTACGTATTATAGGTGCACTTTATGGTTTGAAAAATATGACACTTTAAAATCTTAGTTGCACCTAAGAAAAGCAAGCACTGCTACTCATATGTAACAAGAAACTTGAAATTGATGTGTAGTTAAGTTGCAGTGATGTGAATACTGTCTTGTCCCATCATCACATTAGAAAAAAACTTTGAAAGAGATAAATAATCTTTGGCTCACTGCTAATTTTAAATGATTATTTTAACTGAAAGCAAATGATTTAGATAAAACTTCCAAGTCTATTTTTTTATCTTCATTATGAAAGCGCCTAAAGTTCGTTTTTTTTTTGAAGTAAAGGCTCAATGAGCAGGCAAAGATTGTCGATCTAGGAATACACATAACTAACCTTGAAAACCTGAGAATGCCACTGTTAGGTGGGTCATCATCCTTTAAATCTTTGAGCATTAAAGATCGACATTGCTTTATAAGTTCCTCAATAAGTTTCCTTGAGTCTGGACCAAAAGTGCCATATCATTGACAAATTTGTTAAATTCTAATTCTGAAAGTACTCATGGTTACTATTTGTTCACTACAATAAAACCTTGCTAATAGAGTCTTAATTTACAATTCTGAAAAGCAACTGCAGAATATAAAAACTTTTGACTTCACTCTCTTATTGACACTGAGAGTAGGCAAACCTATTGGCTTGACAGTGTCTGTAATTCAACTCAGCTGTTTTTAAACAAAGTCTAATTAAAATCTGATCGTTGCTGAATAATAAGTGTGGACATCTTTAAATAGAATAATTTTACATGCCTATTACAGTATAGCTGCTACTGCACAACCCATCACATTAGTAGGCTGGTACCAGTACACCTAGATTACTGCATTTTAATTCTGCTTTTATTATGGTAGGTTCTAAAAGCTTTATGTTTCATTGAAATGAAAAATCAGAGCCTAGATTTTATTGATAGACTAATTTTTTAACTTTACGAACTTTCTGACAGTAGCCTGGGCTACTAAGTTGCTTGCTTTCCGATATCGGTTATACAGCATCACTGCACAAGTAGATTATACCTTTTGAAGTAAACTAGCCTACAGCAGCTATCAGGCTAGGATTACCACTTTACTTTTACAACGTGGTATAATACACACTAGGTACAGGTACCACCAGACGTAGACTTACCGTACCATCCTGCTAGGCCTACCAGTACCGGCTTTGACCTAGGCAAGTCTCCCTGGCCTGGACTATGATCTGCATTGCTCCACCACAAATCTGTTTTAATTTTCAAATTTTTTATGTGGACTAGGCTAACCAAATGTTACATAACAACAAACGATTCATAATTCATCATAATTCACTTTTAGGCCTATCGACCTAGGCCTCTTTTTTGCAAGTTTTTATAGAGCTGCAAATTGACCATTTTCATGTTAAATTAGGCTATTCCAAACCATCATGCATACTTTCACTTTTGAAAATCAACTTTTTTTCAACAAAACTCATGAACTTAATTTTAACCTACCTCGAGACCTGGCAGACCAGTTTTTGAAATTTCACGAAAATCGTGAGTTTACGAGCGTACCAGCTGAAAAAATTTGCTCTTTTAGCAATTTTTTTCGCTGGCCATTTCAAGCTGGTAAGGTTGGTACGCCTGGGCTTCCGGAATTTTTCTCTGAAACAAACTAAGGTAACGCTCGTCAGCTGACGATTTTACGCACAGTGTAGACAGGCCCTAAATGTGGCAAATTTTAGACTATGCTGTATTGAAACCACTGTTGCAGCTATTTTGTTGTTGTTGTTGTTGTGCATATTTATCCTCCTGTCACCGAACAGCGTCAGACGCCAACTTGTTGGACGATCCGCACACTTTTCATTACAGGACTACTTCGTAATTAGAGGAATCCGCACCTGCTTAGGAGTTTCCGATGATCCAATGTTCCTGTGGATTTCTTCGAATTCTTGCCCACTGAATTTGCTGCTTGTTCGAAGCCACCAAGCAGAGATAATCATCTTAAAGCATCTTTTCCAAGGACACAACAACGTGGCTAGGGTGCAGGTTGAACCCAGATCATTCGATCAGAGTCGTCGTAAAAACAACACCTTTACCCATTCGGCCACGCTGCCGACTAATTTTTTCTAGCAGATTAGCGGATTGGCTGAAAAAATTAGTTTCGTTAACTAGTTCGCTAACATTTTTGAACATTAGAGGAATTGCTAATCTGCTAATGAAAATGTTAACTTCCCTAATTAGCGGAATAGGCGAATAGCAGATTAGCGATTTGTGCCCACCTATGCCCGTTATCAGAGGTGGAGTCGAGGACACAAGGCTCGAGGCCAAGGCCAAGGACACAAAAAAAATCCGAGGCCAAGGCCAAGGACAGCCTTTCCGAGGACAGACACTCTCGAGGCCAAGGACAGGAATGCTCGAGGCCAAGGCCAAGGACCAAGGACACAAAGCGCAAGTGCTCTCCAAAAAAAAAAAAAAGGTCTTCACAAAAATTTTTCAGGCGATCTCCAAAAAATTAAAAAAAAAAAAAGAAAGGTCTTCACAAAAATTTTTCAAGCGATCTCCACTAAAAAACGTTTTCCAAAAAATTTTTCAAGCGATACACAAAATTTTAACATTCCAAAAAATACTGCTGTCCTCGAGCCGAGGACAGGCCAATTTTCGAGGACTTGAGGCCTCGAGGCCAAGGCCAAGGACTTCAAAATGTGTCCTCGAGGACTCCACCTCTGCCGGTTACCATAACCCTGCTTTTGCGACTGCTTTTTTTGCTTTAATCCAACTAAAAATTGTGTTGCATTTAATAAAACTTAGACACTAAAATAATGGCATAAAGTTATTTATAAAATTACCATTTTTAGTTGAGCGTGGCACAGGCTGCTATTCTGCCACGCTTAAATAAATGCCAAAAATAGTTGCTTGATTGATTGTCGCCAATAATTTAGAATTTTTCAAATTTTAAGCAAAATCTCAGACCACTAATTTTTAGAATTTTGTTTTATTAAACTATTTCTATCTATTTTAAAAAAACTATTTTTTCTAAATTCTGAAATATTTTTTGAAAACCCACATCTTTTTTGAAAATATAAAACGAGCGTGAGAAATTAGCTGTTAAAATCCGGAAGTAGGTTTTCAGAAGAACGAAGTCATTCTTTTTAGTAGTCGGCCCTGAGACCGAAGCTATCAGTTGAATTTTGATGAAAAAATATCGCTAAAATGGTAAGTAAATTGCTAATTTAACTTGTAACACGAAGTTTTTTTGAATTACTTTTTGTTTGAGCTTTTCAGTTAAGAGTTATTGAGGATTACTTTGGATAAAGATTAACCTATGCTTGATTTAAATCTATTGGCAATGATCATTTTCTGAGCAAAATTTTCTAAATTATAATCAGTAAGCTTTTAAGGGGTAAAAAAAATGTTATATGTGAAGTCAATGATAGAACTGCCTATTGTTTTGTATGAAATTTTTTCAAATCTATTGTTTTTGTAACATTAAGCCTAGTTCAAATCTGATCAAAGTGTTTTAGAGGTTTGACTAGCCTACCAAAGTACTCAAGTGCTAGGCAGTTTGTTTGAGAGCGAAAATTTTATTTGCAGTGCAAAGGTTAAATAAAGACCTAAAGACAGGGTTTATACGGTCCGAAGTGACTACGCGAATGGAACATTCGCGGTATTTTTTTTTCCTCGCGAATGGAGACATTGCCTTTTTCATACATTTAGTTTAAATACGACATTTTGTCGGTAGGTCGGTGCAAGCTGCGTAGCGTAGTGGTTAGAGCACGTAACTGCGAACCGATTGACCCGCGTTCGACTCCCGCCGGAGGTGCAAAAGCGGAAAATGGAAGGTTAGGCGGAGTATACGCACACGGGAAGATTATATGGTAATCAACCTTTTTTTGCTTCAAAACCTTTCATTACAGTTAGGGTTAGGGCAGCGATGCCAGTCTGAGGGGATAGCAATTCCCTGTAGTATCTATTCATAGCGCCTGCTCCATTCGCGAGGAAAAAAAAGTACCGCGAATGTTCCATTCGCCAAGCCTCTTCCTATACGGTCAGGGAAAATCAGGGGAAAACATATCTTTTTCGAAATGGTCAGGGAATTCAACGAAAAAGTCAGGGAAAAGTTGGAAAAAGTCAGGGAGATTTTATTGGAAAGTTCTTATCTCCTATGAATCAAGATCCATTGTTTTTTAAGATACAATCAATCTTTTTTAAGATACAATTACGACAGTTCACCTGTGAAATTCTTATTTCTGCTGCTGAATTGATGTTTCTGTGTATGTATGCATTAGGTGTGCATAGTTCTTTTTGCTGCTGGTTGATATTATACTGTTCGTTTATATTCAGAAAGTCAGGGAAAAAGTATGTTTTGCAGGATTGGGTCAGGGAAAAACATAGGGATTTTTAAACGAAAGTCAGGGAAAACAGGTGTGATTTTGACGAAAGTCAGGGGAATATGTCAGAAAAATTCCGTATAAACCCTGAAAGATGACTAGCCCATTCTAAACAACTGATTGTTTGAATTACCGGTACAGTGCAATACTGAGAATACTTTATACTTACGGTATGCTGTGTTAGGTACCGGTAATTATTTTGCTGGTGCAAGGTGATTCTAGCTTCCAACCAAAAGTGGAAGTCTCTAAAGCACCGGTCTGGTTTCCGATATGAAAAAGCTTCAGCACCGTTCATTACGTTCTATTGCTTTTTTCACATTAATTCGACTTTAATGCAGTGATACCTTGACAAATTCAATGCATCGACCCAGTGGTGTAGTGGTAGGGGTGTGCGTCTGCTGAATCTCGCGTTCAGGTTCGATTCGCACTGAACTCGCCTGGCAAGTCTCGTGATTAGGTAGCCTATGGTAGATTCACGCTGTGTTTTTTTACTGGCAGTGTCTGCTGCACCGGCCCAGTTTCCGACGTCTAATCGCTACTGCACCGGCGGCGCCAGTCATTTTATTTTGCAGTTCATTTTACTATCTCTCAAGCTGGCATCGCTGCCCAAACCCTAAGTCTAATTGTAAGATTTGAGAAAAAAAACTGTATAGCGAATTAGCTCTCTAGCGCTATTTCTGCCAAGTGTGTCCGGCGCGAATTGATACCCGAACCCTCAGCGTAGCAGACATGTGCACTATGCCACTACACTGTTTGGGCTTCGCATTGCATACGTATGTCAAAGTGCCGTATTTAAATCGAAGCAATGAGAAAAAAGCAATATAACAGGCTCACGATGCAGCAGCGATTTAGTGTCTGAAACCGGACCGGTACAGCAGACACTTCCTTTTTTATTCTTTGCCTTCAGAACCTTGCATTAGATATAAGGTTCAGGCAGCGATTCCAGCCTGATAGATACTGAATCGAAGTGCAAAATGAAACGACCGGTGCAGGTTTTTCATGTTGGAAACCGAGCAGTGCTCTAAACATTGCCAAGAAACACAGCTTTTAAAAATTTTTTCTTGGTCTATTAAAAGAACGTTACACACACTGATTTAGTATTGGTGCTGGCAACTTCAGGTTTGAAATAAATTTATGCCCCTTATGATAAAAATTGCCAATCTAAAATTATAAGCCTAGCAAAATTTGTTTGGAAAAAACGTAGTACTGTACTGTTACATGTTCATTTCTAAATATGGTCTGATGGTAGCTTAAGTAATAGCAAAAAAACCTTTTGGTAAATTTATGTGTAATGTTTTTGCAGGGGTTTGTTAAAGTTGTTAAAAACAAAGCTTACTTCAAGCGTTATCAAGTAGCTTTCAAGCGTCGTCGAGAAGGTAAAACTGATTACTATGCTCGAAAACGATTGGTGGTTCAAGATAAAAACAAGTACAATACTCCAAAGTACAGAATGATTGTGCGATTCTCTAACAAAGACATTATTACTCAGGTATGGTGATGATGCTGTAGGCCTAGTGCTGTTATAACTTTTCTGATAGCCTATGTCTTGTTTAGGTTGATCTGTACTGTTTAGTTAATTTTTAGTTTAGGTATTTGCAGACTACAAAGGCTGCTGTTACAATATATGCAAAAATAACTCGCTATCCTAAGTTAACCTCAATCCTAATTGATATTCTAGCCTGCGTTTATTTATGTGCCTTAAATTTCTTACCAATCTAGAATAAATGTATGGGTTATTCCATTATATTTTTAAAAAATTTGAGCATTTTATACCCAACCTCTGTAAAAGAGTCAGTTTTCCATTTTTTAAATAGAGTCTGGCGTACTGATTAACCTCCAAAACAAATTTTCAAATCAGCCCAGTACCGTAGTTGCTGAGATATTGAAAATCACCACTAAATGGCAGATGCGCGTATGAAAAACTTTACACGTAGATTTTTCAAATATCACTAAATGTATCAACTTGGTTTTTGTGTCTAAATATCGGTACATGTTTTTTGGGGCTATGAATCATAATTTCAGGTTATTTTCATGTTAATTTCTCAGGAAAGTCTGTTATTAGAAGTTTTTTTAAATTTTGGGAACCAAGTTGAGGCCCTAAAATGGAAATGAAGGATTGCACAAAAACAAACATGCCTTAAAGTCTTGACAGTAAACAGTTTTGATTGCTTTTTTGTTTTGTTATGACAATTGTAGCTTCATCACCTATGCTGTATTTTTTGAAACAAACTTCGAATAATTCCTACTTTGTTTTTTCAGATTTTAAATTTATTGCTTGCTCAGCATGAATGCAAATTTGATTGTTTCAAAACAATTATAGTTGTTGTATTATCATACAATAAAATTGGCTATCAGAATCAAGAAATTTACCTTATTGAGCAATGATCAGAGATCATACTCTCCAGTGCTTCATTATGAGTTTTGTTGCCGTGAATGGTTTTTATTTGATTATATTTCACCAAATGATATAAACTAGTGATGGTTTAGACAAATTAAATTATATAAAGTGCTAACTGAAATTAATGAAAGTTATTTTGATCATTCTCACCAATTTTTTGCATTATTTTAGGGCTTGCATGGAAAATATTTAAATTCTTTAGTCATTTTTAGAGCAAAATGTTCAATTTTTTAAGCATTTACTAAAAATTTAGGCAATAATCGTCAAATGTCTGAAAAAAATTATTAAATCTAGACTGTTAATAGTATTTATTTAATTAATAAGGTAAATTAAAGTTTGCATCTCAATGTTGTAAGGATTAACGTTTTAAATTGTGTTCATCTTGAAAAAGATGAAGGCTACAATAAAGAAATTATCAAAAAATGCCATATTATCAGATATTTGAATTGCTTACTCACTTTGGTCAATACTCATGTATTAGTAATTTTGAGTGTGCTTAGTTGTGCTGTTTTCTCGCAGGACCTTGATATTCTTTTGTGCATGTGATTTCAATGGTCATTTAGCTTTATACCAAGTAAAATTGCAATTGTATTTTAAATTTGCAATGCTAAGTTTTTATTCTTTCAAGTGACATTCAGTAGCAATGATTCGGAGATGAACCCATGTGTTGTGTGTAATATTTTATCCTTTGCATCAATATATTTGCACATGATATTTTAAAGTTAATTAGTTAAAATGTGTATATAAAGCTTTTGCAATAATTAAAATTGTATTTATAACAAAAATTCTCTAAACACCATTGCACAAAGGCACCAATCTTGTGTTTTACTAGCTTTTATAATATTAGTCAGCAAGACCATAATAATGCTATTGCTATGTATAGCTTGTGACCAAAACGTTTACTAATGCTCATTACATGCTACGTGCAGCTATATTGTAATTTGCTCAGCTACATTGCATGGTTGAACTAAAGTACTCAAAATTTGTCTCTTTTCATATATCCATACTTTCATTTCACTCAAATAAAGAAATTTTCATGTGCTGTTTTTGTTGCTTAATTTTGGTAGCTGAATAGTCATTTTTTGATATAACGACAAAACAAATTGTTCTGTTTACACACATTGTCAATCGATTGCCATCCTAAATTCATTATCAAAAAGAAAGAAGAAACCTTTATACTACCCAAACATATTTTTGTTTCAAAATTTTGTTCAATCCTTCACTCCCAATTTGTGACTCCAATTTACCGCCCAAAGAGCTAAAAAACTTTTTAAAACCAAATTTAGATTCCCCATCCTCAAAAACATATATTTTGACACAAAACCAGCTCTCTGCCATAAGTATGGGCCTCAATTAATTTTTGTATCTGCCGTTTAGTGGTGATTTTCGATATCTCATTAACGGACAGTCCGATTTCAAAAAGAAATTATGTAGCTTGTGCCATCCTGTATAGATGATCTGGAAGCATTTTATATAAATTTTCCAACCTAGGGCATTTAGCATTTGTTAAAATCTAATGGAACAACTCGTATTCTAAAATATCAAAGTCATATTTGTCAACTTTTTTAAAATGTGGTTATCGTAGTGGCAAAAATTATTTCCCAGTGATCCAACAAATTGCTGATTCGCTGGTAAAAATGGGAAACTCTTGCAAAAAAGTGGCCATACTGCATTTTACTACCGAATTAGCTTGGTTAATAGGTATTACATTGTAATGCATTTGACTGTGGTAATTTGAATTACATTTACGATGCCTTAGTGCTTGCTCTTGTCTACTACAGTATTGGTTTATATTTATATTGAATTGTTACTTCATTGGGACAAGGAAGGGTTTTATGTGCATACCAGGGATGTGGAAGCGCCTATTTTCCAACCGCTTCCGCTTCCACCACTTTTACCAAAATTTATCATAATATTTTTAGCTAATAATATGAATAAAATGCATTAACGTGTTACTGGTATGTAAATGAAAAGTGAAAACGATTTATTTCATTACTAACACACAGAAAAAGTAAACATGAAGAAAAACAATACTCCGTGCAATAAAAAAAAGTAATATTACAACAAGTAATTTAAAACAGTAAGTGCAATAATAAAGCACAAGAAAACAGCGGCTATAAAAAAAGAAAAATCCAACGAAAATGGTGAGTGTAAAATAAGTGTAAAAAATATAAAATAAGTGTAAAAAAATCTTAATAGAGTAAAAATAAGTGTAAAAAAATAATTTTACTTAATTCTCAACTGCTTAATACGTATTAGGCTATGAGTACGAGCTACTTAAATTTACTTGGTCAAATATCAAGTTTGAATCGTCGTATCTCTATTTATACGCCGAATATGCATGTCATTTATTACATACTTACGTCATCTACTACGAATTCTCACCGCCTTGTAAACACGAGAAAAACAATGAATTGAGTTGCATATCGTTAATCGTAAACAAGTTTAAAGTTTGGACGTAGGAAAATACTTTGAGACGTCACCGAACTCCATAGGTGGTTGCAAGAAAGGCACTTTATTAAATCGACCGAAGTACCGTCAGCTTGGTAGGTTAGTATTTTACAATAAAATTAAATTCAATAATGAAAACAGCGGTTTTGAGAAAGTGAGCGCACTGCGACTATTGTTTTTGTATTTTTTTCGTGATTCACGAACCCAAACAGTACAAACGTACGCTATTGTCCCCAGAGAATTTTCCTATCACCAAATTTAACGCTACACACTCACAATTAAATTACTTACCGCAAAGAATCGTCAAATGGAATACGCGAAAGCATCATCAAAATACTCAGTTTTCTTTCATAATACTTTAATGACAATGAAATTAAATTATTTTAAAAACTATATTAACTAACATTACTTCAAAAAGCTTGATTTTATTTGAGTAATAAAACTTCCCGTTGTGAATCGATAGTAACTTGCGAGATTTGCCAACAGTCGAAAGATTGCAAAATAGTGCGTTGGTAACTTGGTATTCGCTAACTGCCTTTTATAATTTGTAAATGAGAAACCACAAAGCTTTGTTTTCCAAGTGTGAACTGGGATTGTTGCTGAAATTTCGGCAAAATATGGCTTTGCCAGTATTTATAAAGTTTTAAACCAAAGATTTAAAAAGTTATTGCCCCGATTCGCATTTGAGGGCAATGAGTTTAGCAAACAGCGGTGGATTCAAATTTTTGCGAGTTTAAGAGTGGATACTTTCTGCAACAGCTGGCTTCACAAACTCTTGTAATGGTATGTTTCAATTGTTTGTGTTAAAAAAAACATTTAGTGCGAGTATTGTCGAACAACGTAAGTGGAAGCGGAAGCGGTACCCATTTACCGCTTCCAGCTTCCGCTTTCACAAAATTTACCGCTTCCGCTTCCACATCCCTGGTGCATACTGCATATGTCATCTGGCACAAGCAACAGCAGTGAAATATTCGAGTTTTGAGCTTGTTGATGCTAGAAAGTTTGCTTGTAACTTACATGTTTAACTTTTTGCACCGGAATGAGTGTGTGAGTTGCTAAGTATTCTCAGAGACCAAGTGAAACCTGTAGGTTTAAGAAATAAAAAACAAATGTGTTGCTCTGCCCACGCATTAAACGTTTTGAAGTGCTACATAGCATCATGTTTTTTACTTCACAATAGAAATTCTTACTAACAAAATTTTTTTTTCGAATATAATACACAAAAAAACATTAGTATGAATGTTTATTAGAACAGTTTATTAGAATGTTTTTTCAAACAACTTTTAGGAAGAAAAATGTAATCTCAAACCTAAATGCTTTGCAATGAGCTGTTTTGTCTGCATTGGTTTGTAATTAAACTATCAAAGCTGTTTTAGCTTATTCTGTGCTTTCTTCATTATGTCATTTTAGTCTCTATAAATGGTACTACTTTTTTTTTTTTTTTTTTTTCAGTTTTTACTTTGCTATGGCCTCATTAGGTCGTTATCTTTTAATCAAAGTGATAAAAAATGTGGAGGACTTCAGGCGTAATTTCAAAACTATATCAAAAAGGCTTAGTTTTATGCACTGACCGTATGTACATTTTTGTGTGCTTAGACTGTTGACAAATTATGATAGTGATTAGTCAATACCTAAACTATTTTGTCACTAATCGTCACTGACTAAAAGTTGTTTTTTCACAAAAATGTCAATTTTTTAAAGCTATGCTGCTTATCACATTGCCGAAACTTATTTGCTTTTGATTCGACAAATTGCTCATTAGCTGACTAAGATAGACTAAGTGGGAACACTGGGTGAATGTTTACTTGTATCTTGCTGGTTTTGTAATGTTCTGACCCAAACAGCTTTTGTGCAATGTGAAAGCAAAAAAAGTCAATTTTTTTAATCCAAATAAACCAGTTTCTTAAGTTTTTTTGTGACCTTCAAACTTCTACAAGTTAAAGTTTCGGGCAGTATAGTTTTTGATTTAAACTCAAATGGTAGTTATTTTCTGAATCAACAAAATTGGCCCAAAGTGTTGACGTCGTTCCTTACGTTTTGGCAAGTCACCCAAAAACATTATTCTGTAGATCAAGTTGTTACTGTTTTGATCCTACTCTGATGTTTTTGAATTATTTTTATAACATTTTATTTTTTCAAACAGATAGCATATGCTCGTATCGAGGGGGATGTAGTGATTTGCGCTGCTTATTCTCATGAATTGCCTCGATATGGAGTTAAGGTCGGGTTAACTAACTACGCTGCTGCATACTGCACTGGACTGCTTCTTGCAAGAAGGGTAAGTCATGATTGAACCAGCATTTTTCTAGATAGAGTTACTGTGTCTGGATTAACTGTGTAATGTGAACTAATAAGAATGGGTGTTTCAAAGACTGTTGTTTCAGCTATTTGGTTTTTCACAGGGTGTGGGGCGTTAAAAGCTACATTAGCTTAAGTGTTTATGTGAAGTGAATTGTTTTGTTTGATTATATTTTTCCAACTAAATATGATGCATAGTGCATATTAGATAATTCTTTTTCCGTATCAACAAGTATGGTGCATGCGATAGACATTTGATAGTGCGTTTATCGTACTGAGTTTGCCTGACTTGAAAGAAAAACCTTGTGTTTTAGCTTTTGCAAAAATACAAGCTCGATGATATCTATGAAGGCCAGACTGAAGTTGATGGTGAAGAATTTTTAGTAGAAAATATTAAGGGAAAAAGAGGAGCTTTCAGGTGACGTTACATTACTAAAGTGGTTTCAAATAGAGCTAGACTGATATGACTTTTTCTGACTAGTACTGATTTCAATATTTTTGGTATTTTTTGGCCGATACTAATGCAATTACCTTAAACAATTTTCAATTGCCTTAAAAATATGTACCAAACTAATTCAACAGTTTTATTTTGTACACTGTACAGTAATCTAAAAAGCTGAGCTGCTCCTCAAAAAACATCGCTTATCATCATAGCATTCTTCTTAGTGTGCTGAACTGGCAACAGAAGTGAGGGTTGTTCGGTTTTAGCTAGTTACGGATGCAGAGCACATGTGTCGATAAGTGTTTTTGCAGGCTGATGTTTATCGGCAGAAAAAACCGATATGATATTATTTGCCGATTATCGCTTGAGCTCTTGTTTCGAATGCTAAATCCCGATCAAGTTTTGTTTACCGCAGGAAGCCAATTTGTTTGAAGTAGTTGGGTCGATTTTTTGAACCTTTAGCCTCATCTTAAATAATGAATTTGACTAATATCTTGAGAAATCCTACTGGAATCAAGGTTGTAGTTGGTTGCATTAAACTTTGGTTTTAGAGCTCACTTGGATGTTGGTTTGACACGCACCACCACTGGCAACCGTGTCTTCGGAGCCATGAAAGGTGCAGCAGATGGTGGGCTGAAAATTCCCCACTCAGTCAAACGATTTCCTGGTGAGTTGTTGCAAATTGGACGTGCATGGTAAATAATAGTAAACATTACATTAGTTGCAGTTGCTGTGTAAAAAAAAAGCTGAAATTCCACATGATTATTTCGATAACGTAGCAAAAATATAAATTGCATTTGCACGTACTGTTTGTCACACAATTATGCTTCCTTGAGCTTGAAATATATAACATGGTACTGAATCGCTGTTCGGGTGTTTTCTTAATAATGTAACCTGTTATAATTTGCAAAATGAGTGCAGTTTTTAAAAGTCATTGGTGTTGTTGTAATTTTTACAATACTTATTTGTTGTAAAGATACTTTAAAGAGATACTGCTCGAAATCGGTTTTACTGAAGAAATGAGCACTACTTGAGGTAATAAAGAGGTGCCCCGAACCGTTTTCCAGAATTCCCCTTATTTGCCATAATACGATTTAATCCGTTTTATTCTGTTCCATTGGCAACCCTGCATTTCACAATTTTGTGACATCACAAAGGGCATGCTGTAGATTAGTGCTGGCAGCTTTGGTCTACTGGTACCAGTAGCAGTATCCAACTTTTCAGATTTGGTTAGGCTACTTACTGCTATACCAGTTGGTAGGTTATAAAAATTGGATTAGGCCTACAATACTGTATTATTGCCCTAGTTTCTGATTACAGATCTGCGATATGTCTACAGTATATTCTGTTATTTTATTGCTTGTACAATAATAGTGAAAAAGAGTCGGCAAGAATAGGACTGGTAGGCCAAGCTGGTGTTAGGACTACTATTGTAGGCAATTGCGTAATGTCTGGGAGAAATTTCGCAAAATCAGCCCTTTGTGATGTCACAAAATTGCGAAATGCAGGGTTGCCAGTGCTACGGAGTCGAACGGATTAAATCATATTTTCGTGAATAGGGGAAACTTTGGAAAAAGGTTTCGGCATCTCTTATTCTCATGTCTTTAATAAAACCGATTTCGAGAAGTATTTCTTTAAAATCTGTTTAATTACTGTTATGTGTCAGTGACTACGAATCACACAACTACACACTTACATTCCTGAATTGTAGTTATGTATTTATTTGCCGACTTTCTTTGACCAGCATACAACAAGTAGATCCTACTGTCAGTCAAGCTGTCATTTGTTTGCCACAACGATGGAGGCTATACACTTGAGTGCTGAACGTCTAGCATGAAAGTTGTGACTTGTGAATACCAATTTTTTAAAGATTTTGTGGTTTAACTTGGCCTGGAATCGAACCATAATGTACTGTCTTATTAGTGGACGTTTTTTCTACCAGACCATCAATCGTTTGTAATTTTTGTTTGCATTTTTTTGCAACAGGTTATAATCCTGAATCGAAGGAATTCAACGCTGAAGTTCATCGCAAGCACATCTTTGGACTTCATGTTGCCGAGTATATGACAACGTTGGAAGAGGAAGACGATGAAGCCTTCAGAAAACAAGTTAGTGCTGTGCTAAGTTGATGTAGCGGTAACATGTTTGTCTCTGGAGCGGGAGATCTTTGGTTCAAATCTTAGACATCAAATCAGACACGGTGTTGCAATGGCTCACCCTTGTTTCGACGTTTCATGGAAAGGAGCTGTGTTCACTGTTCAGTGTTGCCTATAATAGTGTGCTATTAAAATAAAAAACTTAGGGTGCATATTGGCATCTTTTTTGCTTCTCATAGCGAGGAGTGTTAATGCTTGATCGATCTGTAGTCCATTGGATTGAGCGTGTGCTGCTAAAACGGTAGACTCTGGTTCCATTCCCTGTCGGGTCAAACCTACGACTAAAAATAGGTATTCTTAGCTTTCCTGCTTGACCATCAATAAAAGGGGACAGTATGAAGCTTATACCACGTGCGGTAGATAGGTGGCAGCCAGGGGCGCCTACAAGGGGCACTTGCCCCCCCTGGAAATTAAGATGACAACTATTTTTGATATGTAAATTTTCAAAATATTTCTGAATATACGTATCCAAACCAGGGAAACAATCCTTTGTGGAGCTTTCTACTTTTTGCCTTGGTGCGGAGGAACAGGATCGCGTTTTACGTGATTTATCATACAGCATTTTCTTGTTAAGCTAGCGTAAGCAGCAGCCTAAGATTAAATTGTTTGCTTAAATAGTCAATATCAAATGTTTTGGCATTTGTAATGGAGTCCTTATCGCGATCATAGGCGTAGCCAAGAGGGGGGCCCAGGGGGCCTGCCTACCCAAATTGAAATGTCACCAATGATAAAAATCTGTCAAAAAAGCTTATTGTTTCTTCAGTTTTGGTTTCTTTTAGCATTTTTCGCGTACAACATTACACGCGTAGCACAGTAATTACCAATTATATTGACGACCAGGGGGCCCGCGCCCCCCTCAATTCAGTTTTTGCCAATCAATTTAAATGTATAACCCGGGTGAAATTAAGGGTTTTTGTCCTAAAAGTTGCTACCTCAGGCCCTCATCTAACCTTTTTTTATGAACGTAATGCAATAACCAGGGCCGGGTTTACCATGTATGGCACAGTGCCAGGGGCCCCGCGCTCGCGTGGTAAAACTTCTTTGGTCTTTAGCTATATTTGGCAGGAAGATGTTGCGAAAGTCCTCAAAGTGCCAGGAGCCCCGGGCAATAACATGGTTAGTTATAGGCGTTGCCATCTATTGTACCCCTTTTCAATAAGAACAATTCACCTTGCCAGTTCGACAAAATACTTTTGAAAAATAAATTCGCTCGGGAAATGCTCATTAAACAAGTCATTGAAATATAATTGAGGGGGCCTGGGCTCCTGTCCCTACGTAAACTCCTACAACTGGCTATTTTCATTACAAAACAAAAATCTCTTGGGAAAATCTTCTAGTGGATCCTTATTTACTGCTAAAATATTGTAGGAGGCAATGTACTTCACTTACCCTTGCCTGGGCCAAATCAGTTGCAGAATTTAACCCCAAAATACAAGATTTTAAACATTTTTTGGATTTAAATTGAAAGTAAAAGAAGGATTGAACAAGCTAATTTTTTTAATTAGCTCTCAAATGTTAAAAAATCTAGTTCTTTCAAATGGCTCTAAAAACGTGCGAAATGTGAGCCAAATGGCATTAAAAATAGCTTTTTTTCCAAAAATTGCGCAGCGGCTGGGGGTTCCTCTCTCAGACCCCTGTTTGTAATCGTTTGAGTAACGTGCTACTTTACTCAGCATGTCTCCCAATTCAGACGTTTTCGCTTTTTAACTTTTGGTTTAAGCCATCTCCTTTTACCAAAATCATGCTCAAGTGTCAAACCAGGCCACGGCTTCTGATCTTCCATTCTACGATATCTTTGTCCCACAAAAAGTTCCTCTTTCGAAAATTTCTGATGACGTCATTGCATGTGATTTGTGCTTTGGCCCCCTCCTCCCCCCCCCCTTCCTTTTCAAAAATCCTGGCTACGCCTATGATCAGGATCTAAATACAATGTAGCGTTTAATATTTCAAATTCACGCTGTGCTTGTAAACAGTTATTAAACACTAAAATAATAATCACTCAGCCATTGAATTAATTTTTCTCAATAACCGAAATCAAAACTAAACTTGTAATCAGTAGCTTAGCCAGGGGTCACGCTGTGCCCCCCTGCATTGGCCTGTCGACCAAAATGTACGATAACAAAAATGCTACAATTTTTGCCATTCTGAGGCAGTCTTTTGCAGTGATGTGGCTTCTAAAGTGGTTCAAAGCCACTTTTGAAATATTTGTTACCGGTATTAATTTTTTTTTTTTTTGGAAGGGAAACTCTTAACTTAGTTGTCAAAAATACAGCTTACAAATAAATCGATGAAAGCTTTAAAACATGACTAAAAAATTTGCTGCCAAAATTGATTCATTAATGAAAACTGCTTAACGTAAGCTTCATAAAAAATGAGTGTAAGTGTGGGGGTTAGGATATATCATAATTTCAACTTTTTTGAAATTGAAAATGCTTGGGGTCTCATCAGATCGGATTTAGGCCACAATGAAAAAAAAAATTTTTTTTTTTGATTACTCGTTGTTTTAAGGGTGTCCCGCCCTCCCAAAGTTTGATATTTTTGGACACGAAAAAAATTTTTTGACAAGTGCGATATCTCCTTAAGAAAACGAGATAGAGAGTAATGTTTGGTATCAAAATTTACAGAATGGTCGACTTCCTATCTGTAGTCAATACATTCTAAATGGCTAGCTCCAACAGAAACGAAGTTATTTACGAAAAACTGTTTTAGCACTCAGTAAAGCTAAAGATAAGATAATATCAAGTCAGTACCGACTTGGCATAAAAAGCAAATCAAACTGCAAAACAGTCATATGCAAAAAGAAAAAATGAAACAGTTTTAGAATGAAAACAACAAATGGGACATCTCATTACACGCTGCCCTGCATGTATAATGCTCGAGAGGTCCATTTGGGGATGCTTTTTGGCACCTAAAGGTACGATACGTCGATACAGGGTTTTAAAGCGGCTGCAAATTTTGAGCGTGCAACAAAGTTTTTTACCTCCCGTGGACGATTAGAGAAACAAAAACAACAAAACAAATACAGTAACCAAGGCAAAAAACACATCAACCGGAGCTATACATATGTATGAACGTAGACGAACATCTGTCTGGTTTCTTCGTGACGAATTATCTCGAATCTTTTTGCGATGCAACAAATCTTTCAGCTAGCCTATTTCTCTTTCATTGCAGCGATTATGATTTTCCATAGATTTTCAAAAATCGGCTGAGCCAAACGAGATGCATGGTGCGGTTTTACTGGAAATGGTAAAAAGTTTCTTAGTTTGGCTGGTCTCGTCAAAAGCAAATTTTTAATTGCCACTTCTTTCGGCAGTGAAGTAAGAGATGTCAAAACTTTCTTGGTCATTGGTAGATTTTCAGAGGAGACACTTAAAAGCAATATTAGGTGGCAAAAGCCAGCTCTTTGCATGCTGCAAAAAGTACCGGTTCACTCCTTTACACACGTACGAATTAACTGCTCCAAAAGCTATTAAGAGATTCCTTTGAACGATGTCACAAAAGGACCCTCACATGCATGTGGTTTAAGGTGTGTCGTCAGAAATGAAGGCAACTATACAGAAAAAATATATGACTTTAGCCTTGAGAGTTTTGTCTTTACAGTTGGAAGATCGGAAGAGTAAAACAAAAGCATCCGCAGATAACCGTTTGCCGTAGTCAACCAACGGGAATGATTAACCTTTTCTTGTTTATACCAGAGCAAACTTTTGAGATTGGCTGGTACGTATATCCATAAAAAGTTGACGAGACAAAACCAGTTAGCACATCTGGTCGCTTCGACAGCCAGCATTAGCGCTGTTTCTCATACTTTTTTGTTCAGAAAACCAGCAAAGTTTGTTTTGAAGATGTAGCTTAGCAATGGGGGAAATGCGCACATCTGGAGTTTCCCTTTCAATCAAATTCTCCGGAGAACCACTAGTGGTAGGCTTGATTTTGTTTAAAAGAGCGCCTTCTACCAATGTATTTGGATCTTTGCTTTTACCTTCAACCTCATCAATAACGTGAGATAGATAAGTTTCATTTACGTGACTTTTTACCGTTTCCAGTAAAACCGCGCCGTGCATCTCGTTTGGCTCTGTCAAATTTTGGAAATCTATCGAAAATCATAATCGCTGCAATGAAAGAGAAATAGGCTAGCTGTTTGTCTACATTCATACATATGTATAGCTCCGGTTGATGAGTTTTTTGCCTTGGTTACTGTATTTGTTTTGTTGTTTTTGTTTCTCTAATCGTCCACGGGAGGTAAAAAACTTTGTTGCACGCTCAAAATTTGCAGCCGCTTTAAAACCCTGTATCGACGTATCGTACCTTTAGGTGCCAAAAAGCATCTCCAAATGGACCTCTCGAGCATTATACATGCAGGGCAGCGTGTAATGAGACGTCCCATTTGTTGTTTTCATTCTAAAACTGTTTCATTTTTTCTTTTTGCATATGACTGTTTTGCAGTTTGATTTGCTTTTTATGCCAAGTCGGTACTGACTTGATATTATCTTATCTTTAGCTTTACTGAGTGCTAAAACAGTTTTTCGTAAATAACTTCGTTTCTGTTGGAGCTAGCCATTTAGAATGTATTGACTACAGATAGGAAGTCGACCATTCTGTAAATTTTGATACCAAACATTACTCTCTATCTCGTTTTCTTAAGGAGATATCGCACTTGTCAAAAAAATTTTTTCGTGTCCAAAAATATCAAACTTTGGGAGGGCGGGACACCCTTTTAAAACAACGAGTAATCGAAAAAAAAATTTTTTTTTTCATTGTGGCCTAAATCCGATCTGATGAGACCCCAAGCATTTTCAATTTCTAAAAAGGTAAAATTATGAAACATCCTAGTGGGGGTGCTATTCAGCATTTAATTCGTTTAATTACCAATAAGTTTTCTCACATTTTGTTAGATTAACCAACCAATTCCCCAAAATTATCTTTATTTAGTTTTAGATTAAAATACGAAACGAATTAGGTTAATGTGACTGTGTTCAAATAATAGGATTTCATGATTTAGGTTGGTAATAAAAGGAATTAAAGCATAAAAACAGGTTGAAGCAAAGGGGGCTTCAGCCTCCTCCATAGCCTAGTCACTTAGAAAATTTTACCCAAGAATGCAAGCGTTTAAACAAGTTTTGGACTTGAGACGTGAGTAACATGGGGCTTGAAGGGGCTGAGCTATTTAATTTTTTCAAATTGTATCAAAGTACTTTTTAAATGGCTAATGGCGTTAAAATGGCTATTTTTTCTGGAAATCATAAAATTGCAGTTAGGACTTCGCCCCCAGACCCTGTAACCTGTAGTATGTTTAAGTTGCACCAGTTTGCTCGGCACGCTGCCAAAATGAGGCATTTTTTCAAGCAAAAATATTAATCTTTAGATTCAAGCGCACCCTCACCCTCTTAAACAATATTCTGGTTGCAGTCAGTGGCGCAACCAAAAAGGACTCAGGAGCTTCCACCTTCCCCTTCTTCTTAGCCAAATCATTTGGAAAACTTAACTCAAATATGCGAGCGTTTGGGCATATTTTGAGCTTGATCTGCAAATATACAGAGCTGACAGGGCTACGTAATTTACGTTTTTGAAGTACATACTTAATCTCAGCAACTTAGTTCTTTTCAATGGCCGTAAAAGCGTTCGAAATGTGATCCTAATGACGTTAAAATGGTTATTTTTTCCAAAAAATTGAGAAAATTGCCAAGCGGCTGGGGGCTTTTTGTCCGTAACACACTTGAATTGCATGTTTGTTCAACATGCCGCGTAATTGCAACATTTTTGAACAGGATCATGTTGACTTTTGATTCAAGCCTCTAAGCAAAATTCTGGTTGCAGCTGCGAGGATTTAATTGACCCAGTAGATAATGGATACGTCACTAGCCCATTTGAAAAAATTTCTGCGGGCGCCTCTGGTGGCAGCGTGACTCGAAGACTAAAAGGTCCCTTGGCTGTCTCCCTGCCAGCAGCAACTTGCTCTGATAAATAAAGCTGTAATTACAATTAGTGATGCTAACGTTCATATTCAGTTCGGTCAATACATCAAGAACGGTGTCTCAGCTGATGATATTGAAGATATGTACTCGAAAGCTCACGCTGCGATCAGAGAAGATCCGTCGCCGAAACCGAAGCCTCAGAGAGAAATCAAAACGAAGAGGTAAATTTTCACTTTACGGTTATCATTTTTTGCTTGGCTGTCAGTACCAGAAGACAGCAAATTGTTTTTCGAGTGATTCAATACAGTGCTGCGTCGAGCCCTCTTTCCAAAGTCCTTTAATGCTGCAGCAGATGAGCTTCACCGAATTTAATCCTTTTTTCTCTAGTTTGTTGTTGCCATTTGTGTTGTTCAATGACTAACTTATAGGAAGTTGGTTGAAGTTTTACTTCAATTGCTTGTAACCAGCAATTGCAGTTAACTTTCATACATTTGTTTTAAGTTGGTTTCTGATTGAATGTCTGAAGACAAAGCTCAGTATTTGAAGACTTAGAAGTCGTGGAAAACTCAAATTTGGTGGAGTAGAATTAATTGTCAAATCTTTTATATTCTTGCTGCGTTACGTCCAAGTGTGTAACGAGTTGACGGGTACCATCTCCGCGTCAGTGCGCCGGGGCAACGCAGCTCCTTTCAAAAAATATGTCGCAGCGGCGGCAAACCGTTGGCAACACTGTGCCCGATTTGAATCTCGGACCTTCCGCTCTAGAGACAAACGCGTTACCGTTCGACCAACTAACTGGTGGTTTTTTAAACTTATTAATTTCTGGTGCAGGTGGAACCGATCAAAGCTTTCCTTGGAACAGCGCAAAGCTCGCGTACAAAAGAAGAAAGCAGTATTCCTTCGTCGTCTCAACAAATCGAGACAAGACGATTGAGTCGATTAATCGTCTCATTCTCATTGCGCTGCTATAATAAATGTTAACATAAAAATGCGTGTGATATCTGCCTAAATACTAAGCTAGTAAGAGAATAGGTTAGCATTACGTAAGTAAACGGATTAAAGCCTCAGTGATTTTGTGTTTTGCATTAAGCTGAAAAATACATGCATTGTCAAAACTTAAAATTCAAATTAACCGTTTACATAAATGTAATATTCCAGTCTACCATTAAGCGTGAATTCAATGCTTTACCGTGTTGCCATTGGCTTTTACCACTTCAAGCAAAGCGATATCAAAATCTTTTGGGCCAATTCAACTCAACTTCTGACCAGCAGCCAGTATGTTTGTGTCTTTTTGCACTAGGTATTTTTATAGGGCGCCAAGTGTATGCCAACCTACATTTGCGGTACTTTTCCTTGCATGTTTGTGATTAAATAGTGACAAAAAAAGGTACCCCCAATGTAGGTATACACTTGGTGCAGCAGCTTTGGTATATTTGTTAGTGGGGCGTGACGGAGCCCTCTCAGCTGCCCTTTTGATGCGCTCCATGTTCCCAGCTGCTGAAGCATCCTTAGCTATCAAGTGTTAAACGCCAGAGGTCGAGTCGACGACACAACCTTCAGGGACTCGAAAAAAACCCGAGGTCAGGGACTGACTTCGAGGACAGACCCTGTGTAGACCAAGAACACACTTTTTCTAAATTATGGTCGGCCAGTTTTCCATTATGTTTAAGCGCAAACATAGGCGTCGATTTCGGGAAGGAGGCGGCGCCCCCTCGGGTCTGACACAGCAACATCCTCTTTATGCACCAAGGCTTCTGACCTTCCATTCTCAGGTACTTTTCTCCTATAAAAAGTACTGCTTTTAGAAAATTGATGATCGCGTCATATTACATGTGATTTGCGGATTGCCCTCTCCCCCCCAATCAAAATTCTTGGCTACTTCTGTTATAGAATTCAAAAAATTTTTATATTTGGTTATTTTCCATTTCAACCAATCAAAAAACATTGCTGTCCTCGAGCCGAGGACAGGACATTTTCGAGGACTTGCAGGGTTGAAGGGCTTGAGCTTCGAGGCTAAGGCCGAGGACTTCAAAGTGTGTCCTCGAGGACTCCACCTCTGTTAGACGCACTCGTTGCCTTGAACTTTTAACAGGTTGCGCGCCGTGAGACCATAGACTATTAGTACACTGGAAACTGACAGTTTTGTCTTTTTTTCACGGTTTATTTTTCTAGAATGTGACGATTCGTCCAATGACATTGATTCGTCCAATCAGCGCGACATTTTTCTCGGTTCACTCGCGCTGAGAATATGTCCAATCAAATCAGTCGAATACGCATGACCGCAAAAAAAATTCGAAACAAGAGCAAACTTTTTTTCTTCAATCCTCTTCTTTTTTTCTCTGCACGTCTGTTTCTAGTCTACTAAACAAAAAGCTTATGGTGAAACACACACTATTACAAATTGAAGATGAAATATGACAAAATATTTTGTAGTAAATACATATTGAAATATCTCTGTCCTTGTCACGATTTTGGAACCCCTATTAATCAGTTTCGTTGAACTTCGTATCTATTTGCTGGCTTGCGTTTTTACTACCTCGAGCTTAATTTGTCATTTATGCTTCAGTGACGCGGTTAGCGAAAAAGTTTAGCCGATCGCATCATAATGTGTGTCTCACAGCGGGCAATGTGTTAAAAGTTCAAGGTGACGAGTGCTTTAACAGTTGATAGCTAAGGATGCTTTAGTAGTTGGGAACATGGAGCGCATCAAAGAGCAGCCGAGAGCGCTCCGTCACGATCCACTAATAAATATACAAAAGCTGCTGCGCCCAGTGTATATCTACATTTGCGCTACATATTGTCACTATTTATCAAATAGAAGTCACTATTTATTAAATAGTTACTATTTAATAAATAGTGACTATTTATTAATAAAGAGTGACTATTTAATAAATAGTGACTATTTAATGAATGAATAGTGACTATTTGTTCATAAACATGGAGTCTAATATAAATAAAGAAAAATATAAATTTATTTATAAACATGGAATGTAATATAAACAAACAAAAAAACGCAAATGTAGGTGTATTGTTGTACACCTCGCGCCCCATATATTATAATGAGAGACGTGTTGAACTTTCATTACGTGTTGCGATCAGAATGGTGCATTTCAACCTTGAGCTCATACAAATACGGATTTCTACTTAATACAGTTAGGACCTTGTCCGCAGTTGTTCTTGTGAGCTACAATTTGCTTTGAGAGGAAATATTACAGTATGAATTCGTTCAGTAGACATACGCAGGCAAACTAGTAAATAGGAACAATCAAAACAAATTTTTGTCATTTTAATAAAAAATCCAAAAAGGTCTTGAAATATCGGCTGGGTAGAATAATGCGGTTATCAGAGCTAATTTTTATTGGACTTGCGTGCGAAAGTTGGCCGAATTTGAAAATGTTTAGACGGAAAAGGGTCCTCTTCCCGGATCAATCGTAGTGCTACTAACGGCCAGGCGCGTAGCCAGGAATTTGCAATGGGGGGAGGGGCTGTATCAGAGGTGTAGAACCACACTGAAACGGTTTTCACTTGGAATAGGACCGGTTTTGAGCCCGAAATTAGGTGAAGATTAAAGAAAAGGTCTTCATCCAGGCTGGGATCGACTTTTGTGACCGAATTCTCTTCAAATCCAGGGTTAAAGTAGGCTCGTTCTTATTGACAATGCCAATTGGGGACTATTATTGTTCTTAGTGCAAAAGTTGGTCTCAAAAGTGCTAAAAACGAGGTATTTTGCCTACTCTGTATGTCAATGGGGAGTGCTATAGCTTCCCCCCCCCCCGCCGCCCCCTCCTGGCTACGCTACTGCTAACGGCTTGCCACGGCGGTGGTAGTTTTTCAGAAGGATCTGTATTGCCCAGGCGCAATAATGCAGAATGGTCTCTGCCAACCGACTATGCTACAAGTTCAGCGCAAAACTTTAAAAACGTTTAAAAAAGGTCGTCACGTAAAAAATGAACGCCGTAAAACCCATTAATTGGCTATTGACCAAGCTCGTTCATGATGATTCGAAAACAACGACCAAAAGGTACCACAACAAAAATATGCTCGTAAACTGTGGATAGCGAAATGTTGTCATGCTAGTTTCTTTAAAATTTCGTTTGAAACATCAGTCTTGTGATTCATGTCCGCTAGTATAAACCAAAGTACGTTTTTTGTTCGTAGAACTTTTCGGTTTGCTTTGCCTTCTTGAAGCAGGGTTGTCAAATATCTCGTTCACCGATAGTTGAATTTCGAAGTCTCGCTTTTCTCTCGTTCGAACGTACCGAGCTTTTCTAGCTTGTTCAAAAGCAAGATGAAATTCTGGCATTCGATGCGCCATGCGCATTCTACAAAAATATTATCAAATAAATTAAAAATTAAAAGAACTACTACAAATAACGGGTCAAAAACATACCACCAGAAAAAGTAATAAGCTTAATTATAATTTGCAAAAACTTTCCAGATCTCTAAGACTCAAAAAATAAGCTTAAAGGCGGTGAATCATCCAGCCAACACCAGTGGTTTACAATAGCTAAAATTAAAATATAATTTTTGATATTTTTTGTTCTAATTTTGGGGCTGCGGTTGCAAAGACATTCAGCAAATGAAGAACAAAACTCAGAGTTTCCAAAAACTTTTTTGGGGGATATCTTTTTGTAGTTGTTGAATATTTTTGCAACTACAGCCCTAAAACGAAAACAGAAATTAGTAAAATTTTATGTCAATTTTAGCAAGAGTAAACCACCGGAATTGGCAGTATAATTCACCGCCTTTAAAAAAAATGGGAAATTGTGGTATCGGGGTCCTGTTCCCGAAACGAGAGCTTAGTGTGTTGAGGGTCTTTACTCTTAACTTACAAAATATTTGCTTGCTAATGCAAGTTTAGATGCAAAATTTGGGCACCAACAACTGCTTGTGCTTTGGTTTGCTCAACTTATTTTTAACAAATTTATTTTTGTAATTACTCTCTTCATTGCGATCAGTGGTCGAGTGGATAGAGCGTCTGCTACAGAAAGAAAAGATTCGGTATCGATTCCCGGTCAGGTCAAACCAAAACCTACAAACATTGGTATTCATAACTTCCCTGCTTAAGGTTCAGTAAGAGAGTAATGCACGATGTGAAGCCTCCATTGTACGTGGTAGACCGTTGGGCAACTGGGCATATGGCAGCTTGATTCGAAGACCCAAAGGTCCGTTCGCTGCTTCCTGGCCAAGGCACTTTGGTGAATAAAGATTAGTAGATTACAATTCATCAAAAGTCATTACTTAAGAGAACTCACCGGCCATCAGGAGCGTAAAGATCAGCATCAAAAAACAATTCGCTGCTGGGACGCTTCAAATTCAAGGTTTCTGATTTGTTCTGTACGTAAAAAAATGATATTTTACAGTTCTGAGAGTTGTCGATGAAAACTAACAGTTTGAAACAGCGTTGTCCAACTCTGTGAACTTTAAAAAATAATGATTTGACCTGCCCGGTCTTTAAATCCCAGTATTAGAAGCCAGCTTGCTGAATGCTTCTAATATGATCATTAATTTAGTTCCGAAACAAGAACAGCTCTACTTCCACAAGCTATTCGTTTCTAATACTGCTGCAAAAAATTACCAACATCCCAAAACTGCAATACTTTGGCTGTAATTTTATTTTATTTTGTTATACTTACCGCTGTTTCTTTAAAGTTAGATTTTGCTGAAGTTAGTTTCTTGGTTTGGTTATCCCTGACCTTTTCCGGTTTGGGCTCAAAGCCATCCTGCTGTATAGGAGGTAAAATCACAGACTTGTTGCTGGTGGAGGAAGAAGAACTCGAGGTAGGAGGTCTACTTGTTTGAATTTCCAACATCTTGATGTCGTTTTCTATTCCGTTTGTTGTGATGCTTTTTTGTTCATCAAAGTCATCAGTTTCACCGGTTTCAAAGATCCCACGCTGATATCCAAAATCCACGGAATATTCTAGAACATATAAAGACGTTGTATTTACTGTACTTATGTACATGGCCAACAGGGGTGCCGAAACCCTGAGGGATATATCCCCTCCAATAACTTGACTGCATCCTCCCCAATAATTTGATTATGGTCTGCATTTGAGCGCTGGATGATCTTTGGACTTTATTTTTTGGTCTTCACTTGATTTCGGGGACAAAAACTTTTAAGTTCCGGTGAAGACCTTTTATTTTTTTATTTTTTGGTCTTCACTTGATTTGCTCACTTGAAAATGTAGTGGTCGAGCGTCATCACCCCAATGTTGAAAATAAGGCAAAATTGGGGTAAAATTGCAAATTAGTCCCCCCAATACTTAATATAATTCGGCACCACTGATGGCCTATAACACTTAGATTTCAAAATATGATATAAAACACATAAAAAACATGCGAGAGATTCACAAAATCTAACGAGGCCAAATTAGAAAATATTTGGTTTCATCTTGATATTTTCCCTTTTTCTAAGCCAATACTATGCTGTAGTTGTGAACAAAAGCTGTATCTTCAATAGCACTAAAACATAAGCACATTAAAATGTTCCTTCTAAACTCTACTGCACGATTTCCGCTTACAAAAGCCCACATTTTACTTCATTTTTTAAATCCTGATTCGGAAGTTTGTTTTAAGTAATCAGCCATAATAACAAACAAGCTATATTTTTCGTGACATGAACCTCGTTTTCTTGAAGAATTCTTCCCCATCCATAAGTCAAGCTTATCTTGGACGGATTTATTTTGTTCTTGTTGATGTTCAAGTTTTCGACCGTTATTTTCTTCGTGCATAAGCTCATCTATTTTCTTGCAGTAATCGCTGGAACAACGCATAACGTTTCGTACTGCATTCGCACTTTTTACAGCTTTTAGCCCGCAGGAGAAAAATTCTCTCTGAGTTTGATTAAACTTTTTTTATAAAAACAATTTTATAAGAACACGAGCCTCATGTTTTCTCCAAATTGAAGAACAAATTAAGAACAAGGCCAGCCTCAACAACAAAAATATATTAAGAACAACTGAAAAAGAATAAATTTCTAATCAAAAAAAAAAGAAACTAAACTCTGTACTGATTCAAAACGATGAAAATTGAATGATTTTCTGGCATTTATGAACAAAATTGCAACAATTCTGAGTCTAGAGTGCCGTTGCACACAGTGCACTGTGCAGGCAACTAAAAAGTTTTTTGGTTCTTCTTGAAATGAAAATACTCGCTTTCGCAATTTTACGATGCTGCAAAAACAGCAAAAAAAGGCGTTAGCTCAAGCAAACTGAGCATTAGGAAAAAAAAGTTTTACAAACATGGTTGCCATAATTAACATCGATGCACTCAAAATTTAAAAACAAATTAAGAACAAATGAGGCTAAAATTGGCAAAAAATTAACAATAGCCAGCCTCAACTCAAATTTTACTGCTTCTTATAAAAAAATGCACTCGATGTTATAATAAAACTTCTTTGTTTATTTGTTAGTTTCTCCCGTACTGTGACATCTAGAGGGGCTGTGTGAAACGTTATCGCACAAATTTTTTGAAGGGTTTTAATTTGCAGAAAACTACTCGTTGCAAAAATACTCGATTTAGTTGTATGGTAAACTCAGTTTTTGGAAAGAAGCAAGCTTCGAAGTTTGTACCTGAGGGACTGACTGTCACCAAGAGTACTCAATAATAACTTCGCGAAAACTCGTTGAATAAGACTTACTCTAATGATTTTTCCAGTTCCCGCGTTGATTTTTTAATTATCTTTTTTGATCCTGGCGTACTTAAATATCCAAAGAAGTTCTTTCCATAATCTGAAAAGATCAATAAACTTTTACAACTGCTTTTTTTATATATTTTTTTTTAATTTTACTACCACAATATCAACAGAATGACATTCAATCAGAAAATACTACAGATTAGACAACCTTAATAAAAGTTTTAAAAATGTTCTAAAAGTAACTGCGCAGAATTCAAAACAATAACGCACCCAAAACTAATCGACCTGTCATAACATAAACTAACTGGTCTATACTGAAAAATTGCCAAGGCAAGAACGTAATTGTTTAGTAACACAGTACAGCAAAAGTTTGTATAGCCGCTCATCCTATGAAATTTGACTTATTCTCCATGCTCCATTTTTATAAAATCGTAAAAAAAGTAAGCTTTTCTACAGTTTATTTATCATCGTCATATTTTGAAGCTTTATCTTTTAAATCAACATGGTATTATCGCGACAAATCGCAAAATTTTAGTATTTTTAGCTACCGGATGACCGTCGCCGAGACAACAAGTTTTTTTCGTCGTACATCGAATAAAATTCCTCCGATGAGCGCGAGGTAAGACCTGTTGACAAAAAATTTTTGTCACAATCACAAAAATGAATGTAAAGCTTAGATTATAATAGAGTGACTTATTTTGCCCTACCCTTAAATGGGAATTTTTAAGCAGCTCGAGTTTTAGTAATCTGAAATTTAAAGACTTCATAGCATCAAAATTAATGAGATTTTGTTAAAAAATGGCGTTTTTTGCCAAAAATTGAGGATCTTTAAATCACTTTGCTGGGAGCCCTAGAAAACTTCTTAGGATAGAATTATATGTAAATCTTCCATGCTGTCGCGAAGCACTCAGACATCAATGTCACGTTTTGGTTCTTGATAGCGCAGTTACATTGTCAACAGAATCCATGATATCTCACAGCATTAAAACTTAAGCCCCGATTTCAATGCATTCTATTAACCGATTAGTGGTCGAGTGGATAGAGCGTCTGCTACTGAAGCGGTAGACACGGGTTCGATTCCCGGTCGAGTCAAACCAAAGACTATAAAAATTGGTGTTCACAGCTTCCCTGCTTGACGTTCAGCAATTAAAGGGATAGTGTGAAGCCTCCATCGTGTGTTAGACAGATGGGCAGGTGGCAGCTTGAGTCGAAGACCGAAAGGTCCTTTCGCTGTCTCCTGGCCAAGGCAACTTGGTGAATAAATTGTAAAAAAAAAAAAAAAAAAAAAAAAAAAACCTATTTTACACGGGGTATTTTTGCCCTCCTCGGCTTTTTCGAGATAAACCTTTTCAGAAAAAAGATTTTTATATCAAATCAATTTGAATTCGAGTCAAATTTCATCACAAACAACTCCTGAAAATTTGAAGTTGCTAAAGTAACGGGAAGGTTTCCAATTTTAGGCTTACCGAAGTCACTTTCCGAAATCCGAGCATTTTTTGGCCAAAATCTAACTAAAATGACGTCATAAGGCGCTTTTGTGACGTAACTACTTTGACTTGGGCATTTTATGATTCAGCAGTAAAAAACAAACTTATGTACAAAATTTGAACCGCCTTTAACGTCATTGCAAAAATGACTATGTTTTGGAAATATGGCCGTGACGTCAACTCAAAACCAATTTCGGTGACCACCAACCCGCGTGACAAATTTTGTGCTCCCATGACTTTTGGATTAGAAGTTAGATAGGAGTGGGGGCATTTCTACCCCCCATCCATGTAAAATGTGTCAGTCAAATACCCCATGAAAAATAAGGTAGTATGTCAGTCGCTTTACTATAGATACCAGCATCAAAATTATATTAATAGTTAACGTTTTATCGCAGGCAGCGTGGTCTCAACGATAAAGGCGTCGTTTGTGCGACAACCCTGAGCAAATGGTCTGGGTTCAATACGAACCTTGCCACGTTGTTGCGTCCTTGGATAAGAGATTTTACAATGATTCTCTCTGTTTGGTGGCTTCGAACAAGGAGCAAATTCAATGAACTAGAATTTTAAAAAATCCACAGAAAGATTGAATACCGGAAACTTCTAAGCACTAAGCAGGTTCGGATTTTCTCATCACAAACAATAATCGTAATGAAAAATTAGCGGATCGTCCAGCAGCAGTTGGCATCTGATTTTGTCTGGTGACAGAAGTACAAAATAGAATACAATACAACAATTTTACCATCGCTTGCTCTTCTTTTTGACATTCTGGATTCAAATTTTAAAGTGTGAAGCTCTTTCTGAAGAGTTATTTGTTCTCGTTTTAGCGAAGAAAGTTGAAATCTGAAATATTACGGAGTTTTGTAATCACGGTAGACAAACTCCAGGCTTACCATACGTCTCGCTTTAGACGGGACAGTCCCGTTTTTTAGGCCTTGGTCTCCTTCGGTAACCATTACGTCCAGCATAACGATAATGAGATTGTCTTCGACACCAAACCCGCGGAAATTTGTGCATTCCCGAAGTGAAGATCTTTTTTTGTTTTTTGGTCTTCTCCTCAAAACCCGCGGTATATAAAGTTTTGTAATTAACGAGTCTGATCGAACCCACGGAAATTTTTGGGTTCCCGAAGTGAAGACTTTTTCTTTCTTTTTTTTTTTTTTTGGTCCTCACCTCACATTCCACAAATTGTTTTGACAAAAATTGTGGTTTTCTACGGCTGACCCGTTTTGTCTCAAAAGTATGGTAAGCCTAAGTAACTCGAGTTTTTATTTTAAAAAGTTTGCTACCGAATCGTACAGGCCGAAAGACTGGACGACAAAGGATCAGAAATTCAGAACATAGTGTAATTTACTTTTCTGCTTGTCATTCTATGGCTCAAAAAAAGAAAAAAGAAGAAAAAGCGTACATAGAAAACAATAAAATACGCCAAAAAGGAACAAGTTGTGAAAAAATACAAACTGTGAAAATTCCAGCGCAAAAAATATAGTACTGTACAAGAAGGTATTTTGAATTTAAAGTTTTGTGAAAGATTATCAGCAAGAACAACTATTGGAAACACGATTGTTGTTTGGACCTTGCCTAAATTTAAAGAGAAAAAAAAACAAAACAAACAAACAAAAAAAAACTTAATTTATACGACGTTACGGTTGTTTTTGATATTAAGTTCTTATGCTACAAATTTTGAATAAAAAAAAGATATATAAGGTTTAGTTAATGCAGTACAAAGATCTCATTTAAAGAATGACGATCCATATCATGCTCAGTAATTTTAAACCTTGTCCTTTCCATTAAAACAATTTTAACACAACTTGAAGTTATATATAGATTGGAAGTTGCTATAGATACTAATCTAATCGAGCCGATAAAGTATCTTTCCACATACAAGATATTTTCGGTTATTTTTTGCTGGAGTGACTGTAATAGTTCTTACCTCCACATTAAACATGGAATTGAATAAAATGAAAAGCTAATATTTGCTAACACGATGTAAACGTCCGTCGACAAGCCTGCAGGCAAATACTATCCGTAATTTCGAAAACAAAATTTCAGCATAAGCTATAACCTGTAATGTTTCGTATTTAGAGCATTGAGACCGCAATTCTTTTAGGATTTTGATTTGGAAGCAATTTTTGATGAATGAGATTATTGCTTGATGTGCTTCTTTGATGTGCCTATTGCCTATAAACCTAAGTTATACTTATTTTTTCAACATTTTGTCCGTGAAAAACTTTATCATATTAAACAAACTCCGACCTCATTTCATCTTCCAAGCCTCCAGCTTTCTTCAATTCTTGCTGCAGTTTCAGTTCAGCTCTTCTCGAAGACCTCCGCGCCGCATCGCTCCTCTTTGTGATGTCAAGATCGAGCAGAGCCATTTGGAATTTCAACACGTCAAGAAAATTCTACCTAATATTTTTGATAAGCGCCAAAATAATGTAATCAATACATACTATTATTGTGCAAAGCTAGATTCTCAACTGAAACAATCATTGCAGAGGGCATGTGGGATTATTTGTTGCTTTTTTCTTGCATATTTATCTTCCTGTGGGTAAATAGCGCTAGACGCCAACTATTGGATGATCCGCACACTTTTTATTGCTAGAGGTAGTTCGTGAGTGAAAGAATCCGCACCTGCTTAGGAGTTGCCAGTGATTCAAATTTCAATATTTCTATGGATATCTTTGAATTCTTGTCCACGGAATTTGCTGCTTGTTCTTAGCCACCAAGCATAGATAATCACCGTAAAGCGTTTTATGCAACAATAGACGCAACAATGTGACCAAGGTGCGGGTTGAACTCAGATCATGCGATCAGTGTCGTCCTAAAAACGACGACTTTACCATCTCGTCCATGCTGCCGACCAACTTTTGATGCAAGATTATTGCTTGATTAGTTGTACTAAAATTGTGAATGTGGGAGGCAATATAATAAATTATGTTAAAATTTATTGCTATAAAGTCATTTAGATACAATAATAATAAATTATAGGATTCGTGTTAATAAGTTACTTTGTTCAACTACGCACATGTGGCAATGACCTTTTGTTAATAATAAGCTGTAAATCTTTGATGACGTCATCACTAAAGGCATTGAAAGAAGCGGTGCTTGGCAAATTAGCAGTTGAAATTGGAAGAAAGTTCTGTCTCATTCAGAATCCGATTTTTACACAGTCCCGTCAGTCAGTCTGGATTTTTAAAGAAACTCTCGGGCCATCTGTTTGGCTTTCTATTTAGCTTTTTCTCATTACATGGTTGCCAAATGACTTTCCAGGTTTTTGTAAATTATAGGGCTTCATGGGCGGTATTATACAAAGTTTTGTAAGAGCAGCTACGAACAATACTGTACGTTAGCCGTAAAGTGACTACCCAAATTCGTGCACTAGGGCTCGTAGCCAGAAATTTGCAATGGGGGGGGGGGGGGCTGGTGACCAGAATAAAAAGGATTTGAAACGATTTTTCCATCGAAATTCAGATGAAGACCAAAAAAGAAAAGGTCCTCACCTAAAATTGGAGCCTTTTTTTCTGTCCGAATCCAGGTGTAGACCAAAAACACCTAAAATCGTCACGGTTTTAATGTCCTAATTCAGCGATAGACCAAATAGAAAGAAAAAAATATTCGTAACCTAAACTTGACAGGGGGCTATTTTCCATTCCAGTGCAGAAATCAGGCTCAAAAGTGCTAAACACGTGATATTTTTCATATTCTGCATGCCAATGAGGGGCCATAAGCCCCCTGGCTACGCTACTGTGTGCTCTGTAGTGTGCCCCCAACAGATAGTTGGGGTCTTGGCGAGCCAGTTAGCGTAACTGTTATAAGCCTATACGGCAGGGTTGTGACACTTGTTCGATTGAGGGCCAATTTGAAACCAGCGATTGCGTACGGGCCAATCAAGCCCACAAATATGTTCGTCAAGCACAGGAATTACGCGGATAAAATTAGGCCTTCAACTGCTAATGACCGAGAATACTCGGTGAGAGCTACAACTTTGCCACGTCCGTATATTTTCGTTGACAATTGCTGGCGATAACTTTGGTGGTACATTCTCGACGCGGGCCGAATTAAATTTTTTCGCTAGTCGTAATTTGAGCAACCCTGGTATGTACGAAATATTCCTTCAGTCGCAATTTTTTGATTTATAGGAGACGAATAAGTTTTATACATTGATAGATGGCGTTACAACTTGCAACCAGGGTTGAATTTACCATACACAGTGCTAAGAGTCCCGCGCTTGGATGGTAATTGGAAACCCAACGAAGACCTATTTTTGGTCGTCACCTACAGCACGTTTGGCAGGAAAGCGCAATGAAAATCTGGCAAAGACCTTTCGGCTTTGCAGGTTTTATCTTTCCCGAATCAAAATTGTCAGAGGCCCCGCGCAATCTAAATTGCCCTGATTGCATCTAAGCACTGCTCGACATTCCATAATAATCACAAAATAAATTTTTGAATTTCTCAAAATTTAGTGTAAGAAATGACATTTGAAAAAACTGTTTTACAACCACTTTGCAACTAAGAACCAATATTATTTAGGTAGGATAAATAAATGAAGTCATTCACGATTCACGCGGATCAAAAAATTCTTATTCAAAGATACTTTGCTAAATACAGCGCTGCAGACTTAATTACCGATATTTTTGCGACTTCTTTCAAAACCGTGTTAGTACAAGAACTGCCCGAAATATAAAAGCTTTCGACATTTTTATAAGCTGACACTTTCACCTTTGAAAAAATACCTTATTTTCATCACTAACTTGAAATTTGTAGTATAAAAAGTGCGATTTCTGGTTTACGGCCAAGTTTAAGCTTGTCTTGTTGAAACAAACGAACTCGAATTTACTCATCGTGAAAGCTAATTCATGTCGTAGGCGCCGCTGGTTGTCTGTTTACGTCACTGCTCTGCAAATATTTCCATTACTGTTTTAGTTTGTGGATTTCCAAAGCCTCATTATCTCATGGCGCTGCGCACAGTACGCGTCATAACATTAAAAGGATTCCATTCAAGTTGATTCTGTCTCTGTTCTGCGGAGTTTTGACTGTTCATATTTCTCAAGATGCTGATGAGTCACCAATTTTTTACCCCATTAATTTGTTCAAAAAACAAGACCGTTGTTAGAATTACAAGCCCGGGGTACAGCACAAAGTGCGAGGACAGTTTCTCCAAAACTGAACAGCTGCTTATTTATTTCTAAGTGAGAATGAAGACAAAAAAAAGTCAGCTCTTCCAATTGACTCTGACCGGGGCTTCGTACCTCAAAACTCGTACGCACTTGCTCGAAATCAATACTTGAACCGTGCGGGCTTCCAAAAGTTTTCGAGCCTAGGTAGTTTTTACTCCTTCTCAACGGCCCTATACACGTTGGTAATTTAGTCAAAATCATACGAATGAAAAGGATAGCACACATTCTGTTTTATTTTGTTGGTTTACAGAACCTTTAAAAGTAACTTAAGTCTTCGATCTACAAAATGGGAAGGTCACTAGGGCTTGGTATCCCTTACGAATTCTCAAAACCGTACACTCTTTGAATAATGATTTCAGGAAATTTTAGCCTTTCACATGAGGGTTGCGAATCCCAGAAAAATTTCATGAGGCAGCACCGCTGCTCTCCACATTTTTAATCCCAAAAATATCGAGTAGTTTTACAAACTGTTTGCTTTGAACGATAAGGGACTATAAGTTACCAATTGCAATGATTCATTAGCTTTACTCAGATGTTACTTTAAAATTAAAAACATGCCCCCAATTAACCTCTTCATAAACGAAGTATACCTTAACTTGATGTTACAACAGGCTACTGTATCTCTTTTCAATGCATCATCATTCAGATTTGGGTGAACAGAGCATTTCGATTCCAGTAGCCTACTGCTGCGGCCATCTTTCCGTTAAACTGATTGGAATAAAACAAATCACAATGGTTACAATCGAAAAATGTTTAATTTATGAAAATAACTATATGGAGCAAAACAAAAAAGCAAAAAATATATGGGGTCATGTGACCTGTCAGAAAATCTACACACTGAAATCAGAGCCGGAAAGTCGACGTTTACTGTTAAATCGGAATTCGAGATCAAATTCTCGGCTATATTCAAGAGTCAAAAATCGGTACTTTTAAACATACCGTTTAGACGTAGTCGACGATTGTAAAAATAGTACAAACTTAAATAGTCTATTATGATGAGTGAAGTTTGAATGCAACCGATTCAAAAAAGTGCGGCCAGAGCGAAAATCATGACATAACACAGTACACGTCAAACTTAAATAAGTACGTGGAATTTTAGTTGAAAAATCCAAGAGAACCAGCAAAATTTCAAATAAAGTCGAAGAACCGTCTTCACAGCTGTAATTCAAATTATAACTCCAGTAAATACGCGTTTCAACACTTTCCTTTCTAGTACGAAGAATTCCACAAAATTGCCAATGCAAATACACACAAGTAGACCAAACCTACTAAAAGCCCACTCGAAACAAACGCAAAAACATTCCGCTTGAACTTAAATGTCCAAGAATTTACAGCGTTTAGTGTTTGTCTTAAAAAAACGAAACTGGTTTCAAAGAAATTCTAAAAAAAATTAGAAACTAAGTCCAACTATGAATCTTAGTTCAGTCAAACCAAAAACCTAAAAATGGTATCTGTAGAAGCCCTTGCTTAACACTTGGCAGTTACAAGTAACTCGGTGGAGGAAACAAACTGTTAAAAAATATTACGTCTGCTTGCACGCTAACAAATAGAATGAAGCAACTGCTATATATATGTTTTTTTGAAATTTTTTTTTCAATAAGAGCTGCAATTTTCAAAAATTCAACAATTGATTCAAAGTGGTCTTTCCCATAAATACTTTTTGGCAACCCCGATTTTGGCACTTCCGGCCAAATAAGCAATTAGAAAGCCATGTGTTTTAGCTTAAGTTCTCACTCGGTCTGGTATCGTACTGGAGTCAGGGCTACTAACTTGCTTGCAGTTGAGGCCGGAAGATCTAAATAAGGTTTGTTCAGAAATTTTCATGGGCAGATCTTTTTGGATCATTAGTTGAACATTTTGGAAAACGCAGCACAAAATTGAAAAGAAAAATTTATTTTATGATTTTGGCTCTTTCTGAACAGCAGATATTTGCTGGAATCTTCATATCAAACAGCTCAGTTATGGCGCTACAAATCCACAACAGCGGTTTGAAATGAGCAAAACTTTTTGAAACGCGCAAACAGCGCTCAAAACGCAGAAAGTTAAGCTTGGTTTAGCCAAAGGCTAAGGCTGAAGCCAAACCCAGTAAACTTTTAAAATAATGCAAAACTAATGCGTCACATAAAGTATACCACTAGTCAAAAAGCGGCAAGACACCATAAAAGCACTTCATTTCAAGTCCTATTTCGAGTTTTTTCGAGCTAGACGATAAATTATTTCAAAAATATCAAAGACAGTCGTAAATAAAAAAAATTGATATGAACAAACTACTTCTTGATACTTCAAAACGAAAGCAAAACCCGGCCAGATAAAACAATGCAATCGAAGGCTACAACACTAGCCCAGTCCTACCTTGATCATTAAGGCCTATTCACTTAGAACACGGTAGCCTCGCTAAAGTGCAAAAAGCGCGAGCTGTTCTTCCTTGGCAACGCTATGTAAAACAGTTTTCCTTCAATTTTGACGCTTCGGGCACAACATGAAAGCGTTTTTGGGGTCCTTTTCACTTTAATGTTTGGATTTTTTTTCCACTTTAATTTCACTAAAGCCTTTTGTACGATTAGCCCATTTCTAAATTACGTAGACTGAGCGGTACAAGCTTTAACCGTTTATTAAATAGTGTTGCTTTTTCAACTCCGGGTTTAAAAACATCTATACAAGATTAGAAAGGGAGATGTCGCAAATATGCTGTCCGACCTAAAACGTCATGCATTTAATTACTAGTCAAAAAATAAAGGTAACAGCGTTCATTTAGTAGTTTCGGTAAAAATTCGTAGAAACGATCAAATATAGCAAACACGCATGTTTTGAATACAACTAGTTGTTCTTGAATTAATGCTGTATATTTTTCACACGACCACAGCTAAACAATAACATAGAATATCGAACAATCCTCAGAGCCGTGCAAAGTCACTTTAACGAAATAATTCTACAATTACACACAGTACAAGCAATCAACAAGCATGGGAAAGTATTTTCTTCAACTGGCAAGTAGTCGCGCGGTAACGGGTTCGTCTCTGAAGCGGGTGGTCTGAGATTCAAATCTCGGGCCGATCAAATCGGACAGTGTTGCCAACGGCTCGCCACCGCTGCAACATTTCTTTGAAAAGAGCTGTACTGCCAGGTCGCAGTGAGGCGGAGATGAGCCCTGCAAACCCGTTACACGCTTCGGCGTAGTAGCATTTTGAAGTAAGTTTTTCGAAAAGCATATCTCAAAAATAGACAAATTATGTAACTTTTAAGTAAAGTTTATTGGTTTATACAATAACCTACTAAAGGAGTAACGGGCTGTCTTTACAGCTACCATTATTCAATACCGGAAGCACTTAAACGAATTCTTGAATCTCAATCAAATCATTTAATCAAATCGTCCAAAATAAAACCGCAACCGTTGTTACCTCGAGGGTGGAGGATAAATATGGATCAATCAATCATGGACTCTTTATCAGTAGACTGGAAACTGACAGTTTCGTTTTTTTTTTTACGGTTTATTTTTCTAGAATATGCGGATTCGTCCCATCAGCGCGACTCTTTTTTCTTCTCGGTTCACTCGCACTAAGAATATGTCCAATCAAATCAGTCGAATACGCGTGACCGCAAAGAACTTCGCAACAAGAGCAATCTTTTTTCAATGCTTTTCTCTTTTTCTCCGCGCGCCTGTTTCTAGTCTACTAAATAAAGAGTCTATGATTAAATCAATTCTGGGTTGAAGTCAATACAGTACCAATTGGTGCATTCAACAAACCGTGAAAACCAAGATTGTCCAGCATAAAATTTTTCTCCAGTCATCCAAACATCTATTTGAGTTTTACAAAACGCCAAAAGAAATCTACGTCAAACTTACCCATAAAAATTTTTTTGCATGGATAATGGATATCATCAAACCATGAAACTATAAATCTATTTTCATCTTTTCGGAACACATAAGCTATCCAGAAAGGCCTTGCAAAAAAGAGCAAGTGTATCATCAAGTGCCCCTCGAAGATCAAAAATAATATCAAAAAATGGTAGAGCTAAGATTTGTATTCAGTCAGAAACATATGACATCGAACTCAGCAGATGCAACTGTAGACGTCAAAGCAACATGTTTACTTCAATTCAACTTGGACATACAGTTTAGGTTGTTTTACGACCAGACGACAGCTAATGAAGCAAAGAGGGACTTTCCGATCCTAAGGCTTCGCTGTCACCATTTGCAAATTTACAGCAAAAAGATGAATACTAGAGTGAAAAAACCATAATGGCAACAAACACATCAGATGTTTTTTCATACAAACGCTTTGCATAAACGAATATATTACAAAGATGAGAGAGAAAAAAGATCAATAAATACATTAAAACGAAACTTGTAATACAGTATATGCTTACACCTATCCGAAGAAAAAAAATACCAGCGAAAACAGCAAAGCAAACGCATTTCGAAATGAAACAGTTTTTAAAAACTAGGTTGGACTCTACGAAGTCTGTACATCCAGGAAAATGCCAAATGGTTTGCTAAGATTCTAGGTCTAGGGACTCTTGCTCCCAATAACCGTAGCTGCAACACTAGCCAAACTTTGCTTTCCAGGATAGAACAATTGTGCGGGGCTACTCAGCGGGACTTAAGCACTCTGTAACAGTGGTGGTAGAGCTATAAACGTAAACCACTTCCAAGGGATGGGGGCGCGAAAGAATCCCGTGGAGACCCAACAGTTGGGCCTTTTTAACAGTGGTGTGGTGCCCAACTGACCAGTCCCGGGTGACTTGGAAATGGCCACAACCCAGGACTTAAATATAAACTGATGGATGGAAGAACGCTTCCGCAGCCGTAACCGGTAGTATCCTGAAATGAAAACGCTCCAGCTGGGCAAAAAACAAAACTATTCACGCTTATAAAAATTAAAAAAAGGTCTCAAAGACAGAATTGACCGTGTTTTTGCCCAACTCTGGGTACCAGGATAGAAGATCTTCGTGTCCGAATCAACCAGGACGTATTTTTCTGTAGGGGACACACCCCTCATGTTCCCCCACAATTTAAAAGCTGGATATGGCCATTTCTATCCAGGTCCGCCAGCCCGTCGCAGAGGTTTATGACGTCACGTTCTGTTGCACCACGCTCACGCCCTCAGGGAAACGCCAGATTACAACCATTAAAACCAACCAATCACGCGGCGCAACTATTCAAAAATTGTTGGTAAATTAAGCTTGAGTGAATGTTTTGTTGTAAGCGCTTGCTAAGACCAATATATCGGATACTTACAATATAGCGATATTTTTAGCCGTTCCATTTTGGTTGTTCGGTAATCAACGCTTTAAAAACCTATTTTAAACAGCGCTATGAGCTATTTCATCACAGAAAAATGAAGAACGGTTAAATGAAACTCTAGCGGACGTTTGGTGGCATTGCAGAATACGAGACTTTTGCATGTGCTATTGTTGTTCTTCCATTTCCGATAAATATTTTTGAACTCTTTCAATGATTTCTCTGAAAAAAAAAAGCAATAAATTTACTGATTTTAATTTGAATCAGCATGTTTTTCGCATATATTTAACAACCTAGAATCGATAGTTTTCCAACATATTGACCAAAATTATATCGAGCAACAACAACCTAAGTTGGCAGCGTGGCCGAAGGAGCAAAGGCGTTTTTTCTACGGTAACCCTGATCGCATGATCTGTATTCAACCCGCAACCTAGTAGTGGTCCCTTTGTTTGCGTCCTTGGATAAGACGCTTTGCGATGATTATTTCTGCATGATGGCTTCGAACAAGCAGCAAATTCAGTGGATAAAAATTCGAAGAAATTCATAGGAATATTGGATGACTGAAAACTCCTAAGCTGGTGCTGATTCCTCCAAACAGGAAGTAGTGATCGCAACGAAACGTGTGCGGGTCATCCAATAGCTAGTAAGCGTATGACGCTGTCCGGTAACAGGAGATAAATATGCAACGAACAAGACGAAGCAGCTAAAAAATTTTGCAACAGACAGTGCCAATTTCAACCCAAAGCACTGTTAGCGTATGTTGGGGAGGACCTTTGGAATTTCGAAGGCGTAAACTTGAAAGCACAACAGCAAACCTACCTGGCCATCTCCTTCGTTTTTGCTCGTACCGGTCGTGTTTCAACACTGCCTAATATTTCGAGTCCGTTCTCTTTCCATAATAACGCGCAATATTTGCCTAAATACAAATTTTTGGATATCTGACAATAGTCACAGATTATCGAAATGCATAGCCTCGTATAATTTTACACATAACATAAACTAGACTTTGGAAACAATGAAACTTACTATCGAAAAAAGACAAGTTCCATAGCGCCCATACAGCCCAGTGGACACATTCTGCTACGTCACAATAGATTAAACCGAGGATCGGGTTGAAGGATCTGAAAACGAGAAAAATTAAACAATTTCTAGGCTACCAAGAACTAAATCATTTCCAGACCCAAATCACAATAAAATAGAAGATGTTGCGTTACCAACTACATATGTCACAGCAGGGGCGTCGAGAGCCGAACGTGGGCCCGGGGCCAGCTCAAATACATTGGATTTCCGGTTCTGTGAACTCCAAAACAGACGGAGAAAATGCCGCTTTAAAAAGGTCTTCACAAAATTCTAATGGCTTTTCCGGCCGAAATTAGGTGATCTCCAAAAAAAAAAAAAAAAAAACGGTCTTCAAGCCTCACATGTTGATTTCATAGTGTCATTTGAGTGGGCCCTCCTGAAGCTTATGAGCCCCCTCGTGGGCCCCCTCAAGTCCATGGGCCTCGGGGTCATTGTTCCCCTCCTTCCCCCCTCTCGGTGGCCCTGTCACAAATCGTCAGAAAAAAATAACTGCAAATTAAACCTGAACGCATGCTCACATGCGAAATTACCATATGCAAACCTAAACGCTAAACTGACTTGCAATGCTACTGCCCAAGCTATTAGGCAGCAATTCAAGCTTAAACCTGAACGCATGCTCACATGCGGAATTTCCATATGCAAACCTAAACGCTAAACTGAGTTGCAATGCTACTGCCCAAGCTATTAGGCAACAATTCAAACTTAACGTAGTTTTTACCATTCAGAACCTTTTAAAAATTTGTTTGAAAATATTCTAACAGCCAAAAAAATCAAAAAAGCCAACAAAACCAAGTTTGAAAAATTAAAAGAACCTGTAATTGATGTTTCGTGGTGATTGAAGGTCCCAGGTTTCAATGACAACGTACATGTCTTTCCTGACCTGGTTCCGGTTCAAATAAGGACATGTCCAAGCCAGGGAACCATCCGACAGTAAATGAGACAACGTACCGGCAACGTTGTATGCCACCTCCAAGTTTTGATTTTCTTCAATTAAAAGTTGACTGAAAAAGTTGTTTTCAATTAGCTTTCGCATAAAAACTAACAATTTTATAAAACAAATATATTAACCAAATAAGAACAATAATAAGTTGCAATGGTATAACCAACCATGAAGCTTATTTTCGGAAGAGGCAAAGTTTCAGCATTTTCTTGGACTGGTTGCTTCCTCCTGAAGCATTACTGTCATCTGTTATAACCATATGGCGGTGGGTGGCGACTAATAAACTGTAAAGCTTCAATATATGTACGTCTCCAAGAAAAGAAATCGCCATAACTTATTAGTCTAATCGATTTGCTACGTTAGATCTGCACTTTAATGCCTCGCTTGTGTATTGCTAGCTATTTTCAATTCAACTTTTTGGCTACTTTCGCCCACTTGACCACGAAAAGTTTTCGGTTACTGCCAAGCTCTTCTAAATACAGCAGCTTGGAGACTTTACCAAGCCCATAATTGGGCAAACATTTTCTTTCATCCCGTCATTTTGCTATATCCGACTGCTACCCTACCCTGGTTGCTTGCTACCCTAACAAGAACTCTTAAGCAAGTTTCTGCAGAAAAAGAGCGCGGCGCAAATCGAATACGAGCGCGTAACCTGCCAAGCACAAGCATCACGCTAGAGAAACGACGCTTTTCAATTGAGAAAAGAGCGGCGCATTTAAACCATGAAAGAACAAACACAAAGACTGGATTGTAACTATAAAAGTACAAAGCCTTAATTGCAGCCGAGTTGGCAGGGCACTACGATGATGAGTTTGCAACGAACCAAAATAGAAACATTATAAAACGTACTGGAAACGAGCGATGAGACTTGATTCCATTAAATCAGGTCGTAGAAATTTCACTTCAGCAATGTTTCCCTGCGACAAAAATGAATTGTTTACAAAGTTTCAACATACCTTAAACGAGGACTGACGACAAAATCAACGGGGTATTTAAAGTTAGGCCAATCGCATCACATTAGGTCGGCGTTGACTTTCTTGCTTGACCCTTCTTTCTTGACCCGCCGTTTCAAAGATATTCAACCTCAAACACGACGTAGGGGCCTCTGCACCAGCGTTCTGCCACCTCATCGTGGTGGTGCAGTCCCCTCCCCAATGGGGATGGGTCGAAATGGCAGGACAAATCTCCCGAGGGGCTCGACCAAAAGGTCGCCCCCATTGTCATGGACTGTTTTTTCGCTGGGCTGCCCGTTGATCGGTCACAACTGGGCGACTCCTCTTCTAATTGACCGGACTCCCCTTTAACATCTCCTAATCCTGGCATTGCTCCTAATTAGTGGCAATGCTCATCCTAACCCGGGCCCCATCCGTAATAATCCTCGCCCCAGGTACCCCTGCTTCATTTGTCACCTTGATGTGGGCAGAGACTCCCTTCAGTGTTCTACTTGCCTCAAGTGGGTACACTTCTACTGCTCCTCCCTCATTCGTGCTGACTTTCGCACAATCTGTGCAACTGGCACTGCAGTGGGTTGGCGTTGCCTGGCGTGCTGCCCCCAAAGTCAAACAGGCTCCCCTACTCAAACCAATTCCCCCATTACGACGCCTGCATCCCCTCCACCAGGGTTTCCCCAACTACCACCTGGCTTTTATCAATCGCGTTCCCCTCAGGGCCCCCAACGTTACCCCTGCTCCTTGTGCTCTCATGAGGTAGGTAAGGACTCACTAAAGTGCTCCACCTGTTCCAATTGGGTACACTTCTCCTGCTCCTCCCAGACCCGGGCTCACTTTCGCAAAATCTGCGCGGCTGGCTCCACCATGGGTTGGAATTGACCCATTTGTCGCCATGGGGACCTTGCCTCTCCCACCCACCAGCAAGCCTCCCCCCGCCCCGTCTATCCAGTTCCGCCCCCTCCCACACCCCCCCCCCCACCAACATGTTCACATGTAGTGGATTCATCTCCACCTCTCCCTTCACACCCTCCCCTCCTTAACACTTACCCTCTTTCTGCTTTCACTCTACCTTCCACACCTCTACCACCCACAAGCACACAGCCAATCAACAACTCGCCGCCACACCTTCAACGAACCCCTCACCCCCACAAAACCTTAGAATTCTACAATGGAATGCCGGCGGTCTTTCCCCCTCACGTCGTGCTGAAGTAATCGCCTTTTGTTTCCAACAATCAGTATGACCTCATTCTCCTCCAAGAAACACTTTTTTCGCCAACCAAGAAGTTTCAAATCCCTGGATATTCTACCCTCCGTACGGATCGAACATTCAGCAGACAGGCCCTGTTTCCTCCGGAGGTCATAACACCGGTTATGGTGTCCTCACTCTTATCCACTCTGACCTGGCCTTCTCTCCTGTTTCTGTCTCCACTCTTTCTTCGCAGGACCCCTATTGCTCCTAACTACATCTGTGTTAAAGTTCTTTTTTCCAACCACTCTCCCTTACAATTCCTTAACGTCTACTCCCCTTCCATCAGAAGCACTACCACTGATTCTTGCACCAGGACCTTCTCTCCTGACATCCTTCCTAACTCCCCTGACACTTTTATCCTTGGAGACTTCAATGCTCACCACCCAACCTGGGACAGTTTCATCCCCCCTAACCCGCCCGGAAATAACCAGTTTCACGGAATCACTCCCTCCGGTCTAGAAATCCTGAACGACCCCGCCTCTCCTACGCTGCTCCATCATTCCACTGGGAGCCGTTCATCCCCCGATATTTCGTTAGCTCCCGCGTCTCTCGCTCCCCACTGCGAGTGGCGCACACTCCCTGGACTTGGCTCTGACCATCTCCCCATAGAGATTGTCCTCCCCCTCTCTCCAGTTCGTCACCCCAACACTCGTCCCCCCAGATTCAACTACAAAAAGGCCAGTTGGGATGTTTACCAATCATATATTCTTGAGCATCTCCCCTCTTTTGGTGTTGACGCAGTCAACATCCACCAGGCTGCCCGCTCCTTCTACCTCTTCTCAGTCGAAGCTGCCAATATTTTTTATCTCCTTTGGCCGCCTTGGACGTTCCCCCAAAGCCTGGTGGTCCCAGGAAGCGGAATCTGCAGTGCGGGAGCGACGGAGGGCCCGCTCCGAGGCACACCGGTCTGAGGCTCACCGCCTCAGATACATAGATGCTTCTAGGGCGTCCTCAGGCATTTCTAGAGCCAAATCCGCAACCTGGCAAGCCACCTGTTCTAATCTGTCCCCCCGTTCTGATCTTCGTGCTGTCTTTAGGCTCCTCAATGCCATCTCGGGCAAAAAAAAACACCTCCCAAGACCCTTCTTTTCCCGGTTGCAGTTCCCCTTTTGACACCGCCAATCACTACGCCTCTTATCTTCGCTCACATCTATCTCAAGCTACACCCCGTACCTCGCGCAGAGCCGAACGACAGTTCATGAATGAACTTTGGAATGCTAGCTGTGAGGATGCTTCTTCCCTCGGCAATTCCTTCTGCTCCCCCTTCTCCTTGGCTGAACTCTCCACTGCCAACTCCAAACTCTCCTCTTCCACTGCATCTGGCCCCGACCAGATTGCCTTTCTTCGGCCACTCAATCCCTTCCATCCCCACGTGAGACTCTGATCATTTGCCCCCCTTTTCTCCCATGGACTGCAACCCACTTCACCGTTTCCCCCTTCATTCCAGACTGCACAGGCAACAGCACAGCCCGACTCTAGTCTGCTTCAAACAGACTATCCTCCCTCCCCCCTTCTGATATCCAAGTATGGACTGATGGTTCTGTCCCCTTCCTTTTTGGTCCCGGTGGTGCTGGAGTGTATGTCACATACTCCAAATGCAACACATCCTATTCCCTGTTCTTCTCCACTGGTCCAATTGCCTCCAGCTTCACAGCAGTAACCTTTGCTCCCAAGCAAGGTCTCGATTAGTGTACTAGCCACTTCATGACCAGCAAATTCCAGTCACTCCTTTTCCTAACTGACTCCCAATCGGCCCTCTCAATCCTTTCATCAGCCCCCTCTTATCTCCTGCCTGAGTCCCTCTGGAATGTTGGGTCCCTCGCCTCCTCCCTCTCCAACAACACCACCTTGTGCTTCCAATGGGTCTCCGGTCACGCTGGTCTCCCCAGTAATGGAAATGCGGGTTTACTTGCCAAAGCTGGTGCCTCCCTGCCCACAGACGCAATCCCATTCTCTCTCCCCACAGTCGTTGCCAAAGTCCGTTATCTTTAATACCACAATTGGAGACGTCATATCTCCCACTCGTATATGAACCACGAAGTCCGCGAAGTCTCTTCGGAGGCACTTCTCCTTTCTCGCCTTATTCGCTGTGAGCTTTCCCGTCTTTACTGCATTGGCCACAATCTTCTTTTATCTTCATATCTTCACAGGATCAGTCGGAAGAAGAATTCTGCTTGTAATGCCTGTGGACACCCTCTACAGGACCTCAATCATCTCCTCCTCGACTGTCCTGCCTCTGAACCCCTTCGTAAATCTATCTTTGGCACCACTCTCTCTATTCTTGATCTACGGTCCAGAACTTGGGGTGTGGCCAGTTTGTTGGGTCTACGCGGAGTTCCTCCGCGCCGCCATCCCTCGGAAGGGGTCGGGTAGTACCACCACCACGTAGGGGCCTCCCTGAATTTAATTTTATTGGCAACCCTGACATTGATAACATTGGCGACGCCATTCTGGTTCTATCATTAAGACAAAGACGCAGCTAGGCTTTAACCAGTTCGATCTTGTCTCTAAAACAGATCCGAATTGGAAAAAAAGATAAACTATGTAAAAACTTGGCGATCTCAGTAAAAATTAACCTTTCAAAATAATATAGCTTAGCAGAAGGCTGCTTATTACAAGGGTGCCAGATCATACTTGATAATAAATAAGACTACCAGTACCTGAGTAGGCCTACCGTATTTGGTAATATTGTGACCCAAGAATAAACTTTTCCAACCAAGTTGCAAACAATGGCCTATATATACAAGCCTTTGTTCTTAGCGTTTTGTTACTCAAATTGGCAGCCTGATTTTGCCGAGATCGCTAGGCTACCTGTACAGTTTATTCTTTTCTTCAAAGCGAATCCGTTCTGCTGACAAGGGCAAACTGATTAATGTGCACCGAAACGCCTCAATGCAATAGCCTAATAGAGGCATTTCCTTATAATGGAATAGTGTCGCCAATGTTATCAATGTCAGGGTTGCCAATTTAAACTAATTTCAGGGAGGCCTTTATGTCGTGTTTGAAGTTGAATATTTCTGGAACGGCTGTTTCAAGAACGATGGAGTCAGCGCCAATCGAATCTAATACGATTAGCTCAACTTCAGATACCACCATCGATTTTGCTTCACTCCCTGTTTAATTTTCACTTTTTCTAGTCGAGACAAACACCAGCGAAAAGATGATTAAACCATATTTTTAAGGGTAAAAAACCGTAAAATAACTGGTAGTCTTCCCACTTTGAGAATTCGCACTATGCAAAATATATTGGTGGATTTGGGGCTGCTAACTGAGATCTTTTTTGGTGCCTGGTCCATTGACTTGGCCAGAGCCGTTGAGATTGGTTGCTGATCAAAAGATGTGCACACCTGCGCCAAAAGGAGTGGTATACTATACAGATCTTGTCAGCAGGTGCGTCCAGTTTGTCGCCAACGACTACGAGTTACCATGGTCGTATAATTATTATCAAATGGGAGGAGACAAAAACGTTAGAATCAATTTGACACGTGTGGACATAAAAACTTTTCAAATAAACTAAAGCTGAACATAACAGCAGTTTTCAAAATACAGCAGCACCAGGCAGTGCAAGTGTTTTTAACTTCCTATCACCCAAACGTCCAGCGGCATAAAAGTCCTAGACCGGTCCAAAAACAGTATAAGCCTTCTACATAAGACTAAAAACAACGAATAAGTGCAACTTACCACCAAACCCATCATGTTTTTGTGAACTTCAATTTGAGAGATTTTGGCGAAACAGCGCTGCATCAAAAACATATTAAAATACTAACAAAGCTGGTAGCTCCAAATTACATTTAACCTGCATTGTTGGAGCACACTTTAAATACCTTGCATGTAAATCTAGGTAAATAGCAGCTAAAAGCTAAATTATATTATCGCAGAAGAAAAAGAAATCGTATTACTATCACACGTTTTTGAACTCCTGAACTTTGATGACCAACTAAACTGTATTTTAGAAATATGCTTGCAATCTGTTTGCTTTAATAACAATTTAGTTGGTGATGGGGAATCATTTTGTTTGGGAACTGGAGAGGGGATATTTGTATAGCTAAGTTTGTTGTTGTTACCTCTATCAAATCAAGGCCGTTGCGTTGAACAAACGTTTGACTGTTTTTCGGAGTTTCGTCGGTGACATTCCACAGCGTGCTCCACAGCACTTGAAGAACTTCGTCGTTCTGAAAGTCAGCTATTTGAGTTGGAATTCAAAAAATTGTCCAAGTTGTTGAAGTGAAATGGCCAGGTGTGAATGCTACTAGATCTTAAAACCTAGAGCTGTTCGATGGTAGATCAAGATTTTTCTTTGATCATAGAATCTTTATTTAGTAGACGAGAAACAGACGCGCGAAAAAGAGAGGAGCACTGAAGAAACAAAGTTTGCTCTTGTTGCGAAGTTTTTTTGCGGTCACGCATATTCGACTGATTTGATTGGACATATTCTTAGCACGAGTGAACGGAAAAAAAAGTCACGCTGATGCGAGAAATCGGAATATTCTAGAAAAATGAACCGTGAAGAAAAAAAATATGTCAGTATCCAGTCTACTAATAAAGAGTCTCATCGTTTGATGGTAGGTCAAGATTTGACAATGTGCAATTATCTTCAAGCAGATGGATTTTTTCCTTAAACTCAATAGCAAGCAATTAGAGAAATTACTCTGCAAGTCTGCGGCATGCGCGCATTGTTTCTTGCTGTTTTCGCAAGCAATGTTTACACGCTTCGCAAAAGAGAGAAACGTGTTTTTATGACAGGAATGGCTTAGGAAAACGTAAAAGAGATACTGCTTGAAATCGGTTTTACTGAAGAAATGGAAACTATATGACGTAACAAAAAGGTGCCCTAATTCTTGTTCCACAATTCCTCTTATCCGTGAAAACAAATTTCATCTGTTTGACTCCGTACCAGTCGCAATTTTGCGTTTCGAACTTTCGTGACATCAGAAAAGGATGACTTTGCAAAGTTTCTTACAGAATATTAAACACTGCGTCGCTTATTCTGCAAAAATTGCCAATTCACAAAAAATCTTGCAGAAAAAGCACCGCAATGTTTGATGATCGAATATCGCGTTCTCTATTCCGCAAAAAAATTTTGCATAATTTTATCATCCTTTTCTGATTTCACGAAGTTCGAAACGCAGGGCAGCCAACGGTACAGAGTCGAACAAAATAACTCTATTTTCGCGGATAAGGGGAAGAGTGGAGCAAAGTTTGGGGCACCTCTTTATTAGTTCAAGTAGTTCTCATTTCTTTAATAAAACCGATTTCGAACATAGTATCTCCTAAAATGGAAAGCAGGATAAAATCTTGACCTAAACAATATGACGCAATGTGTTCAAATGCGCTGTCCTTAATCTCTGCAAAGTCAAATACAACCAGTAGTAACCAGTACAGAGAACAAGGTTCTATATAATGAGGCATAACAGAGCAAACTCCTTTTTTTTTGTTATACTTATGAAACGAACTGGTAAAGTGGAGTCAAACTAAAATAAAAAATCACCTAGCTCCGCTTTCCAGCAAATCAGCCACCACACAGCTACGCAATAGTAACTATTCTATTCACAGCTTTAGAGTAGCCATTTTTTAAATTTCATGATTAATGCAACAGTAACTTAGCTGCTCTAAGTTATCATCGAGCACTTTAAGAAAGCACCTTTGCACAGTATTGATTCGGTACACAATACTTGAACGAAATCGCTGTGAAAAATTGAATTTATAGCCCAAATCAATCTTACCACGTTCTTTTCCAGGCGTTGCTTTATAACGAACATTATTGTTTCAACGAAGTTGTATCGGCCCACTTCACCCTTCATGTCATGCTTCATCGAACTGACTAAAACAAAAAGTTCACACCAATAAATAGTTTAGAAAGAGTCAGGTTTTTGAGGCCAGGTGTAAATTTTATACTTTGTTTGTTTTCCAACACATAAACAAAAATGTTACACGTGGCCTACTATGGTGGGTTGCACATTTGTTGTTCCACTGTCCTTACCCATAGTGTTGCACAAATTGATCGCATGAAGACCGATTTCAGGGTTGTCCTGGTGAACAACGAGGATGTTCAGCAATGTAGTTGTCACATAGCCAAACTGAAAAATCTGAAAACATTTATACAAAAAAGTTTTGGCAAATTTCTTATTATTTCGTTTTTTTGCTTCGCAATTCATTTGATCTTTATTCGCCAAGATGCTTTGGCCAGGAGACAGCGAAGGGATGTTTGCGGTCGTCGAGTCCAGCAACCACCTGCCCACCGGTCTACCACACACGGTGGAAGTGCAACGTTGTCCTTTTTATTACTGAACGTCAAACCGAGAAGCTGTAGGTATCAATTTTAATAGTATTTAGTTTGACACAAACTGAAATCGATCCCGAGTCTTAGTTTTCGCATCAAATGGGTGGATGGATAGAGCATCTGCTACAACGGCCATTGGTAAATCAATTCGACACCTGATCGGTCTTAGTATTTGCTCAATGTATTTCGCTCAAACAATTATTATTTAAATTTTCGCGACTCTGGCATAGTGGTTGATTATTAAATAATTAGTCAATGCAATTCCCCTGGAGCAGAAGCCAGAGGTTTAGTTACCAGAGCGGTCAAAAGTGATCGCCACAGCTGCATCAGTATTTTTTTCGGAAGTTGTGGCTCTCAGCGCAGAGATGAACCGAAACCCGACAAAAAGGCGCAGACAAAAGGGCTAAGGACATACGGGCACAGGGACATAAGGGCGCAGAGACGTCAATCTGCAAGCTGTGCTAACATTTTCGTACTTCGGAAATAACATCGATTGATTAGTCATTTAGTTAAGTTTTGAAAGTCAAGTTTTGAAAAAAGCTTTTTTCAGTCCGTTTCCTGTTTTTACTGTTCAGTTGTCGCACAAACCAGTGGTTTTCAACCTGTGGGCCACAGAAGTATTTTGCAGTGGGCCACAGAGCATTTTGGTTTGAAAAAGTCGTATATGCACGATGAGCTATTTATTGATTTGATTTGAAAGCTTGCAGAAAGTTGCGGTAAATGGCGAGTTGACTGTTTTTTTGTTTTTGCTTTGGAGATCACCTGATTTTGACAGAAAAACCGCCTCAATCTAATTCAAGACTGATGAAAATTTGGATCAAGTTCGTTTACTGATGTTTCAAGCTTCCAAAAAAGCCCCCCTTTGCGAAATCCTGGCTACGCTACTGCTCAGGATAGTGGAAAATTGCGATTGAGCAATACTTTGAGAATAGAGCCTTAGAAAATTTTTCAAAATGAAAATGGGCTACGGTTAGAAAAAGGTTGGAACCACTGCCTTAAACTGGTGATTGTTTTCTAATCATTTTATCTGCTTTACGTAACCGACGAACGTCAGCGTTTGTTTTCAAACGCAATCATTTAACTGTTTTCAAACGCCGTCATTAAAGGATTGTAGTTAATTTGTTAAGCAAACAATAATAATTAGTCTTTTGTCCAGCTGCGAAGCAAAATCAATTCTTTTATTTTCTCGTTCTACTAAGCTGAAGGCGTGTAAAGGAATTTGTGAAAAAAAATATCAAGAATGTGACAAGAGAATTTTAACTCTTACAAATCAATTTATCGGAAACGATCCTCACGCTCCTCCACAATCTATGTAGGAATTCTTAAGAGGCATTAGCCATAACTATCAAATGAATCCCTGGATACTGTCATTGTAGATTTTGTGTTGACTTTTCTGTAATTTTCGCCACGATATTGTTTGATTTTATTTGCTTTCAATAAATGCTGTAATTTACTTCACTGTGATGAGGAAGTAACTTAGAATATTTCGAATGCTTGCCCATTCAAAATTCGTTTTTGTCACACTTATTCTTGAATCTTGATAATAATTTGCCTCCTAAAAATGGATCAGTTTTAATCTTCCATAAAACGAGTAATTTTTTTGCATGAACTGAAACAAAATTTCTATAGAGTAATAACCTCTGCGATAAAATCAAAACCACATAAAACTTATAGCTTAATTGCAAAAATGTTTCTATCTCGTATTTCAAAACTCATTAAAAAGCAAATATGTGTGGAGCCATTGTGCTCTCATGTGTTTAGCGCACGTCTCCGAGTATTTCACACACGAAATCAGTCAGTTTTTCAAATAAATTGTAAGAAGTAAAATTTCAAAACAAAACCAAAAAAAAAAGATAGATTTTTCTACATTCTGTCTAACGACTACAATCAGTACATGTGCATGTGATTAGAAAACGCTTTTGCTGTTTGTCTCTGAAGTGGGAGGCCTGAGATTCAAATCTTGGGCCGGTCAAATCGTACACAGTGTTACCAACGGCTCGCCACCGCTGCGACATTACTTCGAAAGGAGCTGCGTTGCCAGGTGCAATAACACGGAGATGGGCCCCACAAACTCCTTTACACGCTTTCGGCTTAGTAGAACGAGAAAATAAAAGAATTGATTTTGCTTCGCAGCTGGACAAAAGACTAATTATTATTGTTTGCTTAACAAATTAACTACAATCCTTTAATGACGGCGTTTGAAAACAGTTAAATGATTGCGTTTGAAAACAACCGCTGACGTTCGTCAGTTACGTAAAGCAGTTAAAATGATGAAAAAGCTTAAAACAACAGTAAACGAACTTGACCCAAATTTTCATCAGTCTTGAATTAGATTGAGGCGGTTTTTCTGTCAAAATCAGGTGATCTCCAAAAAAAAAGGTCTTCACCAAAATTCAAACGGTTTTTCCGGCCGAAAACAGGTGACCTCCAAAACAAAAACAAAAAAACAGTCAACTCGCCATTTACCGCAACTTTCTGCAAGCTTTCAAACCAAATCAATAAATAGCTCATCGTGCATATACGACTTTTTCAAACCAAAATGCTCTGTGGCCCACTGCAAAATACTTCTGTGGCCCACAGGTTGAAAACCACTGGTTTGTGCGACAACTGAACAGTAAAAACAGGAAACGGACTGAAAAAAGCTTTTTTCAAAACTTGACTTTCAAAACTTAACTAAAATACTAATCAATCGATGTTATTTCCGAAGTACAAAATGTTAGCACAGCTTGCAGATTGACGTCTCTGCGCCCTTATGTCCTGCGCTCTTTTGTTTGCGCCCTTATGTCCTGCGCTCTTTTGTCTGCGCCCTTATGTCGTAGATCGGAGATGAACCCAGCCAACGTTTTGTGTTTGGTTCTAATACCAAACAGCCGAAATAATCAAGATTTAATTTTTTGATTGGTTAGATCAAACAGTTCCAGATTCTTCAGTGGGTGAGAGCAATGCGCAACGGAATAGAACCAACCAACACCATGAAACTCAAACGATGAACTGGAGAACCAAAGTGAGAAAAGGTCATTGCAAAACGTTTTAAAGAGTGGGTAATTCATCATCACCTAGCAGATAGCCCACTGATCGTCACTTTTGGCCCCCACGAAGTATTTACTGTTTTAACCCCAAAAAAAAGAGCGCGTGGCGTGGTAGAACGACGTTAATTTAAAGGAATCTTCCTCTAATAATCTAGGGCCATTTGGCCATTCAAACGATCAGGCCGAAAAATATAATCCAAGATCAAACTTACGAAATCACCAGGAACTTCGAAATGATAGAGCGTGAATAACACGTTCCTAACAATCAACTTATTTCTTTCTTGTCGTTGCAAGCACCTCATTATTGTCATAACCATGCCTCTAAAAACAAAATCAATCAAATATGAATTGCTCAAAGACTGATACGTCTAATCCTTCAACCGCAATTCGTCACTCGATTTCTTTTGGAGTAGTGCAGTACTGTGAGTCTGCAATACATCAGGCGCGCAACCAGGATTTTGGTAAAGGGAAGAAGGGCTTAAACCCAAAGCTAAAAGTTGTCTTTGTCGAAAAATGCATCTAGCAAAATGACTTCCAAATGGCGTTAAAATGACTATTTTAGAGCCATTTAAAAGAACTAAATTGCTAAGATTTGGAAGTCATTTGACAGAATTAAATTACTCCGCCTCTTCAGCTCCTATTTACTTATTAGTCTAGACTAAAATGTGTTTGTGACTTAACTAAGGAATGGTTTGAGCCTCCTTAACCCCTCTGGTTACCCTGCTGGTCCAAATGCCTTCTTGACAAATAAGATTAGCGCTTCGGCAAGAATCGAATACGGGGTCCCGCACTTGTAACATTCAAAGTTGAATCAGTCACAACTACACCAAGACAGCTATTAACGTATTGAAAAGTTATTTTAAATTAAAGAAATTTATACTGAAAAAACACTAACTGTCGCTGGGATGCAGAATAAATCATATAATGTTCCCTCGTCAAAAAGAAAAGATTAGCGGTGCATGTTAACACTAGATCTTCTTCCATGGGAAACCTCTCAATGCTGGTTAAAAGCAACTGCAAAAAATAGCAACTATTATACTATTTCGTTTCGCCTAAATTCAATCCAAAACCTAGCAAAACGATGACGGTAGATTGTTGTAAAGCTTTGTAATTATCTTTCACCTGGATTTGTTCTTTTGCTCAAAAATTTGATAAAAGGTCCAAATTCAGACATAATTTTAAAATTTATGCGATCATATTCTCAATTACAAGCGCTGTTTCAGGACTGGTGTGCAAAAACAAGAAAATGTTTTAAGTTTTTCGACTGACATTGTTTAACTTTTTTTAGTCATTAACTGAAAAAAATTTAGTCAATAACCTTTAAATGACATAAAAAATAAACCTAGGTGTAAAATAACTGACGATAACAGTAGCACTTCAGGGTTTATAGTGAAAACAAGATAACGGAGAAAACTCAAACGCTGCAACATGCTCAAACTCAAAATCAGAATGAAGCAAAACCACAGATTGCGAAATGCTCACGATGGAATTACTCATGTATGGCATGCAAATCTAATAAGCAATCAAGCGGAACCAGTGTGATTTACGCAATGTTACACTAGGTAAGATCTGAAACATCGACCTAAAATAGCAGTCTATTATATCAAGTCAACGAAGAGCAATATTTGTCGTCTCATGAAGAACAGCTAGGCAAAAGGTTTTGCGCTAAACACAGTATTGATTTTGAAAAAACGGAAATTTCGCTTTTAAATATCTTTGTTGACCAATTTCATTGTTTAAAAAACACCAGAGAGATTTCGAAAGAGGCCAAGTGAAATGTTAGAAATACGGTATATGACCACATGTCGTATTACTTATTACCTTTAAAACTCTGTGAGGACACGTAATGCTATGATGACGATTAAATCGGTAAAGACTATTGAAGGATGGTACAAGTATTGAACTTTTGTGGCGATAATGTTCCAGTGCTACCATTATTTGGTGCTCTGAGTGGTATCCAGCAACCTAAAGCAAAGGATTTACTTGAAATATTGAAATTTAGGAATAAATTTCGAACCACTCAATGCTTTTCGACGGGCAGAGTAACGAAGATTTTATATTATAAGGTGAGTTCTTCAAAGAATCTCGCTTTGATGTGAAGCTTCTCAATTGGCGATTTTGGGCAATCATTTTAGGTAGAAAATAATATCGGTAAACTAACAAATAATCAGCCAAAATTAAAATAAAAGCAAATATAAAAATCGATTTTGGCACCGAATATTCGGATGATGACCTGTTCGACGCAGAAACCGATTTCCTTTTATTTATTTTTTATTTTGGCTGATTACACTAAGCAACAGAATTTTTGCTACTCTGAAGGGAAAAAGTGCTTCAGAGTATATTTGGAGCACTAATTTTAAATTTGCCTTTATTTTGTGCTAGCACGACAGCACGTCAGGTTTTTAAGTTATTTGAAAAAATATAATGAAATACTGCATTACATTTGGCATAATAATCATTGCAACTTTATTACTGCAATATTATGTAAGATACGTCTTTGATGTATTCGTTAACAAACAAGTGTCAACAGCAATTTCGGCTACAGTACTATGAAAGTTTATTGAGTTTAAACCTCCCGAAATTCCAACCGACTGTTGCAGTTAATAGTTAGAAATACTTAGCCCTTTTTGCTGGATTCTCACAATATGCTTAGCACCACTTTCTCGCTGAAGAAAGCAGCAGTAATCTGCTACCATAGTCCGAGTTATTCTCCCCGGATAGCGACCTTTCACCTGTGTAATTTTTTTGATGAAACCGTTCCTAGTGTAAGAAGGGAAGAAATCCGACGTGGAAACGGAAAAAATGGATTTTCAGTGATATTCTAGCACAAAGAGTTTCGTAGCTGCATAGAAAATCTTACACAATGCTGACTTATGAAGAAGATTTGTAGCCAAAAAATTTGATCACTAAGCAAAATCGATGCCATGCTTCTTTTTCTGACAATCTTAGCCTTTCATTAAATCTCCAGCAGTTATTTTGGCATCAGATTTGGCGGAAAATTGCTGACGCAGGTACGTATAAACCCATTGCCATTTCGATCCATTGCTTTAATAAGTTTTTTCTAGAGTCTTAACTTGATCTGTGTTGGCGTAAACACTGTGGTGGGATCACGTAAAGAAACATGATAAAATTTGGTTAAAAACTCTTCAGGTGAGTGGCAATCTTTTCAAATGTGCTGTTTATCATCTAGGACGTCCCAACGACACAAAGAGCATTGGTGCTTGGTACAACCCATTTGTAAACCAAGGAGAAGACCAATCACCTTGAGATCTCTACAAATATTCCAGTTATAGATCGAATACTTGATCAAATGTAAAACCAACTAAATTGGTTCATAAGTTTCTTTTAATCCAGAGGCATGTGCTAAATCGGTTCATAAGTTTCTTTTAATCCAGAGGCATGTGCTAAAGGAGCTAATAACAACTGATTTCCCTTATGGAGCAGAACAGCCTCAAACTTGCTTTGCTTGAATCAATGAAGAGTAATGTTCCACTTGTCAGGATTGTGCTCAGATCAAAGACCATGAAAAAGGTCATTGATATTCTTGAAATCGCACATATATACTACTATATACCGAGAAGCAATTCTGAAGCTTGGTATGCCGCGAACGAAAATATACTTACATTAGCGGCCTTGTTGCAGCATGTTCCACTATTTCAATATAGAAAAAGCTCTGATTTTTTTTTGGTTAGTCCCAAATTTCTAACTAAATTGTGTAGATCATTTTGGATCAATAGATGTGAAATTAGGAATGCTTGTGATAAATGTGGTTCTTTCTCAAGCATAGTCACAATGCTTTTAGTGGAACTTTTTGATGTTTAAGAAGAATCATTTGATTTTCCGGAGCTGCTATCACTTTCTCGGTTTAAGAGCTGCTTTCGCTTTCTCCATCTACATAACCAGTTTAAAAGGAACAACGGCAAAATCTTTTAACCAAGAGAGGAGCCAAGCAAACGCCAGTATATCACAAAGATTTGTAACTATTAACTCCATATAAATTGATAAGGCATCGCAACGAAATTCTTAGAGCATTAATTGATCACGAGAAAAGACGAATAAAGCAGATGTTTTTGAGCTCATTTAGGCAAAATGCAAATGCTAAAATCGCGACTACTACTTGTTACTAGGATACAATAGTAATACAAATAACTAAAAAAACTAGACGTTACAGAATAAACCAATAATATTTTTGAAATCAGCGCCCCAAAGTTAACCCAAGAACAGTTGAAAAATCGTGAGAAGCATGAAAAAAAACTTTTTCGTTGCATTATGTTATTTGTAAATCAAATCTTACAGACTTCACACAATACACTACGTCAAAAAACGAAAATTTTCTACCTGATTTGCTAGAGAATAGATATTAACGACTTCGCAACCTTCCGATTCACACAAGCCTAGAAAGTCGAGTTTGCGATCGGTGGTTCTACGCAAACAGCGTTCTCCGGTTCTGCAATAAATACACAAATTTTGCAAGTTGTGTATTTCGCGATTTTCCTCGTATTGCTGCCATGCGCCACTGCGATATTTCGATGCTATTCGGCATCATTTTGCTCAGAATCGTTCTATTGAAGAGTCGTCGTATATTGTTGGAAAGAAGACACTTTCTTGTTCGGGGCTCCAATGCAAAAACGAATTTGATAAAGTTGCCACCTGACTTGAAAGCAGTGGTGAAAGAAGTTTCATACTTTTACCCGAACGCTGTGCCCGTAAAGTTCTTACCGAAACGCTGTACTGAGCAGTTTTCCTTAAAACGGACTAAAATTCGGTCCCTGGGGAAAAATAATCACCATTATCGGCAAATTAAAGGTAAAGACCAAAAAAGACGGTTCGAGTCCCGCCTGACTATAGCTTTCGATTGCAGTTTAAATACTGAAATCTTGATTTTTAGAACTCTTACCGGAACTTTACAACTTTTCCGGCACTGAATCTTTAACCGGAACGGCGTTTCGGACCATTCCGGCTCACTTTCACCGTTGCTTGGAAGAACCACCTACTTCAGTAATATTTTTTGTATTTGTTTGATTTTTTTTTTGTTTTGTTTCTCAAAACAACACCATACAAGGAAAACCTAGTTACGCTTCTGCTTGCTAGAAGTAACAGTTTATACAAAAAGACATGAATATTGACCGTCTTGAATACTATTAGTTAAATAACAACAAACTAATATCTTATGACTTTCTCTTTTACAGAAACTAAAGAAAAAGGAATTTTTCAGATTTGTAAACACACACGAAAGGAACAGTCATATTATTGCAAATTGAGGGCCCATGATTCTCACGTCCATGCATTAGACATGCTAGACCTTATTTTATTTCAAATTTATGCCAGAACAAATTTGAGCAACTTTCAACAAAGTACTAATGTTCAATTTCCTTACAGTCCTCTAAGTTTTCCATACACATAAAGGTTGTCTCCTATTTCAGTGCAGCTCAGATCCAGAGACATGAGGTCGGGCAGCTCTTCCATAATTCGCCAAACCGAGTGTTCGGTTGGTCGTTTTCTCTTCCGCAACGAGCCGAGAGTCGGACAGCTGATATCCAAGTGACTGAAAACAGTTAAAATCAAGACATTTCACAAATCTAAATCCTAACCAGAATAAAACTTTTGAACAGAAATTTTAAGATTCGAAAACATCAAAACCTTTCCAAAGAAGTTTTAAAAAAGCGATAACATATCACATTCTTTACCTATCAAGCAACACAAAAGTTCAAATATTAATTAAACTTTACATGTTTTTGAGGATTATTAGCTCCTCCATAACAATTATCGCGGTATTTAATTCATTCCCAAAATGCCAAGTTTAACTATCGGAAAAACTCCAATATTTTAATGGATATGTGGACACTTATATCGCGAAAATTAAGAATAAAAACTAGCGCAAGCTAAAGATGATCTCTCAAAAAACTCACCGCAATTTTTTTAACTGAAATACAGTTGCCATATCCTCATCTTCAACGTCACAATCGAATAACGACAACGAAAGCAAAGTGTTCTTCACCGAATCTAAACTACAGAAACAACACAATTTTGCAATATTCTAAGTTTATTCCGCAATAAAACAAGAAACTTGTACACTTTTAATGTAGCTCGAGCCAAGATATATATCTATTGCCTTGGAGGAGAAAACTTAAAAATTTAACGCCACTAGACACCCGTTGGGAAATCGAATCAAATATATCAAATCTTTTATTATACTAGCTGTATTACCTTGAAGCAAGTAACGAATTTGCGGGGCCCATCTCCGCGTCATTGCACCAGGGAGTACAGCTACTTTCGAAATGTTGCAGCGGTGGCGAGCCGTTGGCAACACTGTGTTCAATTTGACCAGCCAGAGATTTGAACCTCAGACCTCCCGCTCCAGAGACAAATACGTTACCGCTCGACCAACTGGCCGGTTGGGGAAATCGAAATTTTCAAATTTCCTGCCTGCTAAATTCATCATAATCACGATTTCTCTCGTAGTCGAATTTCGAAACGAGATCGGAGGCTGTTAGAAACAGGTATGCTGAGCCATTAACCACCTATTGCCATCTTACTTCTTTTGAAGCATTGCAGCACCTATTTCTAACACTCTTTCTGACAAATACTAATAGCTGCGCTTTCTACAACCAAAATGTAAAATGCTTTTTTTAAATCGAAATGATGCATCAAAATAATAGGACAAATCCTGAATAGATAATACAATCGTGCTTGCTTTTACGCCAGTCTAATACGTTTTTACGACTGTGCGTAAAATCGAAAAGTATAATCATATTCTAAGAACATTTCAGCCGACCGGCGGCTTTTACGCTGGCTGGTAAGGCAATACGCCGAGCGTGCCCAATTTTTATTCAAAATAAACAAAGGATATGCTCGTAAGCTCACGATTTTACACACAGTGTAGAAAGGGCCTTACACTAAAAATGTCATAACTACCTGTACTTTGAAGTTAAAAATGAATATGATCCTAGTCGACTGGCTGATGTATTCACATCCCCATCGGATAACATTCTCTGCAAATATAGCATATCGTAATTTCGTCAAAAAATTCTAATATCACAGAAGGTTAAAAAAGCTTTTAGTACATGCTTCTTAAGGTTAAACAACATTCTGTAAAATTATTACAACCTAATATTGTAAACGTTGTAACAGCTTTTCTGAATTAGTTAGTTTCTACAAATAATTTTTGTTTTTTCGATTAGCTTATCAAGTAGCAGCAGTGCAAATTGATTATGTTAAGAAGAAACTGATTTATTTTTGTTCAAAATTGTTTCGCTTCGACACACCAGAACAATTTGCGACTATGTAACACACTATAGAAAATGAAATATGTTCATACTGTGTAGTGTACACTTACTCGTTTTATGTGAAAATCACTGCCTTCATATGATTCGTCATCAGACATCATCTTCTGAAATGTTGATTCAGCAAAGGCCGTCTACGAATAGACACATAAAGTAAGCAATACAACGTAAAAGCTTAGTTGTTGTAGAGCTTGCGTGTTTATCCTGTCACAAAATAACGCCAAACGCCAACTATCGGATAATCAGCATACTTTTCATTGCGATAGGTACTTCGTGTTTGGACAAATCCGCAGCCACTCAGAAGTTTTGGTGGTCGCTAATGTTCCTATGGAATTCTTCATATTCTTGTCCACTGAATTTTACTGCTTGTCCGAAAGCCACCAAGCAGGTATCGTAAACGCTTCATCCAGGACGCAACAACGTGACCAGAGTGCAGGTTGAAATCAGACCATGTGCTCAGGGTCATCGTTAAAAGACGCTTTTACCCTTTAAGCCACCCAGCCGTGGTAAAAACATAACGTTCTTCTACAGCACGTTAGATCTTTTAATTCGATGAGTACATGTTTGCTTCTGGAAGGGAATTTACTTTAAAAGCTACAAAATACACGGTTTTTACTAATGCAAGATCCAAAATATTGTACAACTGTAGAGTAGGTCTTGGGTTCTAATAATGCATTTAAAAGTCTAACTGTAAGGGCCGACTTTGGGGTTCAACAATACTACAATATTGCAGGGCAAAAGCAAACGCAGAACTTGATTGATACTCTAGTTGGACTTTGCCCATGAAATGTGTCAAAAGTTAGCGAAAGTGATACAAGTTAGCAAGGCTTATTGAATCTTGGAGCGAAAAGGCTCATTGAATCTTGGAGAAAAAGTTTTAACACAGTACGAATTTCAAAGATTCAATACTTGGTTTGTACTTACTTCTACATGAGGAAGGTACTCAACAAATGCCATATCACCATATGAAATGGAATCAGGGTTAACACACAACTGATCTTCAAGAACAACTTCATTCAGTTCAAGGGACACCAAGGGAACAGGATTTTTCTGATCCGTCTTGAAACACCAAGAACTTTTCCCTGACAATTTTACGCTCTAAAATCAAAACTTTTTATTATATTCGCTGAATTACACGAAAGTGAATCACCCAAATCTGCATGGCCATTAGACAAAACTTTCTGCCCTTTCTTGCATTGGGGCTGCAAGCCTTTTATGACGATCCTGATCGCATGATCTGGGTTCAACCCGCACCCAAGTAGTGGTCCCTTTATTTGCGTCCTTGGATAAGACGCTTTGCGATGATTATTTCTGCATGATGGCTTCGAACAAGCAGCAAATTCAGTGGACAAGAATTCGAAGAAATTCATAGGAATATTGGACCACGAGAAATTTCTAAACTGGTGCGGATTCCTCCGAACACAAAGTAGTGATCGCAAAAAAAGTGTGTGGATCATCTAATAGTTAGGTACTAGGAGGATAAATACGCACTGCAATAACACCACACCTTACAAAATGCAGCAATCGGGTAGCACGCTCCGAACTGCAATTTTTTTTACTTAGTGAAATAGTACTAGATTGTATTCGCGTTGACTTATTCGCGTTGACTCTATTCTTCTTGGCTCAACTGTTCCAGACATTATACTCCAAACGTGTCGTCATGTCCTCCAATTTTAATTACTGCGATCTCTACTAAGATCACTATCATAGGCCATATTTTCAACCTCGGATCTGCTCTGGTTAAAACTGATCATTACGGTCTTAAACGGCAGCAGTCAATGATTGTAAACAGAGGTAATTAACGTCAGTGTTGCCCACTAAAATTATCAATGTTTGCTAAAGTCGGGAACACGGCAATGAGTTTTGTGCAGAATATCTCTACAACAGCTGGGTCAAGAAGAATGGAGTCACTACTAATGTACCATTGCACTAATTTTAGAAATCCCTTTAATTTTGCCTGCAGTCCCTTCTTAAGCAAATTACGCATCTCTTCATAGTTTTAACTTTTAAGTTTGTTACTATATTACACTTTGCATATATTGATCCCCTAGTTCCAAAGGTGGGCAGCGCAAGTCAGAAAAGTTGCGCCCCAAGAGCACGCACAATTACTCTGAAAAAGTTGCGCCGCAAGCATTTCCGTAAGCTCCAAAAAGATAATTGCGAGGCAAGCGCAACCACAAGCGCACATGCAAGTGTGACGTTTGGAAAAGTATAATTCTAATTGACTCACTGCTCACACTGCGCTAGGCTACGATACGAAACTAATATTCAAAGCAAAGTATGCACGCTACCAAATTAGTAAACAAAAATTTTAGATTTTCTTTGATACAAGCATTTAAAAATGCGCATCGCTTAACCCTTTTGGGCGAAGAACGTCTTTATTCCTAATGAAAAAAGACTCTCAACATACGCACTTAAAGGAATCTGGGTGTTAAAAAATTCCACTAATATAGCCTTCATGCGGTGGCAAGCGGATGACTTCGAAGTCGCTGTTTTTTTTTAATGGCTCGTCAAGGAAATCCTTCACAAGCTTCGATACACATTTTGTGCTTCTGGAGCAATTAGCATCACTCTATGACAAATGGAGCAACCAGAAAAATTACTATGTTTTTCGTTTAAAGAAATTGAACCATCTAAGTAATAATTATAGCCTAAGAGGTATCGCTGCTGTCACCCCTGTTCGCAATACCTTTCAAGTTTTCCTGGACAAGAAAAAAGGTTGTAATTAATAGTTTTTGTTGTTTCTTGTCTTTGAATTACGTTAAAAAAGTCAGACAGTTGCGAGTAACCAGTTTAATGCCCAAAGCAAGTTTAAATTTTTTTTAAAAAGGAGTAACTTATTTCTAGAAAGACAATTACAAAAATAATTTTTCTGTCTAAAATTTGATTTTACAACCATTTTTTAAAATACTCAATGGGAAATTTTTTTCAGAAAAATCGGCAAAAAATATTTTAGAGAGAAACGTTTCAGCGAAAGAAGACTCTTGCAATAAAACCAAGTAGTGGACGAATGGAATTCCCCATTTCCCCATAATGAGGCTTTTATGAACCAACCTCGTCATAGGCGTAGCCAAGAAGCCCACCCTCCAAATTTAAATGGGACCAATGATAAAAATAATAACAAACAAAGCCTTATGTTTCTTTAACAGTTTTTAGTTTGTTTTCGCATTTTCGCGTACAACAGTATCCAACTATACATGTACAACAGACTAACATAAATGTTGACGACCAGGTGGCCAGGGCCCCCTCAAATCAAATTTTTGCCAACCAATTTAAATGTATAACCGGATAGAAATTCAGGGTTTTTGTCCTAAAAGTTGCAACCTCGGACCCTCATCTAATTATTTTGTGATCTTTATACAAGAAGATGACTACGTAGTAACCACATATTGCACCAATTTCAAATAACAATCCACCTCAACCTTGCCAGTTTTACGCGACAAAATACTTTGGATAAAAAAAGAAAGTTAGCCTGGGAAAATAATTATTGAACAAATTATTGAACTTGAATTGAAGGGGCCTAGGCCCCATTGTCGTACATGTGCTCCTAAAACTGGTTTTCATGACAAGACAAAAATCTCCAAGGTAAATATTCGAGTGATTATTTACTGCTAAAAATATTGCACGAGGCAATGTACCATGCTTCTATCACCTGGGCCAAGTCACTTGCAAAATTTAACCCCCAAATTCAAGATTTTAAACGTGGTTTGGACTTGATCTGTAAGTAAAGGGAAGACTGAACAATTTAAGTTTTTCAATCTGCTTTCAAATGTTAAAAATTTAGTTAACTCAAATGGTTCCAAAAACGTGCAAAATGTGATCCAAATGACATTAAAAATAGCTATATTTTCCAAAAAAAAAATACCAAAAATCGTCCAGCGGCTGGCCTCCAGACCCCCATCTGTGATACGTTTGGGTTAAACTAGTTTGCTCACCACCTCCCCCAATTTGGACGAATTTGGAAACCTTTTTAACTTTTGGTTTAAGCCTTTCCCTTTAGCAAAATCCAGGTTACGTGCCAACCCAGGCCACGGCTTCTGATCCTCCATTCCACAGTATCTATGTCCTATAAAAAGTTATTCTTTTCAAAAATTTTTGATGACGTAGTCATTGGGTGTGACTTGCAGTTTGACCCTCCCCGCGAACAAAAATCCTGGCTACACCTATAGGTACCTCTCCAATGTTTTTTCTAAAGTTTAATCACAGTTGAATGAAAAACAATCATTCCCAATCGTATCTAAATTGCGCTTGAGCGATTGCGCTCAAAATTGCTAAAATACCTGCTGGACAAGCGTCAGCCCAACAGTTTAAAAATAATTGTGGCGCAAGCGCTATCGCAAGTAAAATAGTTGTCGGCGCTAGTGCCCACCTCTGGATAGTTTAAGGAATTGCTTCAAAACAATTGTGTACCGTATTTTTCGGACCATAAAGCGCACTTAAAATACTAAAAATTTCAAAAAACTGAAGGTGCGCCATATGCATGGACCAGTTTGTACTCTTTTCTCTTCACGAGTTATTTAGAGCGTTTTTACAGTTTTTAGAACTTTCAAGTTGCATTTCATTTAGTGCACCTTATACAGTGCTTCTTCGATTATCCGTACCTCGTTTATCCGGCATTCGATTATCCGTCCATTGGGGCAATAGCACTAACTAACACTTTTCCAGTTAATGTGGGGCAATAGATAGCCCTACTCTAATTTTAACGATCATGCAAATTTACATTGCTTTCAATAAAAAAGTACTGAGATCCCTCAATGCGGTACATTATTTGATGTTGAACCTCGTTTAAGTTTTGGTGCATTCGAATCTGCTTCTTGCTGCGTTGTTTTGGTTTAAATAAAGAAATTCAATTATGCGGTTTTTTTACTTATCTGTTCAGGTTTTGAAGAAATGCTGTCCCGACTAGACCGGATAATCGAGGAAGTACTGTATACGAAAATAAAAGTAATAAAGGTCATTTATAGGTACTGCGCCTTATACACTGATGCAGCTTATAGTCCAAAAACTACCATAGTTTAATAGCCTGACAACAACTGTTCTTAGTGTTCTGTACCTCTAAAGCTGATTGAGTGTCACATCTATGAAATTGCAAGCACTTAATATTTTTGTTCGCTGGAGAGACATTATGCAAATGAAACGTCAACAACTTGTGGGCACATTCCTTCAAAAAATAAATCATACATTAAAAGATTTATTCAAACAATACCTATATCTATTATCTTTAAGCTTCCCTAGCCTTAGACAGCTTTTACCAACCTGCTCATTATCGTTATTTTTGCATAAATCCTTTTTACGAATTAAATTTGGAAAAAAGCACGCAATCAAACCAAGTTGAACGATGAAGTTACTTGCAGATCGAGAAAAGGTATTTCAGAGAAAGGAGCAAGCATGCTCAACTATAAATGCAAGACTAACAACTTGTTCAATCGAATTTCAGATTTGATACATTTTGGTTCGTCAGGTTACTTCAATCAAAACAGCATTTCTAGTTTTGCCCAACTCTCAAGTTCACTAAGCAGGCCAATGACAACAGAAAAGTTTTGTTTCAAAAATCGTTATTACGTACTATTTGTTCTTGCTGTATTATGTGAATTGTGCAACAAAATTGTAAGGCCCATTTCAGCATCATTAAGCCCAGGCAACATTTTTCCAAAATGTTGCAGCAATGGTGAGTTGTGGGCAACAATGTGTTCTTTTTGACTTGCCCAAGATTTGAACCTCAGACCTTCCGCCCCATGAATGAACTTGTTACCACTTGATCAAACAGCTGGTTAATCAGCCATAGTTGCACAAAATTACTGCAACAATTACAAAATATGAAAATTAGGTACTGTAGTATTAACTGAATGTTAATGATATCCATGAGCATGCACGAGGTTATGAAGGTCAATTTCACAATTTACACATTTCAACACCTTCAAGATTTTGACCAAATCAAAACTAAACTAGATTGATCTTGAGACCTTGGAAGCCTTTATCAAGCAACAGTGAAAAAGAATTTTATGCTATAATACTTAGAACATAAGGAACTTACTCGAAGTAGAGAGCTAACATCAAAGTTGAAATCAACAAAAGTGATGTTAAACAATTCCAAATGCTGAATATTCTGAAAAGTTAAAACAAAAAATTTTGATTACAGTTCAAACTGAAAAGCCTAAGGTATAGTAAAGCAGTGAAAAAGCACCAACGTGTTAACATAATCTTCCTAAAAATTATAGACTGCAGCTAAATCAAAATCAGAAAAAATGCAGCGCAATCAAAAAATAGCTAGCCATGAACAAGATGACTCAATAACTTAATTGTTATCTGTATAAAATTACGTTTCTAGTGAGATAATACAAAGTTATTTCTCCTGCAAATCAATATCATATGTTTTAAAACAGTGAAAAGTGTTGACCAATATAACCATCGTCTAGAGTAGAATTCAGTTCTAGTTTTGAGCAATGACAGCAACACCAGTCAACCAAAACACCACTCCAAGCTAAAAATTTATCATTAAATGTCTAACACATGTAATCAACTACAGTAAGATGAATGTGAAGTAGTTAATCATTTCCAGCAAAATACAATGGAGAAGTTATTTTACCTGGAAATAGCATAATTTGCAAACACAACCAGATGGAACTTCTATGTTTCTTAGCTGACATCTTTGAAGACAACATTTAGAGGTGTCAGTAAACAACAAAATCACTTTTTCATAACTCAAACCATTCTTTGGATTATGCCTTTGAAAACAAAAGAACTATTGCTATCAGAACCAAATAAAGTTTGAAGAGAATTGACTGATTGATCGAGATTTATCCTCCACTGACAAGGAAGAGATAGCGGTGCTTTTATTTTGGACAAATCCGCATCTGCTTAGGAGTTGACCTCTTTCCTAGTTTTCTGATTGACGTTTTGGAATCTTTCCACGTGAATTTGCTGCTTGTTTGAAGCACCAAACAGAGATAACATTGTAAAACGTCTTACCAAAGGACACATCAACATGACCAGGGTCCAAGTTGAACCAAAATCATGTGATCAGGGTTGTCAAATGATGCCTTTATCCTTTGGGCCATGCTGCCGACAACTAAGTTTATATGTCAGTAAATTAAAACAAAAAAAGTATTGGTAATAATTGTCCTTCATCAAATGTTAAAATATACGAAGTGACTTGGTGCACAGAATGCGTGCAATTAAATAAGCAAAGATTCCGTTGACACCACTCGTTTTCAGAAACTTTTAATTTGATTGTTACAGTTATTAGGTTTGGGTTAGGGTTAGGACTAGAATTAAGGTTTAAGTTAGGGTCAGGACTAGGATTAGGGTTGGGTTTTATTACAAAATGTCTGCATGCACAGAACGTTCGCCAATCCTTTTCCTAAAATGTAATGAATAAATGGCCAAGAGGGTTTATTAATAAAAGGATTTATTACAGGCACTGGTACAATAATCAAGCTTTTACAGGCTTTAACGTACATAAAATAAAAAAGTTTTACTATAGCCTAATATACTACACCTAAACATTTCTTGGAAAATAATAGCCAAAACATAGCATTGGCGTACCTTAAAAAAATTTCATTTTTAAGGTATAAGCTTTTGGTGCTGACAGGTAAATACTCACAAAAGATGATGAAAGAGTGCATCTGCTAACACTGAAGGGATAAAAATTCCTTCATGAAATTGTAGTTGGTCCAAATCCTAATAAAAATATTTCAAAAGACATTAATTATACTAAAAATATATCAGTCAATTTTATACCATATGATCATACTGTATAGTGTATATTGGTACATCAAGAGGTAGTTAATTGCTACTTATATGCATTATAGCAGGTACGACAAAACCATTTATTGTTAAAAATGTCACATTTGCATTGAACAACAAAAAAATACATTGTAAGAGGAAGCTGCAAAGACTCTTCAATTATTAAGCACAATTAAACAGACATTAGAATAAGCAAATCAACTATATAAGAATCATAATACAGGTTTACATCTGAGTAAAATTTAGGGTTGTATTCACCAAGTGAGTTCAAGCTCTGCTGAAGCATAACCCTCATAGAAACTATGTTGAGTCACGCATATTATATTCACCACGCGAAAAAATGTCAAAAGGCTGCTGAAATGATGCTCAAATGTATGCTTTTTGAGCGTCAAATTGAGCGGCCGATATTGGAGGTTTAACCAATGATAACACTGGAAAAAAACATTTTAGATTGCTTTCAGGAATTTAATTAGGAAGTGAAATAGCCTTGAAATGAAAACTGCAATGATACAGAAATGGTTATTGCTTTGTTAAAGTTATTTATAACTGAAGATTCTTTGCAAAGAGCGAAAAGTTTTGAAGAGCTAGTATTAATGCAATTGGTTCATACTGAAAAATGATACTCAAGACAATTGCAGGGTAATTAAGTGCAATAAATTAATTATTTTTTTGTAAAACCAGTACATAATATTTTTTTCAGAACGATTTTACATGAACACAAGGCTCATTTTTTCTCAAATTAAGAACAATGCCTGGTTTAGCATGAAAAAAATAATTAAACACAATCTAAAACAACACATTTTTTTCCTATCAGCATGATTTTTCAGCCTTATCTACTTACACCTTTTTTTTTATAAGAACCAGTAAATTTTGAGTTGAGGCTGGATTTTCTTAATGTTTGCCAATTTTCAACCTCATTTGTTTCAATTTGTTCTTTAACTTTGAGAGTATCAATGTTAATTATGGCAACCATGTTTGTAAAACCGTTTTATTTCTAATGCTCTGTGTGCTTGAGAAAATGCATTTTTGTGCAGTTTTTGCAGCATTATAAAATTGCAAAAACCAAAAAGCTCGCTTTTTCAATTTGAACAAGAGCTAAGAAAAATTTGGTTGTCTATGCACTGCGCAGCAGCACTCTATAGTCTCAGAATTGTTGCAATTTTGCTTGTATATGCCAGAAAATCACTCAAATTTCATCGTTTTGAATCAGTATGTACAGAATTATGATTTGAAATTTATTGTTTTCGTTTGTCCTTAATATTATGTTTTTTTGTGGCTGAGGCTGACATTGTTCTTAATTTGCTCTTAAATTTTGAGCAAAAATGCGCCTAGTGTTTTTATAAAAAAAAGTCTATCTATATTGCCATTGTTGCTTTGTCTACCAGTTATGATGATCTATTTAACAACTTTTAACCAAGCAAGAGTTTATTTGTTGCGTCACTTTATTCTCAAATTAAGAACAAATGAGGCTACAAATTTGTGAAAATTTAAAAACAACCAGCCTCAACCCAAAATTTACTGGTTCATAAAAAATGTGTATTTTGAGTATCCTATTGAAAATACTGAAATATGAAATGCCAGCACTCAGGGAGTTTTGGTACTATTCAATAGGAGATTTGTATTTGTTATTCAAATTCAAAAGCAAAAATGCCTACCGTTTCGTGAAATTCTCACTACAATTCATTTTTAATATAGCCAACTAAATTAAAAAAATTAACAACAAAAATTACTCAGGAGCAGTAAACACGAAATCACCACATTGCATGGCTAGTTGGCTACCCATAGTGTTGGATTGAATTTGAATTTTGAATTTGAATCCACTCATGAGTTATTGATGAATTTGAATTCGACTTTTGTGAAGTCAATGAATTTGAATTCAGTTTTTGTAAAGTTAATGAATTTGAATGTCTTTAAACATTTCATAAATTTGAGTTTCTCAAATCAAAACCTACACTGTGAAAGTAGCATTTATAAATTGGTCAAAAAGACTCAGAGTCAGATCAGAACACAACTAATTGTCGCTGAAGATTCAAGCAACTTGAGTTGTTAGTAGGGTTGGATTAAATTTTAACTTTGAATCTGAATCCGTTCATAAGTTATTGATGAATTTGAATTTGATGTTTGCAAAGTCAATGAATTTGAATTTAGGTTTTTTTAAGGTCATTGAATTTGAATTTAAAAACTAAAAACAAAATGGTTGGATCCAACCCTAGTTACCGATAATATATATTGTCTCTTAACTACAAATTAGTAAAAAAATGCTAATTTGTAATGAAACAATACTAGCGTGACTCCTCATAATTGGTTCAGACTGAGTTCATTCGTGGAAAAGAATGTGCGAGTCAGCAAATTAACTTCTTTTGCAGTTGAAACTGCATTATATTGAGTGGTGTTTCAATTGCTCGGGTGAATTGCAATTTGACATTCCGCTAAAACTGTATTCAAATAAGCTACGTTTTAACCTGAGCACACACTTAACTTGAGCAGCTGTGGGGAATATGACTCTTAAGCTGTTAACTGAAGTAAATTAAGCTAGATTTTAAAGTGAAACAGATCCATAATTCCTCACAAGACTTACAGCAAGTTAGGCAAGTTTAATGTCACTACAGGTTATGGTACCTCAGACCTGTAGGTTCTACAACTGACAAAGACATTTTGGATGCCGTTAAGTAAAAGCTGTCTGCTTTTTTTCAGAACCTCTGTGACATGTGTATGAGCGCGCATGCACTCTCGCTCCTCTCATATGTGCACTCATTAGGGTTAGGGCTAGATCTGGGAATCGGCTTAGATTGAAGAGGAAAGAGTGCATGCGTGTTCATACACGCATCACAGAGCTTCCTAAGAAAAGCTGACGGCTTATATTTAACCACACCTGACATTTTCTGCGACAGCTTAAGCATATCAGATATCATATCAAACAAACCTACTCAAATTACTCTAACAATTCAGACCTTCAGATTATGTAATCAGTACGGTAATTTACAAGTGATTGATCAATTACCATGTACCTTATTTTCAGTTAAGATAGTATGTGGGTTGTTGGATATGTAGGTGATGACCAGATTTTGAAGACTTTCAAGTTTATTGCAAGGAATATCATCCACTAGCTTAGGAAGTTCTATCACTTCTTCCAAGTTTGTAGACTGCTTGGACATGCCAGATGCTTCAACTAAACTTTTAAACAACAAAAACAGCAGATTTATTCACAGTTCAAAGCAGAAATTCTATCTCATCCTGTGTCAAAATCCACTTGATGTTGCATTTTGAACAAACATTTATCGTCTCATTCTTTGTTACAATGCAGAATGCCCAAGAACAACGAAGGCAATCAATATCAATCACAATCCAATCCTACCTGCTCACGCATGGCAGCAACGTACTCTTTGTCTGTGTTTCTTAACAAAACTTATTAAAAATCAATAAAGCTACAGTAGGTAGAAAGAATGCCTAGGCCTATTGGAAAAGCTGTATCATTAGGCTAACTACTGCAACATTCAAACTCTGAATTAAAACAGGGAAAGAATGCTTTTGTTCTGTGTTTGGTACACGGAAAACCTAATCCTAGCCTGCTCTGCACTGAATACCAATACCACTACCAACACTGAATACAGAATATCAAGGCTCTACTAGGCAGAATCCTACTAACACTACAGTCTAATTTCGATCTGTAAGTGTAGTATACCGGTATATCATAAGCAGCCAGACTGCTGTTCAGTGTTGTATTTGATTGTTACAACTAAATTCAAAAACAAAACTTTAAATCTATCATACCGGTACTGCATCTTGCATTGATTGACTGATTGACAGGCTAGGCCACAAGGCTACTAGGCCTACTGAATATTGACACCTGTCTCAACTGCTCAATGCTTTACTTTAGTGTCTGACAGTCTGAAAGTAAAACTAAGCACAAAGAATAAAAAAACAACTGAAAATAAATTTAATGATTTCCTCTGTTTGGGTTAGAATTTGGGTTAGGGCTAGGATTACAGCTATTTTGGCACTTGCAGCAAAATAGCGTTTAGGACTATTTTGCCTCCAAACGGCAAAATAACATGGGGCTATTATTAATGTCAAATGCAGAGATTACAAGTATTGGGTTAGATTAACCAGGTAGCTAGATAGGCTAATCGCCTAATTGTAACATTACAAAAAAAAACAACACTGATCAGACATACCGGTACATTCCAGCACCACATACCGGTACTGTAAATCAAGGAATACTGGTAAATCATGCCCAATACAAAGGATACAATTCCAATTGGAAGGCTTTATTTCACCGGAAATTTTTATCTAGTTTTTTATTAATTCTGACTCAAATCTAACAGAAACTTAAATGCTTACTCTAAAAATATTCCCTAATCGAACCCTAACCCAAACCCTAACCTAAACCCTAATCTTAACCCCTAAAAAAGCAAATGAAAAAAGCGCGGATGAATATTTCTCATTTTCGTTTTATTCTCTTTAAGTTGAAAATTTTCGGTGAAATAGTCACTACCATTCCAATTTCTCCATCAGTAGTTTCATTGTGCCATTTATGTTCATTTTGTTGAAGTTTAACTTAACAAGTCAAAAACAGTTGACACCAGCACACCAGGGTAACATGCACAACGCACAGATTTTGATTAGGGCCTATCAAATAAGTTGTGATTTCTAATTGAGATTTTTAGTGTCTGAAACTGCTTTTACATACCGGTAATTGGCTTCCATAATTGGTAATTAACCGAACAGTGGTCTAGTGGATAGAGAGTCTGCTGCTGTAACGATAGACAGGGGTTCGATTCCCGGTCAGGTCAAACCAAAGACTAAAAAAAAATTGGTATTCACAGCTTTCCTGCTTGACGTTCAGCAATTAAACTTTGAAGGGACAGTGTAAAAGTAAAGCCTCCACCACGAGTGGTAGACAGGTGAGGTGGGCAGGTGGCAGCTTGACTCGAAGACCAAAAGGTCCCTTCGCTGTCTCCTGGCCAAGGCAACTTGGTGAATAAATAAAAAAACAAGTAATGTAATTCTCCACAGTTGGAAAGTTCATTGCTTGGACTAGACTTTAGACCAGGGGTCGGTGACCTACCGGTACGGCCTGCAGCCAGGCACGCGGATCGAGCTCGCCAATAAATTTCGTCCGGCTCGCGACCTTTTAAATCTGTTAGAGTTACGCCGGATGAATTGGCGCAAAGAATGAGAGAATCACAAAGGCGCGGCGTAAAAACCAAAATCCCAACACATTGCAATTTACATATTGCAAAATTTAGCCAATTTCCGCGCTCTCGCGCAGTGTAGACCATTTCTAAAACTTTTGTTCAGGTGAATTTATACAGTATTCGTTTTTCGTCCGTTTTCGTCCGTTTTTTATTTTTTTGCATCTTCTTAAAAAAAGTATGCGCTTTTTCATCCGCATTTTTTGAAGTCCATATCCACATTAAGTAGACAGTTGTATATAGATAAAAATTTTGTTCAAAAATTTTGTGTATGAACGATAAGAGCGATATTTCAAAATAGAACTGTACCCTTTTCCAAAAGTTTTTTTCGAAAACTTTTGTCCAGTATGTGACTGTCTGGTTAGTGCGGATATGGACCTATAAAAATGCGCATGAAAAAGCGTATACTTTTTCAAGAAGAAGCAAAAACGTAAAAAAACGGACGAAAAACGGATACTGCGTAAATTCACCTCTAGAGTTTCAAATCAAAATTAGTGAAATTCTTGTAAAACATTTATTTATTGCCAGAGGTGGGCAAAGGGCAATTAGAAGCGCAAAACGCAACTTTCGCAACCTCCGCGATTGCGGAAGTTGCGTTGCGCTTTAATTTTTAATTTTGAAACATTGCGGAAGTTGCATTGCAGACTTAAGTCTTTAAAATTTGTTGTGCTTTAATTGCGCTGTGCTTTCAATTTTTTTTTCTGTTAATAGCGCAATTCTATACATTAAACTTAATTTTGTATCATTTCGATCGTAATTTTGATAAATGTCGGTCTTCTTTTGCAAATTATTCACTCTTTTTTGCCTAAAATTGCAAAAAGGCTGTATTTGCATTGTGTTGTGAAATTTCAATTGCGAAAGTCAGATTGCGCTTTAATTGGTACCAAAACGCCGTTCCGCAATTTCGGAATTGCGTTGCGCTTCAACTGAATCAAAAAGGTCATTGCGGAAGTTGCGCTGCGCTTCAGAAATTAAAAACATTAAATTGCGCATTTTGCGCAGCGCTTTCACTGATTGAAAAGATCATTACGCTTTGTTGCGCTGCGCTTTAGATGTAAGGTTATTTGTGTTTATTGCTGTATCTTTTTTTCTGGTGAATTGTTATTTGAAATTGTTACTGTTTTATATGTTACTATTGTAACTGTAAGCGGCGTGTTTCATCCATTCTGATCGGCTTAGCCAGGGCCAACGAGAGGGGGTTCAGGGGGTACATCAGGGGTCGGGCTCAAGGGGCTCGGAAGAGTTCAGGTTGCCGCGTCAAGTTTTTTTGCCACGTTTTGAGTTTGGGAAGACCTTTTTTTTTGGGCAAGAACTGGGAGCAAATTTAAGTGAAGACCTTTTTTTTGCTCTTCACCTAATTTTGGGCAAAAAAAGGGACCAAAGTTGAGTGAAGACCTTTTTTTTTGCTCCCCGCCTAATTTTGAGGGCCAGGCATCAATCTTCGTACCCCCTGAAAAAATTTCTCTCTGAGGCCCTGGGCGTAGCGCAAGAGTTGTCCGTGACTTGTATGTATATTTAATTTAGTATTGTTATTGTCCATCGAATTCCATAGAACTTTACAAGTTTGTGTGAGAGCGAAAAAGTCAGAAAAAAATACTGTAATGCAATAATTTTTACGATATCTACTTTGATCGGTGTGGTTCAGGGTTCGACAATAAATTACAGTTAAAATTTAAAAACTTGTTATAGCATAGGCTTATTAAATTATAGCTTAGTTGTGAATCTTGAAATTTTCTGTAGTACAGTAGGCCTATCAAATACCGGTACCTGTATGTCAAGTATTCAACAGGCTCGAATAATAAAATGGAAGGCTTTATTTCACCGGAAATTTTTATCTAGTTTTTTATTAATTCTGACTCAAATATAACACAAACTCAAATGCTTAGTCTAAAACTATTCCCAAATCGAACCCTAACCCAAACCCTAACCTAAACCCTAATCTCAACCCCTAAAAAAGCAAATGAAAAAAGCGCGGATGAATATTTCTCATTCTCGTTTTATTCTCTCTAAGTTGAAAATTTTCGGTGAAATAGTCACTACCTAATAAAATATCTGTTCAGTCAGCAGTAAGGTAAGTTTGAAACTGTAGTTTGAACTTTTTCTGGTAAGTTTGCTGAGTGATCAGGTAATAATAAACTACAGGGTCGATCAACAAATTAGGTACCGTAGGCTATATGTTTAATGTACTTTTCTTTTTTTTTTTCTATACAGTACAGTACAATCATAAAATACAATTGAAGACAATATGTATCATACGAGACCAAAAATTAATACCAAAGCATAAAAAATGAAAACAAAGAAAATGGGCAAAAATTAAAAAAAAATGATAAGAACAAAAATTTCAAGGATACAATTCCAAATCCAGATCAATAGTATCAATGTGCCATTGGTATTCAAATTTTGGAAGTACACAAACCAGAACAGAAGAAACAAAGGACTCCAGGGTAATCCACATAACACAGCACCGAGATATAAGTTGTGATTTTCAATAGAGATTTGTAGTTGTACGTATCCAAAAGTTGCATGTCATATCACATGTTTCAAATATGATTTTGTACAGCATTTTTTTAGTTTGCAAGTAATTAGTATATACCGGTATAAACAGTTTAGTATTTTGTTACTGGTATATTTATTTTATATTGATTAGCTTATTATTTGAGGCTAAGAATAGTTGCTTACGTACTTTTTTCCTTATTTTTGACTTTGCAGAATAGGCTCAGCCTACGATTATAAAACATGTTCTCTTCTACTAGCCAAATTGATTCAGTTGCTGCAGTGATTATAAGTTCGGTTGTGGGAGTTTACCTATCTGAACTTTTGTTTATACTACCGTTATTATATGGTAATGGATATGAATCGTGGGAGAAAAATCAACATATTTTTGCTGGTAAGTTAACTGCGGTAGTGGCTGTTAAGCCAAGTATCAGAATGTTAATACTAATAGGAAGAGTGTTGATTAGGCCTGGTTGATGCGGTAGTCTACTGATACTTAGTGTTGGTAGCCTTTCTAAATGGCTAGCACTAAACTGCTAAACTAGCTGTATATATCTATTTTATGATGGTTATTAATTAATTACACATTAGATTTAGCAAAAGTATCCTCAGATTTACCAGTATATACAGTACCGGTAGTTTTTTGTATATGGTACGTTTTTTTTGCTTGCTGACTTGTAATATGAACAGATGAAGAATACAGTATTTGCAACTTAAACTGTTAAAAGTCATATTGCGGGCAAGCAAACATGTGATGTTAAGCTCTATTAGTTCAATTGTTTTTGTGCTTGTGATCTTTAATGTTGCTTGGAGCTATGTAACTGTGTGTAAGTTATAATGATGGCAGTGGCTGCTGCTACGTTGCATAACACTTCACTCGTAGGATAAAATTATATAATTTGTAACATTTCAGCGGTGAGATATTTTTATGTGAATTCTGCCACTTAGCTCTTACGATGTTTATTGAAGCGACAAGACTGCAAGTGCAAGAGCGTGTTGCATTGTAGAAGGTAGAAGCGCAAGTGTAATTATTAAATTAGTATATACTTTTTTCTTAGGACGCATAAGGACTGTAGAACGCTTTAGGACCCGTCATAACAAACCGATACTTTTTTTAGGACATTATCAATAGTCAACTCATCTCTAGTTTATATAATTAAAAGTTCAATTGGAATTCAATCAAAATCAACTAAAATCTAGTTTTCAATAAAACATTAAATGCGAATTCATGTGGTAATAAATGCTGTACTGGTACTAAACACCTCCGTCCTAAAAAAAGTTCTGAAGTTTTTTTACGGCTTTTATAACTTAAATACAGCATTTTGACACTCTTAAAGTGACTTCTCGATAGTGTAGTGGTAAGGGCAAGCGTTTTCCAATTTTCGCGTATGGGTTCGATTCGCTACGATTTGCGGTGGCATGCTATGTGATTAGGAAGATTCTTGGTGATCTGTTTTCTTTCTTTTACTTCAGAACCTTGCATTCGAGTTGGGGTTCGGGCAGCGATGCCACCCTGCGAGATAGCAAATCCAAGTGCAAAAACAAAGCTTTTGATTGCCTTAAATTCAAACTTTTTTACGACGGATGTGTTTTAGTATGGACTCGTATATACTGCATTTATTGCCGCATGAATTTGCATCTAATTTCTGTTCATAACTAGATTTTAGTTGATTTTGATGGAATTCCAATTAAATTTTTAATTAAATAAACTAGATTTAAGTTGATTTTTGATTGCGTCCTAAAAAAAGTATCGGTTTGTTATGACGGGTCCTAATGCGTCCTAAAAAAAGTATTTATTTAATAATTACGCTTGAGGGTTCTCCCTTCTACGATGCAACACGCTCTTGCACTTGCAGTCTTGTCGCTTCAATACACATCGCAAAAGCTAAGTGGCAAAATTCACGCAAAAATAACTCACTGCTGAAATGTTACAAATTACATAATATTATCCTACGAGTTAAGTGTTACGTAACAGCAGCCACTGCCTATAATAATATCTCAAATGTTAAAGAATTTTTTGGTTATTATAATTTGCATAGCAGCAACAGTAACACAAATATGTGTGAGGTAAGTGGTTATTAATAATGACCCAGAGGTTACAGAATATTGCATGATTTTTTAAGCTACTGTCACAAGAAAGTTTTGAAATTAAGTTATATGCAGTACATACGAATCAAATGTAAGGGTGCGTTTAGACTGGACGCGAAGCAACGCGAAGCGAAGGTTGGCGACCTTCGCGAGTGGTCGATTACGTCACTCGCGAAGGTTGCCAACCTTCGCGAGTGGTTGCTAATCTTCGCGACTGGTCGCTTCATAGGCTAATTTTAACAACTTACTTTTAAAATGTATTCAATGAGCAGAAAGCTTTGTGCAGTTTATTATTGAAGCGCTATTATAGTAATCACAGGTTCTGTTTCGTCATAGCGCGCTGGAATTACCGGTAAAACGAAGATTGAGTTTATATTATGTTATCATTATCACGCAATAACCGTGAAGAAGAGTCTAGAGTAATAGCTCTGGTAACAAAACAATCTTGAGAAAAAAGTTTGTAAAGTTTAAGTGAAAAACGAAGTACAGTAAATCGAATTTGGAAATGAAAAGACAAGTCATTTCTTCAAAAACGTAGTAGTAGGCTACTTGGCCTATTTACTAGCTATCAATGATTTGTTTAGATCCTTCCATTGAAAACTTGCCCTAATCTGTTTTGACGATGACAGTTCTGGGTTTTAATGCAGAAACGCAAAAAGCTGGAAGCAGATGTCAAAAGTTCTCTTTAGGTGTTCACTCAGTTAACAAATCCTTAAACGCTTTCACCATCCATGTCTCATTATGGTAGTGGTAGATCTACCGGTATCTTCTAGAGTGTAAACCAATAGGCTAGTCTACAGGTTCATTTAAATCATTAACTATGTTGTTTTTTTGATGTGATTTTTTTTTTCAGGTAAGCATGTTATGATACCTGTAGTAAGCTTAAACAGTTGTTTGTATGTGTTATTTAGTGCTGTTTATGAAGACTCCCTATGTTAACTCTATGAGTGAAACTGAAAGCTGGATTTGTCATCAGTTATGTAGTGGATTTTTTGCTTATTGTGCAATGGATTGCTGTGTTGATTTGCTGGAGAAAGCAAAAAAACATAGCAGTTTTTGCATGATTTGACACTATCATCGAAGGACAAGAATTTAGCACAGTGATACCTGATACCAGCAGTTGCTTTGAGGAAAAGCCAGCCTCTAAAACTAAGTTTGGTGTTTTATTCGCTAGCGGAGCGCTTATCGATGTTTAGTGCGAAGTTAAATGCTATCGAGAGCATTTTATTAGTTTGCATTTTCTTGCGGTACCAGTAGCTACGTTGCGACGGTTGCGTTTACCTCAAAGAGCTTCGCTTTAAACCACCGTTTGTAAGATACAGACAAATTTATGGCAGTAAGGTCAAGCCCCCTCTAAGCATGTTTTTGGTTATGACCCTGACAAAAAAAACATATAGATTTTTTCATTTGAAAATTGTTACTCAAGCATCTGAATAAAAGTGTTGTTAGTTCTCACATTTTTATGTAACTGACGCTTCCTTCCCCAGTCCAATTATTTTTATTATAAATGCTGTATCAAGTTTTTTGTTTAGTTTAGAGAATGGAACAATAGTAATGAACTTGCTTGTCGGGTACTTCTCTACCAATAATAGTAACCTCAGCAAAAAAACAGAACTCACTTTCTACTGGTTAGATATATATTGGCTTTCTAGTTCATCTAAATACACTGACTGCAATTGCAATGATTGAACTTCAGACTTAAAATTGTTTACTTTGTCACTTTATTCACCATGTAAAGCAGTAAAAATTTTAAGAGACAGTAAAAATGTTTTGAAATTCACTAACAACTAAATTCAGATATTACACAAAGACACAGTAAATGAATATTTAACACACTTGACATTTCTATTTTCATCAATTAGGACTGGAGTGAAAAATCACTACGAGACTACAATATTCATAATTATAAAACTTGGGGTAGTCCAAAACCATTGCTTCCAGTTCAACTTGATCACGGTCCAAAGCTTCAGAAACAAGAAAACTTTTAAGAGGACATTCAGAAGAAAAAATTCCATGTTTGTAGCTATTCAAAGAAGTGACTAGTAATTAGGCCAATCCAAAAGTTCATAGGAATTTTTTGATTTTTTGTGTCTATCTAGCTCTTGTATGTGGCAGTGTAGCTTGAAACCAATTCTAAATACAGTTCTTTTCACCAAGTTGGCTTGGTCAAAAAGGCAGTGAAAAAAGTTTTGCGAGTTTTCCAGTATTCAAGGAATTGTTCAATTGTGGTTACTTTTAAAACAACAAGCTAACAAACAATGGGTAAAAACACTATCAACACACTCAAAACTAGCCTGTTGGTGGGCTATTTTATATTCTGAAAAAAAAATCATGTTAGTTTAAGTTTGCTTTAAGACAAAAAAGCAAAAGCTGCTCAGCCAAAAGAACTACTGGACTGGTCTTCTGCTATGCTGCACAGAATAAAAAGTTTTGGTTTAAAAGCTAGACGTCGTGGGGCTAGGCCTACTGCTTTGCTGCATTCATTATAATGAAGCTTTGAGATCCAGCATAGCTATGAAAAATCACTCTAGGATTTGCAGCCTTAGCTGTCTAGATCCAAATTAACTTGGCTAGCCTAGGGCTATCGCGAATCTAACTTTGCCAACAACCTAGGCCTACTCTTTGGACTGATAAATAGGCGCTTAACCATACAAATGAACTATTTATATTATTTTCTAGCTAACTGCGATCGTAAAAATCAAATCAGTGAATTAGTTGGTTATCTTACTACAGCCTGCAAGCAAGCGCTGTTGCGCAACTGCTCGCGAAGGTTGCGAGCGGTCGCAACCTTTCGCGAGCTGTCGATGACGTCAAATTTTGGTTGCTTTGCGTCGCTTCGCGTTGCTTCGCGTCCAGTCTAAACGCACCCTAATGCCCCACCTCTGTATCAACCAATCACATTTGAAAACAAATGCAGAAATGTCATGATTGACACAATCGAGGGGTCTCAGACAGAGACTGTGAATACCTTCAACTGCCTTCGCCTATGGGTACAAAATCGTTAACTGCCTGTCAATTAAATTAAGCACCCTAAAAGGCTAAAACACTACATTCATGGTTTATCAGGATACTTTCTCCATATCAAAAACTTGGCATTTAAAATCGTAAAACTTTTTTGCACAAACACAACTTAACATAAGGAAAGCGTAAAATTTGGCAAAGTAAAGTACTGCCATATAACGCAGTAAATGTCGTTGACAATTTATCTAGGTGTTTCTTCGTTGAAAAAACTTTTGAAAAGAAAAAAAAACAATTGTTACTGTAGGTAAACCTAAACCCAAACTAGAACAGTTGATTGAAATAAATAAACATGGAAACTGACAGTTCAGTGTAGTGAATTAAGTCAAAATTAAAAACAAACTTGATAAAAATTTCCAGTAAAATAATCTCTTCCTAATTTTATATGTGCTGACCATTGTGTCGGATTTTTTCCTGTGTGAAAAGAGATGATGCAGTGATAAGTTGAATACCTGAAACTTTTTATCACTGATTATCACGGTAATGTGATATTGCTGATTGTATATGATTAATTGATTGCTGTATACCAGTATATGTATTTTTTAAGGAACTATGATTTTGTTCAATGTTTTGGCAAGTTTTTGGAAGTTTAATCAAGCTGAACTGAAAATCAACAAAAGCTCGATGCCATCAGTTTTACCTTCAGATTGGAGGTATTGTTCAAAATGTGATGCAAATTTTCCACCAAGGTATTATTTTTTCCATCTTTCACTACTTTTAGTTTATTAGTTGGTTTGAAGTCATTGTTTCAAATTCCTTTATATTTCATCCAATGTTAGTCTATTGAATTTGCTTGCTACTTGTTTGAAGCCACCCACCATTGTTAGCCTTTTGTCTGTCGATGCAACAATGTGCCCAGGTTGTTGGTTAAACCTAGATCATGGGATCAAAGATCAGGGTTTTCAAGAAAACGATTTTCTTACCTTTTCATCTGTTCATTTGACGATACCAAAGTTGGGCATATTACCAGTACTTGCTATGCCAAGACTTACATTTAGTGTACACTAGGGTTATGATTTTTTTTGTCTGCAAATGTCTAATGTTGGAAGTGATGAACTTTTTCATATTAATAACGAATACTCCTTTCTTTTTTGCTTAGCTTTACAAAAACCTGGCACACCCAAGCCACCCACACCCTGAAAAAATCTTATGATTTACTGATCAAATCACATTTAAATTATATACCCATTAAAACAGACTGAAAATAGCTGTGTACAGCATGTATAAACTGAGTCAGTAAGTGACTCACCCAATCATCTGAATTAAGTTTGTTAGTGAAGAGAAGCCACACTTTTTAAAATAACTTAAATTTTAAAATTCAAAAACTATGCCCTTGGCTTAATTATTTGTAATTTTTAACGATTTTTTAAAATTTTCTTGATACTGATTTCTCTTTTGGCTACCATATTTGATCGTGCTATCTCAACTGCTGACAGAACATCAGCTAAATGAGTCTGAACGTCAAGGGTTTTGGGCATGCAATGAAGACTTTTGGTCAGTAAAAGGAGGCCTTGGTCAGTATATTGATTTTTACTCCTTTTACTTTTAGTGATATTGGTAACTAAATCAAGCTTCCGCACACACAGTTACCGCTTACAGTAAATAGTTTTGTATTGACTTCTTGTTTTGAAATAAGTGGAAAATTTTTCTCAGAATGCTGTTGCTGTCCCACTGGCAACAATTTAGGTTCAAAAAAACCACAAGCAGAAATTTGTGTACAGATACCCACCAAAATATATTAATTTGCCACAAAAGCTCTTTTAATGTCTACAGATATGAGCTAATATGTTTAGCTGCTTCGAGCTTTGTTGCCAGTTAGATCACTGCAAGTGCCATTAGTAGTTTTTCCAAATTTTTGCTGTTATTTTGGCCCTTTATTTTGTAACATTAAAAAATCCACGTTTAGTTTGTTTTTTTTGTCGTTTTTTTTTCAGTCATTTGATGGTCATTGACTAAATTTCTAGTGAATTACCACAAAAAAAACCATTTTGGTCACTATGACCAAAAAACAAATAGAAAAAGTTCTGGTTGTTTTTGAACACAATCTCGAAAATTGCGTTTTTGCAATCCCGAAAATGATCTCAAGATTTTTGGAATCGCAAACCGGACATTTGATCTAAAAGTCTGAGTGAAAAAATAAACATAAGACTCCAATATCTCCCAACAATCTGATTTTTCATAGGCATTTTGCACAAATCTTTCAATGCACTCTTATCAAGGAAATTTCTTTTCATTTCAATGACAATAACCAGTGTTGGGCAAGTTAATGAAAAACATTAACTTCGTTAAGAGTTAGTTCGCTAACAATTTTTAAGCAATTTTTTAACTCAGTTAAAGTTAAGTAGTTGACTGAAAAACAAAAGTAACGCTAGTTAAAGTTAAAAGTTAATTCATTAATTTTTTTTTTTTACTTTAATATTAACCTGCAGTTGATGGCTAATAAAATGATTCCATTTCCAAACGAGATAAAAATTACTCATTCTGATTTCTGTTACTTTGGTATTTACTATTCTAATAAAGATAGACACAGTGGAAGTCTTTTTTTATTTTATTTTTTTGTTTCTAATATTATGGCATTAGGACGCATGGTGTATCCTAAAAATTTGACGGATAAATTCAAACATTAAAGTAGTTTAACAAAAGTTATAGTTAATAAGTTAACTCACAAGTGCTTTTTAGCTTTTTAACTCGTTAATGAAAAACTTAACTTCGTTATTTGACGAATTAACAAAGTAGCGAGTTAATGCCCAACACTGAAAATAACGGATGCGTTGCGTTCATCGGGATAGTTATTCATTGTACTACTGATGGATTTATTTAATGATTTGATGTTTCGCCTCCCAAATCTGGAGGCTTCTTCAGAACAATTTTTGGCAGTGCTGCCTTTGCGGTTACCAAAAGATAAATGAGAAAAAAAACAGCAGTAGATAGGTTAGATCCTTTTCATTCTTTCTCAAACTGTTCGTGAAGTGGTTAATATTATTATTAATTTTTTCATTCTGTATTCTTTTTATTTTCACGCTGTTATTGCCATAATTTTTCAATATTATATAATGCTATTGTTTCATCATTTTAATGTTTTTGAATCTAATAGTAAAAGTATTCTGATGCTCATATCTTTTTACTGTTACTTAACTTCTGCTGTTTTTTTTCTCATTTATCTTTTCGTAATTGCAAAAGCAGCACTGCCAAAAATTGTTCTGAAGAAGCCTTCCGGTTTGGGAGGTGAAACGTCAAATCAATAAATAAACTCATTGGTAGTACAAAGTATTTATGAATAAGGAAGTTTCTTCTGTTTACTGTATTTAATCTACCACAGCTTTTTTTAAACAGCAGTTACATAATTTTTTATAGCACTCATGCAAAGAACAAATTTGATATGGAAATTATGCTTTACTAATAGATATCTGTCCTGAGAATCGAACAAAAACATTGCAACAGCCAACATTCAGCCAAATTTTATGGATCTTGGTCGCTACTACAGCTTTACTTTATTGCTGTATCACTTTCTGTTAAATTTAATACTAAAAGAGCAATCTCGCTGTAATACATTAAACTTGTTTTGGCTTTTAGTACATTAAGTATAGGCCTAGCAGGCCATCTAAAGATTCTTTTTTTTAAACATTTTGTATGCTTTTTGTTTTTCACGAGTTGCAAGAAATTTACTAGTTTACATCAGCTGAATTACCAATAATATTAGTTTTCACTGTTTTTTAAAGCTTGGAAGTGATTCTTTGTGCTATACTTTTAACCAGGGCCGTAGACAGATCCTGTTTTAAGGTGGGGCTCATGAATTACAGTTGGAAAGCTGGCCAACACTACTAATAAAAAGTTTCACTTGCTGCCAGCGAGACGAAATTTTGGGGCAAAAGCAAGGTCCTTTGATTTTGTCAATTCTGTCTACATATCTGCCAGGCCAACCATAGCATTGTCTTTTCTAAGACGGTTATAGCCCTGCCTCGATCCTGGCTGTGGTTCATCTTGCAATCATAAAAGTCTTTAAAAATCAAGCGATGAAATTACTTGAAAAAGGATGATTGACATGTTAAAATATGCCAAAAATTTGGAAAATTATAATGTATTGTGGGCGCCAGGTTTTTTTTGTTTTGGAATATAATTTTAGTGTACAAATGCTTGATATATAGAAGTTCATTGATTGCAAACCCAGATATTTAATTCAATCCAAAAGTTGAAAAATTCGTAACCCTAGTGTACACTGTGCAGTTGTACACCCTCCTATTACCTTAAATTTACTTTTCTAGTTTCATAAAATTTCAAGAAAATGTGATCTGGAATAAAGAGATATGGTATTCTTGTATATTTTGATTTAAAGCATTGGATGACTTGTAATTTTCTAGAATTGAATGAAAATATGACCAAAGCTATCGAAATTTTATCTAACCTGAACATTGAATCCAGAATAATTTCTAACATATAAATTGATGATAGCTGTTCCATGCCTACTGATTTTGTCAAAATTCTTGGTGTAATATTTGATGACAGACTGAACCTTGAAAAGCATATCAATATAGTGGTTAGTACCTGTTATGCCAATTTACATAATTTAGGCAGAATTGCATCTAAGCTTACTAAACCTTTAAAAGTTCAGCTAGTTCATTCTTTGATGTTGTCCCATATTGATTATTGCAAAGCCTTGTTTTATAACTTACCAGAATATTTATTGCACAAGTTCTATATTCTGCAGTGAGATTTATTTTTGGACTTCGTGGTTCTGCTTTGCGTATGCATAATGAAAAGCCTTCATTTTTTACCAGTTAAATTTCGTATTGAATTCAAAATTGCTTTGCTCACCCACAAGTCCTGTATGGTCAGGCTCCTACATATTTGAAAAATTTAATCAACTCTCGTTTTGTTTCGACGAGATATAGCTTGCGTGTTAATGATGACAATTGGCTGCTTCAAACGGTAACTGGCTTAAACTTTGCTAGAACCTAATCTATATTTTCGTATGCATCACCCAAGGTATGGAATTCGTTGCCACTATCTCTGCGTGAAATTGAAACATTGTCCCTTTTCAAGAAACGTCTAAAAGCATATTATTTTAATTTAGCTTTTGAGGATTTTATCACTGTTTGATGCCAGTATTTTGCTGCTTATTGCTGTAGAGTTAGTACCTCTTAATGCATATTAATTTTATTTCTGTAAAGCTGTTTGATTGCTACTATAGCCCCTTAGTCAGATGCATTGACACTTGTTGGTGTTATCTCAAGGGGGATATAAATTGCAATTATGATTATTATTATTATTATTATATATATTGAATAAAAACTACATTATATCAAAGATTTCAAACATGTCCTTATATTGACGTTTTGAGACTTTCAGCCGAACCCGCAAAATAAAACTAAAAATACAATTTTTTGTTGTTGTTTTTTTGAGGTCTTTTCATTGCTCTCAATGTAATATATGTGTGCTTGTCCGTGATCACCATTGTGTGATCGGTTCAAATTGTGTTGGATACAAAAATCGACGTTATTTCATTCTCATGAATTTCTATATGTGGATCGCATTGTTTTACGCAAATTATCTCAATATGGTTTACATGTGGAACTTATATCAATCTGTTGATTACAAGTGAGGTGTTTTTTGTAGTTTTGTTGCTGCTCATGGTAATTGTAGTTATATTTTATTCACCAAGTTGCCTTGGCCAGGAGACAGCGCAGGGACCTTTCAGTCTTCGGGTCAAACTTCTACCTGCCCACCTGTCTACCACACATTGAGGGATGCTTCACACTGTCCGTTTAATTGCTGGACATTAAGCAGGAAAGCGATGAATACCAACTTTTATAGTCTTTGGTTTGACCCGACCGGGAATCGAATCTAAGCTACCGTTTCAGTATCAGACGCTTTATCACTCTACCACTGATCGGTTAAAGCATTCTTGTTGTGAATAATGTAATGAGCGGTGCAGTGTCGGTGTAGTTTTGTTTATTGCATGTTATTGATTGCAGTTTTGCTCATAATGTACAATTTGTTAACGGTGTTTATATTTGCTTACAATATTAGTATTGATTGATGGTTAGTCCAACACCAAGGGAAAGTGGAACCCAGCAAAATAAAATGCTGTTTACAAAGCACTGCTAGTAAGAAATTCTTGCTATGCCCAAACCCTACACATAACTTCCTTTGAACATATTCTAGACTTAATAACGAAAAACATAAATGGCAATTTTTTATTTACGTATACACATGGTATGCATAACAGTTTTACATCATGATTGAAATTTTCCATGTTGAAGTTATGAAGTTAAGTTATACTTCCATTGATAAGCAGCATTTAAATGTTTGGTCTACAACTTTTAGGCGTGGGATGGTTAAGCGCCGCCGATTATGCACCGGGACTATTAGGTGCCAGTGCAAAAAAACTTTTTCTTCAAAATTTAAAATTTTTGAAAAACAATTAAAAAAATTGATTTCCTTTATTGCTTTTTTGTTTTTTTTCAAAAAAGAAAAAAAAAATTTTTTCACTACATGTTCGCAAAGTTTCATTTTCTAAGCCAGACGGATGCAATCTGCAGTCCCCGGACTGAAATGTTGCAGCGTACGTGCACGAATTGTTTGTGCAATTTTGGCACACGCAGTCAGCCGCGAGACGTTTCATGGTTATTTTAAATCTACCTTTACCAAACAATACCGTACAAAGCTTTTCAGGAGCGAAGGATTCATCTTCCAGCAGAGTCCTATTTATGACCGTTACGCCTTGTTTCAAATATTGTAAAAACAATGTTTACATGGATGTTTTTAAGTTTAATCGTTACAACTTAAAAGTTTAATTCAACTCCCACTACAAAATTAGTTCAAAAATAGAACAATAATTTGAAGCTGTATACATTACAATCCTGTACATCTTCTTCAAAGGTTCTTTTTGCAAGTCTGCAGAAGTTAACTGCAAGAATTTAACATTGTTTTTACTGTAAGTTGTTAACAATAAGGTGTAACAATTAAACTTCAAATATCTATTTATTTAAACATTGTTTTAACTAATTTACACAAGGTGTAACAATTATATATAAGAATCTGCTGGAAGATGAATCCTTAGCTCCTGAAAAGCTTTGCGGTTTTTTGTTTGGTACAGATGGACTTAAAATAACTATGAAACGTCACGCGGCTTGCTGCGTGTGCCAAGATTACACGAGCATCTCATGCCCGTGCGCCGCAGATTGCACACGTCTGGCTTAGAAAATAAAACTTAACGAACGTGGAGTGCAGAAAAATTTGTTTGTTTTTTTTAAATACTGAGGAAATCAATTTTTTTTTTGAAGTCAACTTTTTGAAAAAGAATTTTTTAATTTTTGAAAAAACTTGGTGCATAATCGTCCCGCGCCTAGTAGTGACGGTCCGGAAAACGATATTATTGCTAAACTTAAACATGTATTTTTTAGTTCATTGTTGAATATGATGGTGCCTATACTTGCTCTGTTATTTGGTTGCGCCGATGTCAATACTACGTTGTTGGCAATATTTGCTTCATTCTGCGTTGTCACATTCATCTATGCTACTGCAGTGCTCGTGTTTCACATGAAAAACACAGTTAGGTAAGTTTCGGCTGTCTGCATTCCATCAAAACAATATATAAGTTTATCACGAGTAATTTTTTAGCTTTTTAAATTTTTTAGCTTCTGCTCGTGGGCTTGTTTTAGCTTTTAGAGAAAAAACGGAAAGACCGGGCGCTAGAAAGATCCTGGTTTCGAGGTCCATCTCAAATATCCCTACATGGAATGAAAAAAGTTGCCGACACCCATTTTTCTGCATTAAACTTGTCTTGATCTGTAATTGTAGTTCAAATCGTATGGTAAGGAAGTTGTGGATAAATTAACATCATGTGGAAGCGTCCCTGGTAAACTGTACGGAAGAATCAAAATACACAAGAAAGGATATCCAGCTCGGCCAGTAGTATCTATGATCAATGCACCTGAGTATCAATTAGCTAAATTCATGGACAGACTAATTAAGCCGTACATACCGAATGAATATATGTCCGATTCGACACAAGATTTTTTGCAGAAAATTACTGAGTTTACTCCCCCTAAAGACCATGTAACAGGACGTTTTGATGTTATTTCTCTATTTACGAACGTGCCTTTGGCAGAAACAATGGAATTAATAGCAAGTTACGTGTATACTAAAGATAATCCTAGTTTCCCACTATTTAACAAGGACATTTTTGTAAAAACAATGTTTAAAGCTACCCAAGGATTATTTTTGTACAAACACGAGCTGTACGAGCAAATCAACGGTGTCACAATAGGATCACCGCTTGGACCTACTCCAGCTAATTTTTTTATGGCTGATTTAAATACTAAACTAATTGCATTTACGATATGTGGATGACATCTGAACAATATCTGACAACCAAGAAGCATGTTCTTCATTTTTTCGGCAGCTCAATGCCCAACATCCGGATATTAAATTTACCGTAGAGCAAAGCACTGCTACACTCTCAGTTTTGGATGTTGAAATTACGTTTATTGGTAATAAGGTTGACACATGGGCTTGGAGAAAACCAACTAAACTGGACTGTTACTATATTTTGCTGCTTTATGCCCAAAGAACTGGAAAGAAGGATTAGTCACATGTTTGCTTCACAGAGCCAAAAATATATGCTCGACAAAACTTCTCTTTCAAAACCAAGTACGTAACTTGAGACAATTATTTAGCAAAAATGGATATCCTACATCGTTTTTCAACCGAATTCTGGAAAAATTTTTGAATCAAAATAATGGCGCATCTAATCAAGATTTGAATTCATCTAAAGCACAAGAAAGAAAGTTTTCTCTTGCTATTCCGTATTTGGGGAAACCGTCAACCACTTTTTATGTATGGCTTTTAACCAAAAGCAAATTGGACATCGAAATCACACCCATATTCAAAACCACCACACTTTCGAGCTATTTTGATGTTAAGAGCCGGACACCTTTTTATCTACAGTCAAATGTTGTGTACAAATACACATGTTCACGTGATGTGAACGTAACCTACGTAGGTTATTCAGCACGGCATTTGATAACAAGAGCGAAGGAACATATTAGTGACTGTAAATCAAACAAAACTGCAATCGAAAACCACATTTTAAATTGTAACAGCTGCTTAGATGAAAACCTTAAATTTCAATTAGACCGTTTAGCGTATGTGTAATAGTGCATATGAGGCGAAACTACATTAAGTACTCACAATCGAAAAGCAAAATCCAACTATCAATAAACAAATGTATGCAAATGGGCCTCCTTTTTATTGAATATGTATTAATTTTTTTTTTCAGTATGCAGTGACTTTTACCGTGATAGCCTAGTAAATAATGATAGTTTGTGAAGTCACCATTTTGTCTTTAACGTCATAATTGTATTTTCATCAATTGCCAATTTTGAATTGCCTGAATGTAAAATGACAGTTTAACCAGATGCAGTTGCTCATCCAAATTATTATTGTAAGTTGAGAAAAATACTTTTAATTATGTTTCAGTTTATTTGAAAGTGATGTTAGGTATTAATTTTGCCGTATTTTTAGTTTCCTGATGGGGGCGCTCTGTAAAACGCCGAAAACGTTCGATTGAGTATGAAGTTAGCTTAGCTCAAAATAGCCTAGTAACATTATCAATGGAGTGATATTTCTGAGTTGCGTAGCCTTTGTGGTTCAGCTGTCACCACTTAAAGTTGACATGCTGTAGTATTGAAAAAGATAGATTTTCCTATCACCACCAACTTCCTTTTAATGATAAAGCTGTTTTTTACTCTGTTGTAAATTTCAATCCGTTGTCTACATCTTTTTAGCATATTTGATTAACGAAGTATTTTTCAGGGGTCGTACAACGTACGAAGTTACGAAGAACCTCGGATTGAAATATGACCTTGGACAAGAGAAAAACTTGGAACATGCATTTGGAGTGAACTGGAAGATAGGATGGTTGTGTCCTTTAATACCAAGTCCTCTTCCTGGAGATGGGATTGTATTTGAAGAGCAAGAATATATAGCTAAAGACTCCAAAAAAGATTTATGATATTTTTTTCGGTTCCAAAACTTTGCATTTGTATGTTTATTTGGATACTGGAAATAGCCTGTCCGAATTTGACGCACTAAGACAGGGGTGCCCAAAGTTTTGAGGCGCGGGCCACATTTACACTTTTCTGAGCTATAGCAGGCCGCACAATTCTGATAAACTGTTTGGATAATTTTTATCCGGAAAACTGCTCATCTAAGTTTCGTGTTGTCCTACCAACTTAGATAATTCTTTAACCGAAATCAACCTTAAGCGAAATTAAACTTCGTTTTATGTTCACCAAAATTTAAAGCTTGTTCAATTACAGTATACGGAAGAACTTTTTGTTGCGCAACAAACGTAATTCTGTCTATGACGCAGCACGATAATATCCAGGATTTTGCCAATAGAAAGGCTTGAACAAAAGCTAACGTTTTTCTATGCCAAAGTTCGTGCAGTATCCAGCACCGAAATTGTTGAATAAATTGCTGCGCGTTTAAAATGCATCAAAATGGACGGCATCTGGGGCTTCGTCCCTGGCGCTGTGCGATTTTTGCGATTTAATAAAAAAACAGCCATTTGAAAGAAATTTGTTCCTTTTCAGAGCCAGTTTAAAGAGTCGCACTGCTTGGTTAATTCATTTCCCCAGTTACAGGTCAGCCTAAAACACGTTTAGAAGCTAGCATATTTGGGTAAAACTTTTTGAATTACTTAGCAAAAGAGGGAGGATTTAGCCCCCACAACGCCTGTTCCCCAATCAATAGTTTTGCACTACTGGACAAAAGATAGGGTATACAGCTGCTGTGACCCTTCGTTTCGGAATGCAAACTGCGCGGTGATAAAATGTAAAAGCGAAACGAAGATAGTTTTACCATAGCTTATGTACTGCCCAACGAAACGCAAATTTGCTACTTTGTAATATACTTGTTTCTAATATACTCTTTTCGCAGTGGCATTATTAACCAAAAGTGAAATGACATTCATGAAAAATTAATGTTTGAAAAAAACAGCTTCAACAAATTTGACAAAAACAATGTTTTGGTGGAATAATTGCAAGCATCAAAAGTTGCTTATAGTGATGCGGCCCGCCCTGCAATAAGACATGGTAAAAAAGAGAGGGTGGTCGCTACAAATTGTTATTCATGGAGGAACTGGGTGAAAATGATTGTAAGAGAAAAAAATGAAACCATCAACCAGCCCTTGTTGTAATCAGGAATTACGCAAGATGAGTGATTGCAAAAGCTCTTTTTTGTGGTGCAAGAAGACTTCGTGCGGTCTTAGTTCGCACAGTGCCTACTTTTCGTCTAAATTGCAATGCTTGAATGTATACGTTGGCGCTGGACAGGCTAGGCGTACATTGTTTTTTCATTTGTTTAATTACTTAATCAGTTTTTTTTTGCCATTAATATCTTAAAAACTGGCTGATCTGGGTTCGATGCCAAATGAAGGACTTCTAATTGGTCTTCAAGGGTGTATGGTCAACTCGGGAAGACCGAAACATCGCTTCACTGTCTCCAAGCAAGGCAACTCGGAAATTTTGATTATTCGTTCAATAGTGAATTTGGCTCGGAATGTTTTTTTTTGCTCGTGCAACCTGATTTGCCCTTGCTTGTAAATCAAATACGAGCCGAAAACGCCACAACTGGGTTTGCGAATAAACTCTGACGTTTATGAATATGTTTTGCAGTATTTGCCTTTAACGTAGATCCTTATGAATTGAAAAGTTACTGGCTGCAGAGATTTCTTGCAATTTGAATTACGTGTCAACTAAGAATATTTTGTGCTTCAATTTCCTATTTGAAAACTATGTTTGTCGAAGGCTTTGCGTTATCATATTCGATCCTAATAAGTTTTCGAGAATTTAGTTTCCAGTTGCAACTTTGGTTAGATTTTGTGTTCACTCTTCTGCTCTATTACTAGTGCTCATCGATGTACTAACGTCTGTTTTTGTAGATCTAATTGTATAATCATGTGCCTTGAACAAACTTTGGTACGATTATGCAGTTACATCAGTGAACTAATCTCAATGCTATACGGTTAATCAAGTTTCTCTTCACCATCAAACTCAGAGCCAGATCTATTGTCAATGCATCAAATTTGTCGCTTGACTCTTTTATTCCGTACCAGTGACAGAATTATAAAATTTGGGAGCGCTAGTTTTAAGTTTTGCTCCGCGTATTTTAGTTTCTGCAAAGTCAGTGTTCTGACGATTTTTGCTGGTTCCGGATCTGATGGTGGAGTTTTACACAGTAATATGCCAATATTCGTTTAGCATGGTTGGAAATAATCCAGAACAGTTTCATATTGCTTGCAGTCATTAAGTCGTTGTTCAATGCGACAGCAGTGTGACATGCATGACGATTTGGTGGCTCTTGCGCGTCCTTCTTCATACCAGATAACGAAACCTGCTTACCCAGAGTGACATAAAACGCGACCGATGGATACCCAGCTGCATTGGTGCAATAATGAGATAACTACTTTCTGAGTGGTCTTAAAATGGCCAGATTTTCCAGTCCAGCTAGGCAGTGGCCAGGTGTGCAATAATGAAATAGCTACTTTCTGAGTGGACTTGAAATGGCCAGATTTTCAAGTGCAGCCGGGCTTCTGTGGTGTAGCATGTCTGTTGCATCACGCTCTTCCACAGGAAAGAACCAGGCTACTCCAACTCATCGCTCTTTTTTTTTTCAATGAAATGTAAGGGCCAGTTGAGGTGCTAATTTAACCCTTTTTAAATGTTTCTTTTATCTGCCACCTTTTTGTTGTTTATCTACCAGTAATGAAATAATTTTGAGGTGCCGGGCTAAAGGGGTGAAGCATTCAGCCAAATCCGGTGATTTGCAAAAGCTAAAATCGAAATGTAATTTTTTTAATTTTTTGTTCTACAAAGGGCTACTAAGATATATCGTTAAAAAGTTTTTAGGAACCCTGAAATTGTTCTCCCGGCTTGAATTTCCAGAAAAAGGTGGAGATTTACCCAAATTGGATTGGTCACTTGATGTTACTGGTTCAAAGGGTAAATATTACGTCTTTTTTTTTTCCTGGAAGTTCATGCTGAGAGAACAGATTTTAGTTTTGCAAAAATTTTGGGGGGATATCTTTTCATATTTGTTGAATATCTTAGCAAACGCAGCCCCAAAATGAGAACAAAAAATTTAAAAAAATGTATTTCGATTGTAGCTATTGTAAACTACCAGAATTGCCTGGATGCTTCACCCCCATGAAGTAAGGAAAAGTGCATTGTCGAGCATATTTTCCTGACAATTTTACTGCGCAAAGAAATAGGGATTTGTTAGTCGTTTCTTCAACAATGTTCTTCAATACACATTTTTCTTTTGCTGCTTTGCGTATACACTACTACTAATTGAATAATGCATATACTAGAACCGTTTGACGTCTTTTTTATCCTACATGATTTATTTGTGTGAACCGTATGTGATTGATTCTATGCATCATGTCATCCATTTGATTTTGCACTAAATGGTTATGTATGCTCCTTGACAAAACTCTTAAATAGAATTATTTACTAACGGTTGTGTTAGCTACTACCAGAGTAGTGTAAGCTGCTACCAAAACTTAAATAAAATTATTTACTAACGGTAGTGTTAGCTGCTACCAGATTTTTTCGAGTGATAGGCGGCACCAGGTGCGGAGACCAAGCAGTCGTCCCTTGAAGGAGCACCGGGTAAGGAGACCAGCAGTGTACCCGAAGGTCAAAGACTGCTTACCCAAAGATATTGTACGACAAAAGTTTATCGGGAGGGACACCGGGTGCAGAGACCTAGCAATCGACTTACAATAAACAAGTTACAAATTATATCTCAAAATCACTGGGTTCTTAGATGGAAAAGCACCAGTTTTGGAATGCTAATAGTGGGCACACCGTAATTTTTGTTTTGTGCTTTGCGGTAGCATTTACGTTTTAACGTCAGTCAGCACTGAGCCTTTAGTATCTGCTCCTAAGACATTTTCAAGGCGAGATGTTTAAGCAAGATTTATATTGAACGTACAGGTACACAACGGCTGCGTTCTCTTTCAAAAAACAAAAATAAATAACAGCAAAAAGAACAACGGTGTCTTTCCTCGAGTCGTAATGCACCTGCAAACCTGCGTGCTCTTTCAAACTGGTACAGTTCACAGTTAAAAACTCTCACATAAACATCAATACTGCTGTAAAACCACACAAACGAAAGGCAACGGCAACTGCCTTCCTCAAAGAAATTACACTGTATGCATCACTACAGCAGCATTTTCAAGTACTACTAAAACATTGCAAAACTAACTCGCATGCTTAAAACTCATTTTACTAAACATCAACGATTTCATATGTTTGAGAGTGGAACGTTTTGCACGTCCAGCTGTCCACTTTGTGCTTTTCTTTGTTTTCGAAAAGAAAAAAAAATCAAGATTAAAAAGCAAAAGTTCTGCAGTTTTCAACAAGCTTTAAAATAATAACAGCACTACAGAGATAGTATAAAACAAGCTTTCGGCATCATCAGACAACTACATCAGTAAGGAAATATTGAAATGTTTACTATGTTTTTGAGTTGATTTGTGAAAACACAACCGTTAAGGCGAGGACCCAGAAATGTCGCTGACCGTAGTTCCACTGTCTTGGACCATGTTTCATTTGTATTTAAGAGCGTGGAAAATATATAAAGCTTCAAGATAAAAACGTAGCTGCTGGGAAAGCAAAAACCAAAGGAAGAATGTAGCCCAAAAATTGTGATATTCCGAACGTTTCCATATGTTTTATTGGATCACTACGATCATTTTTTACAGCATATGAATCCACGCCTGTATTATTAGTGCGATTAAACTTGCGACAAAGTTTGATGTACTATTTCATCAAAAAATAAACTGTTTGTTCCATGAAAAAAGTGAAGACATCAAAAAATAAATACTACAGTAAAAGAATACAGTTAAAACGTAGTCAAAAATCTTTTTTAAGTCCTAAAGAAATTATTCTGCATGTACATCAGCCGATCAATCGGATTTCCATCTTGTGTCTGAGTTGGAAAGGGCATTAAAGCATGCTGGGAGTTGTAGGAGTGAAAATCTTGATGCGGAGAGGAAACGCTCAGAGTATCCCCGTCCATGGCCATATGATTCCGGGGGTTGTGAAAATCGCCTATAGTTTGGTTCAAGTTCGAATGCAATCGAACCTCTGTGCTCAGAGAGGCAGCGTTCATCGTTGACGTCACAGTGTGCGGGGTTTGCGACACAAATGCGTCACCAGAAGTGAGAATGTTGGAATCGAAATCATCGTACATCATGTCCGAAAGATCTGGAAAACAAAACATTTTTACGCCATGAAACTGAGTACTTTTTCAATTTAAAAAAAAAACAAATCTAACCGAAAAATTCGTGAAAGCTGAGCTGGGTATTCTTAAAACTGTTTTGACTGTCTTCGTTTTGTTGGAGATTAGATGGTTGATTATTGTGTTGAAGCAAAAATACGTTGAAGGCAGTTTTTGCCGGACAGGCGTATTTTCACGCGGAAATACGCGTGTCATTTATCTGTATGCATTTTGCCTTTTTTTGCATTTACATTGAAAAGATATCGAACGTTTTTCTGCTCTTAAATACGCGTGATCTGTAAAAGCCGCCGAAATCAACAAAAATTTTTGATAATGCTGGCCGTTGAAGATATAAACTAACCCACAAAATTGGCCGTTTACTTCTTGACAAGACATTCATGCTTGAAGAATATCAAGTAGAATGTGGTAATAAGTTTGTGGAAGCGAAAAAACAAATCAGGCACTTTTTTGAGGTCAGCAAAAAAATTAGTGGTTTGTAATTCGTTCACTCACCATGATTGGATGAAGGAGGTTGTTGAAAGTAAGGATTGAGTTCTGATGATGAAGTAGTCGGAGAAATAGGGATGCTTGCCGGAGAACGATATCCGTCCGCGTAAATTATGTTTTGATGCGGAGTTGGAATGGATGAATAGGATCCTGGACTAGAGAGTACTTCATCTAAACAATTATACAACTACCTTAAACCTGATATCAACAGTAATAAAATTTGAGAAAAATTGACATATCCATCCAAAATTAAAGCAAAATACTATTCCAAAAGGTGGTTATTATCTAATGATGTTTATTTAGTGCAGTAATGTTATAATCACGTTAATCCCTTTAATATTATGTTGTAACCTTCTAGCCGATGGCCACTACGATCAACTGACTGAAAAACTGACTACCATTCATTGCCTCGAAGAGCTATTTGCTTGAGAAGAATATAAAAAGAAAACTCTACATATTCTTTTTTTTCTAATCTGTAAAATGCTCCACGAGTCTGCTTCCCCAGACTCCAGCCAATATACACAGTACAGTTGTGTAATTATTCTGCATACTTACTGTCAGAATCTGAATCGGTTGTCTTCTTTCTTCGGTTGCGACTGGCCGATCTCGAACCACCCTGACTCGACCCATCTCCCTGTTGGCGTCGAGCCAACTTCTTCATCTAAAATTAGAATAGAAAAGGCGGTTACGGTACATAATAAAATGCATTACGACGACATAAAAATACAAAATAATAATTTGTTATTTAGTATCGGAAGGCGCTTGCGATTAAGTTGATAAAAATACTGTAGACAGATAGGGTAATTACCAAGCCATTACCTCTGGTTTCTGATGCTTTGATAAATAAAACATAGTGAAAAGTTCGGATATTATTGATGGGCATGCGTTTCTAAGAGGCTTCTTCTGCGCGAAAACGTTTTCCTATGTATTTATAAGTCGACTTCAAACTATTTTTAGCGAGTGATTTTAAATTCAGTTCAAGCAGAAATCTGCATTACAATGCGTTTATTTGCGAGAAATTTGGGTTGAAAGGAACAGTTTTCTATGCAGTTTGAATTGAAAAATGAACATCGCTTCAATACACAAGCGTTAAATCTTGCTTGATAAAATTTAACCATCTTGCTTAAAAGTAAAGTTACTGAGAAATCTTAGTTTTAAGAGAGAAAAGCATACAGTAGGTTTTAGTTTCAAGAGAGAAAAGCATACAGTAGGTACGGTACAGTAAGAGTAAACTTTAGTAAAATTTGCAAAAACTGTGCTAAACTGCTAATTATGCATTGTGTTAAATGTGCAATAAAAAAAGCCACTTGAGGAATAGCTCAAATAAAAAACAGATGGGAACACGCAAACTATTGAAACAGTCCAAAACATTTTCTATGTACTGTTCATTCTACATAGTGCTGTAAACTAGCTGAATTAGAAACCACAGAAATTAAATTCTTGATCTCAAAAGTTAAAACCAGACGCTTATATCATTGCGTCATCTTCAAGCCCACGAGTTTAAATTGCACAAACATCGGCTCAAACTTCTGTACCTTAGCTCGTTGGTTTTGAAACCAAACTTGGACAACGCGAGGACTTAACCCAGTTTCGGCCGCAAGGGTTTCTCGAACCTGCAAATCAAACGTAACAATAAGCTCAATCGTTATGCAAATCTTCAGATTACGTCATAAAAAGGCCATTTATGGTCGTCAGATATTCGAAAGATACCATAATTTAAGTACATCCAGGGGAGCATGCAAAATTTTCCAAAAAGGGGAAGGGGGTGAAACAAAAATAAAAAAGTTTTCTGCTTGTATGGACCATGGTGTTTTAGGCTGAAAACTACCAAGACCAAGCATAGAAAGATCCCCGAAGATCCGTTTCTTGCCGGAAATAAGATGGCTTCTGATAAAACGCTGCATTTCAGGCTGAAATTTCTGCTCAGTAGTGCTGTGTCTTCAGATGAAATTATAGTGAGGGCCAAAAAAGGTCATCACCTCAAATAGACATTACTTGAAGAGTGCGGGCAACAATAAGGGGCATGGTTGATTTATTCTGGTGAGCTATGGCCTTAAACATACAAAAGAGGGTGCATGGCACAATGCCCCTTAAATATGTTACTGAATACATCACAAACTTGTACTGGGTTTCTTTTTGTACCATACCATCGATAAAAAAAAAGTTGCAGAATATGAAATTTTTCCTGATTTTGATGGTAGAAGAAAGAAAATGCGTGATATTATTAAAAGTAAACTTTAAACATGCTTGCACTTAATAAAATAAACCCAAAAGTTTTATAATTGCAAATTTTGTTTATAGACACAAAAACTAATGACGTGGGTCTGCCTTGACTTCTGTAGATGTCTGATAGGATGATGTCATTCAATTTAAGAGCTGAAAGCAAATACGTAATTGGCAATTTCTTGTCACGCAAATGGCGTTAATTAAACATAGAGTAAAAACCCAACAATTTTTCTTACTTTTCTGCATGGTTTTTGAGATACTTCAAAAGAGGCTTTGAATTTTCGTCTCTGAGCAGTAGTCAGAATTGTTCGAGGTCGTTTTACGCGTTTGCCATCACTAGATGTCGCAAGTAAGGACAAAGACGAAGCCGATTTGCTGCCGTTTTTACTCCGCAGCAATCCGTGAGGAGGGGGTATTCCTGTTTTTAAAAAACTTAATTAAAATCAATCCCAATGATATTCAAATATTTTTTTGACAGGAATAAGAAATTTTTTTAATGATAAAGATGAAAAAATATCGTCTGAATTTTGTTGAAACTGTCATTGTTAAGTGAAAGTTTTTCTTTTGATGCTTCATAACGTCACATTTTGCACTTAACGATAATGACAGCTGCTATAAGTGAGGGTGATGGTAATGATTGGCTCTAAATGGAGCAAAAAACCTAGGACTTTTGCTCGAGAACAATTAATTTTAGTTGGCAAATTGTTGACAGAATGTCACCAAAACACCCAAATTTGTAAACAAAATTAATTGCTTAGAGTGGTTAAATGCTCGGTTACGTCAAATGCGATCATGTTTCAAAAAACGGTATTGAATATATGCGTTGGTTTGTAAACATGGCAAAATTTGGAAAGCAAGGAGTTTTGTACAACCTAGTTTACTTCAACTAACTTCAAAATTCCGCGTAAACAGTCTGCATAACTTTGTATCACAAATTTTCCCAAATTTTGGCTCGCTATAGATCGCATTCAATGTTGTTTTTTTTTTCTCATCAACATTTAATAGAGGTAAATGATTGGACATAAAATAATGTGTATTTGTTGTGTTTTTTGAGGATAAACTTTTACTCAAATCTTTTTCACGAAAAAAAAGCATTGGTATTAACTATCATCATCAAAAGTATTCAGAGCTTTTTTTATCACTCACTGGTCAGCCAGGTTAACACACCAATAAAAGGAAAGTGTTTCGGAGAAAGAAAATCAAACCAAATTTTGTGAAAAATCAAGACAATTGTAAATACCAAAATGAATGGCCATTTTGATCAATCTTAAGTTGAAGAACTTATAACAGATGATAAAGGAGCTTACCAGCAGTGGGAACATAACCAGTCATGTGACCGAGTCCGATCATATTCTGATGAGGGAATACGTCATCGTCGCTTCTTTCTAAAGAACAAAGTTAGAGGTAACTTTGGTTATCGATCGTATTCTGTAATGATTGCTTTTAGGGCATGCAACCAGAATTTTTTTTAAAGGAAAGGTTAAACCCAAAGCTACAAAGAAATCCTTATTTACTAAAATGATCCAACACTGAATACATTGTGTAAACTGAAGTATCTTAAATAGAAAACAAACGTTTGGACTCTACAATCGAGCTCTTAGCTTCCAGGCAACTTCGGTATTTTTTGTTTGTGATGTTTAAAGAATGTTTTTTCGTTGGGCTATCTGTGAGAAGCTACCCCCAGCTTTGAAAAATAAAATCGCTTAGATAGGGAGGCTCTTTCCCTCACGCCCCACTTACTATCAAGTGCCAAGAAAAGGATTCATATTTTAGGTCAACTTTTTTAAGGGGTAGCTACCCTATCCGTTACTTTTTTTAAACATATCGTAAAGAGGCACCTGTGCATCAGTTTTAAATTTAATAATCATTTTCATCATATTCAATGTTAAACATGATTTTATCCAATTACATCGATACTACAACGTTTCGAATCTCAAATATGCTTTACAGAATTTACTGTTACAGTAGGCCAACGTACTATAGTTTTTCCATAAGTCTGATCGAAACATGTAAAAGAACTTAAGGTGATTTTGGAAAAGTAAAATTAAATTCTGTGACTATTATCCAAGGCGTAAGGGTCCTTATACAAAGACGATTCCAGAATTTTTGAGTACGTCTTGCCTTGGTAATTCACGAATCGTGATTTCAAAAACCAAGGGTTAAAGACTGGTCTAGAAGAGAAGATTGGATAAACAACCATGATTTATTGAAATAATACCCGGTTCAAATTAACGAAAAATAGCCAAAAAATTCTCATTGATTTTAGCACATTTAAAAAAATTTTTGACAATAAAATTGCCATTTTCAATTGCTTTATACCACATACACTAAATCAACAATAAATTTCTTTAAAACAAAAATTAAAAAGGAAACACCATTTAAAAGGTACATTACAAAATCAGTCGAACAAACGTCAAAATTCACCGAAGACAATGCCAAGAGTAGAGAACAAAAAAAAAAAAAAAATTACCAGTTGCATGCCTACGACAGCTGTTTCGCCTAATAGCAAGGCCAAAATGACTAATGTTACAGTGATAAAACTTCCGAAAAAAAAAAGTCTTCAAGAAAATCATAAAATTCTGTCCCAAAACAATCATTACCCAACAAATTTGCTAATTTAATTAATTTTTTCTAACCGAGACCGTTACCGAACGAAACTCTGGGTCTCAAAATGCTAAACTCAATGAAATCTTTACCATATATCACTGAAATCTTTACCATAATCTTTACCACTATAAACTTCTTTAATAAAAAAAATCTTTTTAAAATTTTCAAGCGGGCTCGTTGTTTTTAAACAATACTATTAAGTTCAGGCCACAACTTAGAGGTCATTACAAACAGTAAATACCATAAAAAAATTAGGTACAGAAAACTAGCTTATTCCAGACAGGCAGCAATTTTTTGCGCACATCTCACGTTTTTTGCACACACTCCAAACTTTTGAAGGGTCTGAGTTGAATTAGGGAAATATCCATCACCCAAACATGAAGTTTCCGATATTTTTAAGAACCGGAAGCATTCTATGATTCTCATAAGAGCCATAAAGCGCAAAAATACACCTGTGGCATTTGATGCTTGACGTGTACCCAAGGAGTAAGAATTTTGGCTGCTTGATCTATGCTAGCAGCTAAGCACATGCTATAAAAATACAAAAATCACCCATCTTATGCAATTTCAACAGTAAGGTGATCAATACCTTTCCCTTGCACTCCACGGTGCTGTATGCACGGCCATTTGCTAACTTTGCACAAGTTCTTTTTTTTTTACATTTTTTTTTACAACCAATTATCAGTTACGGTCAATACACTGAGATTTATGACAAAAAAGGTATTCTCATTGGAAAATACTTTATCTAACCAGTTCCGGTATTGCTGATAGAACTATTGAAAATGCGCCCAAAATGACAGTGTGTCTTTTTTTTGAAAAGTTTGACCTTTGCGGAGTTTGCATTTTTAACATGCTATCCGTATAAATGGTGTTAAAAGCTTTTTTCTTGCAAAAAAAAAAACGTTTCAAAAGTTCTAAACAATTACTGCGCATTAGTTTGTATTCGTCTGCTGTAATGTACATGATGTAATTTTTAGTCGACTTTTTTTCTAATTTCGCATTAAATTCTATTTAACTCAGTGCACGACCAATTACCCAAATAAAATCTGTTTTTATTGTCATTTGCATAATGTAAAGACCATACGCGTATGCTTGATTACTGTCGCACAAATTAGTGAATGAGACGAAACATTAATACAATTTTCTTTAGTACGTAAGTTCCTAAACTACTTAAAAGTTATGTTTTTGAAGGTTTATTGTTTGGTCAAAAATAAACTACCGTTTCTGTTGCATTTTTATGGGCCTAATTACAATAACAATAAAATGAATACCAAAATTAAGCTGAACTGTTTTTGTAGTAATTAAATTTCCAACAATTAAGAGAAGCACGTCACGCACAAAAACGTGGCTCAAAGCAAAATAAGCAGTTTTTACCAATTACAAACACATTTTTGTTTAGCTTTTTAATGACCAAAATCACTTCTGAATGTTGTGTGCAATTAAAATTTAATTGATCTTTGATTGTGAATACTTTGAGGTGCCATATTTTTGTCCGAAATTTAATGCTGGCTAAAATCAACCGTAAAAAGTAATGCTTCTGTATTTATTATCTCATCTACACTCTTTTTATAAAAATAATTTTATAAGAGCTCGAGTCTCAGTTTTTATGAAAATTTAAGAACAAATTAAGAGCAATGCCGGCCTAAGAGAGAAAAAAATCATTTCAACAAATTTCGAAGTATGAACAGAGTTCTCTTGCTTTTTTTCCTGTAATGCCAACTTTGATTTGTCTAACGGTAATCATGATCTATTTAACAAAAGACAACTTTTAACCTACAAGGAATAAATTTGTGTCATTTTATTTTTCAATTAAGTTAAGAACAAATGAGGCTAAAAATCTGTGAAATTTATGGACAGCAAACCTGAACTTAGAATTTACCGGTTCTCATGAGTCTGACGAAGATAGGCAATAGAACTCTATAGCTAACTTATCGAAACGTTGGCGTTTCAATTTAGAATTCTTTTTAGTTTCTAATTACTACTCCCTTTTTACCAGTTGAGCTTATTTGTTTGTTATAATAATTTACCTTGTAGCAACATCAAATGCAAAAGATCTTTGTAAAACTTCATCTAACGTCCTTGATTAGACAAAATTTTTAACTATTTTTATTCACCTGAATCTGACACAGAATTTTCGTCGTGAATATAATGGCTCCTCATTGGATCGCTAACGTGAGCGCAACAAGACTTGCAGTAAATGTGATTGGTTGATTCATCTGTTACGTATTGATCGCCTGGCTAAAATTTTAAAAAAAATCTAGAAGCATTGATATTAAGTTGCTCAGATCAAACTTTAAAAACTTAGTCGTAAAAGGTTTCGGTAGATTCAACAATCCTAATGGAACAGTAAAGAAACCCCCTAGGTCAGTGGCATACGAATTCGGGGGAAGCTTTCGGGGGTGTAATTCCCTTTTAGACCATTCACTTAAAAGCACATATTTTGCCTTCTTTGTGAAAAAAAATTGCGAACGCTACTGCATTAGATATAAAGCTAATGGGACCAAGACCAACAACAATTTATCATTTTCTGATCGACGAAAATCCAAATTTATAAAGAAAAAGATGCTCAAAGCGCAACTTCCGCAATTACGGAAATTGCGTTACGTTTACTTTTATGTCGCATGTGACCACAAATTGCATGAAAATAAAAACACAAAAACGTTTGAAACTTTATTTGGTGGAGTTAAAATTTCACCTGAGAGCGAAATATTAATCAGTAGACTAATCAGAATGCTCTCGCGATGGGGGCTCGGCCTCACCTGCGTCAATAGGGGTTGAAACAATCGCCGATTATAGAATTATAAACGTGGAGAACAGCATTAAGTTGTCAAAAATGAAGCAGAATTGCAAGACGCGATGATGTCTCTATGAACTATCAAATTAGTTCATACGTATTTCACTTCAGGATTAATTTAATTTGTTATTCGGTAGAGTATAATCAAGAGATTACCTGTAGCTGGTGGTGGCAAAAGTCGCAAATAAAGCACTTGACGTGGTAGGGCATCCCGCCCACATGAAGTACGTATTCATTAAACGAAATAAAACGAAGGCAACGACGGCATTTTTGCAATCTAAACACGACAAAATATTAATTAATGTGTGTTTGAGAATGACTAGAGAAAATCTGAACCCTGTGTTTCGCTAAGTCACCACAATCCCCAATCATTTTTTCTTAGATAAATCTGACGATATCGAACTGCCTAAATAGTTACAGTACTATTATTAATTGCTGTGTTATACCCAGCAGTCCCTACAATTGAGAAGTTTCATTGAATATTGCAGGATTAGGCGTTTATTGGGGTTGTGGCTGACGTGGGTAGTACCTTAATAAAATCTGACTCCACAAAAAACCTCCAGGCCTCCGATTTTGCCTCTGAGCGCAAAAACTGTCAAAGTTAAAAACGCTCAGGACCAAGGTGGAAAAGCCTTTCAAACACTATAATAATTATCTTTATATCCGATCTCTGTGAACTTGTCAGTGTCATACTGGATGATTATCCTAGTTCGTAAAATTGAAGCTGGATGTCTTACAGCAGCTACAGCAAAATTTCAGCAATACTGGGGTGAGCCTAAATCAAACCCTTCTTTTCCAACGAACCTTAGGACTAATTTTTATGTATTTCCTCCGTTTTAAAACAAATCACGGGTTAAGGTGTTGGTGAAGGTGCAAATGATAGGCATCAAAAACGTTTTCGTGTCATACAAACAAACGAAAAACTGCATCCATAACCACAGAGTGCCATACATAACCCTTTAACCAGATTACAATGGTGCAACTCAAATTGCAGGAACTAGATCCACTTTACAAAGATTAATGGAATGCAACCGGTTCATTTAGGCCACAAGTGCAGGAAATTCACGCAAGAAGTTTTAACAACCCTTTCTCTCAGCTTAGTAAACGGTTCGTGCGAACCGGTACGAACCGGTTCGAACAGGCTGAACAGCAAAACTGCGCGTAGCTACTGAGCTAAGAGGAAAAAGAATCACCAAATATTTTGCAGTGATTTAAACTCAGTAAAACTTTACATTTCACTTTTAACTTTTATAATGCTGCTGTTACTTATTTGTAGTACTAACTATCTTCTTGATACATTGGAATAATTTCAAAAACAGTATAGATTTGTTACATGCATGCCACATTCCGCTCCGCTGTTTATGCGTTAACTTAGCAGTTCTGAACCGTTAATTCTAAAATAAACAATGAATCAATTGAAGGTGGTTTCGTTTTATACCCGAAACGTTTGATAAACTAGTTGGCGTAATCAAAAAAATAACATTGCACGCTATAGCATTCGTGTTGATACTTGGGCTTCATACTTCAAATAACTTCCGTCTCACTTATAATACCGCGAAAGCTATTTTTCTTCTCCTGCTAGTGGCTTTTTTTGTCTTTAGAAATAACCCTGAGATGGCAGAGAATAAATTCATTCTCGTGATATCAAAGTTAGCAAAAAGCCCCAGAAAAAGCATTATAATTACGTATCTTCTTCATGCTACCAAGACGAAACTACATAATCGTTCGTTCATACAACGCAATAATTTGAGTAGCGAAACTTGCTCGAAACTTGGTTTACGAATTCGGTGGAGGATCTTAAACCACAACAGAAGTAAAAACTGTTGGCGTCAAAGGAAGTTTCACATTGTGTAAATACATTTTTACTGACATTGAAATTTTGTTCCTGTTGCCAATTCCGTTTCTTACGGAAACGCATAAATGCTAATATCGACGATATTTTTCATAAAGCTGCAGAACGTCCTAAAATTACGTTTCTGTAATGCTCTGCTGTTTATAATAGATCTGGACAAAAGTGAAAGTGTTACTACAAAAACTCCACGTGTCAAACTACAAATTACGGGGTGTGGCTATGCAAATTTAAACAATCAATGTTTTAATGCAAACTCATACAAGTGTTTTTGATATACGCAATTGCTTTTTGGCCGCCATTTTTGCGAGGGAATTTTTGCTGCCATTAGTTTCATTTTATCCATATTAGCTGCACCTTTAAAATTTTGATTTAATATCGGACAGCTGATTTTTATTGCAGTGATTAAGCGATTTTGATTCATTGCACGTAATTTAACCGAGAAAATAGGGCAACTTGCAACCTTAGATATTTAAACTAAATTCAGTTGAATTAAATTTCCGTTAAATCTAATTTGCTTCTATACTAGAACCTTAAACATCACATTGTTCCACAGTCTTGTGTGGCACTTCAACCACTTTTACAAATATCGCATTTGGTCGGGGAAAACATCAAGTAAACTGTGAACAGGTACCAAAAACAAGCCGATTTCCGTCCAAAACTTCTGCACTGCAATTTCTTTGGTAAATTCATATGTTATCCAAAAATGTGAAGTCAATAAGTGTTGTCTCCTCTACTTTTAATAAACACGTTAAATTGATTTGATTTTGTGTGATAGAGAGCTGTTTTTTAACATCGATTACGTAATACTCTTACTGTAACACGTTATATTTACGATATTATGTCAGACATCACTTATTTATTGCAGTATTAAACTGATACAGTAAAAACAGAAAACTTTCTAATTCTGAATAAGAAAGTATAGACAATTGAAAAAATAAACATCATATTAAATATTTCAAACTATGTCTGGTGCATCATCAATAAGAAATCGTACTGATGATGAATTTCACTTTTATATATAAAGGCTGAAGTAACATTGAATATGATGATAATTAATTTTTACATAAATAGAAAAATTAAAGAAGCTCTGGGAAAAATTTAGCTACAAACTCAACGCATTGTCATCTTCTTATCTTCACTCGGTGCTCTGAATGATTAGACAAAATTTTCGAACTATTTCTTCTGACAATGACTTGATATTTTCTTTTGAGGTCAGCTAAGATTACAATTCTTTATTAATGAACAAAATGTTGCCTCGAGGGTGACTGAAGCAAAATTGTTTTGTGCAGAGTTACGCAAGTACTTATAGCCTTAATCTTAAGGCAATAATTTATCAAACTCCATCAACATCAAAATCATTAAACACAAATTAGCTACAGTAAATAACTGACAACTAATTTGCATTTAAATCGAGCATCTGAAACACATTTGACAAAAAAACGACAGTGCATCTATCAGTCGTAAAAACTTGTAAAAAAAATTTGTTTTTGAAAAATTATTTTGCAAACTGCAAGATTCTTGGTCATTAAATGCATGAGAATGAGGTAACAAACTCTTTTTTCAAAAGCATGTGTCTTTTAGTGGTAACACTGACAAAAGCACAAAGCTTAATACCGTTTGATTATCAGATTAACAATAATCGATTACAATATAATAAGTTTCTACCTTCTTTTTTTGTGGTCAACTGCAATTTTAAAAATTCTGCTGTCCTCAATCATTAAAAACCATATTCCATTTATTTGATTAATTGTCCAACAAATCAAAATTATAAAAACCAGGTTCGAACCACAACCATAACATTCTATACGTTTTATCAACCAATAATCTTTATCGGAAATAAAGTGTTATGCTGATAATAATATTTTGAGAACGGTTTTTGATTATATACGATAATTTACATTCTAATTGATGCCATCTTAATCGACTAGACAAACAACTTTCAAAAATATGTAATCAGATTTCCGGTTTTTCTTTCAAGCTCACATGAGTGGCTCATAAACTTTATTTTGAGAAAATTAATTTTCAAGTTACAAAACTTAATGCACACAAAAAGGCCCAAATGCTCTTCAGTCAATTTAACCGTAAGAGATTCTCAGAGTAATTAGCAAAAGAAATAATGGCATTTGAAAACGAAAAAAAAATTATAATAATTACCTATTGGTGTTTTCGAACATTTCTTCAAAAATGATTCCAAACCTAAGACTTTCTCAACACCACAGTTATGTAGTCGTATTTAAACAGTTTCGCTACCAATATAAAATTATTATCTAAACTGTAAAAGATTTGAATGAAATCTTCCGAAACTGACATTTGACTCAAATAACGAAAACAAGACTGAGAGCTCAAATAAATACACTGAGTTGCAACTCTCGACCAAAATAAATCTGACGTGACCGCCATATGCTATTGCCGATATAGGGAATGCACGCTGCTGTTGAGCTCGCTACCAGGCATAAATGGCCAAAATAAAGAGATGTGGTTTTAATTAGTAACTCCAATTCTGGATTCCGGGAAAAAGCCTACACTGCGTGACAGCGGTCATAGAATGAGTTTTCTTGCCAGTCGCGAACAGGTTTTAGCCAATACGTGCACAACTGAGCCAAATCCATCTTTCTTTCACAAGCGAGCGTTTTGCGATTTAGACAAAAAACTTTAAAGCAATTTCGCAGAAAAAGCACGTTAATTGCGCTGAAGTGTAGAATTTAAATAAAATAACTTCACCATTTAAACGGTTTGGTTTCATGCGGCCATTTTGTATCTGCGAATCACGAAAGACACACCCAGTTACTAACAAATAAACAATTGCAATTTTTTAAAGTTCAAAAGCTAAGCACATAGGAAATTAAACAGCTTTGTGTAATATTAGTTTTGAATCAAATTGAAACCAAATAAATAGGAAAATGATAGGACAAAGTTACTCAAACAAATTAAGCTTATTCCGGAACTGATTAAGAAGTGGAGTTTAGCAATATTTTTACCTTGATATTTTTTGCATAAACTTTTTTGTTACTCTTTGTGAATACAAGTATTTTTGATCTGTTATTGAATTCGTAATTTTTGCAATGAAAACAACATTAACAACCTTTTTTTAATTACTCAAATTTGAAACATTGATTTGAATTATCAACGATAAGGAAAACGTCAAACGGTTGAATTGAAAACAACACAATCGAAAAAAAAAAAGAAAAAATATAATTTAGTTTTTCAAAATATTGCAATTCTAAAAAAATGATCTTCAAAACTAACTTGAAATATCATTAAGTTTACAACGATGCTGTGATTATAAGCGTTCGTAAGTTTCTATTTGATACCGTGTAACCAATGGTAAAAACGCCACTAATATTTTTTTATAGCTATTTCTTGACTATCAGTGCGAAACTGAATCCAATACATAAAATCTTAAACTTTTTCAAATCGTTTAAAACTTTACTCCTTATGCTCATGACTTTAAAATTAATGATTCTGTGTTTTCTTTAGATTATCTATTATTTATGTGCATGGTCACAAAACTTCAATCAAACAGCTTAGCAATAAATTTTTGAAATTCTTATAATTTCTTTTCAGTTATAATGAACTAGAAATTAGTAAAATGGTACAGAATAAATTGGTGATAAAAAAATTGTTAAATTAATAAAGTATGCAAATGTAACGTTTAGACATATGCCGCACAGTGTCCTAAAATAACAAAAATACCACTTATTGGGTGAACATTTCATTAAAACAAAAATATGTAAATAGTTAGTTAACTTATTATCAATCAAAATTCTAATTAGCAAATAAATATGCAAATAAAGTTTGATTATTGAAGACACATTATCAATAAATCAGTTTATCGCATTTTAGTAATTAAATCAATTTTTTTATTGTTTAGTTCATTTTTGGTCGCCGAGTTATTTAACTATGGACAAAAAACAAAAACGAAAGAAAACAGTGACAAAGCTTTATGGACTTAACGATTTTATATATTTGTTTCTTAATCTCAGTAAACTAACATTCCATCCTATATCAGTTTTGCATTTATCTTCAGCTTATCACATACATAAGAAGTGTCCATATAATTTTATGCAAAAATATTAAATATTAGTACATTTAACAAAATGTCTGAATAGAACCACAGCCTTTACGTAAATCCCAATTTAATGCACAATTAATACATCAGATTAGGGAATAAAATACTACCAGATGCTTTCGAAAAGAAAAACGTAAGCAATGAACATGCCTATACTGTTTACTGATAGCAAACTGCTTTGACCAAATTTGCGGCATTGGTGTGCGACGTTATTTAATGCTTGTTTACAATCAGTGTCGAAGACTGGAATACCGAACATTCCCACATATAGGCTTAAGACAGACTGCAAACGTTTTTAAACAAGTTTTGCTTCGTGGAAAAATACAGGCATATTCAATTTTCGTTCTTCATCACGATTTCGAGACTTATCGGTTTTGGAAAATGTTCAACAATAACAGAGAAGGCTGCTGCAGTACATCATCTGTCAATGTCATTAGTTCGAAAACGTTGAACAAATTCTTTAATCATCTATTTTGCATGTTGCCATTCGATGTTACCGTTTTCGTGCAAAGCTCTGGATTTGTCGCCTTAAGTGCAGTATGAGCCAGTAGTCCGAATGCTGTTTGGAATCAAGCTGGGAGGCCGCCGCAATCGCATTCGGGAGCCCCAGAAAACTACAAATAAACACTTCTCATTTTTACGTGACTTTCGACCTAGAAATTTTTGCAAACAGAATGTTGCAGACCTTTTTTTGATCTTCACTGCCTTATTTGAGCCTTCAAACTTGCATAGTGCTCTTCTTCCAGGGGTCTCTTTTGCGGGTAGCCCTTTTAAAAGGATTTCTCATTAATACGGTCTGGTAGTCCAATGCTGAGGACTATTTTTGGATAATGCTTTCTATGTTAACATGAATTCTGTGGGCCCCCCCAAATTAACTTTGTAAAATATTTTTCATTTTTCGATTGAAGCAAAAAAGCTGTAGTTTATAATAGCAAACGCGCAACATAGCTTTCGTTTATTATGTTCTGTTTGTTATAACTTTTGATAAGATTCCATTTGCTTTTCACCATTAGGTCTTTTCCATCGTTCCATACATATAAAAATGGACAACATAGAAAGTAGAAAAAATGAAATTTTAGAACAAAAGAGAACACAAAGAAGACACGAAAAGTGCCAATGTCAAAATTTAATGTCCCAATTTTTTTCGCAAAGTATTGCCGGTCAACCTGCCAGGTTGCCAATTTTTTTTTAAAAATGGCAATTGGCCGTTTCTAGCGACACCTAACGCCAAAAGTTTGAAGAAGAAATTGTCACGTGTAGGTGGTAGAGAGAAAAGGCGGGATCTTACGTAAGGCTTTGAATTAAAGTGACCTTTCATGATTTTTAGTTGATTCTGTAACGTAACTCGAAACACACTTTAAAAGGTTTGATGAAGAAGTTTTATACCTCGCACGAACTTTTGAACTATTTATCTTAATGTCGATTTTACTATGGCTAATCTTTTGGCAGATAGGTTGCATGCCGCAGCGCTATTTCTGGCTTTGGGAGGCATTCAAGCCCTCAATTTGCGAATCAGACGGGCTTTCAAAAATCACTTATTTATAAAGCAGGCAAAAAGCAAAATCTACTTTTTTGGGCAAAAATCTGAAACATTTTTCTATTAAATTTGCTAAATTGGATAGATGCTTCTAAGTTCGCGTGCAGTGATTACACACGGTTTATTTTAGGAACAGAAAACAAGTCGACACCATGTTTTTGAAATGTTGCAAACATAAAATTTTATGCAAAATTTTATGCAATTCGAAAATACATTAGCGCTTTAATACGCCGGGCATAAGAAAATCAAAGTTGACGTCCTTTTCAAGTCAGCTTGTAGCTAATGGCCTAAAATAACATAATTAAACACTAAACTTTGTTAAAGTGTGTTATGCATGGTTGTGATCTTTGTTAAAAATTAAAAGCAACTCAGCTTTACATTATTTATTGGGTAATAAAAAACAGTTACGTAGTTAAAGCGCAACATTTTGCAATGGTAAATTTTTTCAAAAAATATAATAAAGTCAAATTCATGACAAAAAAAACATTGACACGGTTTGTATTACTTTAACTCCGTGTTCGATCTACAAAAAAATCCTGCCATGCTCTATTGCACAATTTGGAAATAAAAATGGTAATAGTTGCAATGAGATTGCAAAAATTAGTTTCAAAGCCGTATCACACGTATACATGATTATACTGAAATTTATCATAGGTACTAAGCAAACGCATAGTGTTTTTTCGTGTCAATTTTTGTTCTTTTCGGGCTTTTTTTTTGGCTTTCAGTGATTTTAAGGAATGTGGCCATGTTGACTGATGGTGCATTTACGCTAGACGCGAAGCGAAAGTAGGCAACGCACTTAAGTCAACTCATTTGAAGAAAATATGTGATGTCACGTACGTGAAGAAAATTTTTTTAAATAAAAGCAAATGAATTGGCAAAAAAGCTTGGAAAATTATATCAGTCACTATATCCGACAGTAAAAAAATCAATGTATGCTTTTAAAACTGCTTATACCAGCTCATATGAATGTAATCTGCAGAGCAAATAAAATCTTGCATTGATAGAATATTTCAGGAGGAAAAAGCAAATATATTGACTTAAGATCAAGAGAGAAAGCGATGCGATTCCAAAAACGCGGCAAGGGAGGGGCAAATATGGAGAATAAACATCGGGCCATGCTGTATCGGTCCAAGCCGAGGCCACGATAAGAACTGTCTACACAGCTGCGTCAAAACGGCTCAACGGATACAAAACAAACTGTGATGTTTTGTCATGAATTTTTTAGAATCTCCGAACAGCTTTGTTGCAAAACTTCAACAAAAAACACCGTTTTTCCGCCGATTTTATAACCCAAAACATCATTGAATTTATGGCCCGTGTATTTATGGATCTCAACGCCAATGTGCACCAAACTAATTAATCCACTTCACAACAAAATCCTAATCAAGCTTTGTAACCATGACATTGATCAAACAACCATTTGTGATCATAAGAAGTTAAATATAGTACTTTCTAACCTAAGAGTGATTTTTTGCTCTGTGTAGATCAAATTTTTTGCCTATCAAATCGCAAAGATAGTATTTTACTAATACCTTTCGAAGAGTCTCTATTGAAAATTTATTCAACACTTGAGCCGTAAGCTTGATAATATGAGCGAAAAACAAGATTTAAAAATTTAAATTCATTATTAACTACAAACTAAATCTTGTGTACACCTTTTTCTCACTCACAATCTTCTTCCTTGCTCAACTTTATACTTCTATCCTATATTACGACTACAATTTTGTAACATTCCTGAATTGACAGTTCTTGCAGTGTATTCATTGCACCAGAACGATGCACCTTGTTATCCGTGACGGCTTAATCTTTACAAGCTAGCTATTTCGAGCACTTTGACAGTTTTCAAACATTTAACAACGCATATTTGAACGAGCGTTCACAGAAAACAAATACGGCTCTTCAGTTAGAAACTTATGTGTTGAATCTTTGCTTTATTTAAGTATATTAGTTCAAGTGACTAGGCTATCCGCTTTTCTTATGTCCAGGCTGTTTAGCTATACTTGTAGGTACAGCTGTAAGCAAGCAGTATGGTCTTAATTTTGATCCCAAATCACCTGGCTACCGCACGAAAACAAACAAATTCACACATCAAAAGAATCGTTAGAATAAACAGCGAGCAAGCAAGAAAAATCTTTGTGAAGCTATTTGAAAAACCTTCACACGACAATGATTAAAAATTTTCCGGTAAAAAATTCTAAAAACTATTTTTGACTTCATTAATGAGCACAAAACTCCTTTTTACTTTAAGCACTTAAAACTGGGGACAGAATCACCCTTTTAGTCGACGGCACAAAAAACTCTGCAAGAATATACCCATCGTCAACAAAAACAACCCTGCCGCAGTAGTAGCATATTATCGTTACTATTGACGACTGAAATCGATCACGAAAAGCTTGCATAACATTAGGGAAGTTTTAGTGATGAAAAAACATCTATTTGAAAAGTGATTATAGAAAGCAATTCCTCGAATCGTCTGCTGTGCTAAATCCACAAGCTGCGCTAATAACAACTTCCGATAGTTGAAAATCATCCACTAATGGATGCATGAACAACGTATTTTAACGGAAGCGCAATATACCCTCCGAGCAGAAAATTTCCTTCGTTAGCGGAAGTTTCTTAACAGTTCAAAAACTGTAGCAAAAAGGAAAACTTTGATTCGGAAAAGGGTAAGCGTGATATTTTTTTATATTTATTTCCTGGCTCGTGCTAATATGTAGCAAAATAGAAATCCCGGAAATAAACTTCAAAAAATCGAAATTCCAACAGCAATTAATCAAACAAAATTCCCAAAATATACAAAGCAACAATGACAAATAAGTAGGATTTTAAAAAATTTTGAGGCGCCTACACGTTTTGTTACTATTGGGCATACAGTATCTACGCAAGAAAATAACTTCTGTGATGTCATAAAAGGGATGACGCGAAAAAACTAGAATATGACATCGCAACAGATATCCGGGGACTTCGCAAGTTTCTAACTTTACTGAACTAAAGAACTTCACAATTGCGTTAAGCGTGTTTATGGTTGTTGATAGATCCATAGGCGGGCACAAGTCCGTTAATCGTTAATAACCAAGCTAACTTTTTCATTAATTCGTTAATCCGTTAAAAAGTTTTTTTATGTTAACGGACTAAATTAACTTCCGTTAAGTTCTGTTAACTTCCGTTAAGGTTTTTATCGTTAATATCTTGAACCATTCATTCATCGTACCGGTGCAAACTGGTTTGTACCGATAACACTGACTTTTGCATACTAGTACGAGTTTTAAAAAAGAAAGCGAAGAAAGGAGCTCTTTTTTGTCGCAAAAAATAAGCTGCAGCCTCATGGTCTGTTAATTATCGCTGTTCGCAATTTCCAAACATTTTCTGATTACAGCTTCGTTAGTGCATTCGAACTTATTTTTATCTTGAAATTAGGTTAGACTATAAAATGTAACTTCCAAAGCACAAAAAGACCACCACAGCATTAAATGTTTCCTTCCAATCAGCTCAACAGTGTCAATACGTGTTCTAGAAGCGAGTGAATAAAAAGAAATGTAAATTACTCTCGAATAGACGGACTTGATTAACTTCTGTTAGTTAAAGCTGAAAATAGCGGATTAACGTTAACGGAGATGTGAAGTTTGTTAACGGACTAGTGGTTAACCAAACTGACGTTTTGCTTTAATTGACCCACCTTATATGGTCAGATCTGAAATACACCGCTTTCGAATTTCAAAATGTTTTATTAACTTGATCAGGTTTGTGGTTAACGGCTTTTAAAATTTAAATGTCAAGAAAAAGTATATATAAAATGTCAATCAAATTTTTACAACTCTGCTTAGTTCTCGTTTCAACTTTTAAGGAGTTTGTTGAATATTCGCTTAGCAGAGCAATTGTAAAAATTGCGGTTACAAACAAACCCTCGTTAAAAACAAATATTTCAACAGTAGCCTTTGGCTCCGATTAAAACAACGAAAACGACTGGAACAAAACCTTTCGGTCTGAAAATGCCAATATAATTTTGAATTTTGTAACTTACATTATCTTGACCAGAAATTTCACACACTATCCTAAATATCAAATCCACACCAATATTTTTCTGAAGAAGAATTTTATATAAGCACATGTAAAAACATTTCTACTGATTTTTCTCAAAATTTACGAACTAAATCAAAATAATGCCTGCCTCAGCAATTAGCATGAAAAAACATACGCATACAAACAAAATTAGAAACAAACAATCAAATTCTTATAAATTTATAAGTGATATTGCAGAGTCTAACCTTACGATGACTTCACATTGAAAACTTATATTAATTTACTCAACTCTACGCTTTCCAGAACCCTATACATGTAATGTATAAAGTCAAACCACTATTTACCAAAAATTATCTACTTCGTTTACACATTACGCTCTTTTTAGTTCGTTTTAACAGCTTTGAGTGTATTCGCTCTCAAACCTTAAGGGTCTCAAAAAGTTATCACAACAATCAAGTAACGTAAATTCAAAAGCTATTAGGAGTTCCTAACAGTTTTTCCCTTTATTGTGAAATAACATAGCGCAATCTTTTAAATTCCAGCGGCTTTTGAGCAAAAAATATTTTTACATCAGCCAAACTTAACACTAACCACGGCCAGAAATACGCACACATTTTGCAGCTATTCCTATTTTCAGAACGCTATTTAGTAGTGCGACCCAAAGGCCAACATATTGGATATTGTGCAGTGTATTGTATTACCGTACATCAAGTACTTAAATCGTAGGGGGACGCGTTCCCCAATCGAGAGCTAGCGTCCCCCTATCGAGACTTCAGCGCCTCCCCCCACAACATTTCAGCGCTCTCTTCATTGAGAGTAAGCGTCTGGATGATTAGACGAAAAAGTGGCTGTCAGCATGAATAAAACCCAAATTCCGGCCAAATATAGTACCAATTGCGGGTGAAGATTTTTTTTAGACTTCAATCGAATTCGTGGACAAAATCCCTCCGATTTTCAGTGAAGACCTTTTTTTTTGGTCTTCAATCGAATTCGGGGACAGCATCTGAACTTATAGCAAAATTTCCGCTAAACTTCATCTGCATTCCGAATGCGTTTGATCAAGCCTGCGAAAGCGTCCTCGCATGCAAAAATTTCACAATTTAAATACTGATTACATCCATTATTCAGCACGAAAACTTTCCAAATAGAATTGTTCAAAAAACTTTGAAGAGCAGGTAGAAGATTTTTTCAACGTTACCAGTGACAGTTTAGTAAAAAAACTCGGCCATCCAGCTTAAATCTAACAAAGCCATTGAGCTAAAGTACCTCAACGTTTCAAATGTTGAAGAAATCCCATAAGTTTTACTGTTCTACTTTTCTGTGATTCCAATTCATCGTGGGAATTCATCTTATAATTTGAAGGTCCATTTAAGGGCTAATTGTCTAACATGGCATCCTCAAGTTTGGCATGTTTTATCTTTTTCTAAGATTACCCTACCGGTACTCTTAAAATTTGACATGTCTAGATAGAATACTTCGTATTTAAGAATCTAAATTTTAAGGGTGCCATTTGGCATGGTATTTTCAATGTGGCCAACCAAATTTTGTTATCTTTAATCTTTGATGCATACTAACCTATCCAATGGCTTTAATTCGTTTAGCTTTCGTAGTTAATGGGGGAGGTGTCAACATAACTGGAGGACCCCTATAGTATGGATCCTCAAATTTTTTCACATGATATTTTACCTATTTTGAAAATTTTATTTGTGGTGCTTGAGTGGTAAAAATTTTGAAGGTCCCGTTGGAGGAGGACTCCCCAATTGTGGCATCAGAAACTAGTCATATTTTATTTACATAGTCTCATTCCATCTTTTATATTACCTATTTTGAAAGTTTTATATGTGTGCTTGAGCGGTTGAAAAGTTTGAATTTTGAAGAACCCAATTGGGAAGTCCCTATTTTGGTGACCAAAATTTTGTCAAATTTTATCTTTCCTTGATATTTGCCTACCCAGAAATTTCTGATGCGGCTAGCCATGGGCTAGCTTAAAACATTTAAAAAGTTTGAATTTTGGCGTCCTCGTTTGAGAGGGACCCCCATTGTGGTACCCAGAATTTTGTCAAGTTCTATCTTTTTTTTGTATTTACCTATTCTGAAAATTTCATCTGTCCAGCTTAAGTGGTTAAATTTTGGGTTGTCAAATTGCCCGAAAATGGGTAGAAAATTAAGTTTGAATTTTGACGTCCTTGTCGGAGGGGGATCCTTTCATTTTGGTACCCCAAATTTTGTCAAATTTTATTTTTTCTTTATATTTGCCTAACCTGAAACTTTTATGTGTCGAGAGCGAGTGGTAAAAAAGTTTGAATTTTGATGGTCCCGTTTGAGGGGGACACTCTCATTTTGATATCCCCAGATTTTGCCATATTTTATCTTTAACTTACATTTATCTAATCTGAAAATTTCATCTGTCTAGCGTGAGTGGTTAAAAAGTTTTAATTTTGGCAGCCCTGCTTCAGGAGGAACACCATTTTCAAACCCCCAAATTTGTCAAATTTTATTTTTTCTTCATGTTTGCCTACCCTGAAAACTTTTCATGCGGCTAGCGTGAGTGGTTAAAAAGTTTCATTTTTGACGGCCCCGTTTGAGGGAAACCCCGAATTTCGTACCTCCAAATTTTGTCAAATTTTATCTTTCCTTTAAATTTACTTACCTCAAAAATTTCATGTGTCTAGCTTAAAAGGGTAAAAAGTTTCAATTTTGGAGGGCCAGGGTGGGAAAAATCCCTATCGTGGCACCCCCATATTTTGTAACATTTACTTTATTTTTGATATCTAACCATTCCAAAAATTTGATCCATTTAGCTGTAACGTTCCAAAAGTTTAAAATTTTGGAGGGCCTGATTGAGGGGGATCTCCCCAACCTGGCGACACCCTCGATTTCAATCGCACACTAGTCCTCTCTGATATCCTCAATTGCTCAAACTTTGAATACAGTGCGTTTAACGGTTTAAAAGAACATAGCAAGGGAAAAAAAAGAAAAAAAAAAGTAGGCAAAAGATGCCAAAACAAGAAAAATGGTATTCAAGTTGGGGTAAACAAACATAACCAAAAGAAAGGTGGTTGATAATGTGCTCAAAAATCACGAACCCTTTTTCATCAATATCGGTAATTACCGAGATATATCGATTCAAATTCGTCAACTTTTTTGCCCATTTTCGGCCTGTAAAATTTTATTCACGAGACAGGGCACATCCAAACTCGGTTTGTACAAAGCGTTTATAAGCACCCTCAGTGTGTCCAAATTTCAGCTACGCACGTCAAGTGCTTTTGGAATTATAAGCAAATTAATGAAGTTTCAAGCCAAAAATCGCCATTTTTTAAACGTTTTTTGGTGTCTCAATTCACGATCACGTTACCTAAAATCCCCAAAATTGGCACACATGACGCTTTTGTTGATTCTTCTGTTGAGTCCAAGTTTCAACTTTTTAAGTTTTACCGTTTGCTAGTTAAATCAATCCTCATCTGCCAAAATTAGCAAACAAAAACAAAGATACTACGCGTTCGCGCCAAGTCCTAATTAATGTGTGGAAGAGCGCATTTCTTTTGCTCAACTAGTATCGCACTGGACCACTAACCTACGTAAGCTCTATAGATTCAAATTCTGCTTGAGGAACCTTTTCCGCTTCGCTCGTTATAAGCAGTTACCGTCCTGGTGCAGTTTTTCCAGTGCTTCCGTACTGGAAGCTTGTGGACCAGAGAGTAACGTAAGCAAATTATTAAAATTAATTGTTCAGGCGACGCAAACTTAAAAACATTAAAACTTTATATTAAAAATAATAGTTTATTCGATTGTGTATTTAAAACCTTACAACTTCACTTCAAACCAAAAGTATAGCTTTATTTAAAAATTAATGTTCAAAATAAACTAAGAACAAATTAAGAACTAATGACACTGTAAAAAAATTGTGAAAATTTAAGAATAAATAGCTAGTCTCAATCCCAAATTCACTGGTTCTATAAAAAAAAGTGCATTGAAGTTAATTTAAAAAATTAAACAAGGCCAAGAGACTGATGAATATTAGTGCCTCCCCTATCTGACGATATTTGAAATCAGTTTCATTGAAAAGTGCTAAGGCAACAGCTAATTAGTAACTTTGAAAAGAGATTTGATTAAACCAAACTGTTTAATGTCATCGGGTTCCGAAATGACAATGCTAAGCGTTGCGATAGCCAATAAAATATATATAAAAGCATTTCGTTATAACTTGTAACACTAGGAAACACAAAGCGTAGGATGAACTGTTTGGACAAAATTAAGAACAGCCGTTGGTTTCTCAGTACCTAATGCCACCTACTTCAATTAGTTTATATTTCATTAGATGAAATTCTTTCAAATTACGTTTTGCATTTAGATTGTATTCGGAAAATTACATACTTTACACCCAAAACAAAAATATTTGAAGTCATATTTGCATTTTCTTACAACAAAATATCGATTTTTTTTTCTTTCTTCATTGCCCACTTTTCCGAGAGAGTTGCGGGGCAGCAGCTTGAGATTAAGTCGTCACACCTCACGGTCTTTTATCACCTTCATCATTTCGCTTGGATGAAGTCCCAAGTGATTCCATCCAAGATCCTCAATGTAATTGGTACATCTTGTTCTACGTCGTCCTACTGGTCTTTTCCGAATTGCTTTGACGAGTAAAGCGTGTTTGGGGAGTCTTTCCTGAGGCATTCTGCTTACATGGCCAAACCATCTAAGCTGAAATCTTTTAATTCGGAGAAGTAACGGCTCGATGTTAAGAGCTAAGCACCTTGTTAAACAGCGTAACTCTTTCGATTCTTCGTAAAAACCTCATTTCGGACGCTTGCAATTGTGATCGCACTTTTCGGTTATTACCCAAGATTCATGACCATAGGTGAGAATGGGGACAAAAATTGTTTCGAAAATGCAAAGCTTTGCCTTTTTCGACAATTCTCGTTTCATGACAACCGAATAATGCAAAGCTTGCATTGCTGCACTAGCCTTGGCAATTCGGGTATCCAGCTCATCGTCTTGCCTTCCGTCACTCATGAATGCAACCCAAAGATACTTGAACTTCTCTACCTGCTTCAGTGTCGCTCCATAATTTTGATTAAGGAAATTACAACGAAATATGTTTCACACTATAAGACATTTTATGTAATGTTTTGTGGGCGTACGAAATTAATGACAGACATGTGGTAAGTGGTAAAAGATTTACCTTTGCACAACTAGCAATTATATTTTACATATCTATGTATGGCAGCAACGCCAGGCATGTGTTTAAAAATCTGCTCCGGATGCTACACTTCCACGCAAAAATGTCCCGCGCCCACAAAACCGCGCCCAATTTTGCATAGCTTCATTTACTTCTTTCTCTTTGTCGAATAATCTAAAGGTGTAATTACGTAAAACACTGAAGATCAAAAAACTACGCCCTTCTATAATTAAAATAAAATAAAATTTTGACTAATCGAATACAATTTTCTAATTGTTAAGAAGTATAATTTATCGACATACAGTACGAGATGACACTTTCAAACACAGTAAAAAGCTAGTTGTCTTACGTCTCTAACTAAAACAGCTTTGGATAGCTAGTAACTGTGACTATAGATATTCGAATTCTAGCTTGGAAAAACCAGAGACATCCAAGTGATATCAAAAACCGCTAAAACTTTCAACGCGGTATATAACCGATTGATCTCATCACTGTAGCAACTCATAATTGGCTTACTTAAACCAGCGAAAAAACAGGTTGATTATACTAGAAGCAGTAAACTCTAGATCAGTATAATTATTACGACACAAGGAGTTATGATGAACCTTCCTTGTGGAATTTTTTACTTTCGGTTTCAATGCATATCCGCTAGATGGAGTAACTGGTTTCGTATATTTTATCGAAGCGTTTCAAAAATGTTTGCAAAAATGGCGGTCGAAAAAAATAATTAAAATTTCACGTATCTTCGCATAAGTTACAAATGTTTAGAATTTGCATTATTAACTATAGCAATAAGGGGAAAAAATAGGATAAACATGGCTTGGGTTTTGGCCCACTACATGCAGATAAGACCAGAAAAAGACGCGAAACTAAATTACTAGTCCCGGTTCTCAAGATATTATTGCCTTGCGTTGTACGGTTTCTTCTTAAAGTTTCACTAAACATTTGTCGGATTCACAAAACATAAATCAAAATGATAAGCGTTGTTTAGACTTGGCTGTCATTTTGTACAAAGTCATTTGCATAAAAATCAATTATTAAAACGGTCTTTATCATCTGACGAATGACTACACTTCAGATTTTTAACTGGGGAGTTCATGTAACCGAGGCATTTGTCATTGCGACGTATTGTTTACGATTTCATCTGCATGTTTTTGCAATGAAACAGTAATATTTCCGCAAAATCCATTACGTATTGCATTTTTTTAACAGACGTTTTTGTCACGAAAATCATCTAAAAAGAAATCAAGCTTTGATCTGATGTGGAAAAGCTGCCAAATTTTGCTATAATTTAAGAAGTTTTTGAAATAGAAAGCAGAATAATTAAAAAAGAGATGCAGCATTTTATACTTTTTCCTTCTTAATGACAAAATTGAAGAGCAACGCTCACAAGACCATACAAGGAAATAAAACTAAATACATGTATATTTGAATGAATGGAAATTTTTATTTCTTTTTCATATTTTTGAGCTCGATCTGAAATTGCTTTTGCTACAGTGCTTTTGATTTGGATTCAAACAAGCACATCGCACAACCTTGTCATGTCTTGCTATTTTTGTGAAATAAATTCCAATTTTTGAAACAAAAAGCCAGGATTCCAGCCAGCGTTAACTAAAAAAAAATCTTTTAACATCTTTTTTGCGTATTTTGACCGTTATAAATTTTGAGCAAAGTGGCTTTCGTATTTGATACAGGCTTTATCAGATACTATTTTTTTTATTGAAGTTCCTCTTAATTTAAATTCTTTATCCAAAACTTTGACTCTGAATCTTTTCGTTTGGCCAATAGTTTCAATGCAAAAATTTACTATTAAATTTGAAGTTACATTACTTCACATAGAATAAATTGTACTCACGGCGGTGCATTCATGTTTTTTCTTTGTCTTGTGATGTATTAAAAGCAAGAAACGAGATTTTAAAAATCTACAATACACACAATATCTAACACCTGTGGAAACAAAGGAATTTTTGTATTTTGACAGTATAGGGTAAACAAACACTTGTAAAAATAAAGTTATCAAGCTTAGGCCAGAGACTATTTTAGATCAAGATAAGGGTTTGATGAGTAAAGCATGCTTAACCCTATTATCATTTCAGCTAGCAGATGGTACACCGTAGCAACAGTTTCTTGTCATGGTGTGCCTTTTTCGTTCAGATAAAGCATACCTTTCAGATAAAGCTTACAACATTTCTTCTAGAAAACAAAAACTAATTTAAAAGCACATTTTAGGGAGGGGTAGAAGAAACGGCCAAACCATTTTAATAAGTGCCAATGGGACAAGTTTTGCTATCTTTTCAGTAAATTTACAGCAAAATTCAAATTTTACAACTGTCTAATCTCACGTTTTCGCTAGCTCTTGTTCTTTGCCTATTGCCGTTACGTGATTGTGATGCGACTTCCAATTCACGTAGCATTTCGGGTTAAAGCTCAATCAAAATTATTTGCTGTTTTTCAAATATTTTCTGGCAAAACTTTTGCTGCCCCTCTCAAGCTAACTGAAACGTATTTAGTTCATTTTGTTTTTGTTGTGGTCCAAAAGCCATCAAAAGCTGCTGAGACTTGGCATTTTTTCTGTATTATCAAGCTTTATCGCGCCATGTCTGCAATGCATCCGTTTCCGAAATTTCTCGAAAACCGGAGGCCTAAACAAACTTAAGATGGGTGTACCTTAGTGTTGAAGAGATTATGCTAACTGCTCCTCTACGCAGGCAATATTGATGAGTTAGTGACGTACAGCGCGTTTCTGTGGTGTTTATTGGTCACCTGTTTCTTTTGCCTTTACCGTTATCTCTCGCGAGCTTTCTGTTGTGTGATTTAGTTTGATAAAATTTGCGGTAAAGATTCGAAATTTTCTGAAAACCGCAAATCGCACATTTTGATCGCGAGCACGTCAATCGAAAATTTTCCGATACCAGCATTTACATTGTTTCGAAACAATGCCTCGGCGCCGCGTGACAAATGAAACAAAAAAAGCCTCGTCTCCCCGCGGTCATGAACACACTGGCTTTTCCACAAACCTTTTTGTAAATAGTGACAGGCACATGAACAAATTTGCAGAGACGCCCTAAACTTTGTCTAAGTAACTTACAAAAACTGCAACAGGATCGTAGACAGACGCTATGGGGCTGGCTCAACATGACTTGTAACAGCTACAGTAATTTCTTGAATTTTTCATGTAAACTCGGCCTGGTTCCTCTCTGATCAGGTAAGTATTCTTTTGCATATTATTACGCGGTTACAGTCACATCTGACGTCATAAGCCAACACCAACTTATGCTGTTTAGAGTTGAGGTTTGTGTTAATCAGGGTTTGAGTAGGTGTTAAGTTTAAGCTAAGATTAATTCTATCTCTAAAATTAACCCTAACCTAAATTCAGTCTACCTTCAAATTGGGGTTTGTGATGTCATATGTGAATTATAACCAAAATTATTGAAATTTCATGTGTGATCGTCTGATGTTATTGTAACCCAATTACAAAAAATCACTGAAATTTCATCGGTTTGAATATGCAAATACTTACCCTTTAGCTACAACCCTGTACTGAAACAAGGTGCAATGACAATTTTGTAACGTGAAGGCTAAAATTCTGTGTATAATTTGTTGCTGTGTTATTGGGAAGAGCATTTTTCATTTTCTTTCAATATTGCTTTTAAGCTATCTTTTTTGTCCGCAAACATTCTTGATTTCTTGTTTGTTACACATCAATAGTATCAGTAAAAAAGCAAAACTTCAAGTGTATAAGAATAGAAAACAATAGGCTTAATACGCAAAAGTCACAAATTGAACGTTTGACACAAGTATCGTGTTCTTCAAATTCTGAACACTTTTAACGCTACAAGCACGAAAGTCTGTTTGCTAAACCCGTTTGTGACTTCTCTTGCTAGTGCCAGTCGATTGTACCGATAAACAAACGCTTCATGTTTACATACAAGAAAAGCGCACAAAAGATACCGATCAGTACAACGCATGTCGCTGCCCGTAACAACAAACACCGCAGGGGCAATGCACCTGTTACGAGACATTGTTTAGGGGTCGCCAGTGATTCCATTTACGCTACACAGGCTAAGCTTAGCGCACTTTGTTGTTAAAACATAGTAAAGCATAATTCAAATTGCTTCTTTCCTGCCAGCGTGGTACCTATTTGTTGATCAGTTTTGATTTCAAACAAATCAAAAATTTTGATTTTTCCAAAACTGCGGTGACTCCTATCAAAATTTTAGGATCGTCTGAGATTGCGGCGTAAATACCAAATGCTGTCGTTGTGTTGGCTTATCATCTATCTGTCAAGTTTCAAATTGCAGTGCATTGAGCTCGAAACAAACATGCGAAATACTGTTTGTGGTAAGCTTTCAACTCAACTTTGCAATACAGAAGGCATTGATACACCGCATCGCCATTCCTCTTCAGCTTTCTGAAATTTTCTCAAATTTAAAAGTTTAATGAACCATGATTAATTTCGAAGTGAAAAAACAAATGACCAATTTCTAGTCTTCGTCTTCCATCAATGAATGTAACTTTTTAAAAACGCATAGGCTAAATCTCCCAATCTACACTTTCTATTCGGACAAATTCCTAATCTGTCAAATCTCAATCCTGGCAAATGCTTTACTCTCGCAGTTTTTATGCTATCTAAAACCAAAAATGCTTTAGCATGACGTTACAAAATACTAGCAGAGTATAATTATATATGAGCTTAACCTTGACTTATCACATTAGTCCAAGCATTTATCAGTTAATGAATTGTTATTAGCTATCCGTAATACGATGATTATCCTACACCCACACGACAAAAGCGTTTCACGAATAGAATTTAACCCAATTATCACTTTAAGATAATAGTTTTCCGCGAAAGTAATCTTAACGTAATTCCAAAAATCTTGATAGCATTGACATCAATTGGCACGTTCACATGGCATCGACATGGCCGCTTTAGATGTAAATACTGTTTATCCATTGAGATCGATCTCTTGTGGTTAGTTTAAACTCTAAAATTAAGACAAACGCTGTTCAAAAATCTACTTTCAAGAGCTACATTTTTAGCAAGAAATGGTCGCAATAAAACCTACTTTTGGCTTAACTTTTCAGGTACTTGTTGGACATATTTTAACAAATACTTTTCTTTTATAAGAACCAGCAAATTTAGTTTTGAGGCTGTAGTTCTTAATTTTTTGCCAATTTCCAGCCTGACTTGTTCTTAATTTTTTAGAACATCGACTTGGCGACCCTGTTTGTAAAACTGCTTTATTTCCAATGCTCGGTCTAAAACCTTTTTTGCAGCATCGTAAAATTGCAAAAGCCAGAAAGCTCGCTTTTTTAATTTCAACTACAGCCAAAAAATTTTCGGTTGCACTCTATAATATCAGAATCGTTGCAATTTCACTTGCAAATCTGGAAAATCAATAAAATTTCATCGTTTTAAATCAGTACAGAATTTAGTTTCTTTTTTCGATTAAAATTAATTCTTTGTCGTTTGCTCTTAATATTTTTTGCTGTTGAGGCTTGCATTGTTCTTAATTTGTTCTTAAAGTTTGAGTAAAATTGAGGCTTATGTTCTTACAAAATTGTTTTTATAAAACAAAAAGAGTGTAAACTGAAAAAAAATTTTTCTGCAAACTTTAAAAGCTTGTAGTCGTAAGGGAAACACGGAAACGGTGGGCTAAATTCTAAATACTTGCTTTGTAAAAGATAACAAGACTATAGAGTTAGTTTTTGTACCATGTCGGAATAAAACCAAATATTGTAGAAGCGAATTGTGGTGTTCTTTCAACAAAGTTTATTAACTCAAATTTGACTTGAATCAAATCCTATTCATGAAAACTAGATTTTGAATACATAAAATAAATTTTAAGTTCAAAAAAGGAAATACTGTAACAGTAACAAAAAGCAAGTCAATCAAACGCGCTCTTTTCCATATGCTGTATCTCGAAAAGAAAACTTTCGTCTCCAAAATAGTAGAATTTATGAGCTTTTGAAATATAAAAATGCAGGTACCAACTTGACATATCTTTTCCAAATACAGCAAATTGTATAAACTTTTGAACTTAGGGCTTATGTGCACAACTGAATATTTTACGATTTACACGGTCGTAAAATTTACGCGATTTCATTTCTTCACGCAAAGGACTGTCCGGATCGTCAATTGACAATAAATACAGAGATTTTGTTAAAAATATGAAAGATATACGTTACGATCATCTATTTTTGTTTGATTTCAAGAACAACTCAGCAGTAGCATTCCGGTCCTGGAAACGAAAATCTTTGCCCCAGATGCATGTTTGATTCGTTCAAAAATATTCAAAATGGCTGCCGTTTTAAGTTCGTGTGGTTGGAGCATTTTGCAAGCGTCATAAATACAAATACTGGCTTCGTTTCACTTCGTGCCTTTATTTCACCAAAGCTGATGAAGGAATAAATAGAGTCGGCACGTAGCTTTGATCGCTTGCGCCAGTAAATCACGATGGATTAATCGTTTGAATTTTTGAAGTCAGTTTACTTGCGTAAACTTAGCCATTGCTGGGCTGAAATAGATATTACAACACTAACCAAAGAATGGACCCTCGCTGTTAAATTTTCCAGTTAAAGCATGGGTCATATAAAATTGTTATGCGGACAATTGCAAATATGCTCGTTAAAATTTAGATCGTATTGCTGCTTTTTACTTCGCAAAGGTTAAGCTTTTTAAGACATTGTCTTTCATCGGCTAGCATGCTGGCAACAAGCACTATTCAGGCAACCATAAAAGCAACGTTTGGGCAAAAACGGCATTATTTGCGCTGTCAATGCCCAATGACATGTATACGATGTTTGCAGGGGCATAAAACGAAGCGCCATCTTGATGCTTCGGTCAATATTTGCAGCCCAGGACAGTAGCAGTTTATTCAGTGTCGCTCGGTGTAAAGGAGTGATCAAAGCATTCCAATTGTTTTGTTCCTTGCTCTTCTATTGTCTCCGTCAATACAAAAAACCTTATTTGATTACTTCAAATATGGGGCCTCACCAAAGTAAATTTTTTCTCAAAAAAAACAGAAAATAATGTCAGTTGATTTTGATCGTAACGTAACTGTAGCTAAATTGGTAGCTGCTCATTTTCGCACCATAACCAAGGCCACAAAATGCGTTCAGAATATGAAATTACATTTTGTATGTTTTATTGCGCAGTCATGCGAGGTATACGCAAAAGTTTTAATCCGTTTAAAATTTACATTTCTGTGACAGGAAGAATGACCAAGACCTAGTGCATCTTTTTTTTTTTCGCTTTTGTGGTGAAATACTCGATGTGCGAACTTGCGTAGTTTAGTAAAAATGACGTAATACGGTTGACCGAGATGATTAACATAACAAAATTTTATAAACTGCTGGCGATTCGGACCAAACATTATTACTATAAAAAACCCCAAGAAGCCTTTCACTGCTTAGGGTCCAGTTAGGGGCCCATGCCTTTAACTTTTAAAATTATAAATAAACTGCTGGGCATTTCAACAGACAGGATGGCCCATTGAAACATATCAGCCCAGCAGTTGCTCCAAAAATTTAGCGCTTGAGATCCACCCAAACATTGAAATCTATTGCGACTTAGACATGCAGTATCCTATGACAATTTGAAATGGGCGCAAAATCCTACACCAATCATGATAACTGCATTATTAATTAGGACACCAAAGCCTGACAGCAATAGCCAGATTCGTCGCAATCATGTGTGGGCAAGCTTATTCTTGTTCGTCCTCAGAGAATTGCAGTTTATGTCGCTATACTTGGCTGTGTACTATGACTAAACCGAATTTTTAACAAGCTGGAAACAGAGCAATTATGAACTTGAGTGAAATTGAGATCCTTGTACCTACGTACTTTACCTACTCAAAACTAAGTAAAGCAATCCCATAGCAGACGTGACAAATGCTCGCATGAGACTATACAGCAGTGTTGCAGAGTCAGTTTTTTGAAATCAGCTTTCAAAAACTCCTATTCTCAGTTAATACAAAAAAATCCCACAATCTAATATATCCGAAAAATCCCGAATTATTGCTTTGCGTGTTCAAAATCCTGAAAGCCAAAAAATATCTCAAACTTTTGGGGAAAATCTTATGATTGATGAAAACATGATGAAATAAAATAGAAATAAACAAAAAAATGGAAACACTGCTCTCCCCTCTACAGTCACTAACAGGCTGCAAGGCTAGCAGCTAAGCAAACATGTCACTGATATCATTAAATGATTGCCGAATTTTTCGTGTTTGCTGCGAAATTGCTTTTGATAAAAAAAAATTCTCTTTCAAACGTACACAAATGCCTTGCTTATCTGTTTTTGCTTTCTGAACACAAAAAAATTCAACAAACATCAGAACAAAAGTGCAAAAAAAGGTTTTCACCAAGGTAACAGTTAACAATACATCAGTATGTCAATAAATAAATAAAAAAAGTCATTCACAAAGCTCCAAGTTTAAGAAAAAAATTCAAACAACTGCATATCTAAGAACTACGCTAAAAATCAATTAAAACAAGCAATCGAAGTTTGGTTTTGGAGCAATAATGCCCCTTGCACCGGACATTAAAAATGACATTTAATCTGTGAAATTCGCTGCAATCAGGATGCAAATGTGGCATTTAAGCAGGCTTTACGTCACTTTAAAGCCGGCATCACGTTTCAAGTGCAAGAGAAGAGGTCTTTGCGACAGTCAAAGATCTCTTCTCGGGTCATTTAACACTGAAAAAGATCGTTATTTAAAACTTCCGCTAACAGTACTAATGTCAGAGTTTCTATTTTAAGACTGTGACGAAAAGTTGATTTGTTTCTACAAGTGTGACAAGCCTAAATCTCGGAAAATTTTACGGTGCATTTACTATCAGTGGTTGTGACAGCGACAACAGTAAAAAGTTGCTAAACGCGACGACGTAGGATAAACCAATTAGTGAACTCCTCGCGTTTTAATGTGACAAGCACACTGTGAAGTTGTGAACTCTAACTTGCAAATAATCGAAAAGATTTCCGAGAATTTTTCCTTCATTTCAATCATGCTTACGTTGAAAATTTGACAATTTTTTTCACAAGCTAACGAAACTAACATGATTACAGAGGTGAAAAAGGTCTGCGGTAGCCGAGAGGCTGTGAGCATTTTCATTCTTTTTCGTCGGCTAAATGGTTTACTATCGAATTTAAGTTCCCATAGCATTTTATGAAATCAACATTAACCTTGTCTTGTATTGATTAAAGCCAAAGTGTCAATTTTATTACAGCGCCAAGGTGCTAACAGCACGATAATTCAATACAATTAATTCGATTTACGAACGACACGAGAGCTAACAAGTCTAGGGGCCATCAGGGGGTCTGAAATTGACTGATACGATGCGTGGTCATCAATAAATCATGCCTGAATTAGGGTAATTGAATTAAAAGAGTAGCTTTTTCAAATATTTTGCGTAATTTTTGATCAACTGACAATTTAAGTGCTACACTACTTAGAAATTATGTTAAAATTTCACAAAAAGATAAGACCTTGATAATAGATTGCTAAGATTGGTGCTTCAATACACAATCAACTCAGTACATTTAATTTGATCATTGAGCAATGCTCTAGTAGGGGCTACGTTAAATATCAAAAGAAGTAAATCGAAAAGTGGGTATCTGGAATTCAAAAAAGAATTTTCTCCAGAAATAAAACTTCAAAATGATTTGAAATTTTGAAATACAACCAGCCTACAAAGTTTCTTACCAATATAACAAAAACGAATTGGAGATCTACATCAGATTTTGAAAACTAACAATCTCTAACATCATCGGATAAATTTTGGCAGGTTTTTTTCAAACAATCGTCTTGAACTCTTATAACCACTACACATGAATACAAAATTGCTAAACTTGAATAAATTAATATTATTCTTATTCTTTTAGCATTTCAATAGGCTACTCATTAGTACACGCTCCATTCTAGTACCTTTGCAATACCAAACATCTCTACATCTGACCAAATTAATGATTGAAGGTTTGTGTGTTGCTGCTGCAGTTTATAAATTCACCGGAAATCAGCGCTGGAGAGATACATGGGCAATTATTCATGTCGGGCGTTATTTTCATTATTTATGGCCTCGATAAAAGTACCGGCAATTTGGCACTGTCACTATACAATAGTGACTTGTCGAAAATTAGACTGATTTCTACAACTAGACATTGCAATTTTAAGAAAATTCCCCAGCAAACACATTTTCCTAAAACGGCTGTTTTGATGTTCTTTTATTGTTGATATCTTGCTGTAAAGTGTTTCCAATATCCAAAGTGCTTACGTTGCCCTTTTTGGCTACAAACTGTGGAGGATAATTCTAAAATAAAAACACATCTTCGACTCTTATTTTTTTTACGTATACGCCAGTATGTTTGCAAATAATCCTTGCTTAATGCTGGCTCATTAAGTTACCAATGTGGGTGTACGACTTTAGTTTCGACCGACAATTAATACCGATATGTGCTTCAATTGGTGTGACTAAAAAGGCCTAGTCTTGTTTTGAAAAAGCGGCTTTGTACTAAACATTTGCATGTACAGTACAGATCTTTATTTGACCTATATTTCATTAATCTTAAAAATTCCGTTGCTTCAAGATGAAAGTATAGCAATAATTACAGTTTCGCATTATTGTTTTGTCGAAAGTACTTCCTCTGCAGCGTAACATTTATTTCATTTTCTTATTGTCTTAAATGAGTTTGAGTTTATACTTTTGTCACATTTTCACCGTTTAACATTCACGTAGCTAAGATATACTCAAGAACTTCTAATAGACCATTTCCTTCACGCAGATAGCGAAATTTGAAAATTCTTCGCCGAGAATTATACACATCAAAACTCGACATTACAATCAAAGAATATCAAAGCACATATTAACCGGTAAAGATTATTTAATCAAATATACGGTTAGCGTAATATTGCAAAACGCTGTCTCATGTTCATTAATTAAAGCCGAGAATGATTTTGAAAAAATAGGTTTTCCCTTTTTTTGCGAGTTTTTAGTTGCTGATTCACTGTGACACAAAGTTGAAGTCAAGTGACAAAAATTAACATGTTCTCCGAAAATTAACTTTGTAAACTCAGTAACCCACAACTGCGTAAATGACCTAGAGAACCCCCAAACCCACTATTAGATCGCAAGACTGCTTATTCGGGGAAAAACCTCTGAGGAATTGAGCACCATCCCCCAGTCACTAGAGCATCGATATTTTGAATTTTGAGAAAAATATCAGCCGTTTTCACCACAATTATTGAGTGTCGATTAGGTCGTATTATGTAAAGTGACCATAATCCAACCAAAAGTAACGCGTGATCGAAAAAACTTTTTCCAAAACTGTTTATTTTGAGGTTTTAATTCTGCAAACAAACCATGTATGATCAGTCGACACACGTAGGATAACGTTTTTTCTAGGTTTGGCTGGTTATTGCTCTCTTAACACATGATTCCTAAAGGAAGTTAATTATTATTTGTATCAATCAAAGCATGTCATATTTATGTGTATGCTCTACTTTAGCGACGTTTTTCTCGGAAGGTTTGAGCCATTATATCAACGAATTTTTGGAGAATGTTGGAATTGCAGTAATTAGATCCAACATGCTTGGTCACTACAACTTCATTAATGACTCCAAAAATAAGAATATGAGCTTGTCGCGCAGCGAATTTCGGCAAATGCTTTATTTTTAATTTCAATAATTGGCCGGTTGGGTGCCGAAGTTTCTTTTTCGCTGTCTCAATTAACGAGTAATTATTGTCGGCTTACCGTCTGCTAACCTAGATATGGTTAGGCGGTTCTTTAAACCTATCTCAACATAAAGCAAATATCCTGGTATGAAAACATCCGGTAATTAAAGGGGCGACCTCGGAAGCGAAGTCTTGAAATTCTTCTTATAGGTAAGCCAGGCACTTCTCAAATCAATTTTCACTGAAGAGCTTTTCAGAGAAAAGAAGAACTTCCCTTACTTTATGGCAAGAAATAAGCATTTCGTTTTGAAGACGAAAAAAAATGCGATTTTCGGACAGGTTACATTGTGTTTTAGTAGCGTTTTCATGTGAACACCAAAAAAAAATTCAATACACGACAACCGATAAGATTTAGAACAATCATAGTGCGAAAAACAATTAAATCATGCTTTTATTACTTTGCATACTTTAGCTGTTGTGCTAATTTATCCATTAAGACTCTTTAAGCAGTAACAGCTAAAGCCATGTGAATTGTGAGACCCTTCAAAATGATCGTAGCAATGTATAGAAAAAGTTTGCCATTCATCGTTTTTTCTTTTATTTAAGCAAGATTCAGGCCGAAGAAAACTAATTTTTTTAAACTGTTTTTGCAAATTACAAGTCAGTGAGAATCACATTTAACCAAGCAAGAATACCAAAAATGTCCTAGCAATTCATGCTACAATATATATAATGCTTGCTAATAGCTAATATACTGTACTAGTACTTTCAAAGTATAAAATAACTGCACAAAACAATCTGCCTAGTATGACATGTTTTTTTATTGCAAATATTTTTTTCGGCGGATATTACATGCAGTTTGCTTTCAATGATTTTCATTATTTTGCACCATAGTAATATTTTTAACTTACGGATGTGCAGTGAAATGAGTTAGCAATAAAATGCATCTGACTAAATTAATTTTTGTGATAAAAGTATAAGAAAGTATTTAAAATGGTATTACAGGCAGAAAGGTTGTCATAATCAGAGGCGCAACCAAGGAGCTCCTTTAGCCGAGTCAGTTAGAAAGTTTAACCCGAAATATGACCGTTTGAATGTGTTTAAACTTGACCGGTAAGTAAGTTGGGAGCTAAAGGGAATGGGCAACTTACTTTTTCAAACGACATTCGAATTTTAACAATTTAGTTCTTTCAAATGGCTCCAAAAACGTGCAAAAGGTGATTCAAAAGGATACTTTTTTACGAAAAAATCACAAAAATAGCCCGGCGGTTGGGGCCTCGCCCCCGAACGCGACACATTTGAGTTGCACCAATTTGTTTAGCACGTCGCCTGGACAGTTTTTGGACAAAAAAAATTAAATTTTGGTTCAAGCCCTCCCTTAACAAAATCCTAGTTGCGCGCCTGGTCATGATCACATAAACTATGTCGCGTAAAGTGTTTGCTGCACTATCGCTACCACAGGGAGTCTTTGCAGTTCGGTAATGACAGCGAACTTGGTCAAAAACTTGTAAAATCTAACCCAACCACATCATGATCTTTCTCCTCGCGTGTGGTCTCGAAAAAGGCGATGAAAGCCAAACACGTTCTTAACACGAGCTCTAAAGTTAAAGAAAACGATCCCCCAAAGCGGCTTAAAAAAATACATGAATTTGTAATAGATCCGTGCATTGCGAAAATTCATATCTTTCTCAGGCCGTACAGCTGGATGCTTTAATGCTGTTGCTTCGAGAAAAGTGCATTGATGATATCGATTGCCTTAAATAGCACTCTATCGCATCTAATCGACTAGCAGGACTTTACTGTCTTCAAAAGGGGCAAGCGGCCTTATACTTGTAGTTTAAAAAAACTCCAACCAAATTGATCCTAAAATTGCGTATTTTGGGGGCCCAGCACTGCAAAATCAAATTATTAATAAAAGTTTACTCAATGTAAGACTGCGGAGGAATTCGCATAATTATAGTTTGTTTTAACCCATTTTATCAATAGACAGCCAAACACTGCAATATACAATATTCTTTTCAATGTAACTGTTCAACAGTCTTAGAACTTCTCAACTTTAACAAAAACTGGATAAAATGAGTCGATGGTGAGACAAAGGTATAATTCCCTACTATTTTTACGCTACATGATTCCCTTTAAATTAATTGTTTACAAATTACTCATAGCCAATAATCCAATCAATCAAAATTGCCTTAGCAAGTTTGCCAAAGATTTATTTCAGGGTGTAACTTGACAGAACTTTAGCGACGCTCTTTACTTTCATATTCACACCCGATGTAAATATACCACAAAAGAACAGCCAGCCACACAAGAAGAAAAAGGGGTGTCATTACTCGAGTGTTGAAAAAACGCCTCATCACAACTTCCGTCAATGTGAATTGCCAACTGGGGGTATTAAAATCCTTTTTGGAAAGGTGATAAAATACCAGGGCTTCGAAATCGCACGCCTTGACAACCGCTGATAAAACGAAAAAGTTGAATGGCAAAAGAATGCTACAAATGGGCACGTAAATCCTCGAATAGGCTGTAATTTGTGGTCATGTAATGACGTCACAATTAAGGCTTCTTGTGTAGGTTTCGTGTCATTTTCCGGTAACTTTTTCAAAACTCGGCCACAGATACCTCATTGGCAATTACCACATTCTTTTTCAACTCCATCATCATTTTAGGCTACAAATTATAGGCTGGAAATTCCGCGTAAAACTGAAAAGCTATAGACAATGTGTATTGCATGTATTTTTTCTGCTACATACAGGCAGGCGTACAGAGTTGTAAACGGGCCGACTAGTTCAGGCCCGAACCCGAAAATATAAGCCCGAACCCGAAAACTAATTTGAAGCTCAACTCATGCCCAAAACAAACCAAACGTTAAGTTAGGTCTGAAAAATTTAACAATGTTGCCAAGTTATTTAGATTATATTTTTGTGCACTTAAGACAAAAAGTAGTCACAAGCACGAATTAAGCCAGAAATTTCTGTAAACTTTAGGCCCGAACCGGCCCGAAAAGCCCGACCCGACTAACAACTCTGCAGGCGTAACAAGACCAGCCGTGGGATTCTCCATCCAGGCGTCACAGATACGAAAAGCCTCCGTAATCCACCGGTTTTTGCGACAACAAAAAACCTTTCCGCACCACCCACGCCGCGCTAATCCCGAGCTAGTCTCCCAGCCCTTTCATGCTCGCTAAGGCATTGGTTATGCTCGATTGAGCAATTGACAAAGAAAAGCAAAGCCATAACTTGGATTACATACGTCAAAATTTTAAGCCCAGGTATAAAACAAATAAACAAAAAGGCCAGTTAGCAGTTAAGCGCATTTCAATGTAACAAAACTTAAAAAGAGTTCTATTTTGTATTCAGCCAAAAAACGTTTCGGTTCGACACAAAACCATCTTCAGTTTCAAAATCTCACAAACTATTAAAATTCTTATTAATTACTATAAATCTTACTGTTTGTAGTCTTGCTGGCAGTAGAGTTTATGATTTTTTGCGTAACACGACTGGACCAAGGGCCGTCGGCAAATGTGGCACTGGACACACGTCTCGTGCCACGATCTCTTGTCCACCATCATCAAATATTTGTCATAAATAGGTTTCTGACAACCAGAGCACAAGGTTAAGTCGTCTTTTCGTTCGTAGGGTAGCGCACTCGCGGTTTGAGAAAAGGTGCAGTCTTCATTCGATGGTGGATCCACATGTGATGGAAGCAGCCCCTGTGATTCTAAAAATAAAAGATTAGAAAAACTGCATCCCTATTCCAGTAATACAGTAGTATCAATCAACACTACGATTTTGAACTGCTTTAATCTTTTGAGAGAAAGTGTATATATAACGCTAATATATAACGCTCGTATAAACTGCGAACCGAACCAAAGTTCCGTATACCAAAATTGTCTTACTTTTAATGCTACTGTAATATTAACAAGGTGAAAATTCTTTTCCTCCCGATAAAAATTTAAAAAATCAGATTAGGGTCATTCGTTCGTGCATATGAACGAGGAACTCTGCGACTGTCTAAACCGCACCAACGCAGATCACGCTTTGATGGGTGCTGTTTGCAAGAATTTCGTCATGCTGGGCTACCATGTGGATAGACTGCCTGGTTAAACTGGGGAATACAAGCGTGTTTCCCCCAAGAACACAAAGACGCACTGTTAACTTGAAAATCAACCGGGAGTCAACAACCTTTCGGTCACTAATCCGACGTTCTATCAACTAAGCTCGCCCGTGTTTACATTTGGTACCAAACCCTCTCTCTTCAACGCTTTATTTTGTGCGAATGGCCAACATTTTGCAAAATCCGTAGCAAAAAGTGAAATAAAGCAAAGGCTTGATCAAATCTACTGAACCTAAATCAAATCAAATCTAATTTTTCATTATATTTGCTTTAGTACGCCAAAGCGTGTAACGAGTTTGCGGGGCCCATCTCCGCGTCATTGCGCCCGGGCAACACAGCTCCTTTCGAAGAAATGTTGCAGCGGTGGCGAGCCGTTGGCAACACTGTGTCCGATTTGACCGGCCCGAGATTTGAACCTCTGACCTCCCGCTCCAGAGACGAACGCGTTACCGCTTGACCAACTGGCCGGTTCTACTGCAACCCAATTAGCAAAATTAATAACTTCGTTATAGCGGAAAAACCAATTTTGCTTGATTAGAGTTGTGGGTTCTTAGTAAAAAACATGATATAAAGTGTAACAAAATAATAAACGTTATGTTGTACATGTAACGTAATAAGTCGAAGCAATGCCATCAGAACAAGCCTTTGTTGAAAGACATTAAATTGGTGTAAGCACTCTAGGGTCTTTGTAAATTTATGCACCGATTTCATGAAATTAAATTTTGTTAATTAATATCTTAGGATCAAGGATCGTTGGTGTAATGACGTCATAATTAATACCCGCGTTTGGGATTTATTATTTGCAGACTCGCTTGTCTTATGGGAAATACACATTGCTTAACACAGATTTGGACGCTTTTCGGTGAGCATAATACGAATCTGTTTGCGCAAGATTAACTCTTAATTTTCACTGCATTTAAAAACGATAAAACTGCTAAAATATACTTATATGCAGCTGTTGCTGGTTTGTGAAGAGGCGACTGCATATCCAAAAATCTTCTTTTTTAAAGCTAACACAGTGCTATTACATATGTGATAACTATTGTAGAATAAAAAGACAACAATCACGAAGTCCCCACTCTAGGCAAACTAAGCAGATATAATTTACGTTATCCAGCAAATCTTTTATTTCATATTTATGTTTTAACTGTAGTTTCTAATAGCTTTTTCACTGTCGTTTCCAGCTTGTACTTTCCCTTTCCGACTCATCTCACAAAGAGCCATACCGGCTTATTTTAATTCCATCAACTTTTTTCGAATTATCATTTTACAGCCACCGAATCTGAACTAGGAGTCAATTATGGGTCCTCGGGGCAGATTTCCCCGCCGACAGAGACTATGTGGGGTTTGGAAAGGGAAGTCTCAGCCGTCTGCGGCTGCGGATCTCTTGGTAAAACCTTCCGTCGCTAGAGAAACGTGCGGAGCCGATCTTTTTTTTTTGCAGAGATTTTTTTAGAAATTTCCTAATTTTAGGATTATACATCGTTGAAAATTATTTCTCAAAAGACGTTGCGCAGCAACGAATGTGAAATGACTGAGTAAAAAAGCCATATGAGCGTTGAACTCTATGATGACTAAAAAATTTCAACCCTTCTTAAATGCTGATGATTCGTAATTTGTAATTTGCTTTGGATCCAATTCATATTATTTTAAAAGGATAGGCCTATCCGTTTCATAAACAGTATTTCCTAATAAATACTAAGTTACAAAAAATGGCCGAGCGTGAATCCAAAAACACGTTTCTGTTTTTTCTTAGTTTAGCACTTTGGTACACGGGTCGATGTGGAGGTGGTAGCCCCCCAGCTACCTTTTTTTCTCCCTTGACTAATTATAGCTATCATAACAATTCTATCACAAAGAAATATTTCATTACTGATTAATGTTACGTTTGTGATAAGTAAAGTTACTTGAACCTTCAAAAAAAGTTTTTTCTATTTTTTATCGATATATCAAAACGATTAGCGTATTAGCAATACTACTTTTTTCGTGTTATTTTTCTTATCCTTAGTGTTAAAACACACTATATTTTGTTTCGTTTTTTGGGGGGGTATGAGGTCGGTTGGGGGGGAATTCGAATGGAGTAGAATTAAGTTTAAATTCGAATAGAGTAGAATTAAGTTTAAAATAGAGTAGAATTAAGAATTAAAAACAAACTACACTATTAAGTATTAACATCAATTGTAGAAAATTAATGCCGCTTTCATGCCATGGTGATCAAAACTAAATAGAAGCAAAGCCTTAACTAAAGCGCACTAAAGCAAGCTTGTTGTTGGCCTCGGATTTTTCAGTTTGAACAGTTTGTAGCAGCATTGTGACATATTCTCATAGTGTTAGGTAAGATTGCAAGCTATTATTTGCCATATCGTAAAACGTCGGGGTAATGTTATTTACCCAAGTTTTTTGGCAAGCCGTAACTACGATTGCGCCAAATCATTTATCACAAAGCATAGTCTAAAAGTTTCAAAAGGTCATTTTCAGATAGATTTGTCTTTTTCTTCATCTGTTTAAAAGAGTGTATAAATGGATAAATAACAGTGGCATGAAAAACTAAATCAGCAAATCAAAAAAAAAAAAAACTTTTAAAGTCAATAATATTGTTAATTTTAATGTCTGAATAAACAACTCAGCAAAAAATCCTAAAAAATTCTTCTTTTAAATAGCCAACTGCGGGCAGGGTATTTAAAAATCCCTGTATTTTGAGATATTAAAACCTTGCCAGCAGATATTCATGCACGGATGGCATATATAAAAAACCTTGTCAGTCTATTTTTTTTTCAAATTCAAACTTTGTAAAATTCGAAAATATTGATCATCAACGTTAATGTTCAAGCTCGAGTCTGTATCGCTAGGCTTGCATTTATTGTGAAAAACAAGAATAGAAAAACTTGCTGCAAGGATGTCCAGCAATCAATAATTATTTTACTAAATAATTCCGGCAAAAATTCTTGACGTAAATCTTAAAACAGAATACTAAGCCACTATATATCAAAATTAAGACCCGTATTTCGGTGTCAAGATGATTTTTAAAATCGTTTGCTACTTTTGCTGAGTAAAACCAAAAAAATTTTGCGCTGTTAAAACCTAGAAAAAAAAACTTACAGTAAAATTCAGAAACAAAAAAAAACAAAAACAATAAAGGTTACAGAAAGTTGGTTTAGAATGGAACTTCAATGCAATGCAGCTCAAATCAATTCATTGTCCTATTCACAAACACTTAATGCAAGACAAAATATCAAAATCAAATCTTTTATCATACTCGCTGTAATACGCCGAAGTGTGTAACGAGTTGGAGGGGCCTATCTCCGCGTCATTGCGCCCGGGCAGCACAGCTGGTTTCGAAGAAATGTCGCAGCGGTGGCGAGCCGCTGGCAACATTGCGTTCGATTTGACCAATTCGGGATTTGAACCTCAGACCTCCCGCTCCAGAGACGAACGCGTTACCACTCGACTAACTGGCCGGTTAAAATTTATTAAATCCTTTTTCACGATGCCCCTCCTTTCAAAAATTTAAGTAAGTCACTGATTATTATCTTACCGTCCTCATTTCTCTCTTCGTCTTCCATATTGGTCATATCCGTCGTTCTTCGATCTTTCACGATTTCAACAGGAATTTTTTCATATTTTTCTATCGGTAAAGTACAGAAATAAACTCAACTAATTGATACCAAAATACAAAATTTCCTATGTCTTATGTCATTTTTTATTCACCTACAACACCTGAGTAAAAATTGAAAAATGTACTCGTTATCTTCAAATTTTTTACATCTAAACCCAAAAAAACTAAGTTTAGAAATTTCACAATATTTTTATTTTGATACTTTTTAAACTTTTTCAAATATGGCGGAAATCTGAATTTCTGAAAAAAATTTTAGAACTTTTTTACAATAATAAATGCTTTTCCGGGACTAAAAATGTACCGCATGGCTGCAGTTAAACAGTTAGGCGAAATCTTCGAAAGATTTAAACACTTAAAAAACACCAAATGTATCTGTGACATAACTTCGTTTATACTTCCACTTCCCTGCGTTGCTGAGTTCGTTGTTAGTCTCCGCTCTAAAGTGCAAAATGGCGGATCAACGTGGTCGATTGCAGCACTGTAGTATCTAGGGAAGTTTCCATAGGATCAACGATAGAGAATAGTTCTAAAATGCCCGTGATGCTGTCGCTTAGCTTTGCGATCTTTGCAAACCAAAAATTTTGAATTTCTATGCTTTTAGTGAATTACATCAATATAACCAATTATGAACAAATCTTAAATTAGAGGTTTTAGAGAAATTAACGTTCTGAAATTAGCCGAGATAATAAATTAAAAATAACGATTAGAGAAAGATATAATTTTGCAATATTCGCAAATTTTTACGCGTGTTTGTTTATCTTTTGCTGTTTCCTGTGGCATGATAAGGTGATATTGCGCAATCTAACCCGTTTCGGCATTCCTGCATTCAAAACATGCGCATTAAAGGTAATAAAAAGGAGTTTTCAATCTTAAAAGGATAATCTAGTGCTTGATTGAAAACAAACACTTATACATTTAAATGATTCTGTTTCAATTTTAACCTTTCAATTTGACAATAATGGAACGAAAGTACAATTTCAAAATTGGCACAAAAAGTTTCTAATGTAACATAAGGCATATATAGTCAAGTACATTTTCTATTTTCATCTTTTTAATTTTTGATACAATATTTGGCACAAATTGTTGAAATTGCAATTGGCTTTCAAAATCAGTAACGGTAGTAAGGATCGAACTCTTTACCTTCGGAATATAAGTATCAATTTCTTACCGCTGATTCATCCTAAGTTCTTTTGCATATAATTAACGAAGACTGCATTATTGAGATTTTGGCAAATCGATTCATGGGGATGAGGTCTTAAAAATATTTTCAAGTTGCTGAATAACAAACAATAGTTAAGTGAAGCCCATTTTCTATTTCATACAGTTCAACACAGCTGGTTATCTTTGTCCAAAATGTTTCAGTTAATATCGACTGTCCTTGTTTAGTGTTTATCAGTAGTCACTCTAACTCGTTTTTAAAGTGATTTTTATGCCATTTTGAATCTAAAATTGCGATCTGGCCCTACAAGCACATTGTGGGGCCAGCAGATAATTGCCACGGCCCGCTGCATGACCCAGTGGTTTGTAGACTGAGTTTGATATTCAGCTGAACACAATACACAGTGAAAATTTTCTTTTTTTACTTTCAGTACATAGTTTAAGATTGTTCTTTAGAACATCACCCACAACTTCATGGAAACTGAAATAGAGTTAAAAAAACTTGGCATTAACCATCAAAACCACAACAAAAAAAATTTTTTAATGCTCAAAGACCGACAAGGAAAACTCAAAACTGCAGCAGAAACGGCTGCCGACATCCACACTTCACAGTATGATTAAAGGCAAATATGTAATACCAACCTGATGCTTAAACCAAAACAAACCATTAGACTTAATAACAAACATAGCAGCTTGTTGACTACAGACTAGTTCAATATTTGCTGCGATTCACAACACCAGAAGAACTTAGACAATTTAAGCAAGAAGAGTATCACTGACGAATAACAGTATTTCCGTATAGGAAAGCCTTATACCCTAACGCCAACAAAATCAACGTAGAAAATTGCCGGCAATAAGTTTATTGTAAAAACAGAAAAAATTCTAAAATATTTTCAGTTTACTACGGTACTTAATTAGTAATTTTATGACAAGTTATATTGCAAAGAAGATATTGTAGTGTTGCTATTCTAAAAACTTTATTTAGGGTGCTTTTAAACAGTTCATTTCGGTTTTTAAAATGTCATTAGGCCCTTATCTGGAGAGACCAGTCCGGTTTAAGTTTGTAGAAATTTCGATAGATTGCACAACATCTTAGGAATTAGCAGCATTATCACACAGAATAGATTCATGACAATAATATGGTATATTTAACAACTTATACTGAAAACCTAAATGCAGTAACTCTTTAACAAAGCTATTGCACTTTTATCTTTTAATTTTTGGTAAAATAAGGTTGCAAACGTGTTTTAAATTGCAATTATTTGAAACACGTTCTCAATTCGCTCGGCACAATAGAAGTGGAAATACGAGTGTCTGTATGTTTCCGTCAAAATTTTATCATAGTGCTTTGGTGCTCAAGACAAGAGCCAGGAACATTGAAATATAAATTTCACCAAACAGCACAACTACTTTGTTGCAATACCAGCTATAAAATTGCAATTTATTAATCTAGTTATTATTATTTAAAAACATGTATGAGAGCATTGAAAGAGTAAAACAAAGAGAAGATTGTGGGTTGTGCCACACGTATTGCAGAAGCAATAGCTTGAATTCCGGACCAAGTTTTGGTTTTAATAGTCAACAAAATTGCGATATTATTGTGATCTATTTTACCTAATGAAAAGCAAAGCAATTTCTCTCTGCAAGAAGAGGTTCCACAGAAATGGCTTCCCAGCATGTAACACAATTTTGAAATGATATCGAAAAAAAACACATCAATGTTCGCAGACATGGAGTTTAGCCGCAACTATTTGTACGTCAACTACAACTTCAAAGTGGTTATTGTTAAAAACCACAATTTCGACACAGTTGATTACCAAATCACGTGACTTTAAGCTTGGGCTCTGAGCTTGCCGCCATAGATAGGCATGTACTACTTGCAGTTTAAAAAAGAAAAAGGTTCCATAATGGTTTCTTTAGGAGTTCGTCCCCACTACACAGTGTTGCCAAATCTGAAAAAATTGAGCCAAAACTTTCGCTAAATTGAAAAGCAAGGAAGATGCTGGTTGGCATGAGTTAGCAATATAGCAACAGCATCTTTTTAATTATGCTGATATTTTATTTTCCTGCTCGAAAAACTTTTTTCGTATTCTTGCATCTAGTGTGGTTGTTGTGTTGTAAACCTCTCTGATGCTGACGTATTAACAAACCCTAGTCTAGATACTAACTTAACAACCAAAAATCTTTCAAAAATTGTCTATTGACAAGGGCAACTACTACAATATTTAAAGTATGATAGAACTGTAAGTAGTTTTAAAATCAATTTTAAACCATGCTCCAAAAAATCAAATGGTAGGAAGCTGCTGTATTGCCAAACAAAAATTACTCAATTTTTAGTAACAATAAAGCAAGGTAGTTGGAGAACAGAATTTTGTGAAAAAACTGCAATATCTCTTATGGTCATTAGCCGGAGTTTTCATCTATATCAATGGCTTTGGGTCCTCGACTTACAAAGTTAGCAACAACAGAAAATACAGCAAAATTTTAATCTTAATCCACAGGCTATAGAAGTGAAAACAAAAAATATACTGCAAGCAAGACCCACGGTCCAGTTAGTGTTGTGTTATTAAACTGCCGTGCAATCTAGGTTTTACGCGATTGCATGTTCAAATAGAAATGGTACAACTGGGGAAATGAGCGGAGGGGGGTGCGTAAAAAATATTGAACCTCTACTTTATGTTGTATAGACTACTCTATACTCTTTGCATCATCTAGCTTTACAAAAAATGCTAAAGGAACAAATATAAGTAATTAAAGATAGGCGTTAGCTTACAAAAGCAAGGATTTACAAAGAAACTTTCAGGGTTAATGTCTAATTCATTAGTATTTGTTTAAGAGACAAAAAAAAAAAACACGAGCCGCCACAATCGCAAATAAACTATTGATAGACCGCTTTTTGGGCCACCTGCACGCGGCTCGCCCTGGCATATTGACCTTTCAGTTATGTACCCCCTGGTGAGACCCTAAATAAATTTTGAACGATCTCAATGACTCCGCTTTTACAGCACGTGCAACCTACTGAGCGGTATTGAGCCACTTATTGATAAAAATACACAGTGACAAACCGTGCAAAGTCGTAAAAAGCAGCTATCTCAAAATTAAAAATTCGTCAGCAAAGAAAAAATAATGTTTTGTCTTCTATTTACTAACAGTACAATAGCGATGCAACTGCTAATGTGTAAACTTTCGATTTATTCAACACAGTAGGAATTCCTTTGGCTGTGGGCATTGGATACATAAACCAAAAAACTAGCTAATACTACAGTACAAAGAAATGCTGTTTTCAAATACATTAATTGTTTTGACCAAATTGATACCTTTTGTTATTGTAGCAAGATTACTTGTTTCCACTAAAAAGCTTTTATATCGTCTTCACTGATTAGTTTTTTATTGTTACCAATGCCCGTAGTCGGAGGTTTTATTCATTAAAAATTTTATCAAGAATTTTGACGGGGCCATTTTTAAAATCAAATTTACTCATTTTTCTATAAAGAGGGTGGATGCAGGTTGAGAGTTTTCCAACAAATTAATCTGGGACAATTTCATGACGTCAATTACTTTGTGACGTCATCATGACAAGCTTACTGCGATTTCCCTCGCAATTATCTCTGTTTTGCCACAACCGCAATACTGCACTGCTCATTTCTCTTCTAAAGTTTTAGAGCCTGTCCAAGAAATGATGACAAAAAATGGGGCACTTTGGCCCAACATAGAATCTAAATACTTCAAATTTTAGCTCACTACTGTTTGATTGCCAGTCCATCAAAACATCGGAGCAAAAGATATAATTTACCGGAATACTTAACTTTTCTAGCGGCTAGCTTTCTACGATTTTCCGGTCTCAACTGATTTAGCACAACGATCACCTTTCTATTCTAATGACCGAGCGTATTGCCTCTGAAACAATAGTGACGTACAATCGTACAGTGCTTGAAATTTCGAGTTATGTAAAATCGTTACTGGTGCTAGATATTAACGTGATACACTAATTCTAACTTTCCATAATACGGCACCTTTTGTCTTCAGTCTTGCATATTAAACAGGTCTAGACTGGTATTGTCGTAATAACTCGCCGTATTTGCGTTCATCTCGCAGAAACCGACTTTTTCTCGTCGAATTTTTCGCTCAATATCAACGAAATGCTAATCGCGATGCAGTAGTAAACAATAATACAAGGAAAGCCACCAGTTACTCAACCAGATGTGAAGTGACAATGCGTCAGCAACTGCTACAAAATTGCTGGTGCGAATTTATGCCGATAATTTATCCGCACATAAATTTAGCACCTGCTTTATTTTTAACTTTTCTTGCCCTCTGTCTGCAACAGCAGTAAATCCGTTAATTTTAAACGTGAACGTGGCTATTTTTTGTTAATGTTCGTTCGCGCATTTTGGATTAACGTCAATGTTTCAATTTCAACTAAATTTAAAAGTTTTTTGGATCAAAATTTACGAAGTCGCAGATTAATTCGAATTTTTTTTTAGCAGCAAATAAATTTCAGCTTTACCGAGATAATTTTTGGTGACTAGGCTATTTTTTGTACCGTACAGCAAATACCTTTTGTATTTTGCAAGTGTGTCTTGCAATTTAAACGAAAGTTATAATTGTTGTTGGAAAGTTTAACTAAACATCAAAAGAAATTTACAAAACTTTTCTACTAAAAAGAGATAAAACTACTAATTTAAAGCTTGCAAAATCTCCATTGCATTTACGACTTAACTTACAGCACGCCAAACGCCATGATTAAAAAAAACATTTTTTTGATTATTTCGTAATATCAGTATAATGATGTAGCATTTTAACGAAGCATAATACCGGTACTGTTTTTTCACAAGTATTGATATTAATCAATACATCAATCAATATATCAAAATGTTGCTCGTGTTTAAAAAATAACCTCAAGTGTTCTTTTAAGAAAGTTGAGAAAATTTTTGTTTGTTGGTTCCACCTAATATAGAGCTTTATAATAAGTGGGTTTGCATTAGGTAGAGAGTACGTCATTACTTTTATTTTTCGGGCAATTTTTCGTCTTTTTCTAATGTGGCCATATTTGTTAACCTATGTCGTGAGACGATAGACGAAGGATAGGTACCAGCCGCAAAAGAGCTAAAGAACGTCATTTAGTATTTTGAACAGCTATTTTTAGATTTAATTTACCAATTATAAGAAGCGACGCAATGCTATAATTGATTGTTTTGACGCAAAAATCTGACGCACAACTTTCAGTTTTCGCGTCCAAGACGCTTCAAACATAGTTATAAAGTTTTTATTAGAAGAGAAAGTTTCTACAACTAAACTCAAAAATCAAGCAAGTCATCTTTGAATGCGCCAAATTTTTGCTATTTTTTGATCAACCGTATATATTACTGCCAACTTTACGTTCCGAAAATAGTTCAAGTTATATAAATATTTTTCATTGAAACGGAATTTCTATCCCTGTAGATTGGCTCAGCAATCCCGCAAAACATTTGGAAGTATGGTTTTGCAGATACGTCTATAAAAAGATGGGCAAATGATAGGATTTTTGATGTCAAAACGAAAGTGATAAAATTGCTTTGCTACAGTAAAAGACATCATTTTCGGTCTAAAAGTGCGCTATAACGTTCAACTCTCTTCATCAAATACATTAAATAGGACAATATATTTTACTTAAAATCACAGTATGGTTTTAACTCTGGCAAACTTGGGTTATCCAGTACCTATAACGCTGTGGTATTGTGCTGGCCCTCAACAAATCAAATCATTGTAACAGTTGGTATAAAAGTGAGCAACAAAAAAATTCAACCGAACATCAATAAGTATGTTTAGGTCCTATTGATTTTAGATTAAGTAATGTTATACTTCTACTTTTTCTTATTGATAGTCTTCTGCAATTTTTGGTTTCAACAAAATAGTTTGGTTGTTAGTGAATTGTTATGTTATTGCAAGAACTCAATTCCAACTAAACCAACAAGATAATATAGATAGTAATAATCCTATACTGCTGTATTTTACAATGAAGTAGAGTTAAATACAACAAAACTACTTTGTGTTCTCAGTATTCTTGAAACGTGCTTAATAATAGTTGCAGTCAGAACACTATCAAACATTTGGTACAACACCGATTAAAAACATCAAAAACCCTAGCCTGTTTTATCTTTAACGGGATCTTCAAAGGTTAGCTTATTCAAATAGAATAAAGCGAATAAAGCCAACCCCTGAAAATCCTGTTAAGAGTAAAACAAACTGTTGGATTTTGAATATTTTGTCTGTGGTGTGCCACATAGTTACCTACAAAACTATGTAAAAACGTAAAAAAGACAAGGGCTAACTATGCAAAACTATTTAGCAGACACAGTCTTTGAACACTTGAAGTTTTGAAAACCAACAAAAGTTTTCGCTAACTTCGAAGCTAATCCATTCATGAAATCTTTGATCAATGGTCTCTTATAAACGAATGTGTCTCAGTAATTTATTGATAGTAGCGTGATGTTGGTTATGACTATGATTAACTAACCAACAACATAGACAGTGCGTAATTAGTTAAACGCATTTTATGCAAATTTGACCTTCTAAAAGCAATCAATTTGTGGTAATAGAATGAATCCGAAAGTTGTATTATTTTACAAAATTGTGTTTTGATTTAAATACAATTCATTTTGTTTCCGCGCTTACCAAATAAAAATTAAAACACAAAAATCGTAAATTTGCCAAATTTGCGAGACAGACGGGGCTGTCTAGACCAGTTGGACGACAATGCACAATCGGAAATCTAGTTCCGCACGAAAGTCCAAAACATCTTGAGCGATTCATTTGAATAGTAATCCTTAGTAATTATTGCTCTTTTAGTCACTTCCAAATATGGCGATAGTCAAAGGAATTACTGCAGTTGTGATTATAAGGGTACAATGGGGCAAAAAAAATGTTTTGGAAAAATGATCTGCATGAAACTATTTCAATTAAGTAATACTTTTTTAAGAAGTGTTTAAACTTTAGAAACTAATCGAAAATGACTAATCTAGTATTCTATTTTTTATGACGAGTTAAAGCAACACGTTAAATCGTCCCAAACAAAATATGTAAAATTAGATTCCCCAAAAATTTGTTTGTTCTTAGAAGAGTAAAAAAGCTCTGTGCTTTGATGTATTTTTCTATTTCACAATAGCTTTTTGCTGAATTGCTGATAAAATAAACACACCTAAATACGTGACCTGCACTCAGGCGTCTTTAAGGCAGAGAATCAATAGCCTTGCCGATGAAGATTTTCTTGTGTGTTTATTTGCATTCACTAATCATTCACACCGAAAATAAGCGATCAAAAAAGTTAAAACGAGCGACTAAATACCGGCGCGGCTAAAGACTTGTAAGCTTGGAGCCTAAGATTTTTCGTGACTCCAAATCACTAACACAGAGGCCATACTTAAAGGTCACTCAACTTTTTTACATTTGATGCGGTTTACTTAAGCGGGCTCAGTGTAAATATGACAGTATACTTGACATTCCCTCGGCGGTGATTTTTCCAACAAGGCGTAACCGAAGACTGCAAAATGACAATAGCGGCCAAAATCTGATTCAATGTTTAGACTTCACAATGTTTCAAATAGCATTTTGCCTTGCAAAATTAATCCAGCCCTTTTAACACCATTTTAACCAAAAACTCGAACGATATCGCAAAATTTTTGTGGCCCGGGATTCGAGGCACACAGACCTTGCATTTGGAAAGAGGAGAATCATTTGCAATAAAGAACCAACATGATAACTTTCCGACAAAACAATTTTCTAACCTGTCACAATATTTGACCTAGCTTTGGATCGTAGTGCGGTGTTATTCAGCCTCAAAAAACAAAGTCTCGTAGACGTTCAAACAAATTATAAACCCGGCTTTTTGTTTCGAAAATAAATAAATGACTTTACGTACTGATTTTGTTTTATCCCATATTTTGCTGGAGGCTTTATTTCACCGGAAATTTTTATCTAGTTTATTATTAATTCTCACTCAAATCTAACCTAAACTCAAAAGCTTAATCTAAAACTATTCCCAAATTGATATTTAACCCAAACCCTAAACTAAACCCTAATTCTAACCCCTAAAAAGGCTAATGAAGAAAGCGCGGATGAATATTTCTCATTTTCGGTTTATTCTCTTTAAGTTGAAAATTTTCGGTGAAATATGTCACTACCTATTTTGCTTAACCTCCAAATCTTTGCCTTAATTTAAAAGACATTCAAAACGTTGAAGCAGAATAAAATCGTTGGACCTCGAAGAAGTTATTCGGGCTGACAACAAAATAACAACAACAATAAGGTCCAGGGCACGTTCATTGCATACCAGTTAATGTTGTTAAGCTTTCAGCTTTCTCAAGATTCTACTTTTTTGATGCTGCAAATACCAGATTGCGACCAAAAAATGTAAGCAACCAGCAAAACATTTAAGTTTATTAATATGTCGATTTAGTCGCTGTAGTACATCGTACACTATGTTCTCAATGAATTTTTAGCATCCTGGCTTTATATTGGAGCTTAAAAAATATCTTTTTGACCCCTTCCTTAGAAATACTAATTTAGGCCTAGTATTCCATTTTTTCCCTTGAAAAATACAAAAATGAAGACAAAGAAAGTATTTTCTGCACGTATATGGATATAAGTTGGTCGAGGGACATTTTGAAATTTTATCTCTTTGATGTTTTAGGTGGCATTGTGCTAGCTCATGTCAAAGCGTGTGGAGGTGATACAAGCTCGCATGTCTTGTAACAAGAGACAAATAGTACATGGGCAGGGTTTCAGACAAAACAAAAACTTGTTGTCACTTTTCCGGTTGGACCTGACCTATAGCTTACAATCTATGACATGTTCTTTGAGTTGTTTTCCGTACATTCTCGTCTTTACAAAATTATTCTTTGCGACAACATACCTGACTATTGACTGAGAAAGTTTCCCTTTTTACGTCTAGCAGTGTCAACACCTGGTCTTGTTTGTCTTCGTCAAAGGTGCTGCTTTTGATCGCTCTTTTCTTTGCTTTATTGATTTTTTCTTCCGGTTTTTTTGAATCTAGCCTGTTCTGACTTACTCGGGCTTATCTCTTTCAAGCCTAACCTAAGCTGCTTGTGGGTGTATGGACCAGATAATAAGCACACGTGCTGCTTACTGACATTGACAACTCCGTGTTGGGTGCGGCTTTTATTTACCTCTGTCCTCTCTCTTATAACCGTGTCTTATGTGACGACAACGCACTTGATACAATACAAAAAGCAAAGCCTTGGCACACAAAAGAAAAAAGAACAAATAAATCGTCCTTGCAGGTGCTTGGCAAGATTTTGGTTAGGTTTGAATATTTCATATCACGCAAATTCATTGATTTTGGCGCAATTTATATTGTTGCACTCTGATATCTAACAACTTTAAACAATGGATGTACAGTTTTTTTGTAAAGTAAGCTGAAGTTAAGTTATTCTTTTTATATAACGTTTTTTGACTCTTTTTGGCTTTGTCCATCATACTTCATACTGTTTTTTGAAAACATTTTTTAAGGGGGTGTGAATTTTTGGTAAATTATGATGCTGAAAATTGATAGTGTTTCACTTTGTCTGATTAGCAGTGCTCTCTCTAGGCTGTGCGCGTGTGCGCGCGCACACAAGTTTCAGAGACTTCGCATACGCATAAATTTGCTGCGCACAGACATCTTGTTGCTCAGACATATTTTTGCACTGTGCATTAAACTTTTCGGGCACAAAAAACCGCTCCAATTCTGGTTGAAGACCTTTTTTAGACTTTACTTAATTTCGGGCTCAAAAACCGTCCAATTCTGGTTGAAGACTTTCTGTTTTTTTGGTCTTCAAAGTCATTTCCAAAAAAATGCGCACGCAACAAAATTTCTGCGCACGCAGATTACAAAAAATTAGAGGAAACATTGCTGATTACTGTAAAAAGGTTGCTTGCAACATAAAATTTACCTCACTCACAATTTTTACAGAGTAAATCCAAGCAAAAGGTGGTAATAAGCTCAGTTCAGCAAACACAATTAAAGACAACATGCAAGTTAGCCCCGTAAAACTTCACAGTATTTCTCATTGCAAAAATTACTTGCGTGATATTGAGCAAACCGTAACCACTATATCTATCTTCGATTCTACCTCCGACTAATTTTTCTCTGGTCAGTACTTTTGCCTTGAAAGAGTCAAATAAAATAAGTTGTTGTTTTCTTTATAAAAAAAAAAGAAAAAAAAAAATTTTTATAGTGTATGCAACAAAGAAATTGTTGGAGAAATTCAATTTTTGACTGAGTACCGTCAACAAAGGATTACGTATCATTTGTTGCGTTTAGTATTCAAACTGGTAGTCTCGATTGCGACCACTTCCGATTTAACTTGGTTCGAAGTTTTTTTGTTAAGCCCTCAAACAGTTGGCAAGAGACACGCGAGCGCTGATATTCGATGCCACCACATTGTGGCACGGTTCAGCAAACCTTAAAATGTCGTGTCAAAAAATAGTCTTCGGCTTTTGTCCTGAACACCTGTTATGTTATTTTTTAAACTTGTAGCCTTGTTTTGACTGAGCGTTTTCAACATGCTATAAGTTTGAATGTTGAATATTAAGTTGGCTTTGAACTGTGTGTAGGTGAAATGTGCTACATTTTGACTACTCTGTCCTTTATTTAATTTACTGAAACGAATAAAAATAATTTTTGAAGACATAAAAATCTAGTTAAAAAGTTTAAAAGCGAAAATCATTCAGGGCGTGCCATGGAGTTAGTAGATTTGTTGCTTTACCTGGTTGAAAAGCATTGTTATGTGTTGCAGAAATTCGTCTCCATTCGGCTAAAATTTGACCATTCTGTTTTGAATATTTGTGATCCAATATTCTACCACCAAATTGCTAGTTAAAAGACGTTCGTAATCGTCATTGGTAAGTTGACACTTGAATTCGACGATTGATTTAGTTTTGGGGTCTAAACATGCTTGAAAATTTCCTTATCTTTGTCACGATTTTGGCTGAGCATTTAATTATGGCTAAAAAGAGATTTTATTGGATGAACGTGATTGGAAAGATGACAAATTCTAGTTCTGCCAAAATGATTGACTTGCAGCCAACTTTTTAAATAAAAAAAATCAAAATTTCTTTCTCGTAACTAAAATCGAAATTGAATTAAACAGTTTTTAGGACTTGAAAAGAAGGCTTGAAATTCTTTTTCTTTGAAAGACGTACGAGAAATACTTGAGGTAACAATAAGGAGAGATGCCAACCCCTTTGTTGCTATTAGGTGATGTGTACAAATTCGATCACTGCCCTAGCTAAAAATTTAGCAACCCTTGATGACATCATAAAGATTTCAGTGCAACCGAATAAAACCCAACATATTCTCGAGCAAAACTGAACCATAATTTGATAAAGTTTAACATGTTCTCAACATTCTATTTCAAGGAAGATATGCGATGTTATTGTGTGAATGGTTTGCTGTGAAATGAACACATTTTGTTAAATTTTGATTTAGCATCGAATTTTTATCCCAGACTTTTCTTTATTTGCTGGAAGCGTTTAATGAAAATCAATGATCTGGCAAATATATCTGTTGTTTACTTTTATTGGATTTCATAAATTGATTGTGGGTATTAGCTTCTTTTAGCTTGTAACTGGTCAAAACTATCGTTTTCAGTCAGTTAAATATAGAAATAATTGTGCGACTGCTTTGATTACTTTTGAAGTTACGTTTAAAAGACGATCATTCTTTTTTGGTTGCTTTGACTTCGTGAAAATCCGAGTGCTCAAATTGGTGCAGTCATACTGCCAAATACTGGAAAAATATATTTCGTTTGAAATGACAAGGTACGAATTGCAAAAATTGTATTGAACAAAAGAAACCGAACAAGAAAATCAAAATAAAATGCTTAATATCGGATCAAGGACAGCATTTTTCAAGAATATCAGTCGTTCTTGTAAAAGAGTCAGACAACTTTTAATAACTTATTATATCACGTCCTTTTGTATACCGCTTACTACGCTGTGCTTAATACTGCCTGGCAAATAATTACAGCTGCTCGTTTTTTGTTTATAGGAGTTAACAGGCCCTATGCGCCCTGCTCCCCCGCTACTTTCTTTTGCTTTTTGGAGTGTATTCATGCAGAGAGGTAAACGGGGCTACAAGAACGAGTTCGAACTCGGCCCGAGTCCGAAAACACAAGTCCGAACCCGAAAAGTGATTTGAAGCCAAAACTAGGCCCGCAAAAGTCCGAAAATTAGGTTAGATCTAAAAAATGTGCAAGGTTATTGCTCGTAATGAAACTACTCGATTGCTCGTAATGAAACTATTGCTGATAAATTGTGACGTAATAATACTAACAATTGTGTAATAATAATTGCTTTCGTAGCATCTAAATTCTTATTCAAATTACACTTTCATAACACCTAAAATTACGGCGAACACACTCGTTATATACATATATCAAGTCCGAATTAAGCCGCATATTTTGCCAATCTTAAGCCGGATTCCAGCCTGAACCCGAACCGAAAAGTCCGGCCCGACTTATCACTTTGATTCCATCTATTGTTTTACTGTATGTAATGCCTGCTACGATTCTAGGACAAATGGGTCTCGACCAAATGGATCCTGGACGCATTTTAACAAAGTGTTTTCTTATATTTACAATCTATTGCTTTTTTTCTCATTTACTCGAGTTAAATTCAACACTTTGAAGATTCGGCATGCTAAGGCACGCGCTAGACAAGTCTCTCGCTGGATCTCGATTTGTTCGTTTCTTTTGAAGTTCATGCAAGTTTCGTTTCATGCCATAATCTAAAGTTCGATTAGTTCGTTTTTACCAACGACTCTGATCGCATAATGTGCGTTCAACCTGCACCCTGGTCACGTTGCTTCTACCTTTTGTTTTGAATCTCGCATTAAAATTAGGGTTTGGGCAGTGCTCGTTTCTTCTTTTTCTTTAGAACCTTGCCTTAGAGTTAGGGTTGGGGCAGCAATGCCAGCCTGAGAGATAACAAATCGAAGTACAAAAACAATTGTGCACTTCGAAATTATGCGTTCCAGAGACCCGGACAAATTGCATACACGATTGTTAAATTCGTATGTACACCGTGCCGTAGATCATCACATTCTTAGCAAAAACACAGAACAGTAAAATTTGTCAAATTTTAATAAAATATTTGCGTTTACGGAGTACTTGAAAACTGACAAATGACAGCGAGAACCAAATATATTGCCACATGGGCAGTAGAACTCTAAATATTAGATCGTGTCTGTTATACAGTAAATTTCTGGAAGCTTGATAGGGTAATTTGTCGTAAAACTTCAAACAAATTTTCGGAAACTTATAAAACACAGCAAAGAATTGCGAGTAGCGACTAGCGGAAAAAAATTCAAATTGATTGATTGATTGATTGATTGATCTATATTCATCCTCCTCCCACGAGGAAGCGACAGTGGCCCTTTTCTTTTAGACGAATCGTCCTCACCCGCTTACTGCGGCGTAGGAGGTAGGGGGTCAGGGAGGGTACCAGCCCCCCAATTGTTTTAAAATGTCGATCGTCGGTCAAAATTTGGGGCAATGTCATATTTTTCGGCAATTTTGCTCAGCATTTATATTTCTGTGTAATCAGTGCTGGCTATTTTATTCTTATGGTCAATAGGCTAGTCTAGTAATAGCATAGTTTCTACCCTATTTTGCTGTCTCGGTAAATGTCATGTCATACCATACCTTGATTAACACTATATGTACCGGGAGAAGGGGCAAATTTACCCACCATGTTAGTTATTTTAATATAGCTCCTAAACTAAAAAAAAGGTTTACTTTGATGCACCCTGACTTTGAAGCAAATTTAATTACACACATTTTCAGAAAGTTTGGGTCAGTCGGACGACCGGAAGTGACGTCATTTTTGCCGTTGTCAGAGGCACCTCAGAAGTTTCATACAGTTTTGAGCGCAGTACATGCTAATCAACGCACTTATTCTATTCATTCTACTGCGTCTTCATTATCGATGCTAATCTATAGCTGGAACAAAATATTTTATTTACTGATAAATGTGTTGCATCATCATTACGTCATTGATGACGTCGTAATTCAAAACTATTGCTTCTTCTGCTCTTTTTCGAAATAAAGTGCGTTTGCATTAAAAAAACATTCGTTGTCATCAGCTGTTGAATGATAAAATGAAAATAATACTGCAGTAGTCTAAAACTTTGAGAATGATACTATATTTCAGTCACGAAAAATTACAAATGATAATCAACGCAATATATGAAATATGACGTCATCATGTATCTGACGTCATCATTGGCCGTAACTTTATGATAAATGTCTTTGAAATCACAAAAGTCCGAGCTGAAATTAATATTTCGCAACATCTAGAAAAATTTGCATGCTGTTGTACGGATTTACTGGCTTTGATGACGTCATCAACGTTTTGGTGACGTCAAGACCTCAAAATAATTTATTTTAAAAATTTAACAAAAAAATAGCTTCAACAAGAAAAAAATCTTACTTCTATTACTTACCAAACAGTTTTTAGATAGGGGGGCAAATCCCCACCCGGTACAAATAGGTTGTGAAAATAGCCCAATAGAAATACGTTTCAGCAGTAAATTTGGAGTTAACTTCTTATTCTTTGGGCAGTTTTTCTCCGTGCCAGTGTTTACCATATTTTTACACACCATTATTTTTTGGACTATAAGGTGCATCGGAGTATAAAGCGCACCATCGATAAATGACCTTTATTACTTTTGTTTTCTCATACAAGGCGCACCGAAATATAAGGCGCGCGAAAAGAAATGCAACTTCAAAAGCTTTAAAAACTTAAAAATAGCTTTCAATACTGTAGCTCTGAATTAAATCGTAAAGCGAAAAACCGTATCTTTTGATCCATATGTTAGGCGCATCTTAATTTTTTTAGTTTTTAGTGTTTTAAGCGCGCCTTATGGTCCGAAAAATACGGTAATAACTGCATTTAATTCAGGTTTTATAACGTGCACATTTTAAAGCAAAAAGTGCAGGTGACCAATTTATTTTTTCTGGCAAAATTCAATTTCATCAATTCATTTTTCGAGCAAAAGTTTGGTGCCTCCCCCTCAAATCAGTTTGAGCTCCAACGCCAATGCTCGCTTAGGAGCTGGGAGTAACTCCAAGCTTTCCGATTGACATTTGACTTTTTCAAACAAAAATGTGCTGCTTATTCGAAGCCACCAAGTGTCGTAAGGCGTCTTATCCAAAGATGCAACAACATGACCAGTGACCAGGGTGAGGGATGAACCCAGATCATGCGATCAGGTCGTCGTAAAAACGATAAGCGGTTGGATAAATTAGTACTGCTTCTGAAAAATCAGCAAAACACATATCAAAAAAAGTTATTCCTCACACCCACGCTGATATACTTATTACTATACAACAATGCTATTCCATATTAAATTATATTCCTAAAGTAATGTCGGCAGAACTAATCTGGAAGTTCAAAGAAACATCACGTCTTACAACCCTACTTCATTTGACAACACCTTAATGCTGCCTCCGCATTTATAATGGGTAATACTTTCAACCCCAAGTTACAAAAGTACTTTTTTAATGTTTGAAAAAATATAATTACATGCCTTGGCGCAGAAATGTCAAAACCATTAATGGAGCCTTTTTTTCGGTTACTCGGGAAGCTTATCTCGCGCATTTTTAAGTTGCTTTTCGAACGGTAATTATTCAGGTTTAAGTTTGGGTAAGGTATCGATTTAGGGCTATAGTACTAGAGTAAAGAATTGAGCTCGGGTTAGAATTGGACAAGAATTCATAAAAAAAGTAAGTCGAATTTTCCGGCAAAACAATTTTGCTTTCAATGCAGTTTGCCGACTTTTATGTGGTTTAATCTTCCACGCTGCCTTTCTTGGAGATATTAAAAACAGCACGCATGTCGTCAACTCATGCCGAGCAAACTCAAAATTGAAACGACTCTTGTCTAACCCCTAGCGACGTATATTTGGTTTCTTATTCCTAGTTTCCTTTGCACAATGTGCAATTTTGTATGTTGCGAAAAGAGAGGACTACTGCATTTCCATGCGGAAAAAAGTGCCCGAGGTGAAATGCACTGCAACATGATCCAATTTAATTGTCTTAAGGCCTTCTTGAAGTTCATCATAGCATTTCAGTCAAACAAAACTTTGTAATTTGTATTAGAACAATATTGTAGTAAGTTGTGACGCTACAAAATATTTTTCATGGATACGTAATGCTTTTACAATATTAACACCGCCAATCTAACTTTCAATTGTTTGGGATTAAAATCGACGATTACAAGGAACCAATAAATATCACGTACTAGCGCTCATGTAGTAGAAAAATAAAGAGGCTATGAGAATGAGTTAAAACTAACCTCGTCCCAAAACTTTCCAAAATCTGACTCTAAAATGATGCAGTTCTGTACTGCATGTTTTTCGTTGGTGTAGGCAATATGGTTCGAATCTTCTTCGTGATCGACTCAAGCTTATTCTGACGTAATAGTTTTGTGACCAAATATTTGTTTATTTTCAACGTACTGTGAACATTGTGCTACCTTTTCAATCTTTATTTTATCGAAAAAATACTGATAACATTCAAATTCTATACTGTATTCGCACAAAGTAGAAAGTGAAAAAGATAGGCTGACAGGGCGGAAGAGAACAAATATTTTTGCATTGTTTTGGCCAGCAAAAATTAGCATTTTAGTCAAAAGTTTAGCTTAAACTTGCGGTGAGAGAAGAATATTGTGTGGAAATAGTGGTGAAAGCTGGTGCAAGGCTGTCTTGTGGCAGGTAGATTTTTTGTCGTGTCAAGAAAGGATTAGTATGTTGCCACAACAAGGCTTACGAATACGTTACGACCGCTGAGGCTTTTTGACTCAGTGTTTGCATACGCATTACCGCGAAGCCGTACATTAAAATATTTAGGAAACAGTTTTGAAGTTCAGTATCGACATACTTGTAGTCCTAAAGTATTTGGCAACAAATTTTCTAGTTTTTTCTAAGTTTATCTGTTTTCTTTTTTCTGGTTTTTGTTAAAGATAAACTTACCCTATGTGTACCGGTACTGAATTCGAAAGCAACATTTTCATACCACAGTTCATAACTGGCACTTACGCGATTAAACATTCGGAAATTTTTGCGATGAAATAACAACATGCAATGGAAATTGATATATTTTGACCCAACTTTGGGCGTATTGTAAGTAAACTGAAATATGCGAGTACTCTACGAGACAACGGGGCTGATTAAAAACTGTTATATACCGAGTTTTATAGTGAAAGAATTTTACAATATTTTGAAGAGAACAACAAAGCTTTTAGCTCGGATGATAAGTTGAAATCTTTGATCAGTGCGAATTTACCTTAAATTTAAATTACTGTCACTTCACAGGGATCTTGTTGTAGTTAGTTTAAGAATAATATAGGGTCGTTCAATTATTCCAAGGCCAGGTAGCCAAATACTGTTTAAGTGTTTCCACATGAAATTTCGTACACTGCAGACCAAAGTTTTTCAAAAGTGTTTCGATACGAACTTTAGACGTAATTTCTCCAAATAATAGTTTTCCAGTTTTTTAGTATACTTTTAGATTTGTATTCGCTTTCAGTAGCTAAGCCCCAACAAAATAACACACGTTTGCCTCTTGCCTGACTTCCTGACACTTTTTGGCTCTTTTTCAAAACGAGAAAAAGGAAAAAAAAGTTCCAAAACTACTATTTACTCTCATTTCTAATCTTTTTTTATACAATAATTTCAACTTCTTTTATAATCTTAGCTTTCTTTTCTCCGAAACAAAGTATTCTCAAACAACCGATCAGTTTTACTCCCACCCCTTTCTTCTGACGTCAAAAATATCTAAAAAAGTCTCTTCATTATTATACGGTATGTGTTCAGGGCAAATACTTGGCATTGGTATCTAGTGCACTTCTTCTGTAAGTTCCGAAAACTCATGAAAACAATATATAATTAAATTTACTCTGATCTATCATTACAACGAAGTTTTTCGGAAAAGTTTAAGCTCATTATGTACAAAAACTGACCTAATTTTGGCTTGTAAGTAAACCATACGAAACCCAATAAAAATCATTAGTTTGCATTTTTGGAATTTAACATAAAATTGCTACAATATTTAGTGCCAAGCAATTCAAATTTGACGTCAACAGTCGAATTTGACCTAAATATTTGGCCCATAGACAAATCTGCCTCTTCTATACCTCCTCAGTTACACTATTGCTGCAAACGATCCTGAACTATTTTGCTCAATCCCACATTTCGCTTTTACCAATATTTTCTTGAAAAAGTTAAAGCATCTCATATTTTAGTGTAAATTATGCAACTCCATCGACTGACTCAAACCATTCCGGTGATACTGAAGTTACAATGTTTATGCGAAGACAGAACACATGGCCCTGGGGCGAATCTAGAAGCATCCGCAAAACTTTGAGGCTGCTGCATAGGTTGCGCAAGACACAAAAAATTCACTGTAACCTTGCAACTAATCCGACTCGAAAAATGTCGAAAAATAACAAACAAACGAATTCCTTGCCGGTTGTTTATGTTCTTTACGCTTTGACCACTAATTCTGACCGCAAATTTGTGTCGATTTTTTATTTTGTTAATGGCATCTTCTAAAAACCCAGCATAAGTTAATTATTGTAGCTTTTCAGAGGGTGATGTTTGCAATTTGAAAAATTTTCAAATGTTGAGATTCTAAAGTATTTTAATGATGAAAGTAAGCGTTGAAAATGTCTTACGAAATCAGTTCAATGTTTTTACTTTAGAATCATTTCTTTACTGAAATTACTTTAAACGATGTTAAATTACTTATTATAGTTAGTAAATGGATTATTTCGATCAATTTTAGCTAAGTACTGTCAACTACAGTTTGTTTTGTACGTTTATGAAGGGTTGGTTTAAGAAAAAATCAAATGGAAGCTGTTGTTTTAGATTTTAGTTTACAAGCTTAATGAGGTCACCTTTTCTCAACCCTAAATGGCCATTATATATATATTTTTATAATTGGGGCCGAATTTAACCCTTATAATGTCATCACATTGAAATTGAGACAAACTTGGGAAAAGAACAAACGATTTAAATGTCCGATAAACGAAATCACATTTATTTTCTTTCATTTATTGTATCTGTACTGCCTCTCCCGATGGCTGATAAGCATTATATCAAACCTTAGCCTGCTACACTTCATCAAATTGGGCTGGTCGAATTGCTGCATTTCTAAGCAGTACCTCAACTGGCTTCACAGTAATCTAACTCTGAATATTTACGAACTTTTGCAGCATGCTTCTTTTATTTAAGATTTTATTCTTACAATTGTATGGATATTTACAACTCTAGCAATTATACTTGTAAACATTTATTCCAATTAGGAGTAAATATCTATCGATGTTTCGCCAAAGTCAAAATTTGTCGAGACTGGTACGAAAAACAAAAGTCATCAAAAATGCCTTCTCAAGCCTCTTTTCCTCCTCCCCTTTTAATGCAAGTACTTGATTACTTTTTTTGGTTAAAGATATTTTTCGGAAATTCATTTTTGCTGAAGAATTGTTGAGTTTCAGTTGAAATGAAACATATTTTTAAACTGTTGTTTTCGACAATTTATTTTTTAAGCAAATATACATTTACGCGATTAACAATAGTCATCGTATTTACGTTCTTTTGCAAAAGTTGCAAAAGCAAATAGAAAATGATAAGATGGACGAACAGAAAGAATTGAATGGAAAATCGAACCGAAAAAAAATAAATAAATAAAATTCCTGCTTTTGTAATTTTTGAAGTGCCAGCCCAAAAACCTTTTTTCCTCGGAAACAAAAACATGAATCTTTGATTTAGTTCAATGCTTATGTAAGCCCACGTTTATGTCACATTAGCGTTTTGTTTATGGAAGCTATTTGATTGCAAAAAGATCAATTATCGTCACTACTGCCGCTAATCATAGAATAATTCGTGGAATTACTCTTAGAAAGTTACTGTTGATTACGTAATACTGATGTAGTTTTACATTACATTTGGCATGATGTCCATTTTCATGATATAATTCGCTTTATTTTTTTTCAAAATTGAAGAAAATTTGCGCGCTTATATAACACCACCAACCACAGGCCAATTTTTAATTGAAATATATTAAATTGCTTCTAATCACAAACATTGAAGCTTAACATGTTTGCAAGACTAAGTTTTGAATGGATACAATCACGGCGAACAAAACTATACACCAGAGTTGTAAACGGGCCGACTAGTACAAGCCTGAAACCGAAAATATAAGCCCGAACCCGAAAAGCAATTTGAAGCCAAAACCAGACCCGAAAAATAGGTTAGATCATTCTAAAAAATGTGCACAAATATTGCTCATGATGAAGCTACGCGTTGCTGATGAATTGTGACTTAATAATAGTAATTGCGTAATAACAATGATATTGATACTAAAACGAAGTCGTCATTCAGTATTGCAAAGTTCGTAAACTACGCTTTTATAACAGCTAAAGGGCGAAAACGCAAGTCAAGTACGTATATCAAGCCCGACATTTTGCCAATTTTAAGCCTGAACCCGGCCCGAAAAGCCTAGCCCGACTTACAACTCTGCTATACGCTATGTTGTTAACTCAAACCAGAGATTTGCGTTGCGGTTGCGTTTTCTGCAATATACTGAATCAGACAATGAAATATTGGTAAGATTTACAAAAATGATTGTGCACTTTTTTATTAGAATCAATAGATTTTGGGTTGAGATAGGCTATGTTTAAATTTTCACAGACTTTAACCAAACTTGTACTTAATTTGTTCTTAAGTTCATTGGAGAATTATATAATGACACAAATTTACTCTTGCTTGGTTAAAAATTGTCTTTCGTTATTGATCATGACTACTGTTAGGCAAATCGACAGGCTGGCTGACTCAGACTAGCATTGTTCTTAATTTTGTTCTTAAATTTAGAGGAAAAAATGAGCCGCGTTTTCATACAAACTGTTCTAAAAAAAGCGTGTAATGCTACCTATTATTTTGATTGCTGATTAGGCACGATGAAAAGCCGTCTATATTGTTTTTTGTCCTATTTTTGGTTTTTAGTACCAACATAAAAGCGTTTCAAGATTAGTATTTCTCTTTTTCAAATTTTCTGATCGCAATTAGCCTTTAATAACTGTTTAAACCACTTATACGATAGTAACCTTTCTGTGGTTTGCTAGACGTGATAGTCGATGTTGATTAGAAACTGCCTTCGAAACTCACTGCAAGTTATTTTGAAATCACGACATAACTGGAATTCGCTATCAAGAAAACATTATTCGTAGCAGAGTTGTAAGTCGGGCTCGGGCCGGGCTTTTCGGGTCAGGTTCGGGCCGGGTTCGGGCCTAAAGTTGACAAAAATTTCGGGCTTAATTCGGGCCTGAGACGTACTTTTTGTTTTAGATGCACAAAAATATAATCAAAACAACTTGGCAAAAGTGCTAAATTTTTCAGACCTACGTTAACTTTCGGATTTTTTCGGGCATGATTTGGGCTTCAAATAAGTTTTCGGGTTCGGACCGTGTTCGGGCCTGGACAAGTCGGCTCGTTTACAACTCTGATTCGTAGCGGTCAGTTGATCGAGTGGTCAGGCGTTCGTATTTGGAGCGGGAGGTCTGAGATTCAAATCTAAGGCCGGTCAAATTGTACACAGGGCTGCCAACGGCTCTCGCCAACCCTGCAACATTTAAAAAAGCTGTGTTGTCCGGGCCCAATGACGCGGAGATGAGTCCCGCAAAATCGTTACACGCTTCGGCGTAATACAGCGATTTAATTTGATAACATTATAACCTTCGGACTCATGACTTTACAGAAAACTTTTTAGCTTTCACAGCTCTGTACCAATCAGGATCCAAAAAGTTTAAAAAAATAAAATGAAACATTCTATTTGCAAGACGTTTTGACTTAAACTTAACTCATTATCAATCTTATTCAAATAGAATCTTATTTATCCATCGGATTCATTCAATTTGTATAAGATTGATAATACCTGAAATTTAAGTCGAAACGTTTCGTAAATAGAATGCTTCACTTTATCGTGGCTGTGTTTTTTTGTCAGAGCTTTAAAAAAAATACTTTATTTGCTGAAAATTTTTGGTCGCCACTCACTTTCTTGCAACCTCCATTCACTCACTTTGCAAACAAAATAACGTTTTTCCTTTCTTTCAAATTTAAATCATATCTGCACTATTTAGTTGGCTTATTACGGTTATTACTAGCATTATTGGTCTGTTTCAATTTCATAATCAGCAGTGTGTTTCTCCCTCATTCCTAACATTACTGTAAAATGAACTGTTTGGCTTGATCACGTAACCTTGGGATAATATTTCTACTTTGAATTCGTTGGTTTGGATGTTCCATTGTGGCGTCATAAATCGAAAGTGACACTCGATCCGAATCAAGTTTAAACAGCAAATGAAACCGAATATTTCAAAGGCATTCCTTTGGCGTTTTATACCTTAATAAAGCATTCTGATCTGTTAATACTTAATGTTAGCTGTAATTGCAAAGAAAAATTAGATGATCATGAGCGTGTTTTGATCTCATTTGCAAGTTAAACTGCCAAAAAAGCCATGCAGCAGCATAAGATGCGTTCTTTGGTGTAGTCTTGGGCCTTTTCCCTTACAATAAGCCCGTCTAAAAATGGGCATAAAACCATGAACATACCAGCGCATCCTTAGTTTGCTTTAACCAAGTGAAACTTGTACGCTGATAAGGCGCTACGCGGAGCGAAACGAATTTCTGTTCAAAATAAACTAAAAATACGCTCATACGCTCACGGTTTTACTCCCAGTGTAGACCGTGCCTAAAGTCCACTAGCTGAGTAAATATGAGTTTTAAGGACTGCAATCTCTATGGTTTTCCGTGCTCGTAATTCGATTTGTTTTTGCTCAGTTATTATTTGTCTTGTTTTTTTATTTTATTTTATTTTTTTCGTTTTGAGAAGTATGTTAAAAGGTGTCAGAAAAAAGGTAGAGTATGTTAAAAGTACTTGTAGGAATGAGGAGTTTGACGAAAATCACCAAGAACTCAATGACGTTTGGTCAAAGCTTGTCAAAAATTTTATCAATAAAACCTTTTGATGAGTGGAGTTTGAATTCAACCGATTCAAAAACGTGCTCGACAGCGCAGGCCAGAGGCCCAGAGCGAATATCATAACATAACATACTACACGTCAAAAATTAAAATTTAAAACTCTACAGTCTGTTTCACCCGCAATCGGGATCATCAGGGTTATCTGCTAAAAGTAATACAGAGTTTAAAATCTAAAACTTAAAATCTAACAATTTAAAAAAATTTAAAAATTAAAAGTTGTTTCTCGTTCTGGTATCGAGGCCATATCCGGCTCCGAGGCGACCTAAAGTACACCCAACTAGCAAAGAAGACTGAACCTGGACCTACTTAACTCGAACAGTCTAAGCCACTAGGGAGCCGAGCCTAAGACTCAGCATCGGAACCGAGATAACAAAGCTAGTATGAATTCATAAAAGGCTAGCTTGTCACAAAATCATGACTGTAGGTAAAACCATACACTCAGAGTTAGGACCCCAATACTAGGCTTCTCTTCAAACGGCTGGTAAATAAACACATTTAAAGGGCGCAAAAAGTTGAAATGCGTAGAGAACAAACGGATTAAAAAGTGTTTGTTTACCAGCCGTTTGAAGAGTAGCCTAGTATTAGGATACTAACTCTGAGAGTATGTTTCTACCTACAGTCATGGTTTTGTATCAAGTTAGCTTTTTATGAAGTCAAATTAGGTTTGTTATCTCAGTTCCGGTGCTGAGTCTTAGGTTCGGCTCTCTTACGGCTAAGACTGTTCGAGTTAAGAAGGGCCAGGTTCAGTCTTCTCCGCTAGTTGGGTGTACTTTAAGCCGCCCAGAAGCCGGATATGGCCTCGATACCGGAATGAGGAACAATTTTTAATATTTTAAAAAATTATTAGATTTTAAATTTTAAACTCTGTATTACTTTTAGCAGATAGCCCTGATAATCCAGATTACGGTAAAACAGACTGTAGAGTTTTAAATTCTAATTTTTGACGTGTACTGTGCTATGTTATCAATAAAACATTCCATTATTTTGCAAATAACGGAATGATTTATTTTACCGGTAATTTTTGTAAACTTTTGTATTAATTCTTGTTCAAATCTTACACAAACTCAAATCCTTTCTGTAAAAGCTATTCTCAACCCTAACCCTAGCATAGAGTCAAACCCCAATCTTTTCCCTTAGAAAAAAGAAATCGAAAATGCGCGAATAAACATTTCCATATTCGCTTTACTTAAATTTTTTGGAGAAACAAACCCATCAACTGGCTGTGTCACAACTTCACTTTGCAGGAAAAAACTGAGATTCTTATTCAAATGCAAATTCTCTTCAAATAAGATTTACGCACTTCCTGAAGAGCCTAACGGCGTAGTAGCCAATTGGGAAAATTATTTTATAGGTGTTTTACTGATTAAAAAAAAATGAACATCACTTGTTTGTGGAACTTTTTTTTAAAGAGATGGCCTTAGGCCGGTTAAACACGATCTTTAAGTGCACTGACTTATAAGACAATGATAAGTTTATCATGTATTTTCAAAAGCGGGATAATTTAAATAGTGTAATATGCCTTATCCGTGACTTTATGTTCCAAATAAATATCAGCATAAATTTCATTTGATCTCATTTAATTCAAATCATTTGGTGATCACAAGGGGCGAAAAGTTGATCATCACTTTCGGACAAAATTCTTCTTCACAAATGATATCGCCTTCATGGAAAAACCTTAAAACTAACAGTCGAGCAATAATTTCATTGTGAATTTTGGGATCAAAATTAATTTTCTCGGTCACGAAGAAGACGGGCTCTCCAGATTTCCGTGATATCCACGTTCAATGTTTCATCATTGCTAAAATTGAATTGGAAATATTCAAAAATTTACATTTAGCTCTTTGAGAAAAAAGCTTTCAAACAAAATGGAGTAGAATGCTCTCAACCAAAGGTCATTCACTGATTACTTATTAATATTCACCAAAAAAGTGTAGCAAATCAATATTTCTAAGTCTTGTACTTAAATTTACCTAAATTGGAACTACTTTTTTCAAAAGCAAAGAAAAATATCAGCATTGCAATTTCTACTGGGCGAAGGTAAAGAAAGTGGAAATGTAAGATTAAATCTGTCCGCCATTGCGTCATTACTAGCGCTACCAAGAAATCCCCGCTCCCAGGTGGAGTTTGACTTTCTTTCCGTAATTCAATACAGCAAATGATTAATAAATATTATCTTTTGTTGACCGTAAATTGTCTTGCGAATTTTTTTTTTTATCCTTCTTGCAGGCTCTGGTTTGAAAATGAATTTGCAAACTTCATATAGTTCTTGCTTTTCTAACCTAAAATTGACAGCGGTTCGTCAATAACGGTGGTTGTGAAGATTGATCATGCTAAGATAGGATGGAGTGCTCAATGTTAACACTTCGAGCAAGCTTTACGGTCGCCATCCAAGCTCTCGAAAAATAGAGATGAAAGAAACTTTTAGAGACGAGAGGCATCGAGTGCAAGGCAAAAAACAAAGGCCAACCATACTTTCCCTTTAAGTACGTGAATCCTATTTTTTAAAGGCTGAAGTGGTCCTTGATGGCAACAAAAGACAAGGATTATTGTTCGAGCGCGACCAAGCCATTTCGAGATATATCTTCAACTGATAAACTACACTTGTTATGACATAACAGAGACAACATAAGCCCTGGAATTGAGAACAAGTGCCATTGAAATGGCTCTCAAGCCGCGGGTGATATCTTCGGAGAATGTGAACAGCAGGTTCGCCGCTTAAAATAGTCAACTCTGTAAATATTGCTGTTAGGCATTGCATCTTGGTTCAATTTTTTTTCAGCATAAAACTGCTTTCTTTCTCTAACTTCACGGCTAAATTAAATACTTTTGTTATTTGGATTTGCGATGAGGTTGTACGTTTAGAGTAAACCCTTTTAGAACAACTAGTAATGCTAAGACTTGTGATTCCAAAACCGTTTGCTATACTAGCAGGAACAACAGCCCCAATTTACAATTTTGCTTTCAGCTATCAATCATTGCTAATAGAGCTAGTCAGCAACAAATTTAAAAACACAAGGCAATCAAGCACTTAAATCTGTAATTGTATCGGTACATTGGTAATTGGCGATTTTTGCGCATTAGATGCTAATCACCCTAACGGTACCAAAACTAACAAGCGCATTCATCATTTAACGGTGTTTGTTTTGATGAAATTAGTCGACAATAATTATTATACGGTGACAAAGGATACAGGACACGGCACAGTGTGGCTAGTGCTGGTAAAGAATACTAGCCACTTCAGAAAGACTCTCTGTCAAAAAGGTTGTCGTACGGAAACATCCACAAATTTTTATTTATATTTATAATTTTTGGCGAAAAAAAGTATGCAGCAATGCTTATTCAGATTGCCAGGAGGAATTGTTAACAGATTTTTTGGTGAAGTCGTCCTATTCCCACTGAAACTAAAAAAGAACATGACTTCTTGCTCTAGCTCTTTAGTTCCACCTAGTAAACAAAATTGCATCATTTATAAGACACTTATGAATCGAAAGATCAAGCAAAGTAAAGGAATTTTAAAGGGTAACAAAATAACATTACCTAATCAAAAACTGCATCACTGCGATAAACACCTCATTGTCTCTCAAAAATCCCTCTAATTTACGTTTCTCATAAGATAGAAAAGATTCACAAAACATTTTCAGTCTATTCTTGCCACTTGACAACATTAAAATACAGTCATACAACAGTTTTGAAACAATACGAAATACTGGCAAAAATAAACGTGCGCGTAATATACAAACTTAAAGCTGCACCGAAGTTTTTCAATTTTTTGGAAAATTGTCAAAATGGTTACAAACTTAAAAAGGCATTCAGGTCGGAATTTTTTTTGCTTGATTTTTGCTCAAAAATTTTTGACAGACCTAAAAACCAACTTCATCAAATTTGAGCTTTCTACGACCTTCCGTTCCTGATATATAACAGATTAGATTTCCCCTTTGAAAGGTTTTTCCCCTTAGAAATTTTGCCAAGGTTGCCAATTGAAAACAAAATTTCAAAAATTGACTGCATGTTCGTGATTCTCCATAAATATTTGGCGGCAGAGTTATTCTATAACAAAGTACAGGTTTAGAACTGTAAAATTAGCTGCTTTTCAATAAATGTAAGCCAGCTTTCCCAAACTTAATCTTCTGTCACAATACTAATAAAATGACAACACAAAAGTAAATGGAAAACGGCTAATTTTGAACTGCAATGTCTTAAAAACGGGAAGGGGTAAAAACTTTAAATTTGGTGAGAATGCATTTTAGGCATATCCCAACATTTTGGTCAGAATGCCGTTTTTACAAGATTTCAACATATGATTTACAACCAATCAACTGATTTCACAGTAGTTGACGTTTTCCTGTTTTGTGAACGAAATTTTTGGTGTGGTAACCTCCCAGAAAAAAAAAGGTAAACCTTCGGCTTTTATATTGTAGTTTTTTGGTCAAAAGACACAAAAAATGTTAATTAAAATACTTAGGACACGCAGTACGTAGGTTATGCATAAAGTACTTCATAACTGGATATTGTTTGATTAAATGATTTTCCACAAACACAAAAAATTGAAGTATGTATGAGTATCACCATGATTGATTAGGTTTGGAAAGCCATAGTACCTAAACACTGCAACACTGGATACCAGGATTCCTTTAATGTGTTAAAAAAATAAATCCATGAATGAATTTGACCTTGCTATTCCTAGGCTGGATCACTCATGCGTAACGCTTCGTTTAGGATCATACTAGAATCAATCATGCATGGCATTTCAAACCCATTATACAGTAGACTCAAGACTAGAGCTTTGAGGAAATTGAACAACCGCAGAGCAAGATCCATCAAACGTTGACTTCTCACTCCGCTTCTAAAATGAAAAAAGTAATTCATTTCTTTTTCTGAAATTCATTTAAAAGAAAGGGACAACAAAGTTGTAGCATTAGGAAATCCATCCATGCTGAGTTGGCGCAGTAATCATGTAATAAATCAAAATTGAAAAGGAACACGATTTAAAAGGTACATTACGAAAGCAATCGAACAAACATCAAAATTCACAGAAACCATTATTAAAAGCAGCAAGACATAAAAACAAAAAAATTCCAGTTTCATGCCTAAGACAGATGTTTAGCCTAATTTCAAGGCTCATCAGTAAAGCTAGTGGGGCCGAAATGACAAATAACACTGTGACAAAACCTTTGAAAAAAAATTTACTAGGAGAATAATTACGAATTTGCGAAAAAATTTGTCACAAATACATCTTACCCATCAAACTATGCCAAAGTAATTGAATCTTTCCGACTGAGATCCTTACTGAACGAAACTCTAAGCTTCAGGATACTAAACTTAATTACTGAAATCTTTTCCAAATCCTAATCTCACTGAATTTCTTTTTTTGTCTGCTTTTAGTGATGCTTTCTGTGGATTTTGATGTTCGTTCGATTACTTTCGTAATGAATCTTTTAAAGCGTGTTTCTTTCCAATTTTGTTTGAATTTATTTAGTACAATGGAAACAAATTAGGCGGAGCAGATCCAGCGAATAGTAAATAGAAGTTAAACTAGTACAGAAAACACCACTACTTATTTGTCTTGGTCATAAACGATGAAAAAATTGTGTGGTCTTTGAGCCAAGCTGGCACCTAAGCATGATCAGTACTGGTGGTAAGGGCTACACACACTCTCTGCGTTTGTAATGCTGAAAGTCTAGTGTAGAAGTTACAAAGTCTTAAGTTTGACACGAAATGGAATCAAACCCGAGTTTACTGTTCAGTGAGAGCGACTCTGAGCATTTGACAACAAAAATCATTTGATGCTTTTGTTTGATTGTCAAAAATGACAAAAATGAAAACCGAGAAAGGCAATTCCGGAGCTCATACCTTTAACGAATAAATATGCTTTGCTTGTTGCATTTCCTTTCTCATTCACAGCCTTGCACATGTATTCGCCTACGTCATCAAGAAAGCTCTCGTTCATGTACAAGGAATACTGGGTGCCTTTGATGACGTACTGATAGTCTGGACTGTTTCGTATCAAGCGATTCTTGAAATACCACGTCACCTAAACAAAAATAACTTGTTTGGTTGATTACCAAGTCTAACGAAAACTACAATTCATGAAATAGCTTTCAAATTTTACAAACAATGCAAAAAGACTAAACTTTTAAAGGTTTTGGTTTTGATACAGTTTGAAAAGATAGCAAAAACGAAAGTCAATTCTGATGACGCTGTTGTGGGCATGGACTGTCTGTTTTTTTGTTTTGCTTTTGCATTAGGTTACAAGACAGTCTCGAGGTAAGTATTGTTCATCGCGAGATTTAATGTAAACAATTAACAGACCAACTAATTGCTTTAAAAAAGCGGCATGATCCACCTATAGGCGCGTGCACGTCATTAGAATCGACTTACATTTTTACAGTTTTTCAAATTATATATTAAAACTAAAAGTCTTTGAGAGTTAATTCTTTGTGCGTGGCCCTTAAAATTTGCAGAATTATCTGATGAAATGTAATCTCTTTAGACTGGAGTTACCCTTTAAGACTTTTCTTTTACACTAGTCTGCAGTTAGTCAAAGTGTAAAAATGTTAAGTTTAGTGGCGGCTCCAGGGGGCCGGACTCCCCTCCTGCTGAAACCAGAGAAATATCAAAAAAAACTTGTAAGTCATAAAATTTATTGCAACAACTGGAGCAAGATCCATTTCTTGTCCAGATTTAACTGTAAAATAATGGGCGAGAGGGGCGTGCTATTCAGTATTTAATTTAGCTAATTATCAATTATTTCTCTCAAATTTCCTTCCATTGGCCTCTTTTCCAAAATTGTCTTTTTTTAAATGCAGACAAAATAAGTTAAAACTTGTGATTTTTTTATGTTATGATTTAGCGGCTTTTAATAAAAAGGCTGAAATTTTACCTCTAGCCACCTCCTTCACAGTCCGTTTACGCAGCCAGTTTAATCATGTTTTTTGCAAAGCTAATTTCTATGACATTTTAAACGCATACGTTTTTACTAAAGTAGGCCTAAAATTAAGTTATTTCTTCAAAAAAAATTGCAAAATCTCTAAGCGGACGGAGCGGAGCCAGACTTCCTTGTCTCCGGCAGTTGGGGGCGTTGCCCCAAACCCCCCAAGTAGCCCCCATTGCAGATTTCTGGCTACGCACCTGGTTACATTAACAGTCAGCGTACAAAAAGTTTATTTCGAAATAACACATGGGGGCTGGTTGTATCAAAATCTATTAACCTGAAAGGGGAAATCTTACGAAATCATTTTTAAGAATATTATATGTTGAGCGGACTCCCTGCAAAAAATTCTGGATCCGCCCCTGAAGTTTAAGAAGGAATGCTCAAGTATTTGTCGTGAAATACTTCAATTTCTTTCATTAAAGACATTGCGAAGCCTCCGAGATCAGAAGTTCAATATCTCGTTTTTTCACAATGGATTTCGGTTGTTTCTAGATTGCTGTCCCAAGACAAAAGCAATAGGTGAATGTAGTCAATTGCGAATATCCTCACGAAAACAAATGCAATTAAAAACATTTCAATAAACATGGTAAGCTGTATAAATTTTGCACAAAGGTCAAACTCCAGATTAAAATGAAACATAAATTCACAGGTATCTGCCAACGTTGCTCTTACTTTAGGATGAGGATTTGCATTGATATTGGCATCGAATCTCACTGGGTCGCCTTCAGTAACTGTGAGGTTCTTCAATGTTTGAACAAAATAGGGTGCTCCGCTGTAACTCCCAGATGAATTGGTGCTACCGCTGCACATGGAAGTGTCTTCTAAATTTGTAAAGCAAGTTCTAAATTAATTTCGGCATTCAATTCACCTGAAAACACCACGTGTCTTAAAATTTAACTACGCTTATAAGATATTTCCCCACGTCTTTCGAGGATACTTCTTAACATTTACCCATGCTCGCCTAGGAAACAGTACTACATCGTAGCCCAAAATCTTTCTGGGGTTTTTCTGTTAGCTAGAATTTTTCAACGATCTTCAAGGATTAATCTTCTACGTTCAAAACTTTGCCCACGATTAATGCTCGGAATTACTTTTTAATACCTTCTTCCTCTTTGTCGTTGTTGTTTTCAGAAGATTCCTAAACAAAATATATAAAAACTTGCATTCGGTTACGCAAAAAACGAATCACAACTTCAGAAGTGCATCATGATAGGCCTAACAGACAAAACAAAATTCGTTATGAAGAATTAGCCAGCCCTGAATGTGCCCAGACTTGAAAACTTTCACATTTATTCATGCGACATCCATCCTCTTAGCAAGCTCGCTTAGTATCTTGTCTTGTTTCAAATAGATTAAAATGTCAAAAATATTCAAAACTATGAAACCATACAAAGGAAGGAAAAATATTCATGAAAGATATACTTTTTTTTTTTATAAGAACCAGTAAATTTTGGGTCGAGACTGGCTGTTCATAATTTTTTAGAAATTTTCAGCCTCATTTTCTCTTAATTTTTGAGCGAAAATTAGCCTCGTGTTCTTATAAAATTGCTTTTATTAAAAAACTTTTGCAGCTTTTCTCGGAAAATTATAAAAATCAACTAAACTTAGAAACAACTCTCAGTTTATTAAGAACAATATACTGAGATATTTTTGATGTAAGCTATGAATAGTTATCCAAAAGTGTTCTTACTGTTCCCTCTTCGCCTTCGTCACTATACCGATAATAATAATTTTCGTCTTCATCGTCATCGTCAGTGTATTCGCTGTCATCGTCTGGTCCATCTTCATCATTCAAAGAAACAAGTTCAGCTTTAGCCAGTTGTTCTTTCAAATACTCGATCTATTAAGATCAAATACTAGACTAAGCAGCAATGGATTTATGAATTACAACAAGTATCGATAAATTATCGGAAAAGAATGTTGGAAAAACCTATTCCGAAACAGAATTTTTGCCAGCACCACGGAGCTATATATTGCTTCCTCTCCGCGGCTTTCGACAAGAACCAAAACAAATTTAAATGGGATCAGTCAATCAGTGCCAGCGAAAACAACTGATGCGAATAGTAGCAGCTTTGAAGATAAGGGTTTTTCTTTAATTCTGTAGTATGTGGAGTCAATGCCAAAACCGATCAATGGTCGAGTCGATAGAGCATCTGCAGCTGATTTTGTAGATTAGGGTTTGATTCCTGGTCGGGTCAAACCAAACACTATAAAACTTGGTATTTACAGCTTCCCTGCTTGACGTTCAGCAATTAAAAGAGACTGTGTGAAGCCTCCACCGTACGTGGTAGACAGTGGGCAGGTAGCAGCTTGACTCGAATACTGAAAGATCCTTTAGCTATTTCCTGGCCAAGACTACTTGGTGAATAACGATAAAACTGCGCTTACAAAATATCTAAAAATGATTCAATCTCACTGACGCCCATCAATAACACTTGTTAAATAATTTTCTTTATTTGTCTGTTACAAAAAAGTGATGGTTGATGTTATTCTTTGGAGGAATCCGCATTCGTTTGCATATGAAAGACTATAAGTATTTGGCGTCCCAAGTCTTCTAGTTGATTTTTATGGCTTTCTCTACTGCAATCAAACTTGGTTCTTGTTTTGAGTCAACAGAGAGTTTTGTACTCCATCTTATTTAAGAAAATGACACACCCAGAATGAAAGTTGAATTTACTGCGTATCTCCTGGGTCGTCTTAAACCTTCCAGTTTCCATTAAGCAACATATTCTTACCTGTCGCTGCTTTGCTAGATAGATTTCCTGTTGTTCAACCGTCATCCTTGTGAATTTTGTTTTTTCAATTCTCTTTCTTTCCTCTTCTTCTTGCGCCTTTAAAACAGCTTCCATCTTCTCCCGAATATTCATCCTCTTCACCGGTCTGTCACTCATTCCTTCTTTCCCTTGATTCGAAACCGAATCATTATCACCAGAATTTTCCTACACAATGCGATTACTGATTAGCCCATAGCAACAACATGCTTCGTGGTTTTAGACTACTTCAATTTTTATCATAAAGCTATAGTAAGTTATAAATAGGAAGTTGGGAAGGGAAATTAATCCACAGCGACTGATAAATTTCTGCAGCCTTTTTATGAACCGCTTTCAGGATGTACTTTCACCCCTCCACTCCCCAAAAAATCAATTCATCAATTTGAATGACAAACTCAATCGCTTAACTTCTCATCGAGTTGTTTTTAATCTAGCAATCAAGTATTTCATATATCAAGTACACAAGTTAAACAAATGGTTAAATGAAAACTTGCGAGTGAAAAATAACGGACTAAGGAAATTAAAATTTTATGCAAGAACTAATCAACAAACGAAGTTACCAAGTGTGCAAAGAACAGACAACGCGAGCAATCATGATTGCCTCTTGCCTGAATGCAAACAACGGCATATATTATAGATGAGATTGAGATACAATGCTTTCACAGCTTACCAACTGTTGCCAGTTTTGCTCAAACTTTCTTCTTTCTTCGGCTAGTTGTTGAGCTTTTTTCTTCTGCAAGAGCTCTCTTTCTTCTTCCCTTCTTTTTCTTTCCAAAATATCGAACTGAGTGAAAGAGGTCGCGAGTCTTCTTGGCCAAGGGGCGTTCTTGCTAGATTTTATCAGTTCTTTTGTATTGCTGGTGATGTCATCATTGTCACTTTCCTAAACAACAACGGAAATGGCATTACTTCACCTAAAATTTGATATGATATAATATTTTTTTTTTGTCAATTCCAACCCCAAAATTCAACAATTTACATTAATCCAAATTTTTAAGCAATATGCACAGTTTTACGGAAGAATATTTCTCATTTCTTCTCCTGCTTTTAAAAAAATTATGGGATTTTATGGATGAATATTTCTCATTTCTTTTCCTGTTCTATCTTTTAGTTCGGGAGATGGTGTAAAACTGTCTTATGGTAAAACGTTTGGCTTCTGTCAATACGGCAGAAACCAAAAAAAAAGCTGAAACACGGAAGGATGTGGACGGTGGAGGCAATATTGGCAGGTAACCTGCGACTCGGAGAAGGCACTTGATAATAATGATCTTTACTTGTTCAGTAAAAATTTTTCGGTGAAATAGCGTTTTTGGGTAAATTATAGTCGTTTTGCACATTAAAAGCGAATAATTTACATGGCAACGCAAATAATGGAAAAGTATTGGCGTTTTCCTAGTTCATTTTTTAAGTAGCAAATCGTTATCTACACAAAATCATAACCAAAGTTGCATTTTGCACAGAATTTCTAGAGGTCGAAAGTGGTTGGCAATTTCTTCCAGTGTCATTTTACAAGGGTCATTCAATAAATAAGGTGAATTTTTCAGAATAAGGACTTATAATTCAAATAGAAGCTTAACTTTTTTTTCCGTCTTATTCACATGGATGAAATTTCTTTTGCCGATTAAAATAAAAAGTTTAAGAGTTTTGGTTATAAACAAAAATGTCCGATAAAGAAACATGCTCCAGGATTGATCAGCGGTCAGTTATCAAGTTTTTAGTTGCAGAAGGGTGCAAAGCTGTGGAAATTCATTAGAAAATGTCACCTGTGTATGGTGCCACATGTTTCGTAAAGAACAAACATAAAGAACAGACGCAAAAAAGTCATAAAGAACAAACGCAGGGGTCATCAGTCAAAAGGAGTCATCTTGCATCATGACAATGCAAGGCCTCACAGAGAAGCCCAAACTGTGTAGACCATCAACAACCTGGGCTGGGAACTGCTCCCTCATTCTCCTTACAGCCCAGACCTTGCCCCTTCAGACTTTCATCTGTTTGGTCCCTTATAAGAGTTCACGAGAGGCACAAAGTTTGAAAGTGATGATGAAGTCAAAAGTGTTGTGAGCGACTGGCTGAGACATCAGTCTAAAAAATTTTATGCTGAGGGAATATGGAAGCTAGTGCGCAGATGGGAAAGAAGTGTGAAATTCACGGAAGACTATGTTGAAAAAAAAATTAAGCTTCTATCTGAATTATAAGTGCTTATACTGAAAAATTCACCTTATCTATTAACTGACCCTCGTATATTTCGCAAATTTTTCTAATAACCCGGCGGAATGACGGAGTTAGGCAATAAAGGAACTTACCTGATCCATCGATCTTTTTTGTTCCTGAAAGAGTTGTAGTTCCATTTCGAGTTGTTTTATTTTATCTTGTTGTGCTTGCAATCTTTCGTTTTCAATTCGTTCTCGTTCCAATACATCAAAATTTGTCATTTTAGCTGAAAGCTTTTTCGGTTTCATTGAATTTGCTTCTTCCTCATCTTCAGTTGTTTCGTCAGAACTCGTAATTAGGGACTAAAATTTATTGCATTTTAAGCAGAGTTTCAAAATAAACTTTGTTTTAGAGTTCTTGGTAGCATGCATATGTGTTTTGGTCTCAGATTTGAAATTAAGATAGAGGTGCCTTAATGTACAAATTTAAGAGTCTACCTTTGCCAGAGAAATATAATCTGACGTTTATTTTTTAAAGACAAACGTCAAATACATACAATTTGTTTTTTGGTCTTTTGAAACATGACTTTGCCCGTTTTTAGTTTATTCATTCGCTCTGCGTCCGTCCGACCACATCGATGCAGAACACTCTTGATTGGTTTCAATTGCAGTTTTGTTTTGTCAGACTGGGCCACCATAACGGGTGAGTCGGTGACGGTCTCTAAGGGCAAAATTGTTTTTCCCAAACTCGGTATTTTTCAAGGACGCAACAACGTATTGCCAGCTCGGGAATTAAACTGGAGTCAGTTGTCACTCGGCCACAATAAGTAATTTCCCTTTAACGAAGTTGCTGCTACCAATACATAAAAAAATTTACTTGTAAGTTTCAACACGTACAAAAAAATTAGTGAATTTGACATTGATTCACTACATGATGTCTACGCCAAATATATGAACCTCTTTGCTTTCTAAAGGCCCCTTTTAAAAACAAAAAATTATATCAAAAGTATCGCAGGTACAATTATCTGATAAGCAAAAATCGTTGAAAACAGTATCACCTTTTTCCTCGCTTCTTCGAACGCTTTTTTTTCTTCTAGCAATTTTCTTGCCTTTTCTTCGTACATCTTTTCTTCTCTCTCTTTGATACGTTGACGTTCAAACACGTCAAACTTCGTAAAGGATTTATCCAGACGTTTTGGTTTTCTTTGTTTTTTATTGGCATCACTGTTTACGTCATCGGTATTGTTGTCTTCTTTAGCTTCAAATTCCTGCACACAATTTAATACAGTATTTAGCTTATAGTTTTTAGTAGTCGAGTGGTAGAGTGTATGTTACTGAAACGGTAGACCGGGTTTGATTTCCGGTCGGTTCAAGCCAAAGACTGTAAAAATTTGGTATTCATAGCTTCCCTGGTTGACGTTCAGCATTAAAAAAAGAAAGGGTGAAATGTGAAGGTTCCACGGTATGTGGTAACTTATTCTGGTATGGGCAGGTGACAGCTTCACTCGAAGACCTTAAGGTTACTTCGCTTTCTTCGGGCCAAGGCAACTAATTGGTAAATAAAAATGTAATTCTAATTATATAGCAAAATGAATGCAATAGCAATTGTGAACCAATTCAAACAACCGAAAGAAAAAAAGAACAGATACTAACATGTTCGAAGCCCAAGCCAAGGATATTTAGATTCCCTGGCACAAGCGTTCAAATGAGGGCACAATATTCTAAACCAAGAAAGCGCTCAATACTGCACTGCCAAAACCATTATTTTGAGACATTAAAATAGACTTACTGGCTAACTGTCGAAGATATTTACGGCATGACAACATACATAACTTACTTGAATTTTTCTTCTTTCCTCTTCCATTAATCGTTTTTCTTCTTCCAGCAGCCGATTTTTTTCTTGTTTTATCCTCTCACGTTCTTCATCCATTTTTTCAAGAGTCAAAAAATCAAATTTCTTTCGGCTGCTGTCCAACCTTCCTGGGGTGATCATGTGATCGTCCTAAACAACATAATCATTCCAAACTGTTTAGACTTATGAACAATTTTGAGGAGGTGCAGAATTTGAATATGACTTTCAATAAAGTCGATTTTATTTTGTTTTCGCACTAAGCTTTTTGTACATAACTCTTCAGTTACGATCTCTGTCTGGTTTGGTATGTGGTGCAGAGGGTGCAGAGATGGAACCGGTCAGGATTGTCTCGACCCGACCCGACCGGTAAATTTCAAAATCATCGCCGGTTGACCGGCCGGTCGACCGGTTTTTTTACAAAAGGTTTTTGTTCACTGTTCAATCTATCTAATGAAAAATTTTCAAAAGGGGGGGGCATGGGTGAGGTGTTAAAATTTGTGACTTTGGACGGGGGTCTCAGGAAAAAAAACTTTTACGTTTTTTGCAAAAACGACTCAATTTCAAGACCTTTTTTGGTTAAGTTTCGGTTTGAATGCCCTATTTTGAGCAGCGCAAAATGTGCACATAAAAAGCACTACAGGGCGCAAGCTAAATTATTAGACGTTCTTTCTAATGATATTTTGCGAAAGGCCAAAAAATAAAGTAACAATTTTTTAGCTATTGATGACAGATTATTTGCAATTTGCCGAGCAGCAAACACTAAACTTTTTTTCGGCTGTGCTGCCTTTGCAGTTACAAAACGATAAATGAGAAAAAAATAACAGCAGAAGATAGGTAACAGTAAAAACATACAAACATCATAATACTTGTACTGATATACCCAAAAATATTAAAATGATGGAGCAATAACATTATATAATATTGAAAATTATGTCAATAACAGCGTGAAAAAAAAGGAATATTGAAAAATTATGGCACTAACTGCGTGAAAAAAAGAATACTGAAAAATTATGTCACTAACAGCGTGTAAAAAATCAATAATATGCGTAACAACTAGGCTGCTTCACTAACAGTTTGAGAGAGTATGAAAAGGATCTATTGCAAAGCATTATGCACTGGAAAAGGTTTTTAGCTCAACAGAGATTTACAGTATATACGGACGGGACAATTAATATAAATCTCTGTTGAGCTAAAAACCTTTTCCAGTACATAATGCTTTGCAATAGATCCTTTTCATACTTTCTCAAACTGTTAGTGAAGCAGCCTAGTTGTTACGCATATTATTGATTTTTTACACGCTGTTAGTGACATAATTTTTCAATATTCCTTTTTTTTCACGCTGTTATTGACATAATTTTCAATATTATATAATGTTATTGCTCCATCATTTTAATGTTTTTGGGTATAATAGTACAAGTATTGTGATGTTCGTATGTTTTTACTGTTACCGTACCTATCTTCTGCTGTTATTTTTTTCTCATTTATCGTTTTGTAACTGCAAAGGCAGCACAGCCGAAAATTGTTCTGAAGAAGCTTCCCGGTTTGGGAAGCGAAACGTCAAACCAATAATTAAACTCAGCGGTAGTACGATGTGGTTATGAATAACTATCCCGATGAACGTAACGCGTCCGTTATTTTCATTGAAAACACTAAACTGTTATGACGTTGGCCAGAAAATATTCGAAATATAATGAGCCCCAGCAGTTTGCAGAAATGCTGCTACTTCAGAACAAGCCATGGTTAGTTAGATACAGTATACAAAAATAAGAGCTATGTCTTTCTTGCCCAGGGTAGAGTGTGGTAAACTTAAGTTGAAAAAAGCTTTTCAAAGCGGCAAGATTATAGCATGTACTAAAAAATCTGAAATCTGCGCCACTTCTACTCTTAAGCTGATTAAAATGATGCTAAAATGCCAGGTAGCGCAAGCCTCTTCCACATGCATGCTTTATTCGAATCTGATTACGCGATTTTAACGTAAATTTTGCGTTTTTTTGCTTTGTGCCGTGACCCAAAGTCGGGAGGCATGGCACAATACTCCCACCCTAAATATGTCCCTGGATGTGCCTGTCTTAATGGTCACAGCATATTAGTCACAGCTTGAAACCATTCAACAAGTGTTTTCGAAAGGTGTGGTTTGTTAATACTGATTTTTTATAAAAAGTTTTATTTATGATAAAATATATAAGTACATTTCGGTTGATGCTTAGATGTCTTTTAGTTTCCAGAAAGGAGAAATCGACCGGTTTTTCAACCGGCTTGACCGGCCGGTCGAAGAATCTCGACCAGACCGGCAACCCAACCGGCCGGTCGACCCGACCGGTTTCCATCTCTGATGTGGTGAGCGGTGAGCAGGATCTTAAATAGTTTTAAAATCTTAAATGGTTTAAATAATAATGGTTTTAAAAGATACTGCTCACCACATACCAAACTAGACAGACATCGCAACTGAAGAGTTCTGTTTGAAAAGCTTATTGTGAAAGCAAACTGAAATCGACGTTATTGTTTAGACTTAAGGGAGCTGAGACTTGATTGCTGGTTAAGACCGCATAGACTAGAAACAAGTATTATCCTGAGATTATTAATAAACAAAACTCTGGTAAATACAAAATACACACAAAAACGAAAAGAAAACACAAATAATAGGGTGTTTCAAAAAATTTGACATTATTTTAGACATGAAAACAGGTGCGTCGCCAGCGGGGGGGCAGGGGGGCAATGCCCCCCGATTTTCGTTTTTTCCCCCCGATTTATTTCTTGCCCCCCCACGGTATTTTTTAGGGAGGAAAAAGCTGTTGGTTTTGGCCGGAAAAAACGTTTGAATTTGTGATTTCGGCCAGAAAAAGCCTTCGGATTTCGGTGAAGACCTTTTTTTTTTTGGAGATCACCTGATTTTCACTGAAACTTCGCCTCAATCCAATTCAGGAATAATGAAAAAGCTTTGCCCCCCTGATTTTAATTTTGCCCCTCCCGATCTCGCGAAGCTGGCGACGCCCCTGCATGAATACCTCAAAATTCATGAGCGCCAAGTCAATCAAACTTGGCAGGTATTAGAGTTTGATTAAATCGTCATTTACGCTCTATCGTCAGCACAACAAATTAATGTGTTACTGGTTTTATAAATTTCATACTAAGGTTTAAAGTGCGCTCCATTTTACACGAAGGGGGGGCAAAAATGCCCCCTATTTTACTTCTAAACCAAAAATCATGAGAACTCCAAGTTTGGCACACGGGTAAATTAGTGTTCACCAAAATTTTTTAAAAAACTGGCTCTGAGTTGATGACGTCATAATAGTAACGTCACGGTCATATTTTAAAAAAATGAGGTCATTTTTTAAAATCTTTTTTCAATGACGTCATAGGTGGCTGAAATTTTACACATAAATATGTTTTTTTGAACTGAATCAAAAAATGTCCGAGTCAAAGTGGTTACGTTGCAAAAACATCCTATGACGTCATTTAACTTTAATATGGGCCAAAAATTGCTTAGATATTGAAAAATGACTTCGGTAAACCTCAAAATTGGGAAACTTTTCCTTACTTTAGCCTCTTCAAATTTTTAGGGGCTATTTGTGAATAAACTTGACTTAAAGTCAATTTGGTTCGACGAAAAAATCTTTTTCCGGAAGAGAATTATCACGAAAAATTTCAACATATCAGCAAGACAATAACCAACAAAATTCTCAAAAGCGTTAACTGTGCTGACAATAGGGGGCAAATGACAATTTTAAACAAAATTTATATTGATCACCCTAATACCTGTCAAGTTTGATTGACGTCTAAAAATAAAGTCAAGTTTTTGAAACACCCTATACTCGCAGTGCAATACTTTTTGATCTGAATCGCTGTCCGATGACACCATTGCTTGCTGCTCTTTTGCTTGATCAAACAGTTTCTTTTCTTCTTCAAGCAAAGCTTTTCGTTGTTTCTAAATACAGTTCACTGTAGCAGTAGTTGATTATACTCAAATTAACTCATAAAAATAGTTTATAGTGATCCATGCAGCTCACAGTACATCGCTTTTCTTGCTGTGATAAACACCAAGAGAAAAAAATAAATTTCCGCTTTTGGGTTGCTTTATTCAATTAGAACAAAACCATTTCATTTATCATACGGTATATGCTATTTAAATGATATTAATAGAAGATTGCTGTTTATCACAGAGCGAAGCATGCTAATTTGAATCTTCCAATTTGAATTTGATCCAGCATTGAGCCTCTTGGTAAAGAGAAATTAATTATTTTAAAACGCTAAATCAATAAAAAACAACAAAAGATATTTGTTATAAATTGCGATATATCATGTAGGGGTGCCATACGTTCTGTTTTTGTCGGGACTGTCTTGCTTTTGTGGCCTTGTCCAAGTGTCCCCTCCCCCCAGTTAATCATTTAGTCCCGAAATTTTTGACTACATCTACCGTAGGTTTTGCTGTGGCGAACACGTTCTTTTCGCCCTCAATTCAAATCTGCAGAAAAAATGCGGTTTTAAAAATTCTGTCCCAATTTTCTACTTCAAAACATGGCAACTCTAGGGTTATCACGAAATTTCAGAAACAATCAGTAAGCAACATTTAAAAATGCGGTACAATATAAGCGATTTACGAACTTGAATGTCCAGTCTTTTGTTTTCCATTCTTTCTCGTTCCAGGGCATCAAAGTTCAGCCGGGAGCGGGCGAGTTTGCTCGGTGTGCGAGAGACTTTTTTTCGTTTCTTTTTACATTTTTCAGTTTTAAAGCTTCCGCTTTCGTCACTTTCACTGACGTAACTTCCACTTTCATCATCATCGTTACTGTCTTCACTTTCTTGCAGCATCTGCAAAAACGAAAAATTATACCTTGCATGACGTGTACTGCGTAAGCAAAATTTAGATGTAAACAAAGATCAACGTTTAAACCTGTTACAAAATAAACAACAAATTTACGGTCATTTTTTGGTCAGCAAAATGTTTTTTTTCTTCTTCAAGAAGTTTGGCGCGTTCTTCGTGGATTCTGTTCCGCTCCTCTTCCAATCTCTGACGAGCAAGAGTATCAAAATTGACCAGTGACGATTTTAATGCTCCAGGTAATTTTTTCTGAAACAAGAGAAAAATGATTATATCAGAGTTGTAAGTCGGGCCGGGCTTTTCGGGTCGGGTTCGGGCCTAAAGTTGACAAAAATTTCGGGCTTAATTCCGGCCTGAGACGTGCTTTTTGTCTTAAGTGCACAAAAATATAATCAAAACAACTTGGCAACATTGCTAAATTTTTCAGACCTAACTTAACTCTCGGGTTTTTTCGGGCATGATTTGGGCTTCAAGTTAGTTTTCGAATTCGGGCCTGAACTAGTCGGCCCGTTTACAACTCTGGATTATATAGTCTACGTCCAAAGCTTCACTAAAATTTTTTGTAGTGCATACTACTTAATAATAATAATAATTATTGCGGATACCGGATGTTATTTGCATGTTTTGGCCTGGGTTTTGGATACGTTTTTCTTCATAAGTACAATATCTATAAAGATTATTTTTTTAAATGCCGAAAAACTTTGTATTTTTCAGTTTGTTTTTGCTTCGTTAGTATTTTTTTTTTTTTTATTCTTGCAAATTAAGCAAGTCAGATTTCAATTGAACAAACTCCCATAAACTTTACTTAAATCAAACACATTACAAGATAAAAAATCGACACCTGAGGAGTTTCAGAAGAATATTCGTTTTCGTTCTCATCTTGTTCCTCCTGCTGTCGTTTAGCTTCTTCAAAGAGCTTTGTTTCTTCCTCCAACAAAGATTTTCGCTTTTCTCGAATTCGTCTTCTTTCGTTTTCCATTCTCTCGCGTTCCAAAATGTCGAATTTAGTGAAAGAAGAGGAAAGGCGACTAGGTTTGGAGCCAAGTTCTTCGCTGCTTCCACTCTCTGATGACGAATCGCTACTACCGTTGAAAGTTCCAGAAAACTTGACAGCCTTAAAATAAATATTTACATCTGCATTCCGCAAGCAATTTCATACTGCTATGACTTCATACGCTTTTATACCATTGGGGCAAAGCATAGTCTAACCGTTATGGTAACCCAGTCTGACAAAAGACTTGCAAACAGGATCCAAAAAACGATGCTTTGTGTTGGTTTCGTTAGACAGTCGCAGAGGGCTTATGGTTTATACGCATGAGTGATCACAACCAAGTTTAAGCTTTGCAATAAAGTTTGAGGAAGAATACCGCTACGTGTAGTATTTAGAGTGATTTAAATTTAGAGCATTGAGAACGATAAAAAATGGCCATTTTTTAAATGTTGCAAGAATGTTTAAAATAATGGGGAAAAATTGTTTTCTTGTTTATTCGTATCTGTAAATATTTGGATTTTGGTCGACAACTTTTTAAAATGAAAACTTTATAAAAGAGGGTGACTAGCAATTTATGAACAATACAGGTAAAACAATCATGACGCATATGCGACTAAAACTACCTTCCTTTTTAGACTTTCAACAAATTGCCAAATGATGCCTCCTACGTAAGTGGTATAGCAAATGGACACTTGGCGGGTGGAAGCTTGGTTCGAAAACCGAAAGATCATATTGCTGTTTCAAGGCCAAGGTAACTTGATACTATACTGTAAAATTACATCAAAATACTGTAATCGATTATCTTATAGTTGATGAAAAATATAACAAATTTGTTTTCTTTAAGTTAAAGCAAAAGTTTAAACATCATTTTACCAAAGTCTAAAGACTCAGCAACAATCAGCTACAATTTTAAACAGATATATTTTAGCCTAAAAATTTAAGACATCTTCAGTGTCTGCCAGTTGTTTCTCATTTTCTTCTAAATGCAACGTTATTTTTCAGTTTCTACTTTGGAATTGTTGGAGCAAGATGTATAATTTTTGCTCTAATTTCTCAAAAATATTAGAAAAATTTTAAAACATTTTTGATCGATGTAGCATTCTAAATTTGTGTTTAGGCGCTGTTAGTTATATATCTGAGCTTGAGGTGCAGTTATGATATCTGCTTGCAGACACTGAAGATGTTTTAATTTTCTTAAGCTGAAATACATGTGTTGCTATTCTTGCTGATTGCTGCGTAGTTTTTAGACTTTCAATTAATTTTAGATGCAGAGCGGCAATGCATGAAATTGCAGGACTAAGTGACTGGAAATCCTCGTCTAACCTTGCGCAGTGTCTCTGCAAGTCATATTTAAATAATTTGCACCACCTCAAAATTGTCCAAAAACAAAAATCGAGGAATGTAATTGGCTAATTGCATATACCATCTTAGCAGCTCGCATCAATTTTCTTTCTTCTTCAAACTGTTGCTTTCGAAGTTTTTCTGCTTCTTGTCTCTCCGTTTCTTCCTTCTCACGCAAAATATCATCGAAATTCGTTTTCAGTTTTCTGGGTTTAGGTTGGGATTGCTTGGCACTTCTCCCTTGATCCTCCAGGATATTTTCCTTTAAAACAAAATGCAAGTTACAATAATAAAAATCAAAAAACGCGAAAGTTGGTTGTTTAAATAAAATATCACTTTAAAGAACATTAGCTGTTATTACAAAAACAGAAGTAAAGCAAAGAATAAATAAAAAAGTCTTTTTTAAAAAATACTTTCCGAAATCGAAGCTATGCTTGATCCGATGACTGCTATGCTTGCGTATCGGGCCGACTGATACAGAGTGTCGTGAGCCTAACCACCAATATTACAAGCTTCATATTAGAAACATATGTGCAAAATTTTAAACGTCTATGACGTCGTTCTCGACAAAAATCCGACGTAATATAACTATGATGACATCATCAATTGAAAACCTTTTCTACAAAATCAAGGAAAACTCAACCCAACATTCCCTAGTTTATGCTTTCATCGCCTCGGGTTTAGGAGTTGCGTAAAGTGAGTGGAGTATATTCGCGACCCTTCCGCGTAAAATCAATTGTACGGTAAAAATAGGCTGCATAAAAAAGACATTATTAATTTACTTTATGCATACAAAAACAAAATTCAGTAAAACATAAACAAACCACGGCAACAAATACTGGCTGCTGCTTTAAGGTTGGGATTGGTCGGCAGCGTGACCGAATGGGTACAGGCGTCGTTTTTACGACGACCGTGGTCGCATGATCTGGGTTTAGCCCCAACCCTGGTCACATTGTTGCGTCCTTGGATAAAACGTTTACGATGATTATCTCTGTTTGGTGGCTTTGAACAACCAGCAAATTCAGTTGACAAGAATTCAAAGAAATACACAGGAACATTGGATCACTGGAAGCTTCTAAGAAGATTGCGGATTCTTCCAAGCATCAAGTAGTCAATGCAATGAAAAATGTGCGGATCGTCCAATAGTTGGCGTCTGACGCTATCCGGTGACAGGAAGATAAATATGCAATAAACAACAACAACAACAGTGCGATGGGACCAATAGGGTTAACTATAAACTACACGAATGCTGTATACAGTAAGTTGACTTACATCTTGGTGGTTTGAGTAATATTCTTTTACTGCTTTCAATTCAGCCGATAACTTCATTTGCTTTTCCACTTCAATTTTTTTCTTTTCTTTTTCCATTCTTCGCCTGTCTTTGTCTTCGAAATTATTTGTTAATTTGCCAGGTTTCTTTTTCAATTTTTTATTCACAGTAGTATTTTTACCTTGGTCGTCGATGAGAATACCCTTACAAATAGATACATTTTAATAATACAGAAACTACTATTTTGTATGTAAATCAATTCAAAGAAAAAAATGTCTTTTTGAAATCGAATGAGATTCTAAAGGTGAAGTTACACATATCCTTTTTTTTTACGTTTTTGATCCGCTTTTTCGTCCGCATTTTTTAAGTCCATATCCGCACTACGTAGACTGTTTTGTGTATGAACAATGAGAGCGATATTTCAAAATAGGGCTGTGCCCCTTTACAAAAATTTTTTCGGAAAACTTTCGTCCAGTATACGTGACAGTCTGGTTAGTGCGGATATGGACATATGATGCGGACGAAAAACCGCATACTTTTTTATGGAGAAGAAAAAACGTACAAAAAACGGACAAAAGCGGACAAAAAACGGACACTGTGTTTTTCCACCTTAAAACTGTTTTGAGACACTGGTAACTGGCCATTTCGACTAGCAATTACGTGTTTACTTATTACGCCAATACTGATACACAAATTAAAATGCCAAAACTTCAACTTGAAACGTCACACAGTAGATTTGCAATCAGGGACTTTTACGATTCAATTAATGTACAACATGGCCTACTAGAAAGAATACGGCCAAATATGTTACATTTTCGACGTGTTTTCTAACAGGCCGACTTTCTCTACGAGCAAAAACAACATTGCGCTGCGTGTGTGTGCAATGCGCGTAAAATGAGCTGCGTAGGCACATTCATGATGTTAAATCAATACGCACGCGCGTGATGAGTAAGCGATGAAATAAGAAAAAAAGATACTGGTTTAACAAATCTGAAAAGTAATTTCACTACTTTTTATATATTAATGTATAGTAATATCAAAAACAGTCGTTGCTGCAAATTTTGCTCAAACTATAAGACTTTAGTAGTAATACATTGTATAACTCAAATAAAACATAAACAACTTTTAATCGACCAAACGGGGACTTTGTGCAAGAAAAAATTCAACACTTACCAGTTATAATTCTAATTACACTTTATTCACCAAGTTGCCTTGGCCAGGAGACAGCGAAGGGACCTTATCAAGAGTCATTGCTGCATACTAAATCCATAGTTTCATTCCACATTACAAATAAATACTTCGCACATGATGAAATGGAGCACAAGTTATTGAAGCTTAGCTAAAGTTGACCAAAAGCTAACGTTTGCTGTAAAATACAACTATATGAGCTTTTCAATAGTCAATTCATTATTCACCTGCTCACATATACACTATGTTCACAAAAAACGTGGTTTTTGTTAATCGGCCCCGGGTGGCTGTTGCTTTTAAGACTGCCAAATCTTGTTTAAAATGCCACAGTCGTAAAAGTTTTGGCCTTTCATTTCAAACATGTGGAAAGGCAATATGCAGGATCGCTCTAAGCAACTTTTGTTCCCTGCCGTTTCTTAAACAATGTTATAAATTCTTTTCTAACTGCATTGGAAGAAATTCGTAGTTTGTGGTTATAAAAAAATATTGACCTAAATTCTTATACCAAAGTTTTTGCACAACTGACTCTGCGTGTTGCTGCATCCTACGTTACTTTTCTGAACATATCTACTGAGTACGTATTCAGCGCTGTCTCGTGCTTGAACTTCTGGATGTTGTAAAATCACATGATCTGCTGCATCCAAAATTGCAAAGTCGGTGCAAAAGATATTAGCCGAGCACCAAGATGGTATTGTCAATCCTCCACGCGACAACTCAGATGAAAATAGGATATATCAGTATCAAATCCAACTACACGTGATTGACAGTCTCTACGTTTTAATCGTTTGATCACTTTTTTTGCTGCATACTAAGCGATAGTGTACGCAACCTCGGTGCTGTCCTCATCCAAACCAACCGATTGCAATTCAGAGTCTAGGTCTGCAATTTTCTGAACAAATTCGGGCGATAATGGCTTTTAGCTTTGGAATTTTTCTTCTGGAAAATTGGTATTTTCTTTGGTAAGGGACGGAATCAACAAACTTTTCTCTGAAGATTTGACTTCACGCAGGCTCACAAGAAATCGCCCACCACTCATCTGACGATATTCAGCAACACGATTTTCCAAAGGATCAATCTGAAATCGTCTAGGGATGACAAAGATAAATCCCTCTTCATAAAGATCAGTGATTAGGCAAGATTGAGTATGCAAGATTCGTACCAATGCATCGTTAGTCTGTTTAGAGAAGGAAAATGTATTACCACTTGTACGGGACCATTTTTCTAACCGATTGGCAAAAAAAAAAACAAAAAAAAACGAAGAAAATCAGCTTTGCCTTCACCTTGAAACGGAGCATTTGCAAGTAGATTGGAAGTGAATTGTGTTCTTGCATTGACAACAGTCCACCATGAATTGGTTAAAGTTAGAAAATCAGCAACATCTTTGCGTTCTAGAAAATAACTTTTGAAAGCTGCAATGGTAGTTTCATGAAATATCGCGAGAGCCCAAGGAAGATTTTATTTGTTGTTTCCAGAGTGCAAGGCCGAATATATGAGCTTGGATGCTTTTGTTAAGTTTCCTCGGAGAGCAACATCGTTGTCGTACAAATTGTAATACAAAAGAGCAAACTGTAACAAGATTGTAATACATAATGTAATTTTCTGATTTGTAACTAGTAAATCCCGATGTACTCTGACTAGAGCTTAGTTCATCAAAATTTGATATGGTGTCAATTTTTAAAAATTTAGAGGTTTCATCTTCTTGGAACACTGTGGGTTTGGGTGGATTCCGGCTTGTATTTGGTGTTGGTAAAATTGATGGCTTATCCAGTGCAGCTTTCGAATGGATTGTAGGAATTGAATCAAGGTTCCACTTTCGCTTTCATCTTTTTCCGTTTCCGGGAAAAATAAACTTACTTTCAAAGTGTTTTTTTGATAGGCTTCCAATGGGTCGATTTACAAACATGATCCAATCCGCTAATCAGTTGGGTGTCTCTAATGAAAATGCGAAGGTACAAACTTTGTTAGGGGCAATTGACAGGTATACCGATTTGCAATCGTCAAACACACATTTAATAAACATAATGTACTTATTAAAACGTTGGCTTAACTCAGCTACTGCTTTATCCAAGCTCAGTGCATAAATGAATTAATAATCAGCACAGTTTCTCACCTTCGGTTTATGTGCTAATCTCCTCAAACCCTAGAGTTTTTGAGGGTATGGTTTAAACTCTAAAACAAATCCTCACTTGGTTTAACTCTTTCTTGTACTATATTTTCATTGCGGTATCTCAATGGCAGTACTGTATTACTGTATTAACTGCATCTGTATAAGCACATTATTTTAAAATTTAAGATAAAACTGACCGACCACTCAAGAAAAGGAATCTAACATACTTTGCAGACTATTGTTATCATAGGGTTTAACTTGTCTGTACGTCATACTCCCCAACCTGATTAGTGTTAAATTTACAATTTGTACTTCACCAGTTTTACTATTAACTAAATCGTTTCTTTTCTACTGCTGATGCATGTAAAGCCAAAATCATCTGAAAACAAGCAAGTTAACAAAAGTACATTTTGTTTCAAGCTACATTAATTTTTCTTATTCCATCGCTTACTCATCACGCGCGTGCGTATTGATTTAACATCATGAATGTGCCTACGCAGCTCATTTTACGCGCATTGCACACACACGCAGCGCAATGTTGTTTTTGCTCGTAGAGAAAGTCGGCCTGTTAGAAAACATGTCGAAAATGTAACATATTTGGCCGTATTCTTTCTAGTAGGCCATGTGTACAACAAAGAGAACAATTTAGTTAAGGGAACAAACCTCAAAAAAATTCCGTTCAAAAAATATATTCAGCAATCGAGTTTGTTGAGTAAGCAGATGCATTTGTGTGTTACAGACTGGGGTCTAGGGAGGGGATTTTTACAATTTTTTCTTTTTCAAAAATTGCCATTTTAACGCGAGGTTTGAAGAAATTTTGCACATTTTAGTTCATTTGAAAAAACTAACTTGTTGAATTCAGCAAGTCATTTTTAAAGAATCAAATTGCTAAGTCTCTTAAGCTATCCAAACTGGTCTCGTCAAATGGTTAAGCTCAAAACAAGTTTAAACGCTTGCCTGTTCCTTTTTCTGTGCAATCTCAAGTTGGACTCTTCTCTTTTCAATAAGATCCCGATCGATTCTTCGTTGCTTTTCATTTGTGATTTTGTGTTTTTCTTCTTCCTTCTTTTTTTGTTCCAAAGCTTCGAATTTCCCCTTTTTGTAATTCAAATATAAATATAACATCAATTGATGCTACCGCTGCCAGCAAGATTACTCGGGCATAAAGGATTTAGTTGCTCTTGTATACGTTCAGCACATCATTGTGGTCTTTAAATGTATTGCATAATTTATAGCTTTTTGTTTCCAGGAAGATCGAAATTGTTAATTTCAAAAGATGCGTATACTCTTTTTTGGAAGTAGGAGAATTGGAGAGATGAAGCATCATTCATTAATGGTTGTTTAAGAAACAAATCTAGGATTCTTAACCCTAATTTTCACGAAGGGGGGCAAAAATGTCCTCCTCCCGGTTTTTTCATGATAAATTCTTTCAGGAAACAGCTTTTTAATTTGAATTATTAACTTGACTTTGAGTCAAATTTATTCAAAAATAACCCCTGAGAATTACAAGTTACTGAGATAAGAGGTTTTCCGATTTTGAAAGAATTTAAAGAATTGCCGAAGTCACTTTCCAAAATCTAAGCAATTTTTGCCCCAATTTTTATTTACTGTAAATGACGTCATAGGGCCTTATTATGACGTACCTACTTTAACATCAGCATTTATGATTCAATTTTAAAAAACAAACTTACGTGCAAAATTTGAGCGGCCTATGACATTAAAAAATGACGTCATTTCTTCAAAAATATGACCTTAACGTCATTATGATGACGTCATCAACTTAAAGCAATTAAAAAAAAATTTTGGTGAACACCAAATCGCATGCCAAATGTGTTTATGACTTTTGTTTTAGGAGTTTAATGTGTCTAATGCGTTGGTCAAATAGCCCGTGCAAACTAGGGTTAAAGATTTTTTTCAAATTATTACACGTACTATGCAATTAGAAATAGAATCCAGAAATTGCGTAATCATGTGACACTTTACATACAAAAGAAATTAGGAATGCAAAAAGGACAGAGCTTAAACATTTTTAAATAGATTTAGCTTAGTTTTATGCATGCTCTGGTAAAGCAATCATAAGCTTCCGAGAAGACCAAAAGGCAATTTAATAAGGCAGTTTTATACCTTGACAGTTCCTGATAATTTCGGAACATAGACCTTATTTTCTCTCGATTTTGCAACAGGAGGTTGTGCTGGAGTGACGTCATCCAATAAAGCATCAAGCTGCAAAAACAATCAAATACACACATTTATTTTTTACGTTAGAAAAACGCGCGGAGCTGGTATCCGCTTTGCTCGCTATCGATGGACTAACAAAAAATTTTACCGGAACCGTTTTCAGTTCTGGGATTTTGGTTCCTTTACTTTTTTCAATTTTTTTAACGTTTTCTAAAATGAATCACGATCATGGCAGAAAAGTTGGTAGCCTATGTGCAGTAGCGTACGCAGGATTTTGAAAAGGGGGGGGGGACAGAAACTTCAGAAAATTTGAGAAGAAAGAACAGAGTAAGAAATTGTTCCACCCAAAATCAGTCCGATTTTCTGCCCAAAATTAGGTGAAGAGCAAAAAAAAAAGATCTTCACTTAAATTTAGTCCGATTATTTGCCCAAAGTTGGGTGCAGGCCTAAATCACACGTCTAAAACATAGCCTTTGTATGCTTAAACCTTCTGCCCAACTAACAAAGGGGGGGCAATGCCGCAATTTTGCATACCATTCTATGCTAATTATACTATCCTGGCGACCCAAAGGGGAAGAGGCCATGGCCCAATGGCCCTCCCCTAAATACGCCCCTGCCTATGTGACAAATATCAATCTTGATAAAAGTGGGAAGGAATCAAAATTCGAAACCTATCGAATTTCAAGACCTTGCATGATGAGATAGATATTTAATACTTTTCAAAAGCAAAAATTGGCTAATTTTTTATGCTTGTTACAATATGCGCTGAAATGCAAAATTTTGCTAGCCCAGAGATGCAGCTGCTTTCATCAAACATTTGATCTAAAATTAGATCTATGCTTGAAAGCTCATTTCATGAGAAAGTCGATCAAAAAAAGAGGGAGGTAAGAAGTGCCGTCGCCAGAGCAAACGAAGTGAGGAGACACCAGCTGAAAGTGAGGGGGCACTAAAATAGACTGAACTTTTGCAAAGATAAACTGATCTTTTTTCGGCAAGAAATTATGAGCAATTTTGAAAATTTTGTACTTATGTCTAAAAAAGAGACATGATATAAGGCAGGCAGCGTTTTGATTTTGGTTGCTCATAATAATTAGATACTTATTGACCAAGTTGTCTTGGCCAGGAGACAGCGAAAGGACCTTTCAATCTTCGAGTCAAGCTGCCACCTGCCCACCTGTTTACCACACAAGGTGGAGGCTTCACACTGTCCCTTTTGATTGCTGCACGTCAAGCTGGGAAAGCTATGAATACCAATTTTATAGTTTTTGATTCAACCCAACCTGGAATCGAACCCGAGTCCACGGTTTCAGTAGGACATACTCTATCCATTCGATTATTGGTCTCCATAGGCAGGCGCGCAACCACGGTTAGTTGCAGAGGGGGGAAGCTTGGACCAAAAAATAAAATTTTTTGCTTGAAAAATGTCTCAATTGAGCAGCGTACTAAACAAACTGTTGCAACTCTCGCGTATCACAGACGGGGTCTATCATCAACTGCCAGAAACCAAGGGGGTCTGGGGGCGAAGCCCCCAACCTCTGGGCAATTTTTTTCAATCGAAAATTGGACATTTCAAACCATTCGTATCAAGTTTCGTACCTTTTCAGAGCCATTTGAAATAACTAAATTATTAAGGTTAAGAAGCTATCTGGAGAATCAAATTGCCCAGCCCCTTCCCTTCAAGACCCCCCCCCCCCCCCCCCCTTTACTCAACAGTCAAATCCAAGACACGTTCAATAGCTTGAATTTAGGGGTTAAATTTTCTAAGTGACCTGGCTTAGGGGGGTTCAAACCAACATAGCCTTCTCTGGTTGCGCCACTGATCACAGGTCTACAGTGGGCTACTAGCAGCAGATGTTGTAGGAGTGCTGGAGCTAGGAAACGAGCCAACAGAGCTTTCACCTGAATTACTGACCAACCAATCACTTAAACTCAATGAATATCGAATATGCAAAAATGAAAACATGTGCACCGTGATAATTAATAACTCGGATTATTGAGTCACAGTTATGTTACAACAGTTGGTTGCCAACAATTGCGCAAAGAATCAAGAAAACTTCGAACGAGAACCATGTTTAAACGTTAGGATTGTAAATTATTATTCTTTTTTTGCATCATTGTCTGTTGTCTTGTTGTTACGTAATGGTCAAAAAAGTATTTTGAGTAAACCGAAATGGGGAGCACATGTAGTCTTTAAAGGGGTCAAGGCCCCCTGACCCCCGTAACGACCGCACTGTAGGTAAGTTGCCAATGAAGCATATTTTATTTTCACGTACTTCAGCTTTGAATTTCGCCATTTCTCTTTCCCGTTTTTCTTTGGCACTTTTTCTATCTTTTTCGCCCCGTTCTCGAATTTTCTTCTTCGATTCTTTTTCATCGATTGCATTCTGAAAATGAAAAGCGCAACATTTATTAATTTTGCAATACTCTTTTTTTTTTGGATAACTGCAAATTCGGAAAGAATCTTATGCAAGCAATGGGTATAGAATCGGAACTCATGGAAAATGTAACCTTATCATATTTTGTAGTCAGCAATTTGTATTTTCGATAGAATGATGTTATTTCTTTGTTATTATTACTGTAGAAGACGTACAGAATATATTAGGACCGTGACTGAAAAAGTCCGCCACTGCTTTTATTTATCAAACACTTACCTGAAACCTGTCGAGAAGTTTTCCTTCCCCCAACGATGACACTACTCGTACCGGTTTTCTTTTGATTTCGTTCTCACCAATCGTCTAAAGATAAAAATTAATTATTCAAAACGATAGTGCTATAGTTGTGACAGAAACTCAAAAATCGTCCGAACAACACATTTTTCAACGTATTAATTTGTTTACATTCCCAAATAAAAACACCTTAATTTATTTTGTATCAATAAAAGCGATTTGATCTAGAGCTAAATTAGTTCATTTGAAGCATGTCTGTGTAAAGTACACTTTATTTTCACAAAAACAATTCAATAAGAACACAATGCTCATTGCCTCGGTTTAAAAATTAATTAAGAACAAAAGTTAGTAGTTAAAATCAAGCATGGCAGTACGCCTCAATTTCCGCAAAAAAGTACGGTACCTTTGTACAGTACGCGCTTTTTGTGAAGGTGCGGGTACGGTACTTTGATACGCTGTTTTGAATTTGCGTACTAAACGTACTAACGCACCGTACCATGCTAGTACGTTACGTAACGACGTCTGTAACTAGGTGACGACGCTACGTACTGTACTTCTATCAGCACGATGCGTTGTTACGCGTCTGTAGATTATTTATGACACGTGTCCTGTTTTTTGAATATTTGTTCTCCTTCCCTTTCCCCCCAAGAATTAAGGCCAAAAGGCGTCACATGAGTTGAAAAGCTCCAAACTTGGCAAAACTGATGTTCATAAATTCCATTTTAGAATATATATGCAACTAAACCTTTATTTTTAAAGTGCGAAAAATAGGAACTTCAAAAAAACCTTGCCAATTATTTTTACTTACGTACCGTACCTCAAGGCGCGTAGCCAGGATTTGGAAAAGGGGGGGGGGGGGGGGGGGCTATTTTGAAAGAGTGAGAACTGTGCAAAGGACCTTGACCCGAAGTTTCATTGTTCTTGAATCAGTTTCACACGGTTTGTCCGAAAATTGAGACGAAATTTCTCGGAAAGCTCGGAAATTCAAAGGTATTTTCCGCCCAAAATCAGGTGGTCTCCAAAAAAAAAAAAAAAAAAAAAAGGACTTCACCGAAATTGAGACTGATTTTTCGGCCGAATTCGAAAATCCAAACGTTTCAGGGGGGGCTGTTTTCCTATGGGGGGGGCTATTTTCAATTTTTCACAAAAAATCGGGCTCAAAACCACCAAAAAGGTGCGATTTTGCATACTTCACAAGCCAATGGGGGGGGCTCGAGCCCCCCCGCCCCCCCTGGCTACGCTACTGCGTACCTCTCAAGTACAGTGCGTTTAGAGTTTTAATTAACCTACGTACCGTACCTTTCAAGTACGGTATGTTTATAGCGTACCATACGATGAAAAGTACGTAGGTGCGGTACGTACGCAAAATTTTTTTGTTTTCGTTACGTTCAAAAATCATGTTCTACACCAAAATTCAACTTTCACCCAGGCGAGAATGATTTTGTGACACTTTATTGTCCAATAAAAATTTAAAAAGAAAATAATGAGGCTGAAAATTCGTCAAAATTTAAGAACTGCCAGCTTCGATCCAAAATTTACTGGTTCTTATAAAAAAAGCAAAATTCCTTACAACTTACCCTTCTTCTACGTTTTGTTTTGTTTTCTTTATTTTGCTTGGGTTCAATTTCATTTTTTGCCGACATTTTTAACGTAACTAACTTGTTGCAGATAATCTGAATCGCAGTTTTTTTGCACTGTAGTAGCAATAAGTTAGGTCAGGGGGCGCGTCCTTAACTCAAAACCAACAAAAATATTGGCGCAAGCTAATTTACGTGCCATATTTGGTGCTTTCATGACTTAGGTTTTGGAGTTAGGGTGCCTCTCCACCTCGTGTAAAATAGTTGGACAAATACATCATTATTTGCATACTTTTGTTTAGGTGTAGTCTTTATTCCTTCCGTGGTACAAACCAGCCCTTCATAATGTAAATGCTGTTTTTTACCAGCTGTTGTATGCAGAGGTGGAGTCGAGGACACAAGGCTCCAGGCCAAGGCCAAGGACACAAAAAATTTTGAGGCCAAGGACAGACCCTCTCGAGGCCAAGGCCAAGGACCAAGGACACAGACGCAAGTGTTCTCCAAAAACAAAGGTTCTCAAAATTTTTTTTCAGGCAATCTCAAAAAAAAGGTCTTCAAAATTTTTTTTTCAGGCGAAAAAGGTCTTTAAAAATTTTTTTTCGGGCGATCTCTACTTGAAGAAACCAAAAAAAAGGTCTTTGCAGATTTTCCGCAAGGTTTCTGGCGTTTTCCAACGAAATTTTTAACGGTTCAAAAATAGTACTGTCCTCGAGCCGAGGACAGGGCATTTTTCGAGGACTTGAGGCTTCGAGGCCAAGGCCAAGGACTTCAAAATGTGTTCTCCAGGACTCCACCTCTGGTTGTATGATCTAAAAATCTTGTAGTCTCTCCAGCTTATGCCTATGTCTTTCAATGTTTTTTTTTTTTTTTCTTCACATCTTCATGCTTTTAACGATGTGTACGAGTTTTAATCTTCATTCAATTCCTCAACTATTTTCAGGCGGTTAATCCTATTCTGATGCAGGTTAATTCTCGCAAAATTAATCCTGCTAAAACATTCTCAAATACTTTAACCTCAAAAATTAGGTCAAATATTAAAACAACTTTTCTGGTCTTGTAACTTAAGCTAATGAGTTTATCTGGTAATTATTCGTACTATAGGCTGTTGATTACAAACAACGGCTTAGCACAGCTGCGCATGGTTTGTCGATCAGCTGTGACGTCAAAGAGAAAAACCAGACTCGCCTTCTCATTATCTGACAAGCTCATGTCAGAGATGGTGAAATAATGGATCATTGAGCCCGATTGAAATGCAATCTTGTAACACTTCAAGTAGTTTTTGTGGCTCAAAAAATGTGGATAACAGCTCGAATATAACAGAAGAGCAGAGCTAACTTTGTGTGTTAAATCTCGAAATGGAAAATTGACACGAAACTTAATAGAAACCTAAAAAAAATTCCTAATAAGTTACATACAGCTCCTCAAAGTGACAAATACGAAACGCAATGGTGACAGTGACGGCCACAAACCTGCAAATTCCATAAAAAACCTGCCAATTCAATCATGTGAGCATTTGTCAACATAAACATGTATTATCTCTGTAGCATCAACTACACCAGGGGTCGACAACCTACGGCCTACCAAGACATTTTACCCGGCCCGCGACCTTTTTTCAATGATAGATATGCAGCAATAAACCGCTGAAATGATTCTCATCTTTTATTTTTGGTCTTCGCCGTCAATTCGGCCAAAAAAAAGGCCTGAATTTCTGGCGAAAACTATTTTTGTTTTTCGGTCTTCGCCATCGATTCGTCCGAAAAAAGGTCTGAATTTCTGGCGAAGACCTTTTTCGTTTTTGGCCCGCTGGAACCTTGTTAGGACTGAATGTGGACAACTAGTTCAAAAAGGTTGCCGACCTTGAACTACACTTTGAAATATACAGTGGGTTGTGTGCAAGCCAGATAGACCGCTCTGGTTCAACTACCATTATTATGCATAAAGAGCTAGTATGGAGTGAAGGATCAAAATTAGGGGGCTGGTTTGCCTAACAGTAGATATTTCAAATTTCGAAAAATACCTCGTCTTGGACCAAAACAGAGTGTGTTGACGATTATAGTTCACTGAACTTTCCATTATCGTCACAAGTAAGGCGTACTGAAGAACTAGCGGAGGCCATCTGTTTTCTAATATGATCCTTGATATCGAAGACAAACTTAGTTTGCATTTTGAAACCTATATTGAAAAACGCCGGATACAGATAAAAGCACACTTTAAATGGTAACAAGCAAGGGTAGTCATTGACTATAGTTTTAATGACACAAAATTCATAATTGATTTTGAAGATACCTTAACACCCAAAATTTCAATTTGTACGATGTTTCGAATTTTTATGCAATGCAATATGCATAACACATACTATTAAAAAAATTCAAGCTGCAAATATAGCAACTTTGAAATTGTAAGCTGTTTAAAATTTGCCGCATCTTAACGAATTGTTTTAAACATCGTATCAGTCAATTTGAAGATACCGCCAATCCGTCACACAGCGTTACTTAAAACAAACTTTAGAGTAACCGGAGTTTCAAAGAAATTAGCAACAAATCCTTCAATTTCCTACAATGTTTTTCATCCAGTTTCTAGTTTTCATAAGAATTTCCGTAAATTCAGGATAAAGTTTGTTGTTTTTATGAGACAAACGAATAACTTGAACTTACCAAAATTTAAAAAAAGTAAGTAAAAAATATCTGAATGGCTTAACATGTGTTCAAAGTTAGAGTGCTATTCGAAGCAGCCTGTCTGGCTTGAAATTTCTATATAGAGCAAAGAAAGTTATCGACTTGACGCACTTTGCAAGTCCCTCAGTCGTGAATATGGCCGATGAAAATAAGTGTACATAAAACTTTACGAGCTGAAGAACGCAGCTACTTGTAACATAAAACGTGGAAATACCGTGCAAGTTACCGTGACAATTTTGTTGCGTGCACAGTTGAAGAAGTTTAAGAGTAAGCAGTTTTGAAAAGTTGAAATTCCGCGTTTTATCTACATCGGTCAAACGCTGTTCCAAATTTATTTTTTCTTTTTACACAAATGGCCGCTTATCGCGCCGACCATCTTGCGATAATCTGCAGTAACCTGCGACAAGGCTCGACAGAATCACAACATTTGCTGGAGGGAGAAACAAACCAGTTAAACATTAAGGTTAAAATATTATAGTTTGAAAGACATTAGCGGCCTTTTAGTTTAAGGTTGAATGATGGGTCCCATTGGTAAGTTTCGACTCCCAATAAATTTTTTTTCGATTTTGTAAAATCTTGTCGCAGATTAAATCGTCGCAATTGCAACAAACTACTTAATATGAAGTTAGTCAAGCTTGCAGTAACTTACTATGATGATGATGATGAAATGGAGTTTCTTGAGTTGTGTGTTGCAATAGGGTTACTGAGAGTTACCTCAGCACCGAAACTTAATTATTCATTCTTTCAACACGTGTTTTATTTTTAAAATTGACGCAATATTGGATGCTTATTTGACATTACCAGAGCGAATCGTAGACACGTATAACTAGCCCATGATGATCATCACGCTAACCTTTTTGGAAAATTCTTCACAGTAACAACAGAACACTCTGTTCTTATGGATTGGTACAGTATACGTTTTCGAAAAAAAACTATTTACCTAAACTGATTTTAAAAAGCACACAAAAATACATCTTTATGGCTTTGAGTGAAAAAACAAACAAATTTTAGCTAAACAGTTAAACAATTTGCGAACTTTCATCTTAACAGCGTGCACACTGCACAGCCAAAAAGCATTGAAAATTTAAGGGAAGTGGTCCAAAACCAATTTCGATTCACTGACGACGCTCTATTAAACAACGTGGAAAACACAATTCAGAAAAACAAGCAAAAACGCGATGGCTAAAAAAGCCGCCCTAAGCTACACGAGCATAATTAATCATAAATTCGACTTCGTATACTTAAAAAGCGAGTAAAAATTCACTACTTTAGCCCCACTAAAATTGTTTTGAAATTCTACGGCAGAAGTTGAATATTTTCATTAGTATATTTATACAAAGTCAAATTTGCGGTTAACTAGACTTTTGTAATAAAAAAGAAAATACCAGACTAGAGGAATCACTAGGTGGCGTCAATAACAAGTTTGTAAGCTAATTCTCTCCTTAAAAAGTTGTTTACTATTCTAAATTTTTTCCCCAACTCAGGGTGGCCAATTCTACAACATTCTCCAAAACGCCAGTTTTCTTTCAATAAAAATTCTCGGTTTATTTTATGGTTCTGCGTAGATCGCATGCTCCATTTATTTTTTTCGTAATTATGTATTTTAATGAACCTTTTAAACATTTTTAGATGCTGATCAAACCACATGATTTTATTATTCGCCAAGACGACTAATTGCTTTAGCCATTCATTAAAAATCCAAAGAATGATCGCCAAGTAACCGAAAAAAAAAAACAAGCTTAGAGTGATCTCTCTTTGATGGGCAAGAGTAAATTTTGGCCACAATATCTTTTAAAAGAGTGGGTCATACTCTGTCGAAAAAAGTTGGAAACTACCAAAACTAATCTGTTTAAATCGTTTTGTGGACTGAACGTATGCACGCCAGCGTTTTAAATGACAAATATTAGGTAATACAACTTTTTGAAACAAAGGCAAAGTAGAGTCAATGCGTGAGATACTTCTGATATTTTGCATCTACCTTGCATTAAAAATTGACCACACTGGTTGCCTACCACTACACTTGGTTAACACAAACATAAAAAACATTATTAAAGACAATACGGAATAAACAAATCAACCAGTTAAACAAAAATGTCTACTCGATTCAACTCTCTCACACGGTGTTGCCATGTCCAGCGCTGCCATCTTCAACACGACCTGAAAAAATTTTTTATAAAACCAGAAAAGACGAAAAACTTTCTAATCGCTTTGCTGGTTTGCCAGCAGTGATGTATTTCGAAAACCTGTGGACCAGTGCTAAAACCATTTGTTGAGGTATTCGTCTTTAACGAGGACAGCAGATCGAAATCAATGGGGGTATCTAAAGTTAGGGCAATCGTATTAGATTTGCGTTGACTCCAATTCTTCTTGACCCAGCCGTTGCAGAGATATCCTACTTATATTTTGCAAAGCCCTATATTAATCTTTATGTAAGTTAAAAGACCTCTGCGAGTTAGCCTAATTGCGGCAATGCCTTAGGATAGAACTAAAATGGCGTCGCTAATGTTATCAACCAATAAAATTGCCAATAAAAAACAAAAACCAGAAAGGTCTCTACCTCGTGTTTGAAGAAGAATACTTCTGGAACGCCTGGGTCAAGAAGGATGGAGTAAAAAAGAATTAATAGTTTTAAAGGCAGGGTCAGGCTAGGTGAGGCTACGCAGCAAAAAATTGCTACTTTGCTCAATGCAAAAAGAGAATTTTCTAAATATTTTAAGTTTCCGAGATACAGTTTATCTAAACTGACTGCTTGACAGGTGACTGATGACGTTACTATTTTCTGAGATTGGCACTACAATGCGCCATTTCTCTACAAGATCTTGATAATGCTCAGTTTAGGTCCTATCTCTGTTATCAGCATTTACATTGTGGTGCCAGCCTCAGAAAAAACTTGACGTGATCGTCAGTTCCGTCTACAATTCGAAAACTATTAAAATTTCTTTAAAAAAAAATAACACCTCATCGACCGTTAAAATTACTCTATTGATGTAATATAAATAAGATACTAAACAAAAACCAACACATAAATACATACGATACGAAAAAGGCAAAAGAATCACGCTATGGGCTACGATTAACTAGCAGCAGCAACCCACCTTCTTTCGCAGCAGCTTTCTGCCTGTACGCTTCAGCTGAATACTTGCATTTTGCCGCGCCACACTGGCAGGTAAACTGCCGGGATTTCACATCCCAAAATCGATCGCCGTAATCAAAACTGCAAAGAGAACATACTATAAACTAACTACTTAGTTTCAGACGAAAATATTATTGAAAGGATTGGAGAAAATGTTCGTTTAATCGCTCTTAGCTTTTTTTATTGAGACAGTAATGTGTCTACTGTTTATTACGCGACATTGGGAAAAAGTTGCTATAATATAAAACCTCAACAAACAGTTTTTCTTGCCATTATCAAAGTGCATAATCGAATGATGTTGAGAATAACACAACATAAATTAAATTCAACGGCAGTGACCATATCCAAATCTATTTACGGTTACTTCTGGCATTAATGCTGTGATGAATCAAGATGTTTCGAACTATTGAAACGTTAATAATGCATCTTTAAGTTTTGAGTAGCTCTTTAGTAATTAGACAAGCCTATATCAACAAAATAGCTCGCATGTGAGAACAATGTTATTGCACTGCTAATTTTTCGTGTTTGCAGCATCAAATAATGCCAAAACAGAAAACGTACCCTAGTTCCTCATAAGCTTTAATTTCTCTAGTTGTGAAATACGCAAGTTTTGGGAATCGAATGTCGTGGTGTTCCACAAAGACCCGGATCGGGACCAAATTCGGTTCGCACAGATGATTGATGAAGCGTGACACGTTACCATAGTTACGAGCATCGATACAGTACATTTCACCGTCCTGAAACAAAAACTCGTTTTGTTTTCCGTTTCAACCATAAACTTTCGTTCGTCCCCAGTTTTTGCGAAAAGCGTTGGACAGCTTTTTGTGATTTCCAGATTCCAGTAACAACAGCCATTGCTGCCGAGTGCAACTGTACTGGTCCGAATTAAAGAAATTTTGATTAGAAGGCCATACTGATGTCTTCTTGCTGGTAGCGTACCACTTGATTTTGAGTGCACTTCCTAAAATAACCGTATTTTTTTATTATTATCCAAGTCCTTTGGTTGGCAAAAAAAGAAAAAAGACAACCAAAATAAATAGGGTACACCATCCAAACTGAAAGGGCGGACCATATGGCCACGATAAAAACCAAGAGGCAGCCAGCTGGCCGCTGTTTGTATTGTACTACCTCAGCTGGAAAGCGTAAAACCTGCATGGTTCGGCTCAGGCGTAATTGTGGTTGAGAATGTTTGAAAACTAATATCGTTCAGGTAACACACCTCATCTACCTTAAAAATCCATCAACATTTCCGAAATCGATGCGATTTCTTGCTACTAACGCCAGAAAGACACAAACCTTATTTTCCAGATCAAATAAATAAGAGTCGTCTTCTCTGTTGTCAGCTTCCGCATCACTTATCAATTCTCCAACATAATCGCACACAAACGCACCCTTGGGTATCGTCTCCAGCGCACGCACTCCCCACCCCATGCCAACTGTGCGATAAACTTGCAAGCGGTACCTAAAAATGTCAAAAACGGTAAAAAGTCTATTTCTGCATTGCTTGTTCCCGTACTAATTCCGAGCCAGTCTGGAGAGATTAAAATTTAAACTGGCAACAAAAGCGGAAAAAATTTGTACAACAACCTCTAGGCTACCATTCGATAAACTGGGGCATCACCACCACCATACTAAGGTGATTGATGTTAGTTTGGAGAACAACACTCTCACTTCTCAAAAATGGGGAGTATCAACCAAAACAAATCGCACGTATGTTCCGAAAACACTGGTATCAACCCTTCCCTATCCCAAAGCAAAGAAACCAAGTTTTTTGAAACTAAGCAACCTGATGACGCAATATCTGAGCTACCGCTTCATCTTTATCATCGTTTTTATCTGGTTCTTGAGGTTGAGGGAGATCCGTTTTTTTAAACTTTCTTCACAACTTCAACGAATAACTTACACGTTATAGTAGTACTTAGTTCAAAATCAAACAATGTACGTGCAGAGAATCGACTCTACCAGCTACTAGTTCAAAGCATGTTTCGATGCGCAATATAAGACAAAACACCTACACTATGGGGCGAATTACGAAAGCTTATTTAAGCCAAATTTTGATTTGACGTAATTAAATGCTAACAAAACCTTTTGAAGGAAATTTTAACAAATCTTTTAAGTTTTAAAAGTCGAGATGGAAGAGTACAAGTCCGTTTTAAAAACTTTTCGAGTGAGTAAAACTATTCTCAGAATTTTTCCACGCTCAGATGAGCTTCATTAAGTCAAATCAGGGACTAAGTGAGCTCCCCTAATGTGACTCTAGCGTATTTTCGTCAAATAACATTGAGTAACACAACACCTGAGTTTATCTCCTAGGTGCTAAAAATACGAAAATCAACAAACTCCATTTACTTGATTCCTTTTTGCACTACTCTGTTCCTACAATCAGTATTGCATTTGCACATTTGGTTGCATTCAAACACGAGAGGAGGCTCGCTGATATCGAAATTCTCTTGAAGGGTCCCATCGTCTGCATACCAACACCCCTCGCTTATGATGCCGCAGTTGCATCCGGAGGTTGAACATCCGTCAGTACAGCGGCAAGACTGAAAAACCAAATAAATTAGAAAACGAATATTTGCACAACTAGACAAAAATTTATGTAAGAGAACGGTATAAACTGTTTAAAACAACATACGAGAGATAGCATATCAATGCAAACTAAGAGACTCAAACATACTTTCAAACCATGGGGGCCATTACATGCTCTTCGTTCTTTACCGTACATTCGTTATGGTATATCGTTATTCATATTCGTAATTTGCTGTTCGTATGCGGTATTTCGTTGTGCATATTCGGTATTCGTAATTCGTTATTCATATGCGTCTCGTGCTGTAACGAGTAACGAAGAGAATGCTATTACAAGCTCCGTTTGTAACAGAAAAAATCATTCGAAAAGATTGAAATCACTTCGTTAAATCTGTTCCGACTGTTACGTCATAATTGTGTTCTAGCCGTTGCAATCAATTATAATTCGCTGGAACTTGGAATTGTTTTGCTATATACATTATAGTAATTATTATTCCATCTCTTCGACTGCTGTCAATTAATAAGCTTCGGTCATTTATTTGTTAGAAAGAAAAATATCACTGGTTAAGTTTCAATAACCGAAGCCAGTTCTTCAAAAATAGACATGAAACAACATGAGTGAAACGGGTAGTAGAGGGGTCGAACAGGGAAACTTGGATATTTATCGATTTGATATTAAAAACTACTCTTTTTTTAATGGAGCATTTACTCCTGCAAAAACTAATAGCAAATTGCGGAACAAAAGTACTCAATCTATCAATGCAGCTGGAACTTGAAAAAATTTTGGCGATTTCAAAACTTTATTGCTTATCCTAAATTATTTTTAAACGGCGATCAAATTTTATTTAGTGACATATAGTTTTGAGATTGTCTCTTAAACGCTTTTTGTATTTTTCTTAAAGCATTAACAAGAATATTGTTCCAAAGCTTGCATCGTAAAATTTAATCGGATTCTTACTCAATTCAGTCTAAGTTAAGAAATAGTTTAGCTTTAATTAACCGCATTTGATGAATTTATTGATTGGCGTGTATCTAGTAGGCTACTAGACTATCATGTCGCAAATACGTTTCAGATAAAGCTTTTGTGTCATTAAGGAGATAAACTTGCCCAATTCAAAGTTTATTGTTATCAGCAATTTTTATTTCGTTAAACTTTTGCGTAGCTTATATCATATTACATGCAGCAATGTTCTTTTCAACCAGATTTTTCAATTTCATGTCTAAGACAAAATAAACATACAAAACGATAAAAACTTACCGGATTTGCCTTTTCGCTACTTTTTATACTGATCGGCAAGAAAAAATTTTGTGTTAAAACTGATAAAAATACAGTTAACGAATGGTTTATAGAATTCGAAATATTTTCAAAAAAATGACGTGTATCGAGTAGTCACTATTCGTTATTCATATAATTTGAGCATGTAATACCAAATAACGAATAGCAAATAATACCAAATAACGAAAAGCAAATAATACGAAATTACAAATAGCGAACATTCGACAGTAATGGAAGTTTTTGCGACAATTTCCGAAAGGTTACTACCGGTTATTCGTTATTTTTGGAGCATGTAATACCATTTTTTGCTATTTTTCAAATAACGAACATTCGATAAATAACGAAGAGCAAGTAATGACCCCCATATGCGTTATTTCTCATATGACAAAACAGCTGAGGCAACGTGACTTAATACCAATCAGAATTTATTTATTTATGAGATTAAGGCATGTTTTGTGCGCGAAACAGAGCCACAATAATCAATAAACATCAACAAGATGTTCAGTTGTTTACCCAAAGAAATGAAAGCCCGTGGAGTTTGGCGTCCCCATCTCGAAATGTTACCCACCAAAAACCTAAAAAAGCGGGCAAGAAAGAGAGAGATATGAAAAGAAACAGGATATAGCATAGCTTGATAAAAAAGATGTCCACCTCTTAGTTCTTTTTCGCTCTAACATAAGCATATTTCTGCAACAGACTCTTACGAAATTCCAAGCCTATGCCCAAATAAAACAAACCGAGCCATTTTAGAGCATAACGTCGGAGTTTCTGCTTAATCTAAGAACAAAAGCGATTGCCAGAATAGAACTAAGCATATCAATTTATTAGACGCGTTTCGCTTTAACTTAAAGCATCATCAGTAGAATGAATTTACAAAGAAGCACGAATTTATATACAATAGCCACCCATTGATACAGATGGCCACGACACGGCTGAAAATTTGCCATATTGTCGAACAAAAGAGTGACAACAGGTCATAGGTTTAAACACACAAGAAAAACACAGCCGAATAGCGACGTCAGTTTTACACATCAATTAAAATAAATTAAGCTGTTTTCTTGTGTGTTTAAACCTATTCGGCTGTGTTTTCTTGTGTGTTAAAACCTATGACCTGTCACTCTTTTATTCGACAATATGGCAAATTTTCAGCCGTGTCGTGGCCATCTGTATCAATAAGTGGCTATTGTATATAAATTCGTGCTTCTTACTTTGTAAATTCATTCTACTTATGATGCTTTAAGTTAAAGCGAAACGCGTCTAATAAATTGATATGCTTAGTTCTCTTCTGGCAATCGTTTTTTTTCTTAAACCGAGTCATTTTTATTCAAACTACTAAAAAAATAATCAAGATGAAACTAACCTGAATAGCAGCGATTTGTCGATTTATATTGGTGTCCGGTGACGTGTGAACGTTTTCAGTGACGTAATGGAACCCATTAGGAACCTCGCTGGGACAAGAAGCATTGTCGACAGCATTGACACATATGACAGGCACCTAATTTGAAAATAGGTATGCTTTATTGCCCAAAACAATCAGAAACAGAAAGAATTGCAATCACTCTAAGCAAAGCCATATCAATCACATATCAGATATGTTTGGATTTATTTATTGATAAATAATCCACCTTGAAAACTGACTAAATGTTTTGGGGGGCCCGCTTCAACATAAACGTTGTCATAAGAAAATCTTAATATTAATCAGTTAAAACCTTTACTTCGCCGACTACACAATGCTGCGACACAATCAAAAATCAACTTGGTCAGCCAATTAGTTATTAAACAGGCAATGCGCTCGTCACTGATCGTAAGATTATAATTAGATCTTTATTCAGCAGGCTGAATCGACTAGAAGCAAAGGACTTTTCTGTCTTCGAGTCAAGCTGCCACGTGCCCAATCCCATCCCCTTCTACCACACGATTGAAGAGACTTCGCACTGACCCTTTTCAAGGGGAAAATCAAACCTAAAAAGCTGTGAATACCAAACTTTATCGTCTATGGTTTGACCTGGCCGGGAACCAACCGTTTTAGGGGACAAAAAGGTCGTCCAAATCGGATCCAGTATCAGCAAAGAATCGTATCCCTGCAACGTCTCTTAGTAAAAAGGTACGTGAAAGAAAACGTAATACGACAACAGTGTACTCGTACAAAAATTTTCGCCCTAAAAACATGATTGTACTTTGAAATTATCACAATCATGTAAACCTTGAGTACAGTTTTACATGCACTTATATACTGAACAGTGAACACTAACAGCAGTACTTAAACTGTAAAATTTTGCATGGGAGGACGCTTACGCAGCCTTGACCTAGCATTCAGAATGCGAATGAAATTTAGTGGAAATTATGCTTCAAGATCAAATTTTGTCCCTGAATTCGATTGAAGACCAAAAAAAATGAAGAAAGTTTTTACCGCAATTGGTTTTATATTCGGCCGGAATTTGGGTTTTATTCATGCTGACACTCAGTTTTTCGTCCGATCATCCAGACGCTTACTATCAATGTAGAGAGCGCTGAAATCTCGTTAGGAGGGACGCTGAAATCACGTTGGGGGGACGCGTCCCAATACAATTTAAGTACTGACTAACAGCAAAGCAATATATGCTAAAATTCTAGCAAAAAAAAGTCAAATTGTCCGAAATCCATTTACTTTATCATATCCTCTGGACAGGTCTTCGCTCAAAACGCGTTCTCGGTTTAGGGGAAGAATTCGATTGTCGATGAGTCCCGCTTTTCGAATCCACTCGTTAACACGGAGCATCATCCAAGCCGTGTTCTGCTCATGAGTGCACTGGAGAACAAATAAATGTCAATGTACTTCTGTTTTAAAATCAAACGATTGAGATTTGCGGTAGACTTAAATCGAGTTTGTTACAAAAACGGATGGTATGGATTTATATTTTGTTTGCAATAGCGAAACACGCAAAAAGTGCACCAGTGCCTCTCGACCCCAGTGAACCCACAACTGTACATGCAAATGAATTTGAAAGGAAAATCCTAAAAGGTTACATTCGTGAAACTGATTTTCTACTGCAAAATAAGCTAATATATAAAACTCGAGCTACATTTTGTATTGAAATAAAAATAATTGTCACTGGTCAAAAAATTCTTGAAATTCCACGTATGTTACAACATATGCCAAAAAGCGACTCGAGAAGTTCATATTTTTGTGTTACAACAGATACACACTGTTGCATATTTGCTTGCAGAAGTAAACTTTCTCCATATACAGCTCGTTGACCATTTGTATAAACTTCTAATAAAATTCGTACTTAAGATAAACAAAGGCTTCAAATTTACAAGATTTATTCTCGATGAAAACAATATCTGCAATACATGTTCTTTCTCCACTAAACAAAGGTTTTTTGGTTAAAACTTACATCTATAGCTGTTTGTTGCTCATTGTTTCGAATGGTCGAATCTGCACCGTATAAAAGCAGCAACGAGATACAGTTGTAATTTCCTTCTCTAGCAGCTATGTGAAGTGCGGTGTCGCCATGGACGTTCCCCTGCAAAGTAAAGAACAATGAACAGAAGAGTGAAAACATAACTTGTATTTGCTGAAAACGATTTTTTTTTTATTTAAATTGAAGTTGAATCCTGATATACTATTTCGTTGACATTTTACAAGTGGCTAAAGCACGTTGTGCCTCTTGTTGATTCTAAGAATCCTTGGGCCCATCCGTAGACTCCGGTCTAACAAATCCCAATCATCCAGTTCCAATATCTACAGTACGTATTTCGCAAGCTAGTATAGATATTTGCTATGCGACATATATCTGAACAGTGAACAAACGCTAAAAGACGAAAGCAGTGACATAAATTTTGGCAACCTCCTTTTTTCGCTTTTGTTCAGTTTATTTCGTTGTGCATTAGAATTTCAATCACTTTGAGAGCAAAAATTTACTACTTAATACAGACACTTTTTGTACCAAGATAAATTCTAAAATATTAAAAACGCCTCTTTAAACTAAAAAAAAATCAGCCTGCTTTAATACAAACAAAACAGATGAAGCAAAAAAAGTCCAACTATTTCTTAAAACAACTTTTCACGTGACGTTTGGTCCAAACTCACGCAGAATACAAGAGAACGACGAGCAAATTGCACAGGTAAACTTACGTGGTTTGGGTTGCTATGGCGTTGAAGACACATGAGCAAAATATCGACATCACCTGAGAGAGCTGCCCAGTGCAAACAGAGATTTCCCTCCTGAAAAATAAAGTATAAAAGATCGCATTTCCTTAAAAGGAATTGGTAATGAACTTGGGACTTAATTGACTACTTTTGAATCTTAGTCCATCGACCAGATGGGCGAGCAGTTTAAGTGTTCGTCTCTGGAGCAGTAGGTCTGAGGTTCTATTCTCGGGACAGTTTGATTGGACACAAAGTTTCCAACGGCTAGCCGATTTCTTTCAAAGTGGTTGCGTGGCCCGCAAGCGCAATAACACAGAGGTGGGCCCCACAAACTTGCTACACGCTTCGCCCGTAATGCAGATGAGTATGACAAAAATTTTAGTTTTAATGCGTCATAATTTCAGCTTCTAAAATTGTAGTAGTTACATGTTTCTTCACCTAGTTGCCTTGGCCACGAGACAGTGAAAAGATCTTTCGGTCTTCGAGTCAAGCTGCCACCTGCCCACCTGTCTATCACACACGATAGAGGCTTCAGCTTTATACTGTCCCTTAATGCTGAACGTCAAGCAGGAAAACTGTGAATACCTATATGCATGGATTTTGGCTTGACCCAATTTGGGAATGAAACCAGAGTGTACCGTTTCAGTAGCAGAAGCTTCATTCACTAGACTATTGATAGGTTTTAATCGACAACTGATCAGTTTAAAGACCACATCATTTACGAGATATGTTGCAAACCAAATTTATGGCTGCTATTCAAGTAACTAAACTGAAACAAATTGGTCAACTTACGTTGTCGACAAGAGATAGATCTGCACCGTAGTGGGCAAGGTATTTGGCCATTGCAGTTTGCTTGTATTCAGCTGCCCACATAATGGGGGTGTAGCCATCCTCGCTTCGAGAATTGAGGTTCGCCTTTCCGTACAACATAAGTAGATGGCAGCCATCCAAATCACCGTCCATGGCGCAACGATGAAGAGGGGTCATACCTGTAAGTTCAAAGGTCAAGTTAAGATACTATATCCGAGAGATTATTTTTAATCTTGTTGGCCACAATGCATCCCAGTCGCGCTCGTTTCCTACATCATTTTCTTTTAATTGGATAACGGCGGAGTCAACATATCTGATTGAGTTTTTTTTGTTTTTTTATGCAAATTAATTGCAAATAACTTGAGAAGTTAGAACACACCCTACTTGGAAAATCTTTAATGCACGCTACAGCAATTACTGTTGACCGACTACGGCATTATTAAATTTTCAATATTGAGAAGAAAACGTACAACCAACGGTAGTGTTCGATACGATACGTGATTGCTGATGGGGGCATCCAGAGAATCAAACTCAGGCCAAAAAAGAACCAGCTAACAATTTTGAGGAGATAGTTCAAAGAGGATGGAACATGGAGTGTCTACACAAAATCGGTTAATAAATCTTTACAAACAACTCTATGTCTATATTTGTTCGAAGAAAACTTCATAAAACAACATCAATTTATGTCTCAAAGAATTCTACTTTCAAAAGTCAAACCACATTTCAAAATCTCACCGTCTTCATCCACTGCTTTGATATCAGCTTTGTTGACAAGAAGATAGAACGTCAACTTCTTGTTCTTATTATGCAGAGCACGAAACTAAAAAAATATGACACTAGCATCCAAAGTCAACGCAAAACAGAAATAAGTAGGCAATGCAAACTCAAAACCTCCTAAAAGCAAGTACAACAGGCAACAGAAAAGTTTCAAATGGGGCTAAAACCTCTGTTATACTTCAACACCACGTTATCTGCATCCTAAAAATAGTAAACCTTATTTTCGATTTGGGGTGACCTCAATCCAGTCACGGTTCCCACATCTGTTCCGAACAAAGATTAAATATTGCTTGCAGCACATCGTCTCTGGTCTTCCAAAGGAGCAAGTTACTGTATATTCCAGACGCCCTTTCTGATGAATACCATTATTGCCTTTAGCATTATTGCGTTGATGAAATCTTTTTCGAAATCAGTTCAGCAACTACACCAGTTAGATCAAACTTTCTATCCCATTGTAGCTGGGTATTTAAGCAATTAAACCATTCATTCGACCAATCGCCTATTATCGTTCATAAACCAGTATTCACAAAAGATAAAGTGCCGAAATGGCTATGTAGGGCGCCTTACAAATAACTAAAAAATTTAAGGCGATTCTTACCAGTGGTGTGTCTCCATTTTCGTAACGCATGTTGACATCGGCCCCCGCCTGCACTAGAATATGGATGGTGGGCAGATCCCCGTTTGAAAGAGCATCCCGGAACGCTGTGTCTATCACCGGTTTGTGGATGGCAAAGTCAAAACCTTCGCTTAGCATTTGCAACATCTGAAAGATAAATTTCCAAGTAGGTTTTAGAGTTTCGTAAGATTGAACGCTATTACGTCATACCTTGGTGACGTCATTGTCAGCGACGCTTTGCAAAAAAGCTTTTCCCTGAAACCGGATTTTTCTTGAGCTATAAAACAAAGAAGTCAACGATAATAGTAGAGCAGTCAAAAAATAAAAGATCACAATAACATTTTACTCCAACTGAAAGCACAATTCTGCGTCGGTACATTCCAGTTAGCTACAAACCAACATAAACAAACAATATTCAGGTAGCATCCTCTCCATCACACAACCCTGCCAGTGTTAGCGCACGTGTATATTTAATTCCACGGAAAAAGGAAAAAAACGAAAACCCTAAAAACGTGGAAAAAATTGAGGGTTAATTGCAATTCTGAAATTATTATTCGTTTTTTGACAGAAAACATCTTACGTATCAGATTTGAAGTTGGCCACAATGCTTTCCAATCGCGTTCTTTCGTTCCCTGGTATCATCGTGGTAAGGCTGACAGTAATTCCACTAGGTAAAGCAACAGTGATACCGGGTATTCTCTCAGGCAACAGCTGGACCAAAGGTTTGTGGCCCATTCGCGCACTTTTACCCCTGAAATAGCAAACAATAAACTTGTAAGAATTACATCTTAGCAATATGCTTTACACTCATAGCCCTTAAAAAGATTTATGGTTTCGTTCCTGAACGAATATGTCAAAATCTACTTTTGCTGCAACACAATTTGAAAGAAGTTTCCCCAGCTAAAGCGAAATGCCATGGAGATGACTATTATTTCGACATAACGTTAGATTTATAACGTTATTAGCATTATCACAATCAGCGCACCAAAGATTTTAAATTTTCCTAAATTACAAATAAAATTAAAGTCGCACCACTACTAAATAAATACACGTTTTGATCCAATAACTGCACCGTTAGTTTAGAATTGTTTAGAGCAATAACCGAGAGTTTTGAATCAATAATCCAATCGACTAGTGACCGAGCGGATAGTGCGTCTGCTACTGAAATGGTAGACTCGGGTTCTATTCCCAGTCGGGTCAAACCAAAGACTATAAACCTTGGTATTCACAGTCCCTGCTTGACGTTCAGCAATAAAAGATACAATGTAAAGCCTTCACAGTCCACAATGAGTGTCGGCAGATTTGGACAGGTGGCATCTGGATCTGAGTACAGATAGGTCCCTACGCTGTCGCTTGGCTACGGCAATTTTGTAAATAAAGACGTAAAAAAAAAGAAAAACTGCACCTTTCATCGACATATTTTTTAAGCTTCATTTTCTCGGTTTTGTGACCAGCTAGTAGCCACATGAGGTCCATGTCCCTTCCCGGACTCAGGTTGACTTCCCGCACGTCAGACAGGCTTCCACCGCAATGCGGACAGTCACCATGCCGACCACTCAAAATCATGCAGTCTCTGTTTAAAAATTAGTTAAGAAACTAAGTAGAAGGTTCTAGACGAGAAGAACTGACACACGTAGTAAAGGGTTTTTCGTAGCAAAAGGATTTTCATTCGTTCCATCCTAGGCAATTTTGCATCTGAGACTTTAAGAACCATTTTAGATCTCTCTGGCACTCTTTTTTCTTGATCTTTGGTCTGACTTCTGGACCTCCGCGGAGTTTCTCCGAGCCCACATCGTTTGAAAGGTTGGATAGTACCAAACCAAATGCTTCTTCAAGGTACAAAACAAAACTACAGGATTTCAACTATTTTTCAATATCAAGTAAAGACCCAAAACATGTTTGCTCATAGCTCAAGTTTTGGCTCTTTGCTTTACAATGAGATCATTCAAACGTTTTAGTCATTATGCTCCGAATCCTAACCATTTTTGAGAAAGCAAACACAGAATCAAATACATAGTTTTTGCTGCAAATGAATGCTTACCTGTGAAAACGATGGGGACATTCGGGATTCTTGCTGCAAACTAAAAAGCTGCCTCCTGAGCAAAAAGTTCCACATCCTGGACAGCTTTCGTGACGTATCATGCGTTCTCTGAAAAAGATCACGAATCAAAACATAAGCTAATTTTTAGTACTAATACACATAAAACAAAAAAAATAACTAAAAACTGACCTGATTTTTATCAAAGTGATCTTTTCTCATGACATACAAAGTCACTATTTCTGCTCTACGATACGTTTAGGAAGAGTTGCAGAAAAGCGAAATTGTAACAATTGTAATCGCATCTTTACTTACCAAATCGCCTAGGCCAGAAAACAGCGATTGAACCTTATACGATCTTCGAGTCAAGCTGCCACCGGCCCACCTGTCTACCACACACAATGGACGCTTCACGCGGCTGTCCCTTTAATGCTGAACGTTAGAAAGCGAAGCAGTAAATAACAGTTTTTTGTCATTGGTTTGTGTGGTTCTACAAATCTGTGAACGAATAGAGTACTTCATACAATAATTGGAACCTCCTCTAAAATTCACATTGAAAAACGTTAAGTCAAGCACGATTTAAAAAAAACTGTTTGAAATTCCATTTTCCTCGAAAAGAGCAGAATTAAGAGTTGAAATATTACCTGTGTTCGTCACACAGTCCAAGAACAGGCACTTTGTTCGATGGTCGGAACATTTCAGGTTGTCGAATATCATTGAAGCATCCATAAAGCTAAGAAATTTGTAAAAAATTAAGCTAAAAATCTTGCGACAACGTTTCCAAAATTCAAGTTACATCTTACGATTCAGGTAATACTTAACTCGTTTGGGGTATTTCATGCAAACATTTCCAGTCCTGCACTGGAAGAAAGACAATAATGCCAAAGAAAATTAATCACTACGTGACCTTACATCGTCAGCTAATGAATATGGAAACATAAACAATAAGCAACTACATAGTATACACTGCAAAATATTATAATACATGGAGAGTTTGTCGCCAACACAAACCGATCACTGCTGGGCCACTCATTAGCTACATAGTAGTCCAATAAATAGCTAATTTTATTTTTCGTGGATACGTTGACAGCTAAATAATGATAATTATGTCTGTTCCACTCACTCTTCCGTCGATGTGGTCCATAGCCATGCACTTTGCCGTCTCGCTGCTTGATATTCTGAGGTTGTGCGGACTCTTCACTACACACGTACATAGCGGTGTCTGTTGCAGCAAGTTGTCGTGGTCTTGTCGAAGGGTCTGAAGTCAAACTCGATTTTATAACTTTAAAATCAGCCATTAGCGGAGCATTAAAATGAACCTTTAAAACCTGAATCTAAAAACACTCTTAACTACTTTCCGGTATTGCAGTACGTACATTTTGGGGTGGGGTCAGGTTAAACACACTATGAAAGCTCTAGTACTTAGGCCAAACGCAAGACGATTTGCGAAAGCAAAAATTATAGAAACAAAATTTTGCCATTATGTTTCATTTTAAAGTTCAGAAAACAGACTTGTCTGTATGAAAGTGACAATTTATGACGTGACTATAAGCATAGCAATTCCATTAAAGTTTCCGCTTGATTGTTAGTTTTCAGCACGAAATAGAAACTACTACAGAATACAAACACTTACCCTCATGTGCATACTCAAAGCTTGAGTTTTTCGTTCCTAAAAATAATGGCTGTTAGCAGACTTAAGAAAACTTTATGTAACCAGAGGAAAAAGCAAACACTACGCCGAGTTCAAATGAATTGTAGGTAAAACTAAAACCAGAAAAATTACCCTTTATAACTCATTAATTCTGCCATGTTACCTACCAAGATTTTTCCAGATCTGCTAGCGGCAGATTCTCCGGAGCCTTGATTGTACGTTCTCCCGTTGACACGCGGAGTGATGTCAGGAAGCGGAGACACAGATCGGCTGCATGATCCATCGCTCTTTTTCTGCACAAATTAACTACTGCGATTAGAATAAGCACCAATCAAGCAACATTTTTGACTATGCATGAGTCATTAAACGATTATCTGAACAGCGGATAAAGTTTTGTCTCGCATCGGTTGCCCTTTGCTGTTGATCTAAACTCAACCGCGAATTACAATAATTGAGTCTCGAATAAAGACTGGATTTTGCTAATAGCATATGTCCAAGCACTGCACTCAATCGCAAATCGCCACCAGGCCTCTTTAGCAGCACTTATCATTTGCCACCGTATTAAAAGCAAAAATTGCTTCATCTGTTGATCTTCTTGTGAAAATGTGATGTATTCTTGGATATTTAAACGTTTTTAGGCGGTTCACAACAAGATTAAAAAAAAAAAATTAATAGACAATCAGCAAACAACGTCCTCTACTAATAAACGATAACGTCAAACGCCTTTTAAAAATGAAAGGTGTTAAAAGAGACAATGCTGGAAATCGGTTTTATTGAAGAAAAGTTCAGGAAATAAAGAGGTGCCCTAATCCTTGTTCCAATATTTTTTCCTTGTTCGTGAAATATTCGTGAGATTTACTCGGTTTGTCTCCGTACTATTGGCAAACCTGCGTTTCGAACTTTCGCGACATCAGAAAAGGATGACTTTACAAAATTTCTAGCAGAATAAGCAACGCAATGCTCAATAACCAAACATGGTGGTGGTGGTGGTACTACCCGACCCCTTCCGATGGATGGGGGCGCCGAGGAACTCCGCGGAGACCCAACAGCGGGCTACACCCCAAGGTATGGACCATAGATCAAGAATAGAGAGAGAGGAGCCAAAGATAGATTTACGAAGGGGTTCAGAGGCAGGACAGTCGAGGAGGAGATGATTGAGGTCCTGCACAGGGTGTCCACAGGCATTACAAGCAGAATTTTCTTTCCGACTGATCCTGTGAAGATATGAAAGTAAAAGATTGTGGCCATGGCAGCGAAGACGGGAAAGCTCACAGCGAATAGGGCGAGGAAGGAGCAGTTCCTCCGAAGAGACTTCGGGGACTTGGTGGTTCATATAGGAGTGGGAGATATGACGTCTCCAATTGTGGTATTGGGAATAACGGACTTTGGCAACGGCTGGGGGGAGAGGGCATGGGATCGCCTCAGTGAGCAGGGAAGCACCAGCTTTGGCAAGTAAATCCGCATTTTCATTACTGGGGAGACCAGCGTGACCGGGGACCCATTGGAAGCTCAAGGTGGTGTTGTTGGAGAGGGAGGAGGCGAGGGACCAAACATTCCAGAGGGACTCAGGCAGGAGATATGAGGGGGCTGAGGAAAGGATTGAGAGGGTCGATTGAGAGTCAGTTAGGAAAAGGACTGACTGGAATTTGCAGGTCAGCAAATGGCTTGTACACCAATCGAGACCTTGCTGAGGGCAGAGGTTTCAGCTGTGAAGGTGGAGGCAATTGGACCAGTGGAGAAGGACAGGGAATGGGATGTGTTGCATTTGGAGCATGGGACATACACTCCAGCACCACCAGGACCAAAAAGGGAGGGGACAGAACCATCAGTCCATACTTCGCGTTGCTGATTATTCTGCAAGAAATTGCCGATTTTATAAATTTCTTGCAGAATATGCAACGCGATGTTCGATATTCTGCAAGAAATTTTGCAAAGTTATTCTTTTGTGATGTCGCAAAACTTAGAAACGTAAAATTGCCAATGGCACGAAAACAAACGGATAAAATCTATTTTTTGCGGATAAGGGGAATGGTGGAACATGTTTGAGGCACCTTTTTTTACCTCAAGTAGTTTTCATTTCAATAAAACCGATCCCGAGCAGTATCTCTTCAAAACATAACTGTGCTACGTTCCTAAGGCTACCGTACAACGTACCCGAGTCGGATGTAGAACGAAAAAACCTTTAAATATATTTTCTTAAAACTTGGCTTAGATCAGGGCTGGCCAAAACGCGGCTCTTTTTCACAATTGAACAAAACAAATATGAATATCGACTATAATATTAATTCAAATATCAACCTACTGAGTGCTGCTTTAGGATTTCTATATTTCGCTGCAACAAAAGACTGCAATGGGGCCAAATGGTCGCCACCCTCGACATGGTGTGTTCTCAAATCAGTAGCCTAGTTTTTCAGTATTTTTGTAGATAGGGGCCTGGAGCAGTGGCGCATCCAACCACGGGAGGCTAAGGAGGCTACAGTCCCAACCCCATTAGCCAACTCAAAAAATCAAAAATACAATCGTTTAAAAGGGTTTTGGACTTGACCTGTAAGAGCTAAAGACCTAAAGAGGCTGGACAATTTAATTCTCCAACTGGCTTTGAAATATATCCTAGCAATTTAGTTCTTTCAATACCTTTAAAATCGAGCGAAATGTGATCCACATGGCATTAAATGGTGATTTTTCTCGAAAAAGCACAGCTGTATACTGTATACCCAAAATCGTGAAAGTAAGCCCCATTCCATATATACATATAAACAGAAGAGATTGACACAACCAGAGATCACTTTAAAGTTCAAAAAATTATTACTCAGTCCAGTAACCACACTCAATTACTCGGTAAGCGATACGAAGATCAAACAACTTTAGTTTCTATTTCCTTATTCCATAACAACACAACAAAAATCGCTAAGAAAGCAAAATATCTCGACCATATTTGGGGCACACCGTATAGTCCAATTTCTCCATCAACTTGCCTTTTTTCAGCCCGCTTTTCTGACAATTCTTTTTTTTTTGCTCAAAAAAATAAGTACCAGAAAAGACAGAACATTGAAATTACAGAAGTAATCGATTTACCAAATAAAATTGATTTTTTGACAGAAGATGAACAGAAGTATTTCGAAATTACCACGTTACGCATCAAACAAACTTTACACATTTCTAAACCCAATCAATTATTTGCCACTGCGTCGTTTAAATACTTAAATACATGTAATTAAACTGAATTCCATTAATTGTTATTTCCTCCTGTTTATATTGTACAAATGCACAATTGCACATACCCTAACTACGCGTCAGTCTTCGATATTGCTAATGAGCCAGATCTTACGCAAAGCCATGAACACTTGGTCTCAAAGGATGGCTACTGTATATAAATTCGTGTAGCTGTGCAATTAATTCTATTGGAATGCTTCAAAAGTTACAGCAAAACACGCCTAGAATAAATCATCCATTCATCTTACTTAGCTCCATATAAACAATCGTTTTTGTTTCAACGTCAAACAGAAAAAACGGCTATGAAAAATCACAATTGCACTATAATTAGTTTGATAGAACATTTTTACCGCTTTCTTTTTCGACGGCATCCCAATGTTGTCTTTTTGTTTCTTCTTTTTATTGTTTCCTAAGTCCACGGTGTCGCTCTCTAAATCATGAAAAAGTACTTACCAAGTTGTAGTGGTTAGAAAACAGCGAAGACACCTTTCGGTCTTCTAATCAACTGCCACTTGCCCACCTGTTTACCGCAAACGGTAGAGGCTTCACACTGTCCCCTTCCAACGCTGAACGTCGTCGTGAATACCAATTTTTCTGATCTTAGGTTTGACCCGACCGGGAAAAGAACCCAGGTCTACCGTTTCAGTAGCAGACGCTCTATCCACTTAACAACTGATCAGTTACAATTGGTTACAGTTAGTTGCGACTGGTTGCAGTTGACATTTTACAGCACAAAGTAGGAATTTTAAATAATTATTCACGATTGTTTATAATTAGCACTAGTGCTGAGGTAAATGGATTATTAAAACTCACTTTGACAGGACCAATAGTTTATTGCTATCTTGAAAACGATAATATACTGTATGCGTGCTAATGGTCATTAGACAATCTATGGTTTCCCGAGTTTAAAGCCAGTTGTTGATAGCCATTACGAAAAAAGCGAATAAAAGAGAAGCTTGTCACATACTGAAAACGGTAGATTGCAGAAAAATATAATTCAGGAGAAAAATCTTACGAATCGTAACTTCTAGGACCGATTTTCTATAGAAGCAATGACAACTTTTCAATGAAAGAAAACAAAATTGATTAGAACTTTAAAGAAATCACCAAACAGTTTTCGTGTTGAGCTTTTAGCAACTACTAACCAGAAGGACGACTTGAAACGTCAGAGCTGTCGCTTTCATCGTCGTGCTTCCTCTTGTGCGATTGGTTTTCATTTCCTCTTTTCACCGGGGACTCCTGTATTTAAATGCACAATGATAACATTTAATTGCGAAAGAGACCCCCAATTACTTTAGCAACCTGTGATTATCATCAAATCTTCACGGTTGAGTTCAAAGCCGTCTTGAAAAACCGTTTAGGTGTTTCTTGTTTTTTGACTTTTGTTTCAATTTAACCAGTGGTAATCAATCTTACATGAACCGTGGCCCCAGCTCCTCCCTTACAAAGACTTTCAACACTTGCGTCCCCACTCAAAAAATATCGGTTGCCAATAACTAGCTAAAAAGGAATAAATGTGTAACGCGTTTTATGAGCTGAATTCTGGGCTAATTCATGGTAGAACCTTAAAATAAAAGGTAGTACCAGATACCAAGCAGCTATGAAGGTTTCAGTGCGCAATTCCACTTCCCGGTCACCTTTTCGTGGCCCCACGTAAGAAACTCCGATATAAACCATAAGCAATCAAGTTACATCGTCTAATGCAATTATTCACGTATGATGTTCCCAATTTTTGCTGTTTCTTTTAAATCAAAATCAAATCTTTCATTATACTCGCTGTATTACGCCGAAGCATGTAACGAGTTTGCGGGGCCCATCTTGCGTCATTGCGCCCGGGCAACACAGCTTCTTCCGAAGAAAATGTCGCAGTAGTGGCGAGCCGTTGGCAACACTGGGTCCGATTTGACCGGCCCGAGAATTGAACCTAAAACCTACCGCTCCAGAGACGAACGCGTTACCGCTCGACCAATTGGCCGGTTATGTTTCTTTTAAGCTCGGCCTGATCTAATCTTGTAGTTTTACAACATCTATTCTATTTGTGATAGCTTTTTTTAATTTGCTATCTTCTTCAAAACATACTGTTAAAGTATCTCTATGTATATCTTGATAAGGTTGAACAACAAACTCTAGTGAAATAGAAGATGGGGAGAATTGTATTAACATTGTTCAACTGCAGCATTACTTTGTTCAATATTCGCAAAAAATATAGCAGTTTGCACAAAGTCACATACCTTGGGCAGTTGCTCCTCAATGCGAGCGCGTAATTGACTTTCAATGCTGACTGTGCGGTGCCTGTTAGGTATCGACTTTCGAGCACGATGTACTTTCCTTGGCGGATCACTGCTGAAAAACGAAATTTCAAGTAATTTGGTTGCCTAATAACTAACAACGTTTTGCTTTCTTTGTTTTATCTTGTGTTTTTGCATTAGCAAACAAAATCGAAGAATCAAACGCAACATCGTTAAATTTTACCACTAAGGTAAAGAAAGTTAAAAACAGATAAAGAATAAAAAGCAAGCTTCAGTCACTAGTCATGCAGTCCAAGCATCACTGTATTTGAATAAAGCTAAGGAGGCCGAAACTACTCCGCTCCCTCTCCCCGAACCAAGTAACTTCAAAATTTACCTAAAATATGCTTTTTCAAAAGGATTCCAAATCTTAACAATCTAATTCTTTCAAATGGTCCAAAAAGCGTGCGAAATTTCTTCTGCATGACGTTAAAATGGCTCTTTTTTCTATACAATCGTCCAGTGCTCAGACCAGAGTACGTGAAACGCTTAAGATGCATACCAAATACGCTTCTTGCTGGATACTTTCTAGTAAAATCCTGGTCGCACGCCTATCCATTTGTATTTGCTTTGTAAAACGACGTAAACAAGCATGAGAAAACTTCACCGGGCCTACAATTAAATACTGTAGAAAAGAACTTGACATTGAACAATTAAATCTGACTCACGTGGACGGGGACGTTCCCGGTAGATCAGGCTGAAAACATGTGTACTAGTATTAACAGGTTGGCAAATTTTACCAAAACATTTTTGGAGGCAGTTAGTCCTGAAGATGGGTCTTTGAGCAAAATTTTACCGTGTGTACAAAAAGTGAACCGCTATTTTTTCAGTCATTAGTCAAAATTACTTAAAAAGATCTGCATATTTTGACATAAAACCTCAAAATTGCGGTTGCTATTTCGAAAGTGGTTGCAAGTTTTTTGAAACGACCAAAAAAGTATTTTCTAATTCTGATGTATGACCAAACATTCTGAGCGAAAAAATAAGTCCAGAAAGGGGATAAATAAATTCAAGGTTTTCAAGCTCAGAAAAGTCTTCGCTTTTACCAGAAAAGCACATTTTCGCTCACTCAAAGCATATCTAACGTCAGCCTAGAACAGTTTCATGTTAGCATAGGGACGCAAGTTGGGTTAGTGTCAGGTTAACTCTAAACAAATGCTAATTGAACTCTAATGATTCAAACTTGATGAGAAGTATGTCACCAAATGTGTGACCTGCCAGTTACCCTTGTAAAAAAACAACAACAATTAACGCAATGTCTCAAGTAAAAACGTTATTCAAGCTTGTCGATGTTGTATAATACGCTTTTTACTTTGGCATTTGAATTGTCGTCAAATGTCACTCGTTTTTTCTCATTCGGTGAGTCCAGCTTTTCACTCGAAGTATCCAGACTCTTTTCCTTCGACTTTGCATTGGAAAGATCGGAATCTGATGGTACATATTCAGATTCACTCGACGTTCTGAAAAACATTAACTAGTCAGTCTCAAATATGAAGAATTAAGATGAATTTTACTTTTTAAATCGGTGCAAAATTTTAAGCTAAAAACACTGGGCTACTAGCATTTGCTGAAGGTTTAGCTAGTTTGCTAGCAAACAAAATACTCGTATACTTAAAACGAGGACTGCAGGCAAAATCTATGGTGGTATCTAAAGTTAGGCCAATAGTATTAGATTAGTTTGGCGTTGACTACATCCTTCTTGACCTGCCGTTCCAGAGATTTTCTACTTCAAACACTAAGTAGGGGCCTCTATGATTTTAATTTTTATTGGCAACCCGGTCGTTGATAATCATTGGTGACGCCATCCCGATCTGTCCTTAGAAAATGTCGCAATTAGGTTGCTGCATTATGACGTTTAACTGTGGACTAATAAATATGATCTTGTCAGCAAAAACATTCAAATTGGAAAAAAAAAGATCCAATGTTATCAACGTCAGAGTTGCCAATAAAAATCAGAGAGGCCAGTACGTGATGTTTGAAGTAGAATGTCTTTGGAACGGCTGGGTTAAAAAAAGATGAAGTCAACGCCAATCTAATTTAATTGCCCTAACTTTAGATACCCCAATTGATTTAGCCTGCCGTCCTCGTTTAAAGATATTTAGTCATTACCGCTATTTTTAAATTAGGAAGAATGAAAGGAAGTTAAATGCTAGATGTTGGCTTCAGGGTTATCAAAATTAATAATTCACGGAACACTGCATTCTGTATTTTGTGGTACGAATTTCGAAATGAATTATTCACAACAGAACAGGGACGTGCGGTCAGGGGAGGCAGGTGAGGCCGTGCCTCACCTGAAGAATTGTACAAAGAAAATCAAAAGTATATAATCAAAATAAAATGTTTTCACGCAAATCAAAATATTTCTCAAAAACTTTACTAATTTTTATCATATTTACTTTTTTTATCCATTCACTGCTTTTATCTCATGCTCTTCGCATTAAAACGCCGAAACTATTCAGTTAATTGCGATCTCTCTATGCGCGCCAGCGAGCATCGCTTGAAATATGCGAAGTGAGGCATTTTCGATTGTGCCTTTTTCTCTCAGACAAATCGCGGACAACGCATAATGCTTCAAATTTACATTTTGAGGCACGCCTCACCTATGACGTCATAGAATAAGAAAAAGTCAACGCAGTTTTTTTGTAGTCTTTCGTTCACTGCGAAATTGAACGAGTTACTTTTCCAGCGAAATAAAAACAATTTATTACGAGGAAATGATCTAATATGCAAGAAATTTTAGTCTTAAAGCTGAGAGGTTTTTCCACAACTAAACATGAAGTTTTAGCTCGAACAAAACCGGTTTAAAAGATTTGCTCGAGACATCAATTCGAAAGAATCCCTCATTTCAGAAATAGTACTACCGTACTCAAGAAAAGAGTGGTTGCGCAATAAAAATCGTCATTTCAGCTTTCATATTTTTAGCAAATAATAATGTTGGGACTGAAACCTGGTTTTTGTGACTTAGCAAGAACCAAAACTTCAATCATGTCCACATTCAAAGTCAAATAATTGGTCACCTTTATAGATTTTCGAAACTTGAAGAATTGATTTGGCTTTAAGTGAACAGTAGAGATTAAACGAGTAATTAATTATCGAAAAATTTGGTCTTCGTTTAATGGCTATGAAAACAGTTATTTGCTAGTCATTTATTGTCTTAAATAATTTTTTTGCAAACATGTGTCAGGGCCGCTACTAGGGGGGGGCAAAAAGGGGCGGCGCCCCCTAAACAAAACTGCCCCCCCAAACTGCCCAGCATACCCACCCAAACTTTCGTTGCCCTTGCAGCAGTTTCAAGATGGTGTCTTTTTTTTGGAAACCAACCGAGACCTTGGAGAAAAGTAGACCATATTGGCGCGATGACCTTTTTTTTTTCTGATATCAACAGAGAACTAGGTGAAAACTAGACCAACCCAAAAATTTTGGCCCTTCCAGAAACAAATTTTGCCCCCCTTAGAATTACGTTCTAGTAGCGGCATTGACATGTGTGTGAAAAAAACTTGTGCCTCAACAACCAGAAGCCTCACCGCACGTCACTGCAATAGAAACGTGGCTTACAAAAATACGGTCTTAAGTTTAGCGCCCAGTCTTCTAGTTCTTATGTTTGGTTAATTAGCAATGCACAATGTTGAAGAAAATCTGCAAATAATGGGGTCTTTTTCAAAGCTTGGTTAAACTAAGAATCAATGTCGCTTAACTGGGAATAACTGAGAATTATCAATGTCGATCCAGAAGATGAACCAACATTTTCGTTGGCCAGTTTGAGACTGGCCTAAGACCATTTATTTCTGAAATATGCGTACTGGAAATTCGTTGCATGCAGTCTAGAACGCAGCAAGAAACTTTTTAAAACGCTCAACTCGGATTGTAATTAACCTAAAGCTGGTAATGTCCGTTTTTGTTTAATGTCCGTTTAACGCTTTTTGTTATCTTAACCATGCTTGCAAATCTTGATAGTTTTGTTTGGTCTTAGCGTAGATTAAGTTTCCAATTTGAAATATAACCTACCCTTTAGGTAACACTATCTTCTTAAAAAACTCTGTTTCTGTCTTAAAATTGTATACACCATCTTGCATTAATAGCGAATTCGTAATTTCTTCGATTTTTATCTTTGATTCAGCTCTGCAGTGCTCATAGCATTTCGGTGAAGAAACCCTTTCCCCGAGACCCATTTCACTTCAATTGGGACTAAATAAAATCGGCAAGTACTGTAACAAGGAGGGACAATTTCACAAAAAAAAAAAAAATTCGAGAATAAAGAAGAGAAGTATTTTATTGGGTGGAGGTTTGTTTTGCGTAGGAACAAGGTAACAGCATAACGTTAAAGTCAGAAATAAACACAAATGTATTCGTTTTCAAGTGAAATGGAGTTGTGTTGCAAAAGCTTGACGTCTTGCTGGTCGACTTCTGGAATTTCGAAAGACTGCCATTTGCAGTTGGGTGGACAGAACATCCACCAACGCACCAATTTTCTAACCGCAAACACCTTGAGTCAACCAGACACGCCAGAGAGTTGGACAATGCTGTCTTTAATACAAGAGACCAGCGGTTTGTTTGTTTGTTTCCTTCTAGCACCACAAGACTTTTATTTTCTACATTTATTGTTTTTTGCATGTCCACTTTTCAGAATCAGTTCTTGGCTCCGATGCCAGCGTAACAAAGAGTTTATAAGTCAGCGGTGATCTTTTGCTGACATCTAAACTTCGGTACGATTCTTTCGAACTTCGGCACTTTTGCTTGTATGACTTAGCGATAAGCAGGAACCGGAATATAGAACCGAGTCTAAAACGTGGACCAGTAAAAAAGCTAATCATTGCCTAATCCCTGAGCGGTTATACCAGAAAAGAGCCATTCACCCAAATCTCTACAAACAATTTTCAAAAACAAACGCCAAGTGTCACCTAATCTGAATAACAAAAATAGTGTTTAGGCTTTCCTCAAACTAGTTGTTTCTACTCTTCTGGCATTGTAGATTTAGCGCAAAGTGTTCTTCTTGCTAGTTTTGCAACTCTCATCTACTACTGTTAAACGGCGATGCTGAAAACCCAACAAATCTACAATGACATTGCCAGAAAAACATAATTGGAAGCTGCTTTAAACTAGCTACACTGATAGGCAATGCGGACCCACTCAACCATGACATGACCTTACAGCGAGGAGCATTTCGCTAACAAGAAGCGAAGATTGCTCGGGCTATTCCACGAAATCAATTGCTGTTTACAACCTGCCAAGCAATTTACTATTTTGTAGTAGCTGTCAGCACTCAATTCATATTGCTCGAGACAAGCATCATAATCCATTACAGGTTGCGTAACGCGTAAAAATTTTTCTCCCAGATTCAAAGTTCCGTTCCGTTTGTCGATCCAATTCTGCGAGTCCACATACCAGCGCAGTCCATACTTCATATTTTGAAAATATCGTTATTCAATATTCTTTGTGGCAAAAACGTGTTAATTACCAAAACTTATTTTTGCCCTGTGTTTTGTTTTCGATGTATCAAAAATCACGTTACAAAAGCTTGCGTACCGGTACTGACGACGTGCTCAATAAAAAATCACAAAGCGATGTCTGGATTTGAGTTTGCAGAAGACATAAAAAAAGGTGCTCTTAGCCTTACGGTATTGCTCTTAAAATGTTCACTTTATGGACGCGACACATCCAGCTAGAATTATGTTCAAACATTTACATATCACCGAAATTCAGTTTTCTACGACCTATCGTTTCCGATTGAGTTTCGAGTTAATATTTGTTTTTCACGAATTCGGCTCCAGCCTAACTTTTCTTCAGTATTTCTTTTGTAACCCTACCTAATCGCTTAAATTTTGTAACCATGTGTTTTTAAAATACTAATTGACAAACGTTTCCAAATGCATTTTAGCAAAAGTTGCGCGTCGAGTAAAGACCTATAGGTCAGCAAGTTCGTAAGAGCAAGCGTGATTGCAACAGAAATAGGGATAATTTTTAAAAAGTTCGTTATTTTCCAAACGGCAACAATAGATGGCGATCTTTTGAACTTTGAAAAATATCCTACAAACGGTAAGTCCCGGAAAATTGAAATTTGGTAAAGGTTGCAGAAACTATCGACAGCACACGATAAAATATAGTCTTCTTGACTTCCGCATAATAGGTTTCAAACATTTATTTTTCGCACATGATCCTAGCTAAATGTTCCAGCTGCTTACAAACCCACGCTTGACCCCAGCACACTCTTACATAACGTACAGTATGTTACCATTGGCAATAACTACGCTGGTATCCCGATTATTAACAACCCACACCGAGGATGGATGTCATCAATCAAAACGTCCGATGACGTCAAAATTCCTGTCTGAACTGCCGAGTATCTAGTGGCCAAGATCAATATTAAGCCGGTTGAACTATCACCATCTGTTACCATTATCACAAGACTTCAGCCAATCCACAGAAACTGAAGTTTTTGAAAGTACAGTTTTTGAATTTACAGACTTCCAATAGATCAAACCGGGATCAAGAACAAAATCTAGACCTGGCTGCACAATCAACCAAAATTGGCTAAACCTGAAATTGCTAATACAAAATTCGAAAAAACATTAATGGCGTGATAAACTAATCACCTAAACAACGTCGCACCTTTTGTTCAGCAAAACCCAGACAAATGAAAGTGATTAAGTAACTATGCTACTGCAGCTTCCTTAACTAAAATTCCTAAAGCTGCTCTTACAAAATTTTAAACACTCTAATAACTTGACAAAACAAGTACACTAACCATTTGAAGTTGACTAGAAGCAGCTTTGATTCTGCCATAAAAGCTTACTCTGCAATGCATACTGTAAATACTGCACTTACCGAGAATTTTGTTCTTGCTGACTCTGCTCTTCAATCTGCGTTATGTTTTGAAACAAGTGAAGCATGTGCATCTTTAGCATGAATTTCAAAAATTAATTTTTACTGCGAAGAGAATACTGCGTAAAATACGCTATGCTGTTAAAATAGAAAATGGTACAATAAGAAACTGCTAGTAACTTTCATACTTTAAAATATTTCGACTTAGAGAACCTATCCAAAGAACCCATGGATAGATAGGTGGTGGAAAACTTGACTAAACATCAAAAGATACTGCGAGAAGCTTTAAAATAGAAATTTGACAGGCTTTATTTTAACTGAAAAATTCTTAATACTTTTATGAATTTTGATTCAGCTCTTACCTAAACTCAAATCCTTACTCGAAAATTGTTCTTAAATCTAGCCATAACCCAAACCTTCACTCAAACCCAATTTTCAACCCGAATAGTAACCATGCGAATAAATATTCCTCTGTTTTACTTTCTCGAAAATATCAATTTTTGGTGACAAAAATGTAAATTTTCGGTGAAATAATCACTCCCTTAAAAGTTTTTAACCTTTCTGTTTTAAAATTTATGCAGTAACGCTATTTCTGGTCGAAAGCAAAACTTCGCGAGTTCTGATCACTCACACTATCGACAATCTTCGTTTTTTAGCATGTGATTGATTCACAAACTACTGCATTCAACTTCAAACAACTAGCAAAGAACATTTGGTAAAATTTAACAACTATCTATCTGCACAATGCCATTGAATCCTTAACCCGCATCTTACCGCTATATGTTACGATAGTCAAATTGCGACAAAACTTCACGACTATGCGTGAATTTAGTCATCAGATAAGAGACAAAAAAAATTATGTTAAAAATATTTATCGTTTGCGAGATATGACTATGTTCCCAAAAGGGAACATTGGCAGTTTTCAACACTAACTGTTGAAACCAATTCAAAGTTGTTTATTTTTATACAAAACAATCAGAGCTATTAAGTTATACAGGTTCATGGTACATTTCTCAGCACATGGCAGAATCTGATCTGTGCAAACGCTTGTTGCATTTTATACACATGATACGCGTGTTTTTCTGGCACACCTTGTATCTTTATTAGATGGTAGATTCGGGAAAATGCCCCACCCCATCAAAATATTTGTCTGCTAAGTATTTGCTGATATAAAAAAAACTGGTACCTTAGATTAAGCCGTTCAAAAATTGATTTTTGGGGGATCTATTTGGGCAGGCGCGTAGCCAGAACGGAATTTTGGGGGAAGAAAAAATTTTATTTGGTGGGGCAAAGTAAAATTTTTGGGGGGGCACTTTTCCCCTCTGCTCCCCCCTGGCTACGTCCCTGATTTGGAGGGGTCCCTGGGGGGTGATACTCAGTGCTCCCTCAAAGATGTGCGCACATGCACACAGCTTTCAGAGACTGTGCACGCGTACAAATTTACTGCGCACAGACATATTGTTGAACAGACACATTGTTGCACATGGGTTGTCGCACAAGTGTTACCAATATTAGTCATTTCATGAAAAGTGCGCTCACACACCAAAACTTCTGCGCACACAGGCTACAAAAAATTAGAGGGAACATTGGTGGTACCAGAAACTGAGTCAAAATATTTGTCAGTTAAGTATCTGCTGATACAAAAAAAAAACTGCCACCTTAGCCGTTCAAAAATTGATTTTTGGGGGTCTCTGGGAGGGTGATAGTCCCAAACTATGTCAAAATATACGTCTCTTAAAAATCTACTGATATAAAAAAAACTGGCGCCCAAGCTTGAGCCGTTCAAAAACTTGATTTTTGGGTCCCATTTTTTGGGGGGGTTAATTTTGGGAGACCAAATTGCATTTGCAGCTCAACAACTTTACATTAAAATTAGATTTAGATGTTTTGTGGTTTAGAGAAGAAGAGCGTACAAGATTTAGGAAGAAAAAAAAGGAAAAGAAAAAAACTCATCGCAGCCAAAGTGGTTAGAATAAAAGGGTATTTTGAAACATATAACACTGTGAAATATTTTTTTGCCGTACTTGAGCCGTTTTTGAATGAGATCGCTTTTTACGCAAAACTTTGGGGGCGGGTTTTGGGTCCTAAAGCCGAAGTCACGTAATTTATTGTGTCGATATTTGGAACAAACATATAACTCATTAACCATAAACTGCTGTCAAAATTTCATGTGACTAGACCAAACCGTTCTTGAGTTATAAGCAAGTCTCAAACTTCGCACTCGTTAGTTTGAAAATGGCCGAGTAAAAACAGAGGAACACGCGACGCGAGCGTCGGTCCTTCCTATAATGGGCTTTCTAGTACAGTAAAATGAGCAATTCTTCTAGTTTACTCTTATTTAAACAATACGTACAGTAGCGTGACCAAACTACACTAAGTCATAAACCTGAAAATCTTTAAAAAGCACTCTATTCTGGATTGCTACTCCCTCTTCTTGCAAAACTATATGCAGTATAACGTGCGTGCTGTAAAACCGCTATTGTTCCCAAATGGGAACAATTAGGTTTGAAACTAATTTTCTAACAGTAACTTAAAAATAATTACTAAGAAAAGGGTTTTGTGAAGTCATGTCTTTATCAAAGTGTACAAAACATAGTTTTAGCCAGAGGTGGAGTCGAGGACACAAGGCTCGAGGCCAAGGCCAAGGACACAAAAAAAAATCCGAGGCCAAGGCCAAGGACAGCCTTTCCGAGGACAGACACTCTCGAGGCCAAGGACAGGAATGCTCGAGGCCAAGGCCAAGGACCAAGGACACAAGCGCAAGTGCTCTCCAAAAAAAATAAATAAGGTCTACACAAAAATTTTTCAGGCAATCTCAAAAAAAAAAAAAAGGTCTTTACAAAAATTTTCCAAGCGATCTCCACAAAAAAACGTTTTCCAAAAATTTTTTCAAGGGCTCCACAAAATTTTAACAATTAAAAAAATAGTGCTGTCCTTGAGCCGAGGACAGGCCAATTTTCGAGGACTTGACCTTCGAGGCCAAGGCCAAGGACTTCAAAATCTGTCCTCGAGGACTCCACCTCTGGTTTTAGCAGTTAAAAGATTTCTCACCCTTAGTTCTATACCTCACCAATCGTACAACCTTAAATCTCCTTTTTTAATCACGTTTCAAAGTGCAATTTTTTTGTATTTCGTCAGAATTGCCAAGCATAACTATAAGAATTATTTCTTAAATCCGAAAAACTATCAAACTTAGTTTTAAACCCTGATATAACTTAGGAGTCACAGAAAATGAAATTTAAACGGGTTAAGCTCTTTCATGCAGCTGCCAACCGAGGAGATTCGAAAGCTCAATGTCAATGAAAGTCATTGAAATAATTTGAACGTAGCAATACAACTCAAGCCAATTCTTCTTTTTTCTCTGCGTGTGCTAAAGCAGTACTGATGCCACTATGCTTTTACTGCAGTCAAATTTCACATTCCCATTTCCATTAAAATTGCATTCGTTTGCATAACGAAAGCTCAGAAGGGTTTTCGGTTTAGAATTGACGCATATCGATCAGCAGATCCAAATCGGAACAAAACGTAATACGTGATATCACAAAAACGATGCGATTGCTTTGGAAAATAAGTTGATAAGTAACTACTGCTCGCAAAACTTTCGTTGAAGTACTTTCTTATTACTTAAATAGATCACGGAGCGACAACTTTTGTTCGGTTCAACCACTTAGTGCAGCACTAAATTGAAAATTTTTCACTCCAAATTTTCTTCGGAGAGTGATTTTTTTCTACCGTACAATACTGGGCCGTACCTATTAAAACAGCTGACGCCATCTTCATCTTTCAGATATTGTTATTTTAGGAATGTTCACGGATTCCAAACTTTAAAAAGACGTTTTCGCAAATGCAGGGCTATTAACACTTGAGTTTTTGCCACAAATTTTCCAAAAAAAAAAGAAGCTCCACATCCAAGTTTAAAATATTTGGCACGAATATAACAAAGGTGGAAGCGGTCCACATCGAGCTTCCGCTCTCACATCTAGTTTCTACATTATAACTCAGTCAGTTTGCGTAAGATCCGATTTTTAGTAGGATGTATTGCATTATGCAATTTTATTAAAAGTTGCTACTTACGATTCAATGTAACTTTTCTTTTTAACTCTTCTAGTTGAATTTCGTGGTGGTGTTGATGCTGCAGGAAGAGGAGCTTTTTCAACTAGCTTTGTCGAATTCCGAGCCGAAGACGATTCTTCAGGAGGACCTAAAGTTAAAAATTTTTCAACAGTTTATTCTCACAACCTCAAAAAACGACAATGAATAAAGGGATGCATCAGATCCGCAGACAAATGAAGTTTCAGACCCACGTTCCAACCAAAACTCGGCTCTTGCAATGAGCTACTAAGCATTAATATCAATTTGGAGTTAACTAATTATTTGAAAATCCTAAAACTTGTTCAAATATACTGCTATATAAATTAAATACGGTAAACCTTGTCTCGGGATTAGCTCAGCTTTTGACACAATTTTTTTCAGCCTGTTAGGGATATCTCTTCTAGGTATCTTGTTGCGGTAATCCGGATTCGTCTAACACTAAAAAGTTTTATGATAGAAAGCTTTATATTCCCCCCCACCAAAATCATAAAAGATTTGATATTCATTTATCATGTAATATTTCATTATTGTTTTACATCTCGAAAGCGCCTTCTAACGGTCATAAATCAAGCGCAAAAGCTGGGAGGTGCGTCACTAAGCTTTTCGAATATCCACAATATTTGTGTTATTGCTTACTGCAAAAGCAAACAATGAGTCTCAATGCGCAAAGAATTTCTGCTTCGACAAGAGTTGAGCCGTGTTGAGCCAAGAGCTTTGAAACTTTCTAATTTTCAAATCCATAAGGTATCTACCCTAATTTTGTGTGGGTAATAGACGCATTCCATGCACATTTGGACAATCCCAATTTTACGCAAATTTCTGGTCGTTTTCAGATAAAAACAGGTGAATAATAATTTGCAATGTGTATCAACCTAATTTCTACCTTTCATGCATAACATGATTCAATTTTGATTACAAACAGTAAAGCCTTATTTAAAACAGAAAAACTTTTAATCGTTTGGACTCTGCTAAATCCATCAACAATAAAAATATATTCCAAAACAGGCATATGTATCGTAATACAATATATGCTGCGTAAACGCAGCGCTATCACCCCTTTATATTGTAGTGAGGGTACTTCTAGTAGACATCTGTTTATCCAATTTTTTATACTTTTTGCTGTTTCAGAATACATTTTCGTTGACGATAGACGTAGCCGAGTCCGAAACGTTTCAAAATTATACTGTATCAAATAAAACTTTACTGTTTTTAATCAAACTACATATAACTGCCGTGCAACCAGTACCAATGGTTTGATTTGTGGTTATTGTTTTTAGCAAGTAGTTGAATCTAGCATTGCGCGTTTGCCAAATCCCAAATACAGATTTTCAAAAATCATTAACCTAGTTGAGGATTATTGGTGGATTGCAATCAAATTGCTGATAAACGGCGAAACGCTGCGGGAAAACGAAACTGTAGGAGCCAAAAATGGTGGCAGTAGCAGCAATTTAAGCAGCAAAACAACTTCTTTTTATAGACGACGATAGACGGGATAGTTTGCCCAGTAAGCTTTGTGTGCACAGGAAATTGTTTTTAAGCTAATTCTTCTTGACTCGCTAAAACAGTGGCTTGCAAATTAATACGTGACGTACTCGGCGGTACCGTTCTAAATCCTTGTTAAGCAAATACTGTATTAACAACACATCGAGCAACTACGTCTACGTGTCGAAAAATCTCAGTTTCAGTGGTTGACCTAGAAAAGCAAGGCCAAGCACGCCCCACATACTTGCAAAAATCGGAGCGAAAAAGACATGCCGGACAATGCTAAAAAAAACGTAAAAAATCCTGGCCTAGCGAAGCGGAATAGCGGGGGCAGTGGAAGATAGTGGTGCGGGTGGGGAGTCAATCGTTGACTGATGCATCTGCAACTTTGACGGAAATACTAAGAAGAAATAGAAATTTTCTACGAAAGGGACTTCATTTCACAGGAAATTTTTGTCTACTTTTATTAATTTAACTCAAACCCTAACTCTAAAACTAACCCCAACCCTAACCTAACTCAAACCCTAATCTTAACTTTAAAAGCAGAAAATAAAAAGTGCACGAATAACTAAAAAAATTTTGGTGAAATAGTCACTCTCGATTTTCCAGCATTAACTTCTTTTTTTCCGCACCATTTCAAGAGAGGGCTTACCAGAATTGGATTCTTCGTTGCTATCGCTGAAGCTTTCAGATGAATCCGAGTCGGAAGACGAAGCTCCTCTCTGCTGAGAAAAATGAATCAACGTATAAAGGGTCAAGATTAAAAACGAAAATCTCCTTTGTATGAAAATGGAAGCGAAATCCAGTTTCACTGGGGTAAAAGATGTTGTCTTGTGAAAAACTGCCCAATCACACGATCAAGCCTCCTTCGTAGTACTGAAATGCTGGCCTATCAAACAGCAGTGTAAACACCGCCGCCAGTAGGCAAGCCAAATCTATGCCAGGCAGGATTAAAAAAAACATTGTGACGATGGGATTTTTAATAGGAAACACTATTTGTTGCAACGTTACTTTATTTCGCTTCCATCCAAGCAAAGCAACACAGCAGGATTATTGCAATTTAATTAACTATTTCAAAAAAATATTTGCATCTACAAAGCCAATGACACGGGATACACTGTAGTACAGAGAGGGATGAAAACGTTATTTTGCCACTCCAAGAGCTTCGAAAAACCAGTCAGTCAACTGAGACTTCCTAAGTAGAGTAGTACTGAAACTAGCGGGAGGTAAACTAGAGATACTTGCCTCGCGAGCGAAGTTGATTTTGGACTACACTAAAATATGGACCGGATTAAGGGCCCGACCTGAAAAGACCTGTTTTGGTCACATTTTGATGAAAAAAAGGAGACCCGACTGGGCTGTGCCTCAAGCTCGAATTAAAATCTTATCCCATCCCTGTCTTAATCATATCACATGTTGGATCCGGTATTGTCCCCGTCGACGGAGTTGGCCGGATTTCGTATGGTCATTGTCTTTACCACGCCTCGCCATTTCGTTCGATCACATGCATCCTCTTTTCCCAAACCATTTTTCTTCATCTCATTCTCTACTTGCTTTTTCCACGTTTGTTTTGGTCTTCCTCTTCCTCTACTACCACTCACTTCAAATTTCAAAGCCTTCACTATCACATTTTCATCTTCTTTCCTCAAAACATGACCGTACCAACGTATACTGCTTGCTTTAGCCATCCTATCTAAAGACTCCTTTATGCCCAACATGTCCATCAACTCCTCGCAGTTTCTTCGATCTAATAGCTTCACACCACACATCGCTCGAATCATAGCTCTTTCTGTTCTTCTCAAACTTGCCATCTCTTTTTCTTTCAAGCAAGCACCTTTCAAATTGCCATATCTTTTTCTTTCAAGTAAGCAAGCACATCTCTTTCAATCTCTTTTTCTTTCAAGCTTTATCCTCCTAAACACTTAAAAAATTGGAAAATGTTGGTGTCTACACTGAATTGTTGATACAGCATGTTCTGACATTCATGTTGTCGCTATGATCAAAATGCAAGTATGTTATAAATTAATGCCTCAAAAAACTATAAACAGACATGTAGGTGGTGTTTCAAAATTAGAGCCCCCCCCCCTACAGCATAAACTAAAAAAGAAAAAAACTATAATTATACAGATTTAAAACAGGCATTTATTCAGTTTTTCACCAAAATAATGATATTTTGTGGGGCCTTTACCTGTTTGTCTCATAGCCCGCATTCTTGAGGGGTATAATTCTAACAAAATGTAAAAAAGGCTGAAAATCAAACTTTATTTTTCCTAGCATTTCCGCCAACTTGGTAAACCATCGCAGTTTCCTGTACGCTATTCAAAACAAACCTTGAGCTGACTACACAATATTTAATGAAGATTTAGGCCAGAAGTGCTGAGAATGGAGCAGCATTTCCGACTTTACCAATAGGTTTTCCAATCCATCTAATTTTAACTGAATCATCAACTATGTGAGTTAATCTAACTCAGTTATTTGGCATAAAATAAATAGATCACAATTAAAAGTAGCTCAGGAATTTACGTAGATGAACTTCAAACTAGACTACTAATGAAAACCTTAATCAATTTCTATGTAAGCTGTGTACGTGAGGCCCTAATTTCGAAACATCCTGTATATTTCAAAAAATCTTTATCTCGCTCGAAATTCTACAAAGACAAAAATTATGCGACTGAAGCATTAAAAACATAATTACTAAACCACGGTGGTTTTGCACTGCTTGTGATGTGTTGCGTTACGATAGCCTACGTATATCATGCATGAAGCCCGCAAAAAATTAACGATAGATGACATCATTTTTATCGGAAATACCATTCAATTTCTGCAATTTTTGCATTTTAACAGTCATATCAAATAAAATTCTGTGCCAAGCCAGACTGTGCCAAGAGTGCCAACTCAAACGCTTGCTGAACTTGACCGCAAAAATAGAACTTGGAAAAAATATTAAGTTTTAATTGTCAGCGAATAGAAGGAAATGAAATTGAACCAACTTTCGCAATGTTTTATTCTTCTACCAAAAACCAAACCGGAATTCGTTCGACAAAGGTAAGGATACAAAACGGGACTGAATTTGCCAAAATTTGAATGCATAATAATAGATTGAGCTTGAACTCCTCGCCTTCTTGGAAAAACCTTTGACATCCTAACTCTTATGAAAGATTGCAAAATGTTGCTTAGGTGCCCATGTTCAATCATGCACATAGATTGCACTTACTCCTTTCTTCTTCTGCTTGTTGATGTGTTGCACTCGATGATGATCCATCTTCTCCATGTACACAGTGAACTAAAATACAACTGACAGTGAACTAACCGTATGTGGTAGACAGGTGGCAACTTAACTCGAAGATTGTAAGGTCCGCCACTTTACTGTTTCCGGTTAAGACAACTGAAAAACGAACAAGCAACGCTGGCAACAATATACAACCATGTCACGTAAAAACTTACCACAACAGACGCTTTACAGGTTAGTTTTAGTCAGGAAAACTACAACCGAAAAAAGGCAGTCGTTTGAATTGGACAAATAATTCCAATTTTCCTTCGCACTTTTCTTCCAACGACTGTAAAGAAAACGGCAACTGGATGCCCAACGTATATATTCTACGTAAGTAAAAGTTGCAGCTGTTGCAAGCCGTTATCAGCGCTTAATCCAATTTCACCTGCTTTAAAATCGAACCACATATACGATTTGATCCTGAAGCAGACGCAATGACAAAATAAAAATTTGCAGAAATGCATTTGGCGAGTGGTATTTACAACATTTGTCTGTTGCGGAAAATACAAAGTTGCAATGTTTAAATAAGCGCATAGGAGCAAAAATAAAACTATGCATCTGGGTAGCTCTTAAAAAAATAACAGGAACACAGGAATCGATGACAACAGTGGAGAAATGAGCTAAATCGTACCAACTCAATTTCACTCAGTATCCTTATTCTTATACATACAGAATATTAGTTGCAGCTGTTGAAGAAAAACTTCGAGCTTTAGCAACCAGTCTACCACCATCGTAACATCTCATGAGCATGATTTAGACGATCATAAGAGTAATACCGTCGATACATATTTTTGCAATTTTCTTTAAAACAGAGCTAAAAATTCGTTTTCTTGTAATTTGCTTTAATTTTTTTCCGCTTTTCTAGTAGATTTTCAAGACTGGTGCCCAACTTTTCAGCTACAATCTTTTTGCTTCAAGATAAAGCATCAAAAATATTCTCCTTGTCCAACGCTTAAGAACAATATAACATTTTGCAATTACTCATGCACAAAATGATATGAGCAGGGCTACCTTAACTAGCTTCTCATTATTTTCCTTGTGTTGTAGAGGGATGTAGAATTTCTCAAGCTTTAGTCTTCTGTGCTTGGCGATGAGTTGAAAAATGTGCTTAATGGTGTGCACAACAGCAAATGGAAGTGGATCCTGAGATGTGATAATAGCTAACTCATGTTCTTCCACAGCTAAAAAAGAATAATGGTTGGGTATGTGTCATGTAATAAAATCTGGAATTATTTCTAGCATAAAAATATTGAAAACTACAAGTAGCACTTTTATGGCTAGACAAAAAACAATACACTCTTTTTGTTAGAAGAACAATTTTACGAAAACACGAGGCTCGTTTTACTCGAATTAAAAAATTTATATATATTGATTCAACACGATGAAGTATTCGAGCCAGGTCAACTGACCGCCACAAACTGACCGTGAACAAACTGACCGCAAACCAACGGTGTCGTCACAGTGATTTGGTTACTGATTTTATCACAATGATTTTGTCACAAAGTGAGGGTTTGGGCAAGATGGCTCTGGGAATAGTAAAATATGCTTATGATCGCTCTTCTCAGCTAATTGGCGTCATTTGGTTCACAGTCAGTTGTCATGGACCCTGAAGTATTAGTGATTTTCTGGTGCTAGCAGGCAAAATTGCAACCATTCAGAGATAATAGAGTGCTGTTGCGCATGGCGCAGGCAACCGAGAAAATTCTTGGCTGACGCTCAAATTAAAAAAAAACTTGTATCGCTTTTGCAATTTTACGAGTGCTGAAAACGCAGCAAAAAAGCATTTACCTAAGCTGACATAACTTTTGAAATTAAACAATTTTACAACATGGTTGCTAAAATTGACATCGATGCTCTCAAATTTTAAGAACGAATGAAGATGAAAATTAACAAAAAATTAAGAACAGCCAGCTTCAACTCAAAATCTACTGGTTCTTATAAAAATGAGTGCAGTCATTTGGTAACAACAAAACATAAAAATCTAGCAAAATGTTTACGAAATTTAAAATGTATAGTTTCAGTAGAGAGTTGGCTTTCAGTAATCATATTGCTACAAAGCTTAAAAATACCATCAATTCCAAGTAAAAAAAATCATGAATTCCAACTACACCAGTTTAGCGTGATGTGTAAATGTAACAGTTCATATAAGGCAAAAATACACAAAGCACTCCTAATCAAAAAGCAGAATCCAGTTATCAATAAGCAGATGTATGTAAATGGAGCTTCCTTTTTACTGAGTGAGTATTAATAATTTTTTTAAGCGCGCATTAATTTTCACCACGTTAGCACAGTATATCCTATTAATACTGCTGATAGTTTGTGAAGTCACCATTTTGCGTTTAACGTCATATTTGTATTTTCATCAATTGCTGATTTTCAATTATTGAACAAGATGCAGTTCCTTTAGTCAAAATTGTAGTACAATGAAAAAAAAATTCTTGTAACTTTGTTTCAGTTCATTTGAAAGGGGTACTCCTTTACAAATTTTACCGTATTTTTAGTTTCCTGATGAGGGCATGTGTAAAATGCCAAAAACGTTTGAGAAATCAATTAATAAAATATGAAGTTAGCCTAGCCTAGCTTAGTTAGTTGTATATAACGTAGTAAGATCATAGAGTGGTGTTTTTTAAGCTTTGCAGCAATATGATAAATTTAAAATGACTAGCACTAGCCTTAATTGTGTACAATATTTATTAAACAGTCTTTATTCAAAACAGTCGTGTCTAGAGTAGAGTACGTAGTCGTATAATTGTATACTAGTACATGACATTGACTGCTGAAATGACTTTTGTCTGTATATCAGTGCTCATCTAACTTTTTGGCTAATTGGCAGGTGCCCAAATTGTCTCAAAGCAATTGTACCCAAAGCTGCAAAAATACGTTAGTGTGCCCTAAATTTCGTATCAATCCAGTATTACTGTAAAATACTGAAAGTCATATTTCCCCAAATTCTTTAACTTTTCGAAAGCTATGTTTATCATACTGCGAAAAATTATTTGCTAGTGATTCAACATATCACTGATTTGCTGACAAAAATTGAATTAGTGGGAACACTGCTTTAGACTGCCTGCTATCATCTGACAGAAAATATGCAAGTTAGATTCCAGTCTAAGCCACTGCTGAGTACTGGACCATTTCATCAGGATCAGCACAATTATGAGGTCTGGAAATTTCCATTTATGAGAACTGGTATGACGCATTGCTAGATCGAGTGTCACGTACTCATCAAGGATTCTGACGGTAACATTCTAACGGATGAGAATGAAATCCTTTCACGATGGAGAGAATACTTCGAAGATCTTTTGAATCCTGTAAAGGCATCGACTCGTGACACACACAAAGTGACACATCTGGTGGAAGAGGAAGTTTTCACTGCGGCAGAAGTGGCAATGGCAATTAAAGAGATAAAATCTGGAAAAGCTGCTGGTGAAGATGAAATCAGACCAGAGATGTTGAAAGCGCTGACTGGAGAAGGAATTCTCTGGTTAACGCGAGTGTGTCAAGTTGTGTGGAAGCTTGGCAAAACTCCCAGAGATTGGCAAACAGGTGTGATTATTCCGATATTCAAGAAAGGAGATCGCAAGCAATGGACAAACTACAAAGGGATATCACTCCTCAGTTTGCCAGGGAAAGTATATACCAAATGCCTTGAAAGGAAATGTCGAGAAATAGTGGAATCAAAACTGGAAGATTGTCAGTGCGGTTTTCGTCCGGGTCGCAGCACCACGGACCAAATCTTTACTCTGAAGCAAATCTTTGAGAAATCTTGGGAGTATGGCAAAGATCTCTTTGCATGCTTTGTCGATCTTGAAAAAGCGTATGACTGAGTTCCTCGGGATAAACTTTGGAAGGTTTTGCAGGAGTATGGCGTTAATGGTCAATTGTTGCGTACCATTAAGTCATTCTATTGCCGACCGGAGGTTTGTGTTCGGGTAAATGGCAAGCAATCAAAGCCGTTTCATGTGGGCATTGGACTCTGGCAAGGGTGCGTTTTGTCACCTCTCCTTTTCATTGTTTACATGAATTGGATCGACAAATGCAGCCAAGCTGATGAGGGTGCCACAATTGGAAATTGCAAAATCACTCGACTGCTATTTGCTGATGATTTGGTTCTGCTTTCTTCCACAGAATCTGACCTCCAGCATGCATTAAATAGCTTTGCAGATGCATGCAACACTGCCAGAATGAAAATAAGCACCGCCAAAACTGAGGTACTTCATCTTTCAAGAAACCCTGATCAGTGCGAATTACAAGTGAATGGAGCAACACTGAAGCAGGTAGAGAAGTTCAAGTATCTTGGGGTTGCATTTACGAGTGACGGAAGGCAAGACGAAGAACTCGATACCCGAATAGGCAAGGCTAGTGCAGTAATGCGAGCTTTGCACTACTCAAATGTCATGAAACGAGAATTGTCGAAAAAGGCAAAGCTCTCAATTTTCAAAGCAGTCTTTGTCCTCATTCTCACTTATGGTCATGAATCTTGGGTAATGACCAAAAGAGTGCGATCACAAGTGCAAGCGTCCAAAATGAGGTTTTTTACAAAAAATCGAAGGAGTTACACTGTTTAACACGGTGCGTAGCTCTGAGATTCGAAAACCTCTCAACATCAAGCAGTTACTTCTCCGAATTGAAAGATCTCAGCTTAGATGGTTTGGCCATGCAAGCAGAATGCCTCAGGAAAGACTCCCCAAACATGTTTTACTTGCCAAAGCAAATGGGAGAAACCAGTTGGACGACCTAGTACTGGATGGACCGATTACATTGAGGATCTTGGATGGAACCGCTTGGGACTTCACCTAAGCGAAATGATGGAGGTGATGAAAGACCGTGAGGTGTGGTGACTTAATCTCGAGCTGCTGCCCCAGCAACCCTCACGGAAAAGCGGGCAATGAAGAAAGAAGAAGATGAATACTTAATTTGCTGCTTAAAGGCAACTCAGGCAAGTATGTTCATCAGTCAGATGACAATGGTTGGTTTCACTAAGATCAGTTTGCAACAACCACTTGTTTTGCTCGAGAATCAATATATACTCATACAAACACTAAATTTGTAGTAGAAAAGAAATTTGGGCTAAAACTGAATCTAAAAAGTAAAGGTCAAAAATCAATAATCTTGGCTCACACCTTTTCGCAAGAAATTTTAAACTCAATCATATGTTTAAACGTATTTCAGTTTCAGTATAATACACAGTACTCTGTCGTAGGCATAAAATAGAATATATTTTGAGCAAAATATTGTACTTTCTTCAGCCTCACAAAAAATAATTCAAAACAAAAAATATATCAACCATTTGACTGCTACACGAAATACCTGCAGCTTCAGGATCAATATAAGGTCCTTTGTCATTGTCCATCCCACACACTTTTCTTGCTCGTTCAGCCCACACTTTATCAGGCTTGATCCACAAAACGGGACAGCCTCGACTTAGAAAAGCATGCACACACTCAATTCGTTTAGCAGACATCTTGAGTTTGATTTTTTCAGTTCCATCTGCATAAGCAAAAACAGAAAATTATCTAGAAGTCTACTTTTTCTGTTTCACTGGCACAGAAATTACCATAAACAAAAGCAAGATCCAAATCATACACAAGCAATACTGATTTAAAAACAACTAGAAGGCTTATACCAAAATCAGCCTAAATAAGAAAACTGATGAAGAAGCTACAGCATATCCCTCCAACATGAGTGTAGAGATAAAAAAGTGGCAGCTTGATTCAAAAACTATAATATGCTTTTCTTTTTCTTAATAAAGTGGCTTGATATTTCAAGTCAACAGTTTAAGCTTAAATACTGGCATTAATAAATATTCATTAAATCAAAGATTCACATATAATAACAATATCACAATTAACGATTAGTTAACAAGATGCCATACAACACAAAGTGAATTGAAACATTGCAAACCTTACATTTTTATTCATGTTAAAAGTTGAAAGTTAAAAGCTTGTGTTACAATTAATGTTGAAATTTAGCTGCATGGCTTGACGTGCACATACTGGTATCAGGTACCGGAACGTGTAACTAAACTCAAAAGTAACAAAAAATAAACTGTTTTCTCACCTTGTCTAAGCGAAACTGGAAATGTCAATCCTTTGTCACTGAGAACCATAGGTTCATTATTATCATCTTTATCTTTGGCAGGAAATGTTCTTAATGTTCCAATTCTGATAGTGCGAAAAGGTAGTTTTAACGAGTCTTTTATGCCAGGTAATGATGTTGCCATTGTGGTCTTTGCCCTAGCTACATTAATTGGCAATACTGATAAAGCTATCAAAAATTAAGCCTGTAAGTCCAATGCAGAAAATTAATCTTGTTTCACTAGACTTAATATGACTAGCCTCTGCAAGGTTAAACAGACTTGAGAAACTAACAGAATAATGTTGTTATTGTTAATCATGTACAGTACAGTGTATTTTAGCAGATAGAATCTGATCTTGAAATCTTCGTACTCCCTGACTGCCTAACTAGTGACTGGCAATTAAACTGAGCAATGATATCTAGAATCGATTGATGGTCTAGTGTACTGGTGGATAGAGCATCTTCAACTGAAAAGGTACACTCAGGTTTGATTCCTAGTAGTGTCAAACCAAAGACTAAAAAATTGGTATTTACAGCTTCCCTGCTTGACGTTCCGCTACTAAAGGCAGTGTAAGCCTTCACCATATGTGGTGGGCAGGTGACAGCTTGACTCAAAGACCAAAAAGTCTCTTCGCTGTCTCCTGGCCGAGCAAACTTGGTGAATAAAATTCGAGCTTAATTACAATTAGCAATTACAATTAACAATGTAGAAAAATGCAATATTTTGCACCTAGTTTTACTCTCAAGATTATAATCCTGCAAATGCCAAATAGCACTATGGACAGATGGATAGCCTACTAGATAATGAGATCTGATATATAGACCGGAAGCCTACGTTGATTTTGATGTACATAAGTATACCAATTTCCAACTGCCCAGCATCATGTGCCAAGATGGCCTGATTAACAATATGAGCATCTACTAGGGTGCTGCTGGTGGAATTGGGAGTAAAATGCAAATAGCTCAATGACAAACAAAAATAAACCTCTCAAAAACACTTCTGCCACATTTCAGATTTGCCAACTACTTCTGGCCATTGAATGAGCAGTGACAGAGATTTTGATTGGTGGGAAACCCTCACCAGACGCTACCAGTAATTAATGACCATTAAAATGCTCTTAAACATATCAGATATATGAAAGTATACCTCCTGGAAAAAATTGCAGTTTGTGCAGGACATACAACCGAACACAAAATGACCAATGACAGACGAATTTTGAGGTGGAGTGGTCCAGACTCACACCCCCAAATATGGACCCCCACAATAGGCCTAAAAAAAAGAAAGAGGCTAGGCAAATGTTCCATCAAAGCCTTAAAAAACCAGAGGTGGGCACAATTAACATTATATCAAAAGCACAACGATCTTTTCAACCAGTAAAAGCACAGCGCAAAACGCGCAATTTAATTTTTTTGCTTTCCAAAGCGCAGCGCAACTTCCGCAATGAACTTTTTGATTCAGTCGAAGCGCAACACAATTCCGCAATTGCAGAACCGTATTTTCGTACCAAGTTAAAGCACAACCTAACTTCCGCAATCAAAATTTCACAACACAATGCAAATACTGCATTTTTTGCAATTTTAGACTAAAAAAGATTAAATAATTTGCTAAACAAGCCCGAAATTTATCAATATTACAATGGAAATGGAGTAAAATTAAGTTCAATGCATAGAATTGCGCTTTTAAGCTAAAAAAATTTTGAAAGCACAACGCAATTAAAGCGCAACAAATTTTAAACGCTTTATTCCGCAATGCAACTACCGCAATGTTTCAAAATAAAAAATTAAAGCACAACGCAACTTATGCAATTGCGGAGGTTGCGCTTTGCTCACCTCTGTAAAAAACTAACCCTAAGCTCTAACCTTAACCCTAATCCTAGCCCTCACCCCAAGCCTAACCTAAACCCCAACCCAAACCTATAACAAGTGTAATAATCAAAATTAAAATTTCCAAAAACGAGTGACGTCACTGGAATCTTTGTTTATTTAACCGCGTGTGTTCCATTTGCCAAGTCACTTCATAAAAACAAATAAAGTACTGTGCCTATACCTCCTGGAAATAATTGCAGATTGCATTTTGTGCAGGACATATAGCCAAACACAAAATGACCAACAACACACCAGTTTTGTGGTGGAGGAGGTCCAGACAGATAGATGCCCTTAAATATGGACCAAAATGCCTAAACTGAATATGGACCCCCCAAACTGAAAATACGCCTCAACCAGTCAACACATATCGGTAGCCTGCGAAAGTACACCAGTACCTCCTGGAAACAATTGCAGTTTGTACAGGACATATAAGCAAACACAAAATGACCAATGAACAATCATTAAACCCAGGGCCGTGCCAAGGCAGCCCCGAACCCCCAGGTCGGGGGGGGCCAGCCAAAATGGGGCCCCACATTTTACTTTACTACTACTAATTTAAAAGTTGGTACTGTCGATCAGAGCTAGTATTTTTTTGCAATATTTAGAACAAAATTAACACGTATTGTCAATTTAAGATACTGAAAATACGCTTGCTGTACCTGTATGTCTCTGCTGCTGCATTACAATTTTATCTATGATGCGATAGAATCACAATCGCTTTGTCTTAGCAGAAAAACAACTAGCTAATAGATTCAGATGTTCAGCTTACCAGTCGATTGCACAACAGCCATTCAGAGTCAGTCCATAGGCGTAGCCAGGGGGGAGGGCAGGGGGCCTGAGCCCCCCAATTGAAATGCTACCAAAGATAAAAATGTCACAAAAAAGACTATTGTTTCTTCAGTTTCAGTTTCTTTTAGTGTCTTCGCGTACAAGAGTAATTATTAATAATATTGATCCAGGGGGCCTGGGCCCCCTCAATTTAATTTTTGCCAGCCAAATTAAATGGGCCCCCTACAATAACATTTAAATTGGTCCCCAACAAATAATGTTGATTCAGGGGCCCCGAGCCCCTTGAATTTAATTAATGTTTGCCAACCAATTTAAAAATGCCCCCTGCAATAATATTTAAATGGTCCCCAATTTGAATGGGCCTCCAACAGTAATATTGATCTAGGGGGCCCGGGCCCCTTCAATTTAATTATGGCCAACTAATTTAAACATTTAACCCAAGTGAAATTAAGAGTTTTTATCCTAAAAGTTGGTAACTGAGGCCCTGATCTAACCTTTTTATGAACGTAATGCAATAACCAGGGATGGATTTAACATATAACATATGGCTCAGTGCCAGGGGCTTCGCGCTCAGATAAAACTTTTTTTGGTCTTCACTTGTATTTGGCAGGAAAATATTGCGAAAAACCCAAAGTGCCATGGGTTCAACTCAAAGTAAATCCGGCCAAGGCAATAACATGGTTTGTAGGCGTAACCATCCATTTTTCAATAACAATTTAAAATTTAACTCCACCTCGCCAGTTTCTATGCAACAAAATACTTTTGAAAAAATTAGCTTCAGTAAGAGGAATGCCTATTGAACAAATTTTTGAATTGAGAGGGCCTGGGCCCTTTGGCCGTATATGTACCCCTATAACTGGTTGTTTTCATGACAAAACAATAATCTCTGAGGAAAATATTCCACTGGATTGTTATTTGCTGCTACAATGTTGCTGGAGGCAATGTACTTTACTTCTCCCTACCTGGGTCAAATCACTTACAAAATTTAACCCCAAAATACAAGATTTTAAACGTGTTTTGGACTTACATTGCAAACAAAAAAAAGACTGAACAACTAAATTTTTTCAATTGGCTTTCAAATGTTAAAAATCTAATACTTTCAAATGGCTCTGAATACGTGTGAAATGTGATCCAATGGTGTTAAAACATTTTTTTTCCAAAAAATTACGAAAAATCGCCCAACGGCTGTGATGCATTTGAATTACAGTACACTTCTTTACTCAAACACATCTCCCAATTTAGACATTTTTGCATTTTAACTATAGGTTTAAGCCCTCTCCCTCAAACGAGTTCCTAGTTATGTGCCAGGCCACGGCTTCTGATCTTCCATTCTACAATATCTTTGCCCCCACAAAAAGTTCTTCTTTCGAAGTTTCTGATGACATCGTTGCGTGTGATTTGTGGTTTGGACTTTGGACCCACCAATCAAAATTCCTGGCTACGCCTATGAGTCAGTCCAGTAATAGTTACAATCAGATTGCCTTCAGATGTCAGCAATCAAGTTAAAATTTATTTTAGGAGGTTCGGTTGTGCTACTACAAAAAGTGGTTAATCTTTAGGCTTATGTATAGTTGAGAAAATTTTTCTGCAGGGGTTTGGAAGTCTTGTCTTACTTGACAACTTTGTGACGAAATATTGTTTGATTGCTCAAGTTTTATATTTCTGATTATCAATTATGTCGTTGTAGTAAGCTATGAGCTGGCTCAGCATTCAGGCAGATCCAAGATATTTGTACCTTATCCGGATAGTCTACAATCTGGAATTGATGTTAACCCGAAAATGAAAAACTACGTACAATGGACAAACAATAGGGCTAAGGGCTAGGGCACTAATGATGAAATAATTATTAGCAAACAATTTTTGGGATAGGCAATCTCCTTTGCAGACCGTGTACAGGATCCCGATTTGTAGTCTGTGAAAATAAGCCCTCTAAGATGCGGAGTAAGCTCTGGTCACCCATTGAAAGATCAAGAATGGTAACCACTACACTAACTACCGATACCAAGTTATCAAATGATGAAACAACCACACTGGATCATTGATAGCTCGAAAAAAGAATTTTTAAGATTAACAAGAATATCATTGATGTCACTACAGCAGCTTACAAGGATCGCATCTTTAACTCATAATTACAGCTCCAGTACCCAAATTATTTTTTCATGTAACATTGTAACAATATAGTATTAATGGTCTTTAGAATTAAATAAAACTCACCCTCAAACGATAATTCTAACAATTTTTGTAGTAAGCACGGAGTGGCAGTTAATAACCTGACTTGTATATGCTGCAGCTGTACTGGTTTATATTTTCGAAGTGACTTGGCGCACGGAACGTGCGCGGTTAAATAAACAGAGATTCCAGTGACGTCACTCGTTTTCAGAAATTTTTATTTTGATTATTACAGTTATAGGTTTGGGTTAGGGTTTAGGATAGGGCTAGGATTAGGGTTTGGGTTAGGGCTTAGGGTTAGTTTTTTTAGTCTATATTACAAAATGTCTGCGCGCACAGAACGTGCGCCAAGCCTTTTCCTTATATTTTGGATACTTTTAATGTAAATTTTCGTGTTGTTCTACAATCCTGGTTTTAGAAAAGTAGTGCGTCTTAGATATGTGAAAGTTAAGTGACTATTTAAGCCAATTGGAAAATTGTTCAAATTTAAGCGTTTCGGAGGGGGCCCTGTCTTGAGTTTTCGGGGGGGGGGGGGCCCGAACCCCCTTGGCATGGCCCTGATTAAACCCAGGGCATACAGCATACCAGATACCTGAATACTAGTTGTTGCACCTTTGTAATGTTATGCACACCTTCACGAGTGCGTTGCTTACAACATTCTGACATTGCAAAGGTGAAAATTACGGTAGGCCTACCACTAGACTACCGGTATGCGTTGTGTTGCTTCCAGTCTAAAAGTTCTTTGGTATGGAAGTACGGTATGGAATGAAATATGGAAGAAAATTTTAGTATGGAATGCAAGATTTTCAGTAGGCCAATGGAATGGAACAAAATTGCAAGCAGGCCTACCAGTATGAAATATGGAAAAATGATCTTCCATTCTCTTCCAATTCCATAGGTCCAATGCCAGTATGCCCTGACTGAAATACAAGCAGGATTACTTGATGACTAAACTGAAAAAACACTAAACTGAAAAATACAAGCAGGATTACTCGATGACTAAGCTTTAAACTGTTGAGTAATGGCAGTGACAGAACTGAGAAAAAAACAAAGCTACTAGCCTATATAGCTGATACCGGTAGCTAGTATTGAGTTGCTGCTTACCAGCCAGGCTGGAAAAAATGCTCTGCGCGGGCGCAAAGCTCTCCGACTCTCCGTTATTGTTTCCAATCCGCACAGTTTTCCGCAAACTTTGAAATAATCCGCGTAGAATTTATTGTCAATCAACTATAACTAAAAATAGAATCAACTAACATACACTAAAACCGTGTGATTTTTAATGACAAAAGCTGCGTTGCATTTTAAAATTGAAATCCTGCGCGGATTATAATGTCGCGCGCTGCAAATATGTGCCCTCTGCCCGTATTGTGCCTCAAAGGTTCTGCTTGTACAACGTACCGCTACCGCACCACAAAAAGTTGGGAAACTTTGCGCGGCGCCCGCACTGCGCGTTCGGTTCAGTCTAAATGTTGCGCGGAGGTGAAGCAGGTGCACCGCTATCGGGATCACTATTACATGTCCATTACTAGGGTTACCAGATTTTTCAGACAGAGAACTGGGACAGTCGTAGTTTTTGCGTGAATTTTTAGGTGATCTCCAAAAAAACAAGGTCTTCACTCCGGTGCCTCTTTTAAGCTTTTGCGTTAGGGGGGGGGGGGCAAATTCCTAAAGGTAACCTAACATCTGGGGGGCAAAGCCCCTCCAGACCCCCCTTTCAGAGTTGTCCGCGATTAGACTGTAATTTTTAATTGAGAAAAGTGTTTACGGTGCGTATTACCGTATTAGTGTACTGCAGAACACTGGGTATAAAAAGTTCCACAATTAGCTACAAACAAACAAAAGTTGAAGAAACAACGCAATAAGGAAATATTGAGACAATCTCATTATAAAAACAACATATTCATTTTTTTGCTTTTTGGGTTGTTCATTTTCAGCTTTTATTCAAAAAACCTTTGGATAAACTGTCGCTTGCTGTAAGTTTCGATGTGTGGAAACTTCTTTCTTCGTTCTTTCAATAGAAACTGCATGACGACAGGTCTTGGGTCGTAATCGGCCGTAGCTACTCCGTTCCAATAAATGAGGAGCCTATCTATTTGGGTATCTTCAGAAGCACTTTGGCGGTGATTAGCGTGAAGAAGATTGTATGTGGAAACGCACCTTTCTACCGTCATACTATGGGGACACACCACGCAAAAGGTGGACAAAAAATCTGTAACTGGAGGTTTGCTTTTTCTTAGCATGAAGTATAGCCGTACTCCATAATCGTTTTTGGCTATTTCGTTCGGCGGCTTCATTTCATCAAAAGTTTCTAGCGTAGTGTCAATGAATTGACCTTGATCGTTGATAGCGGTCGAAGCAAAATATGGTTGGCAGGTGTTGATGAAAGCTCCGGCTCCTGCCGTACCGCAACCCTAATATATAACTAATAAAGTTCTGAACAAATGATGCACGGCATAAAAAAGTAATAACTTTCAAAGACTCCATTTAATTTCGCTGTAAGTCTTATGCTCACCAACTATTTAAAGACGTATAGCAAAATTATCCAACATCCAATAGTAATAGTAACAGTAAACCAATTCCAGAAAGAAAAAAAAAAAAAAAAGAATCAAAGCTCAAGTTTATTATACAGGCAAGTTTATCATCAAAGTTTATTATACAGGCATATCAAAGTGGAAAGGCGCTAATAAAAACAATGGGTTTCATATCTGTTATCGCTCCGGATACCAGTACCGAAACTTTCAGTGACATTAGTTCACCTCCACGCGACCTCCGACTTGCAGGTTCCTGGCTACGCCAAACGAACCATGATACGGACATACAATGCCCCTTGCCCTAGCGACCCTATGCACATGATGAATAGAAGCGGGAATGTAGGACAATATCTCATCACGATACATAGCTACGTATTATAATCGAAAGCAGGCATTCAAGCAATGAATCCATTTGGCATTTAGAGTGCCTGAAAGCCGCAGTTGCGCCAATATTTAGGAAAAAATATCTTAAAATTAAAAAAAAAGCTCTTTTCTTCACGAAAAGTGCATTGCAACTGCATTCAAATCAATTGCCCAACATGGGCAATTTTTTATTTTAGGGGGGCAAAAGGCTTTTAGGGGGGAATTGCCCCCCCTAAAAGCCCTTAAAAGAGGCCCTGCTTCACTCCAGCGACCCACGGTTTTCGCGTGATTTTCTTGGTCATCTCTAAAAAAAAAAAAGAAAAACAAAATTAAAAAAAGGTCTTCACTCCGGCGACGCACGGTTTTTGCGAATTTTTGAGTGATATTCACAAACAAACAAAAAACCAGGATATTTCCTCCAACCGCCCGGGACCCCGGGACATGGCCCTAAAACCGGTAACTGTCCCGGCTAAACCGGGACGTATGGCAAGTCTAATTTTACCGCTATCTGTAGAGCACGAGGTTTAATCAGGAAAATGACAGAAAAACTACGGTAAGTTCTTCACTAGCTAGAGAAATGAAATTCAGCAACAAGAAGCGGCAAGAAATAGACTTCACGCCTGAGAAATTTCGAATCATTTTGATCAAGTTTGAAGCATTTAAGGCTTACGGAAAGTTGTTAGAGAAAAAGCGGTTTTCATAAAAAAAGTAGGCATTTGAAGAAAGTTTGAACGTTTGGTAGTATAAATCGTTAAATACTAGACCAAACTACTGGTAAGTCATATTGGAATGCAATGAACTACAAGATATGCGGAAACTTTAGATACCAAGTTCAACATTCTAGATTATGTGATTATTCATTGAGAAACAATAGGGTGGACGCAAACTGGCAAAACATTCCATTTTCAGCGTTGCCGTAAGGTGGCTCGGATCTGGCTCCCCGACTGTAGAAGTTTGTGAGGATGTAAAATAGTTTCGAAAAACAAGCCAAAAACAAGAACAAGCCAAAATTGTGTTTGTTGTATATTTTATTTCATTTGCAATTCAGTTCTGATTAATGGTCACCTGAAATAGACCGATCCATGCCACGTGCGTTGTTGTGTGGCAACAGCAACTGCAGTGAAAACAAAGCGCGTAAATTGCCGGCCGTGATATAAGAATGCGAAAAAAGCGCTCTAAACAATGCTGTTTATCTGCACTAAATTCTTTACATTTACAATCGAAAGAAAGTACCATACACTAACTGAAACAGTTTGCGTAAAATTTAGTTGCTCAACTTCAGCTACAATAACAGTTGTAGTTTATTGTTTATTAATTACTTTCGTATTACAATAAATGTTTTTGATTCAAATTAGGGTACTTGTAACGTAAAGATTGAGTCCTAAACATTGAGGATCTGTTTACATTCGAAATTGCTAAGATTATGCAGCGATTTACGCATAGAAAAACACCGAATCAATTGAATACATATTTTGCTTACACAATGAATGCCAAGCTTGCAACAACAACATTTTTTTGCCCTGTTCAGAAATCTACCATGCCAATGCTCATTAAAATACATTGAACCAAAAATATGGAATAATATTTCATTTGGAAATTAAAAATTCTTCTGGAGTATAATGGTCGGAGTTTCTGCTTAATCTAAGAACAAAAAGAATTGCCAATATAGAACTAAGCATAACAATTTATTAGACATGTTTCGCTTTAACTTAAAGCATCATCAGTAGAATGAATTTGCAAAGTAAGAAGAACGAATTTATATATATATAATAGCCACCCATTAATACAGGTAGCCACGGCATAAAAATAAATTTGATTAGATCATTAGTTAATAGAGCTATTAAAGTTTGCAGCAATCGACAATTATTGTTTCTTGAGTGTGAGAAAATTACCAAAATGTTGCAACAAAATGGGTATCCTACCAAAACTATTCGGAATGTTATTCGCAAAGCCATAAACAGAAATCAAAAACCAGATGCCAAACTCCACCCTAACCAACAACAGTCTACGAAGCATTGTGTCTTTTTTAAATTGCAGTTTATTCATCCTATTTCTACGCAAACTGAAAAAGAAATTTGTGAATTTTTATGTGCGTATGATATCAAATTGATAATGTCTCATCGTAACTTTACTATTGGCAAACTATTTCCATATAAAGATCGTCAATCGTTATTACATTCGTCAGGTGTTGTGTATCAATTAACTTGTAGTTGTGGTCAAAATTATATTGGCAAACCAAACGGAACCTAATTACTCGCCTCAAAGAACATCGCACATGTGAAGACTCTGAAGTTTGCAAACATTTGCTCAATAAAGGTGAATTTACACAGTATCCGTTTTTCGTACGTTTTCGTCCGTTTTTTTACGTTTTTGCTTCTCCTTGACAAAGTATGCGCTTTTTCATCCGCATTTTTATGTGTCCATATCCGCTCTAACCAGACAGTCACATAATGGACAAAAGTTTTCCGAAAAAAATTTTTTGTAAAGGGGTACAGCTCTATTTCGAAATACCGCTCTTATCGCTCATACACAAAATTTTTGAACAAAATTTTTATATATAACAGTCTACGTAGTGCGTATATGGACTTATAAAAATGCGGATGAAAAAGCGCATACTTTTTCAAGGAGAAGCAAAAACGAAAAAAAACGGACGAAAACGTACGAAAAACGGATACTGTGTAAATTCACCTTAATCCCAACCACGAAATTAATTTTGACTCACCCAAAATTTTGGACAAAAGTAATCAGGTAACTAAATTACGGATCAAAGAAACCTTACATATTTCCAAAACAGAACCGCAACTGAACGTCGACAATCAATCTTTGCCCCTGTATCTTTTCAATGGTTAATTGTTTTAAATTGTTGTTTAAAAATGACGTCGCTATTCCGCTGTGTTTTCTTGTGTGTTTAAACCTATGACCTGTTGCTCTTTTATTCAATTATGACAAATCTTAAGCCATGCCGTGGCTACCTGTATTAATGGGTGGCTATTGTATATAAATTTGTTCTTCTTACTTTGCAAATTCATTCTACTGATGATGCTTTAAGTTAAAGCGAAACGCGTCTAATAAATTGTTATGTTCTATATTGGCAATCGTTTTTGTTCTTAGATGAAAATTCTTCTTTTCTGAAAGTTCAAGAGCTATTTAAAAAGCATCTAATAGAGAAATATAAACGCGATTAAACTTATATTAATACTGTTTGTTGGTCATTGTTTTTTGCACAATTTATTCTTGTACTGCGCATGGATTCTATTAACGACTTATTTCATATATTCTAACTAATAGTGGATCCAAGTGATTCTATTTTATGTTACTAAGCCTATTATTATTTAAATTGTGTATTGCTGTATGTTTACAAGTATTGAAAATGCTGACTTCAGTCTGCTTATACCTTTATATATGTGCTCTATACCTTGTTTTTATCCTGAGTTAAAATTTTAGTTTTTTTGTTGTATAGAGCTATTAATTCAAGTGAGCTATAAAACGAAATTGGTTAATACATTTTGTGAGACATAATATTGACTTGGCTACTGCTTGACTTGAAGACTACGGTCCCTTTGCAGTTGCCCGTTGCCAATTTTGCTGTTATATTGCCATAGCGCATTTTTTGTGATTTGACGTTTGTTCTTTGAGCGACAAAAAATAAATTTCTGTTCTGTTCTGTAAGTTAGATCTCTGAGATGTACAGCTCAAATTGTCTTGTCGAAAGCTGCAGCAAGGAACGTTACCTTGAAAAATTAAAAATAATTGGAATGGTGGAATGCCCTTACACAATTGCAGGGAAATTTTGGGAGAATAACCCTACACAATGGCCAGACTTGGAGTATCCCAAAGTGTATCAATATTTGATCGAAACTCCAGGGGTTTTTATTAGAGAAGCTATGGCTAATCGGAAAAGCTTAGATGCTTATAACTTATTCATAAAATCCAGGTTTATTTGTTTTTTTATTGTGGTTTGAACATCCATAAGCTACACAATTTTACGGCATTTTGTAAGAACTAAATTGATGCTAACGCACACTAAACTGGTCATATCACTGATAGTTTACAGCATTTAACTGCAGTGAAAAGTGTATCGTCTCTATCTCTCGCGCTTTTGTTTTCACTGCAGCTTGCCAGTCACGTGCGCTATGACGTCACTCCGGATTGGTCTATTCTTATGCTTGAACTTATAGTCAAGCTTTAGATAAGAGTGGTCCTACCGGGATGTCTTGGTTATTGATATGTAACGCAGGTACAATCAATGGTCACTGTTAAATTCGAAAGTTGTTTCCACAGTGGCCAGTTTGCTGGTACTAGTAGTCTGGTAGTGCCAAAAATCTACTTAATCAATGTGCAATAGCAATTTACCTGCCATCTGGCCAAAAGGTTTTGTCAATATGACTAACTTTGCTTGTGAATTTGGGAAAAAATTTCGAGTAACGCCGCCAACTGCTCAGAAATTCATGCCATTTCTTGAATAAAAAACAGGCTAAGCATCTTGACGCATCATTTGCATAATGCGCAAACTTTGGAAAATCAAAAATGCATAGTTGCATCATAGGTGTAGCCAGGATTTTTGATTGGGAGGAGCTCAAACCACAAATCACATGCAATGACGTCATCAAAAAATTTCAAAAAAGGAAGTATTTTTGGGGCAAAGATATCGTAGAATGGAAGATCTGAAGCTGTAGCCTGTTGGCACTTAACCAGGATTTTGGTAAAGGGAGAGGGCAAAAATTAATTGTTAAAAAGAGCAAATGTCTAACTTGGGAGACGTGTTGAGTAAGCTTGTGTACTCAAACGTATCACAGACGGGGATCTAGGAACGGAGCCCCCGCCGCTGGTGGCTATGGGGATCTGGGGGCAAAGCCCGCAGCTACTGGGCAATTTTTGTAAGTTTTTGGAAAAAAAGCTATTTTAATGCCATTGGATCACATTTCGCATGTGTTCAGAGCCATTTGAAAGAACTAGGTTGTTAACATTTGACTGTTTGAAAGCCAATCAAAAAAATTTAATTGTTCAATCCTCCTTTACTTGCAATTAAATTCCAAAACACGTTTAAAATCTGGCGTTATGGAGTATATAAAATTTTAATTGTGGGTGATTTGGTCCATGTAGAGGAAAGTAAGGCACATTGCCTCCTGCAATATTTTAGCAGTAAATAATAATCCCCTCGAAGATTTTCCTTGGAGATTTTTGTTTTGTCATGAAGTTAACCAGTTACAGGAGTACATGTATGGCCAGGGGGCCCAGGCCCCCTCAATTCAAATTCAATAACTTGTTCAATGAGCATTTTCCCTAGCTATTTTTTTAAAAGTATTTTCTGTGTAAAAACTGGCAAGGTGGAGATGAATCGTTATTGAAAAATGGTACAATAGATAGTTACGCTTACTAAACATGTTATTAATTCCCAGGCCAAATTTACATTGCGCGGGGCCCCTGGCACTTAGGGAATTTTTGCAACATCTTCCTGGGTCATTCCATGCCAAATGAGCAAATTTTTTTACAAAATTACACCATATGTTTTGGATTTTAATGAAATTTGGCACAGTTGTAGATCTTAACGAAAAACCAAGAACGCAAAAAAAATTTTCGAAAAACTCCAATTAGTTTTGGAGTTATGATCATTTTAAAAAACGCTATTTTTGCTCGTTCCGCATTATTGCACATGCTTGAAACTTTCTTAAATCTTTAATTTCTTTATCTGTTGTCATAGGAGACTGCTGAAAATTGCTAGGAAGGGGTTTTAAGACCCAAGGAATCCAAAAATCTAGCTTAAAAAATGATAAAAGAATGATTTCATTGAGTAACTGAGCTTCCTATCTATTAATTACGTTTTTTGGATGTCCAACTTCGAGACCCTGTAAAAAAATGGGTATAAAATTTAAAAGCTGAAATTCACAAATTTAGTTCTTGTACCACTGCTCTTTCATCTCATATAACAAAATTGAATTAATTTTGATGCCTACCATAAAAAATTCTATTTTTAAGTGACATACGTTTTTTCCATGAAAATAGCATTGAATCAGTTTGAGATAAAAACCAAAGCAGCACTAGATCAATGGAAAAGAGTTAAGGGAAAAGAGCAAACAAAATACGACCCAATTATGCTAAACAATTTTTTTTTTAAGGGAAAAAAGTTGTTTTAAAGCTGAGCATGAATGCTTTAGTACGATGATATCTAGCACATGCTCCGGCTTTTTGGACCACATGGGCTCTTTTATGCACATTGTGTAGTGTGACAAAAATGATAAAAAGAACATGATAGCAAAAGTATGAGATGGATTTGATTCGTGTTCAATCAATGCATATTTCATTATAAATTTTAATGCTATTTACTCGAATAGTTGGAAATGTATGTTGAAAAACTGCTGATTTGTATTAAATATTCGAAATCATTCAGGAAAATCTCATTTCCTAGCTTTGCAAACATTAATATTGTTGTAATCATATCTGCGTAATGTAGCACAGTTTCAATAGATAATGGCCAACTGCGTTTTGTAGTGGGATTTAGATTGTTTTATGTTTTATCAGTAGTTCTGCAGTGTTTGACAATAAGATAAATGCAATGAGTTTGCCACAAAAATTTGGAAGAAAATTGAATGAGTTGTGCCACAATTCTGAATTGCTCACAAAATCCACTTTGCAAAAAGCACTTAGGTTTGAGCATGTTGAACTAATCTGTCACAGAACCTCAGTGCTGAGTGATGAGATTTAAAGCTTAAAACCAGTCAAAACAGGTTTGGAAGCGTTTTCTGCTTCAAGCTAACAAATGGGCATTTATCAGTGAAAAATTTTTTATATTAGATCAGAAGATCTGCCGAGCTTGTTGGCACATGTTACAAGTCGTAAGTGCAGATGACAGTACCACTACCAGCACATCATCATCCACAGTCAGTAAGGTTGAAA